>OY293410.1:26051063-27251063 GCA_958502065.1 Chrysolina americana
TACTCTTAACAATCTTTAAAGCTCTAGGGTTATTCTGTTTAGGACACAGCTCGATCGGATGTAATTCAATGTTCGGTAGGGCATGCAGCCTGGAAAATATTTACTTTCCGATTTACAACAGTTTGCCAACATACTTTTATTTTATTTCATTAAAAAGTTATTGATGTTTTTTGTCCTGGTTTCTGTCTGATTTTTTTTTATCAAGACTGAAGATAATTCGGTTCTCTACCACTCATTATCCAAGAATTATTTTAAGAGATAGGTATTTTTATTTTAATCGGTTTTTGTCTGTCCATTTTATGATTTATCTCCCATTTTTGACAAAAAATGCGTCGTATTCATTTCAAATTTTTACTTTTGTTATAAAAATAATACTGATTTATATTCAGGTTGAGTGCCAGTGCAATTCATAATTAGTATCTGATATTTAATCATAAATATTTTGTTACGATGTTCCAGTCAGGCACCTTTCTCGGAAGACCTTATACGTCAGAAGGGCATTCTGGTTCTTATCATTTAAACAAAAAATCACCCCAATGTTCGTGGAGTAGGTTGGTTATTGGGACCATGAATTATGTGCTCTGAGTAGCCAAAGTGAACGAATGAGCTTGTTGATCCTTTCACCAAGGTGGAATTCAGAAAGAAAAACTTCAAGAAAGAATATTACAACTTTTGTGTTCCTAGAGGGTTACATCAGACTTATTGTCTTGTTTTGCCTGAAGGGTTAGGGAATTAGTTTACATATTTCCAATACATTCAGCACTTCTCATTTTCCGAAACAAATTCAATATCTCCGGAGCATAAGGCAACACAGGTGTTTGGTCTATTCCATACGAGTGTTATGTCTGTGGATATAGGCTGAGACCGCATAAGCGGTCAGGGTAGGTTTTATGTGAGATTTCTGCTGAAAAAGTTCAGTGACAGAGCTATGGTTATCCCGCAGGCTGAGGTCAACCCAATCTGTGCCAAAATTGAATCCCAGTTCATCTGCTGCCTTGAAAATAAATTCTCTTATCCCCACTTTTATATCGTTGCAGACCATTCAGAGGGGATCCTAATTCCTGTTTTTGCCTGACAATTCTGATAACCAGATCTGTATGAGTTTATGCTGATTCTGGCCACGAAGAGATTTTTAAACTGTACATGTCTCTTGTGAGAATTCCTCCCATCATTGGGATGAACCATGGTACAATTAAAATAGGACTTTTTGGTAATTGACTTGACTAGATCTCAATGATCTTATGGGAAAATGCATTATGATCTCTGTGAAATGAGTTGTTCAGAGCGGTATGAGCTGTTCAGTGAATCTCACTACATACAACTCAGAAAGTCCTGCGTGATACATCTGTGGATGAGCAGGCCTGTGACCCTTTTATTCGATCTTCTTTCCTTAGGTATTCAGTCCATATAGGGAGTGTATTCACGTATGAAAATTAAAATAGTCCTCAAGGTATCTGCTGGCGAAAACTCTATGGTCACCCTCTAGAAACATGAGTTACCTATAATGATTGACATAAACAGTCTCCCTAACGTTGATATTTTGGTTTTTACAAATGAACTGTTATTTTTCCCCTACAAGTTGCCAGAATAACCCCACATTTTTTATGGAGATTTTTCTATTCGCCGTGGTTGTGGTTAGATGAGATGAACGATTTGAAGGGAGAGGTTGAATAATTCTCGGACTTAGGCGTGGAGAGATGGACCGACTGTGACAAAATGGAGATCGTAAGTGCATAAAGATAGGAGATACAGCATTAGTATTCTCAAAACAAATACAAATTGAAGTTGTCGAAGAACTGAATGAAATAATATCAATGAGTCGGCGAAAAAAGAAAAACCAGGGCCTGTAGTCCACCTCTCTTAATCAAAGATGTCTTTGAGATCAGGACATTCGGAAACAAATACAACGTCAAAAACTGTCATTACTTCGACATGTTGTCTTCACAATACTCAGGCGAATACCTTTTCGTGTTTATTAATTACTTTGTATTAGTATAACCCCAGTACCCCTTCCTCAGGCACGTGCCTGACCAACTTTATCTACTAGACATACGAAGTAAGCCAGCCATGAAGAACTGCATGTACGAGGTTTCATGCTATGGCGGGTCTTCTTAAATCGTAGAAATCAACGAGAAACGATGAGAGATATGACCAAGTCCGAGGTATTTCTGATCACGCCTGAATAAAACACCCCTGACTCTGAGAGAAATTCAAGGATTCAGCATGCATCGAAGCCAACTATGCGTGGAAACTACGTGTGGAAACTCGTTAACACTGTCCTGTCTACTGAAGTGCCCTCCAGGTAGCGAAGCTGGGAATGAAACAGCTTGGCTAGTAGATATTTTGGGTCGTGATGGTCGTGTGGCAGAGCGCTCGCAAGCATAAGGTCGTGGGTTCAAAGCCCAGCACGGTCATCGGTCCCGGATCTTTTCCTTGATCGCACAAGCTCCTAGGAGCTTCAGAGGGGTTTTTCTGCTGGAAACCTGAAAGATTCGTTACAAAAAAATGAGGCGTGAATAATTGTGACCCAGGTAGAAATAATTCGCAATTCCTGGAACTTGTCACTAGTGAAAGTTATGGAGAAACACGTAAGCACATAGATATTTGATGTAATCAAGTAGTCCTTCTTTCCGCCCATAAGTTCTGTTTCTAGGAAATGAGGAAAAAACATTGTGCGTGCGTGTGCATTACATAGAATCTTCAATAACAAAATTCATAAAAATGAAACAAATACTTTCGACGGTATCAAAATATCCTTGGCTTCACTCGAAGTGGGAAAATATCTGACAAAAAGCAACTACTATCCTCAGTGAACTAGTCAGACAGACATTTTGGATACGAGATGTAACCTTGAGTACGTACTATGGATGTGCACATTTTACATCTATGCGATGTACCTTGGATGTACCATGGTCATTTGTGTTAACAATGTCATGGTATAATGTACATCAGACGTAACATTGAGTACATGCTGTGTATGTACCAATACAAATCTATGCAATATGCTCTACAGATAACAATGTATACCTATAGGATATGTACATACGCATACATTATACTTCCACGATATATAAAATTCCATATTTTTTGTGTTCTTTGAGAGTCATTCAAATGATAATCAAATTTGAACCGGCAGAAAGTAAGGTTCTTTTTAAATCTGAACCTTACCTTCACATTGAATAAGTCCCAATTAAGTTTCCTTAGATCCTATTCGCAACCAATATCAGAAAACGAGATAAGATATATGTTATTATATGGCTACTTATCAGAGAATGGAAATGAAATTCTTGATATTTGTTGTTTGGCATTTTGACTTGATCATCGCTTTGCCAATTAATATTTATTGTTTATGTGCTGTTACTGATTCCGTTAATGTTTAATTTTTATAGAACTGTGAGTCTAATAATTATCGGTTTCTGTTGAGTGTTCATAATTTTCTCCATTTCTAATTAAAAAATGAGTGGATAGGTACTCCAAACATGCATGATGTGTTATACCTATACTAAATTATTTTTTGTTTTTGATGAAATACTTAAGTCCATAGGTGAAGAGAGTTGAAAACACCATAACTAAGTTTTTTTAAAAGTTTCTGTCCAACGAATTGGCTCACTCATGTTCCTGATTGGGACTACGCCAAAACCAAAGAATAGAGATCTCTCTTCTTGTGGAATGTGGGTACACACACTTCAGTTGATTTCTGCAATACACTTTTTCCAGTGCAATACACTTTTTCCAGTGCAAACCAAAACTTGTTTCTTCCAGGTGTTGTGATGAGGGAGCATAATATTACACAAGGAGAGGTTCAAAGAACTGCTTTAGAATGGCTTCGCCATACCAAGAAATAAAGGTTGAACAGGTAAAATAAATGAATATGTGTTCATTAACTCGATTTTGAAGTCATTATTGAGTATTTTTTGTTTTTATGGAAATAGTTCTGAAGCCGTTAAAATGAGACTGAATTACTTTTTGATATAGTTTTTAAGAGCAATTAATTTTTAGTTTTCATAAAGTGTTTTCTGTAATGTTTAATATTCGTTTTTCGATTATTGTGTCGTTCTTATGGCTAGATTATATATTCATTCCAAGATTCGTTTTAATTTACTTTTCAGAATATTTCATTGGTGAGATAAGTGCTCATTTATTTCATGTATCTTTTGGAAATGTTCTTTTGGCGATGATACAAAAAATGGGCACTTGTTTCACTAATGAAAGAAAGCATTTAATGAAAAAGTATGCATAGAACGCATATTCTTGGTACCTCTCATCAGCATGTAACCGGTATATTGGTTGTTGACCTCTATGGAAAATCTTTCTAGTATGTACCCTGGATTTATAATAAGCTAAATCCCGGCGATCTCACTTTATGATGTACAGGAGACCTCTATCCGATTTTAGCATAAGTATGACAAATTTACCGCTTGGCGAGGTCTCTGGTCCATCTACGGGAGTTTAAATAAGAGCTCGCTGTCAGATTTTGACGTACTTGGTACATGCATTAGATGTAAAAATGTTAGCAGGGCACCTGCAGACATGCTTCGAGGTTCTTCATCAGTGTTAGGGTAGGTCGGATAACGTAAGTGTTTAATCGCGCTTTCTCGAATGAAGTTACAACTCACCCCCGCAAAAAAAATCATTACTTATTTCATTTGACCCAGAAAATGAAACTCATCTCAGTACCGCAGTTTGTGAATGGTTTTATGGTAACTTTCAAACCATCTGACCTCTTTAGAAAAGTGGCCATCCTGTACAACAAAATTGCTGAACATTGTCCAGTATACAACAAAGAAGATTGATAGAATCTCTCAATTACGTCTGTAGATTGGTAAAATAATTGAAGCCTAGAAGTTGGTTAGAAAATGGAAATGGATGATCGAACGCCGAGACACGGAATGAGATTCGTTCGTTGAGAGACTGATGTCATCTGTAGTTTCGCTTTTTGTAAGACCACCAGCGGCCGCCGTGACTGGAGAATATCGATTTTATACACGTCTGTGCTGCGCTTTTCTAGTTTTATTAATCTGATTCGACAAACTACATCGAACGGCGAACGGACGTGTATCTCTCACTCATCTCGATGAAACGTCAGACGCTGTGGAGGTTATTTGGATTTTCAAGTTGCATACTGAAATTAAATTACCTAGTTTTGGCGAGTAGACAGACATCCTATCTTGACTAATTTCTTTGTGATACATGCAGTGACATCTAATTAAAAGGTCAATTTTTGTTAATCAAGGCTTTTTTACCGGAAGAGGTCCAGCTGAGTGCTACAAAATAAATGACCACAAATTTGCTTTGTTTTTTTTAATAGTACTATTGGAATTTACCCTATTTATTTTTGATTATAAGGTACTGTTAGGTGATAAGACCAGGTTAACGAAAAAACATATTTTATTCATAAACTATAAACATATCTTTCAAGAAATAGATATTAACCAAAATACCAAAATTAAGGTTACTTACTATATTTACAAGGTGTTCAGGATTATTGCTAACTCAGTTATTATTGATACTACGAATTCTGTTAAATGGGCAAACTAGTGGCATTTTTAAAATGGCCTTGTCGATGCTGAAGACAAAAAAAATTGACAATAGTGGTTTCAAAATATTTCATTGAATAATATTTCTATTCGTAATTACATTCTCAACAATAAAGCGCATATGAGTTTTTTCCAAATTCAAAAAGTGCAACTCATGTGGAAATATTCTGTTTTGGCGAATGAAACCTTAAGAGTGATCAAACACCCACTTTTGGTACTCACACGAATGACAACATTTTGTTACTAACAACAAAATAAAACAGCAATAAGAAATATGGCACTGGGATTTGAATTCGTGGAACCCGTAATCATCAAGTCATTACCACTCATTTGATACCACTGACCTATTTGATATTAATTTACAAAGCAATAATTTCTATGGTGAAGATACTCCACTAGCCGTATTTATATTGTGAAAATATGTCCGCTTATATTGATAACTTTGAAGTCGTTTTTGTACAGAAAAGAAAATACTATAGCGTCATATCAGTGCATCCAAAAAATCATGTGTTTGAATAAATGAAATAAAATGATTATGAGCAATCAAGTTTTTTTGAAAATTTGTTGAAATACCATTTGTCAAATATTCTCAAGCGTATCATATCATAAATTAGGTACTGTAACTGTCGTGTGTACGAATATTATTCGAAATGCCGTTTTCCCATCAAGAAAAATGTGACATGTTAGAATCCTACTTGGTTTTCCAGAAAAATTGCAGAAGAGCACTCCAACACTACAGAAATTTATCCCCCGAGTGTGAATTACCTAAACGTTGTTTTTTTTGCTGTGCTTCATCGACAATTCAGGAATAGGAAAGAGATTTCGAGAAGATGATAACCTTTTGTAATATCTGAGTATACAGAAATTGATGTTTTAGCCTATTTTGAGGCTATTCTAAATAATTCTATCGGGGACTTATCAAGAGAAATAGCTGTTCCACTTTTTGTTATAAAACAAATTTTGGAAAACATGAGATATCTCTCTATAAGTTCCGACCAGTGCAAAAAGTAGAACCTGGTGATCCTGAGAAACGATTAGGGTTCTGAATAAATACAGACAATATCCAAACGTCTATAGAAATATTATATGGAGCGATGAAGCTAATTTTTCAAATCGTGAGACATGTAATAAAAAAAAAAATTATTATTGGGAAAGAGAAGAGATAATAAATTTCCAGTCCATCTCCATAATCTGCAGAGACGATTTAGTGTCAATGTTTGGTGTGGTCGTTTCAAAGAAGATGTTTTCGATGAGCTTGATCTGGAGGCTTGTCAGATGATCTATTTTCAGCAGGATGGATCACCTGCACATGATTTAAGTGAACTGGAAAGAATGTTGTGACACTTTTTTGAAAACAGATGGATTGCTACAAATGTTGGTCCTGTTTAATGGTTCCCTCGTTCAAAGGACATGACACCCCAAGATTTTAATTTTTGGGGATTTCTGAAAAATGAAGTGTACAAAATTAAACATAATGATGAAGATGAATTGAAACTATCTAATTGTGTTGAATGCAAATGAAATGCCACTAGTTTGCCCTATATATTGACCGAGTTAATAGCATCTATAATAACGGAGCTGGCAATGGTGCCGATTCAATTTGGAACACCCTTTGTGATCTGTAAATATATCTAAGCTTTGGCTTATATGAACACTAACTACACGTCTTTCTCAAGAATATGAAACAAAAACAAATTCAAAAATAAACGTTTGTGGTTTTTAGAAATAAAAACAAAAGAAAAATATGTCCTTCATATCAACACGGAAGGTTATGGGCAAAAAGACAATAATCAGGGGAGGTATTAAGACAGACAAAAAATCAAAATAGTTTATGTCATGAATTCTGGACACGTAAAGTTTCCTTTGTATTGAAGGACCAACACATTTTTCATGAACTCAGGTCCACATAGAGGATCTCACATCAGCTGTATTTTTTGTCTCCTGACGAAGAAGGAATTGTCTAAGAGTTGTCGTCCTCAAATTCATCGATTTTTATTTCTTGGGCTCAAATGCTCGGTGTTCTTAAACGTGTCGTCATTTGAGTAGGTTGCCTATCTGGGATAACCAGAACTTTTAAAAAAAACTATTATTTTTGGTTCGGGCTTATAATGGAATTGATTGATTGATTGCTAATTCCACTAGTATGGGAATTATGGTTCGCAATGTTCTCAATGTAACATAGCGTAGAAAGACGGGACGTGAAAGGATGTTCATGAATTTAAATTCATGAAATATATTGTTGTTGAAAATTTTTGTTAAAATTGTTATTTCCATCAACCAGCGGCACACCCTTGAGAGTACAACCCTCAAAAGTCTTCGAAAGACTTGTCCGAGCTAGGGAAGACACAGCCCTTTTAATGTGTGATGCCATGCACGAGACCGATGACCAAGCTGGGAATCGAACCCATGACCCTTAGGTTAAGAGACAAGCGCTCTACCATCATGACCATCATGGCCCATAATTCCCATATTAGTGGGATAATTCCGCTTCTCCCTGATCTAGTGGTCCAGGGTGGCTTGGAACATCAGTTGGGTATATCCAACATCAGAGTGTCAAAGTTGTGTTGAACGATGAAGCACTTTTGCTCTGGACATCGCAAGAAGAGTCAGCTCGTCTTCAAGTTCGTTGACTGGTTTATGACGCTCTGAGACAGTTATGTCGCGGTCACAAAAGTCTATTACGATCGTTTGTCAGATATTTTTATGACATTGATTGGTCTGTGGTAGGCTGCTGCATCAGAGTGAGAGCATGCATTCTGCTGTAGCAAGATCTTTTTTGCAAATGCATCTGTTGTCTTCATTTCTGGATGAACACGGGAGTGACTGAAGATATCATGCTTCAAGAAATTCTCCTGGGATCCGAATGGTCTGTCTGTAAAGCAATCCTGATGAGGTAGACTGTAGATCTGCTTTTCAGGCGGATCGAATATCTGATAGTGTTGTAGGAAGATTCCTCGTCGACTGCTGATTGTCCTGACATCTGATTGCTGCCTTCAGCATTCCATTTGCTGCTGACGTGGTTCTTAGGTGAGTCTTACATGTCAAACCGTTCAAGTGTCATGGATAGTCTGACGGGCGTCGTCACGTGTCGGTTTTTCAATGATATATTTGTAATGTAGTGTCGTCCTCAAATGTAGAAAACCAACCATATCATAGTCCTGATGGGGGATGATTGAATATACAGGCGAAAAATCGACAAATTCGAATAGTTTCCATAGAGTGACCTAATTCTCAACGAACATTAGACTGTACTCCTTTGGGGCACTATATAATACTTAGTTCTACTTAGTCTATCAATAAGTACTTCATAAATATTTATACTACCGATTCCTTCCCGATATATTACAGTAATTCCACTGTTGGAGTTTTTATCGAAATTGACTCATCGAGTTCAGTTTTAACGCCCCTTTGTCGTCATTTTGGCGATTTACAGATGAACATCTTTTTTCCAGAGCTTTTTCTTTCAAAGAACGATGACGCTTTGGAACTTGATGCCTCAAGTAGTGTTATCAATGACAATGTGAGATTCATGAAAAACACAAATTCCAACCACACGGTAAACAAAAAATATTTTATTTGCAAATTTGGAAAAAATATAATAGAAAAATGTTAAAGTGGAGGTAGTGCGATGTATATATATATATATTCAAATTCATACATGTCACAAAATTTCAAAACAATCAGGATAGAACTAGATGAGAATTTATTTACTTTTGTCAAAATTATATTATGGAATAATTAAGCTCTCACTGCATTTCGTTTTCCAGGAGGTTGAGGTGAATTTTCATAATTTTTCCGACTATATTTTTTTCAAATGAATAATCATTTTTCCAAATGAAAAGACACTCTCAGGAAATTTTGATTAAAAAAAAGTCTATTATCATTCATCTCTGATGATTACCTGTTCAATTAACATAATTTAATTGGAAAATCGACCTATGAAACTTTTTATTTTCAGTAGAAGATACTTATGTAGCTGCTTCACTAATGTTAGTGCGTAAACACTCTGTACGAAAAAGTTGAGGGGCCTTGAGGATTCGTTGAACAGTATTTTGATTGTAAATTGTAGGTTGGCCTATTGAACCTAACAAAAAAAAAACTGTCAAGTTTTAAAAGCTCTGTTCATAAAGGTAAGAGGTTACAAACATAAGCGAGTTTTTTTCGGAAGTTGGGTAGTTGTCGATGGAAATATTTCTGTACCTACCTATTATAAGAAGCTGCTTGGAAAGTATTTTTAAAAACACATACAGAGCGTTCATAAAGTGTGGAAAAGCTCCATATATATTATCTTACGAGTTATTTATTTTCGGAGGTAAAGCTTGGACAGGTCGATTTTGTATTTTAGTTTTCATCCATTTTTTTCCCTCACCACCCACCTCACAATATATCACGTCATCGATTTTTTTTTTAAATTGGGTTTATTTTTATATCAAAAATGAAAATCCATATTTTTCTGAGTTTAACCATACCACACACGTCATATCTAACACTTCAAGTTGCAGTATACTGAGTATAAAAGAAATCAATTCTCAAATTTCTCAATTTTTTTTTCATTATTCATTTTGCAATGGATGCCTGACAATTACTTAGTAGTTAGTACGATTGTCATAGATTATAAGTTCTTAGTTACCATTATGTCATTATTGAATTGATATTTGTTGTGTAGCATATCGTCTCATAGGTCTGCAACAATAACTTTCTGAAAAATATTACCCTGAAAGCAATTAGTTGAAATAACGATGGTGCTGTGCTGTCATAAAACAATTGATGTTCTGATGATTTTAGGTTACGGCGATCATAAAAATAGTATGGCAGAAGTATGCGAAATCTTTAATGAAAAATATCCTGATCGAGAATCAATGAGCAAATCGATGGTAAGCGAAACTTTTCGTGAATTCAATGAGATTGGCAATGTTAGGGACAAACAAGTCTAAGAGTGGCAGACCTACATTTGCCGAAGACACTCAATTAAATATATTACTTGGAATTGAAGAAAATCCTCAGTGTTCAGTTACAACTTTATCTGACAACAATGAGATCTGCCGTGGTGCTGAGCAGAAAATTCTAAGAAAAGCCAAATTACATCATTATAAAATTCAACTCAAACATGAACTCAATGAAGACGACTTCGATAGATGCATGAAGTTTCGTGAAATTATGCAAGAAGTGTGTAATCAAAATAATGGGTTTGAATTTAATATCTAATTTTCCGCCGATTCAACTTTTTTTCACAAACGGTACTGTGAAATCGCAAAATTGTTGTTATTGAGCAACAGAAAATCCCAATTGCACGATAGAAGCTCAACCCAATATACCCAAGAAGTATCTGTGACGACCGGGAATATCATTGTCCGACCATTGTCCGACCATATTTTTCTCACGGTACTATGACAAGTGGAAACAATTTGGAAATTTTACAAACATCGGTTAGTTCCTTATTTAACATTTCCAGACATCAATCAATTTGTTCGAAAAATTTCTACTATTTAATTTCATCAAGATGGAGCAGGTCCACATTATGCTCGAGTTGTTAGAGATTTTCTCAATGAAACGTTCCCCAATCGCAGGATTGGACGACGTGGAAAGATCGAATGGCCTGCTAGGTCCCCAGATTTACTCAAGAAGTAAAGTGTATATAAAAAGATGTGTACATAAACCGATCCACCAATTTGAAATACCTCAGAGAAAGAATAAGAACTGAAATTCAACGAATTACACCAGAGATATTATTGAACGTTACACAAGAATTCATCAGTCGTCTTGGATCTTATCATCTAGCCAAGGAGTTCTGTTCGAGCAATTGCTGTAAATTTGTTATTTGTTTATTGTTACTACTTATCTACCTATGACATTTCCATTGCAAATAAATATTGAAATGAATGTTGAGGAACATGAACACTGAATTCTTTTATAATCAGTATAAGTACTTTATGCAACTTGACGGCGTGTTCGATATGATGTATGTGATATTGCTGAAGTCTTAAAAATATGGGCTTTCAATTTTTGATATAAAAATATAGGTAACTACCCTTTCAATTAAAAAAGAATATATCGATGACGTCATATCTGGTAAGGTGATGGGGAAAAAATAATTTTTTTATATAAAGAGGTGGAAAACTATAATACGGAATCGACCTGTCTGAGATAAACCTCCAAAATTGATCAACTTGTAAGATAATGGAGCGTTTTCACACTTTATATGAACGCACTGTATATTGTTCAATATTGAACAGGGGGATCTAATTCATTTTCATTGAAAGTTTATGAATTCAGTGGGGTTTTTCAAAAAATTACCAACCTTCGTTTGATATAACGGACGGTATTCATTCTATATATTCATCATGGAAATCGAGTCCATGAACAACTCTTTTTCAAAACTTGATATCAAAACGAGAACGTGCTGATTCAGAACAATATCGCAATTATCTCGGAGAGGAATGAAACAGAAACGCATCTAGGTGCAAACTACAGGAACACATAAGATGCGTCTACCTTGCACAATTGCATCATTTCATCACAATACTATTTCTCAACTAATGAGGATATTTTTAATTGGACAACAACTGCTGTCAAACGGAATATGCAATGTTACATCTCTTCGAGCGTCTTTCCTTTACAAAGTAAATCTATATGAGTGAGATGGGAACAGTTTGTATAAAGATGAACGAAGACCGGAATATACTATATCAGCCAAGCAAAACAAATTCCCATCGTACTTGCTCGAGTAGTTTCCTTAGACTGAAAATAGAGTCAAGTGTTTTGAATCATAGCAAGTGTGAACAATTGAAGTACGTAGTATTTTCGCTTGTTTCTTGATATTCTTTTGTTCTTGTATTCGCTATTCGTGGACGAGTTCGTATGTTGTGAGATGATTGCTGTTCGTCTTCCACATTTTGTTAACGTGTGCTGGAAGTTTTTTTGCGAAAATGTAACTGAATATTGAAAATCGACTTGATGGGCGCCGACTTCTGCAATTTTAGATTCCTTGAAAGTTGTTCTATTTAAACTGGAAAGTGAATACAATATCTGAACTCATTACTGTTTTATATCAAAATAAGTTTCGGAATGAAATGATATACAGAGTGAACAACGACCACTCACGGGAAATAAAATGTAGAATCCGTGAAGATTCATTTATTTTTTAGCTCGCCACTCTTTGAAGACGCGCTACTGAATGTTTGAAGTCCCACCTACGATGAATCGATATTCAGAAATCTTTAGTTAATTACCGTGTTTACTGATACTCTCTTTTGATGTATTTTCGTTTATAGATTGTTCAGAAGTCGTTGATATATATTGATCGACTGTAAATTGTCATCGAAAGAATAATGTATTCACGTACACGAAAAATTCATTTCGACACCATCATTATTACCTACTTCAACTTTTGTGATGTATTGTGTTCTACAAAAGTCATTGATTTTGCTGTTGGGAGTGATGCTCATTTAGGTAAAGGCCATGTAGGTGAATGGAATGAGATAGAAATGGGCACCTAAACGTGTTCTTCATAAATACTAGGAATGATTCTTAACACCATCACGTCATATTCCTGGGACATATCTTTCATGTTTCTTCTTATGTGAAAGCACATAAATGAAAGGTGCTTCGTACTTTCTACAGAAAATACTATAATACTTGTCTGGGATATTCTCCATATTCGAAATTAGGGTAAGAATGTTCTTCAAACTTTCTAGAAAATATGATGTATATATATTTGAAACAGTAAATATGGAGTGCCATTTACGAGCTTCCAGTGCACAGAGAAAAGGAATTTTGTAAAATTACCACGAAAATCGTTGGTTACATGTAACCAACGATTATCGTGTTAAATTTTCCAACGGTTATGTAAATTTTACATTTTCACTGTAGAGATTACTGTGGTCCTGTAATGTCAGTTTCACTGAGCATTTGAGAATTTTCAGAATTTTTACTGTGCTGTTCAATTTAATTTTGTATTTTCACAACTGTAGTTTCAGTACTTTCCGGTAATTCTACAAATATTTTCAATCAATTTGTTGTAATTCTACACACGTAATTTTACAGATGTAATTTCCGGATTATTTTGTGTTTTCACAAAAGTAATGTCATTTATCCAATTCCTGTATTATGGCAGTTGACATCTTTTTGTATTTTCACAAATGTACTTCAACATATTTTCTGTATTTAGGCAAATGTGATTTCACAAATACTTTTCACTGTTGCATATGTTATTTTATGATTTTTTTTGTGTTTTCACCAACGTAGTTCAACAGATTTTCAGTATTTTCACAAATGTAATTTCATGAATGTTCTGCATTTTCATGAATGGTATTAAACCAATAATATGTACTTTGACAACTGTAATTTCAGAATAATTTGTATTTTTACAGAACTCATTGCATGGAAGATCTTTAGTTTTGCAAATGTGATTTTATAAAAATTCTGTACTTTCACAGAATTTATGTCTTGGATGTTCTGTATTTTCATAAGATTTTAAAAATAAATACTGTTAATGACAATACGATTTACGGGGATAGAAAAAGGCAATGATTGAATGAAACGAAAAAAATATTGAAACAAATAATGTTATGGTTAGTAATATCAAAATTGTTATACGAAAACAAAAAAGGTTATTCAAAATATAATTTTAATGATTGAATACGGCGTGATGAGTCATTTGAGTCAAGAATCAGAAATTGAATCGTTAAAACTGAAAGTTTGTGCTCACTCAAATTAATGCTATATTTCGTCGCATTCACTATCACTATCACACTGCGGAAAATGAATGACCAAACAAAAAAATTGCCTCATTGACTTATAATAAAATAAAAAAACACTGTCGACAAACAACATAAAAACTTAAGGATAATTCGAGTGGTCTTTGTCACATTTTCACAAACACGGTTTGGCAGTTAACCAATTAAACATCTAAAAAAAATATGAAAACAAAAATTCAACCAAGAAAATTCGAAACTTTTCTGAAAAGTTCCAGAGTAGATATTGACAGTATTATGATATCATTCACTCATAAATACAGAAAAAAATTCGAGAAGCAATATACGTTTGATCCAAGAATATTATTAATTATTTTCAATTGAATTTTCCTACAAACAAATTTTAATACTTTTCAATGTGTTAAATAAGAATTTGTTGCTTGAATTATCTACTAATAACATAAAAAAATAGTGATGATGGTTCACAAGATATTTACCGCTTTCTTCGATGTATTTTTTCTCCCCACTATAATATGACTATTCACCAAAGGACAGTATAAATTTGGCTACAATAAATTGATAACATTACGGGTCTTCAACTTTGAAAATAAGTCCCAAGTTTTCACTTCATGTTCAGTTCTTTTGGATTTCCCTCCATTAGCTAGTTGAATTTTTATATGGTACGGTTGTATCACTTCCAGTGCAGCTCCAATTTTATTGACGAGTGAACATCAATCATAAATTTGTTAGACTTCAATATTTCTTTTCTATTATCGAATACTTTGAATATTGATCATCTAAAAAAGAAAGGATATGACAAATAATAAAAACAAATGGTATGGGAATATTTTTTTTCTTGTCATAAACCTGAAAATTATTCAAAATTAGTAACTTTGCTTTTTAATTCAAATGCAAATCGTGCCTGATTTTTTTGTGAGTTCAAAAACAGAATTAGATTTACCTGGATATGAATTAACATTCTTTTTCCTCACAAGAGAAAATAGAAACAGCTTTTTACATCAACTCACTACTATACTGAATTAGGTACGGTACTGATCCATAAACAAATCTATCGAAACAGTCCTGAAAAATAAAGACATATAACAATGATGTCACTTGAAAATATTGCGATCTTTACCTAATTTCAACTTTTGAAATGTTTAGTATTGTATTAAAGATCTATTGATATCTTCCAAAGACTCTCCCCATTCAATACTTTTTTATCTATTGCATATTCAACAATTTTCTCAGCTATAGATTCAAAGCTTTTTTGTAATCTGATCTGATGTTGGTCACTTTGTTGAAATGTCATATGATCGTCAATTCCTGTAAGACAACTGTCCACTTATTTTGTCTTTTTTGTACAGAGTTCCCTTCATCCGGTGGATTCCAGAGCTAAATCAATTATGAGATCTTTTATAACAGTATGTTTTTCATACATTTTGGAGACTAGGTACTTGAAATCCAACCCCAAGCATTTAAAACTAACAGAACATGCATTTCAGCGGTACCATAGATGCAACTCATACTTCTTCATAATTTTCAATAACGAATTACATCATGAATTAGGACTCACCAGTGATAAGATAATCAATTATCTAAAATGTAACGAACTTAACAGAGACACTTCTAATCCACTCTTCTAATGGCACAATCCGTACAATTTTGTGTTGTTTGTTCGCTAATTAGAAGAAACATCCCGCTTTGCCTGCAAATGCCACTTGTTATGTGACCTGACGTCAGAGTCACGCCATAAAAGGGGGAGGTATACATTTCATCAGTCCTGTAAATCTTTAACACTGTCTTTGTATTTTCACATATGTATGAAAATAATTCACAGACCCTTTTACATATTTACAACAGTGGTTCTGTAAATTGACTGAATATATGTACAGATACTTACATATCCTTATTGAAAACACAGAAATTTTGTATATATTAACATAATTCTTGTGAATAAATTCTGTGTTTCTGTAATATTCATGAAGCATTTTTTTAAGTGAAATATTGATGTTACTACCCGAAATTTCCATGCGAACTGAATGTAGTGATATTACAATAGTTATGTGAAACTACATAACTTATTTGAAATAGAAGGAATTGACAAATAATAAATAACGTTTTTCGCCATCACACATCGATTCTGTGATTCCAAACTGTATTTGTGTTATCACATCTCTGTTTGGTAATCATTCACATTTTATTTACACATGTTTTGTGAGAATGTAACGAAGATTTGTACTCTTCCGTGTGTACTGTAGATATATTAAAAACATTTTGTGAAATTACGCTATAACCATTAAAGTTTCAAGTTGTCTTGTTTTTAACAGAAATATTTTGTATTTTAGAGGCAAACGTCGCTGTGAAATTATTTCCCATGTTGAATGTAGTAATTTTCACATCGTTTTCGAAGTAATTTCATTGTAACTCGTCTATTTTTCTCTGTCATATAGAGAAACAAACAAAATATGACCTGGTCGTTTGGTGGGGTTGTGTTCAGATGAGTATATTTATTGATTTAATAATAATAATACCCGACCAAATAGTGAGATGCATTGGACAGCTAGCTCATGCCTCTCTGGAGGACTCGCTTCACCTTAAGATCTGGTCAAGTCAGAGTGCTAACACAGCCAGCAACTGTGGAGGCATAAGGTCTCCCATCTGTTTTACATGGATGATTGAAACTATATGCTTGGTAATGGATGATGCCTTTGAAATCATCTGCTTAGTATGCGAACATGACATAGCAGGGATTGGAGTTAGAATCTCCTACAGCTACATAAGAATAAGTCAATGCATGGGGTCTTCTTTAAGAACATTGAAGAACAAGGCTTTACGAGAAACCTGACCTTCGCATTTCTGAGGTCAAGTGAGCTGAAGTCGGAAACTGAGAGATTTTTAATGGCCTGCCAAGATGGTATCTTCAACATCCTCGTCTATACCTTATAGTCGTGTGATGTATTTAGAGGTATCTGACACTAGATGCAGAGATGTCGTGGGGCAGCTACATGAGACCATAATGCATTTGGTGTCAGCATTTCTAGCTTATGCGCTCTCAGTCTATATCCACAGGCATTTCATGGCGATACGAGTGTTGTACTACCATTTACGACACTTGTACGGTATAGACGAGTCACCGGTGTTGCCTTGTGCTCTAGGGAATATTGAGTCAGTTGTGAAGAATGACAAGTGCCAAATTTATTGGAACTACTTATTCCCCATCATTAGAAAAATACAAGACAAACCCTGAGGTAGTCCTCCCCGACCAACAGACTGAAACGATTTTCGTCATTGAGTTCTCGACTCCTGGCGAAACGTACATCGTCCGAAAAGAGGAGGAAAAACGGATTGAATATCGAGGTCGACACTTTGAACTCCGCAGGCTTTATACAAATCATGAGGGTTCTGATACTACACAGTAAAAAGTGAATGTATTATATACATATTCCACTAGTATTATACCTTGAATGTACAAGTTATTTTAAATTTTAATGGAAAACTGAGTAAATGTCCTTCATTTCTCCTTTGATTTACAGAGGGCATGTAATTTAATGCTTTATTACTTACATGTAATTTCCGTTGGTTTAATTAATAAAACTAATAATTAGTAATACGATTACTTGTTACAGCGGAATAATGCCAATTTACAAAATACTCCAGGTATTTTGAGAATATTCATTCATTTGAATGTAATTTTCTATGACGCGCCCTATAACCGGCATCATCCCGCCTAACCTCAGTTCGCTAAATCCTATTTTTATATTTATGTTGGTGGTGTGAACATCGTTCGGCGGTCTAGGGCCAGGAGGCCTTTGAAAACAAACAAAAAGCCATATTTTGTGTGAGTGAGTGAGTGCCATATTGTCATCAGGTGAGTAAATAGGCATTTGAAATGATAGCCACTTATTCGTTCCATAATATTAAAAATTATGAATTGCGTTAGTATTTTCATAGGAAAACGAATCGAAACTTTCGTTGTCGCAGACACAACTCTGAGATGGTTTTGAGTACCTACTCATTCGACATTCAAATCTCTTGTGGATATAGATTTGATGTCGAATCATTTCATCCCATCAATACAAAACGGAGGCTCCTGGATTATGACACTTTTCTCAAAATTATTTAGTGCAGGTCTCACGATGTATTGTTCACTAAAAGTAGAATAGAGTAGTATGTTTTCTTAAATTATTGTTGTTACCATATTTAAATGATTTGGAGTTATGTTAGGTTTGTTATGCATCCTGTTTGAAGAATTTTGTTTCATAGTAGGAGTGAAAAAAATAAGTAATATCTATCTGAATGATTTGAACTGCCATCAAGGATAAAGCATGGTTTGGGAATTGCAATTATATCAAGTTGTGATATATGTGTATATCAATGAAGCTTTTTCTCTACTCTCTTTTTTAGAAAATTACAGCAATAGGGGGAACAATCTCTGTACACAAAAAAGTTAAATTAGGGAAAAAGACGATGATAAGGTAAGCGATGTTACTCTTTGTGGGTGATTGAACCCCTATTGTTGAATATTCCATCTGAAGAGTATACTTACTTTACTTTCAACTTCAATAAGATTGGTTTCTTCACATTTTTATTATATTTTCTACACCACACCTAAATCTCAAAATAGAGCTTTTTATATCGTTATGTTGAATTTTTCAACTGATTTCAATCACTTCAACATATATATTTTCCCTCAAATGTTATACTATTATTTTATATCTTATGAAATTTTTGTGTTTCGCGTAGATATCCCTCCCCCAGTTATCCGCACAGGAGAGTAAATAAATCAAACTTACCTAAATCATTGGCACCTCATGAGTGGATATGGGAAAGAACTATCAAATTGTAACTCTAATGATTTTTTAAATTAATGTGGCTGTACACCATTATTGCTCAGATACGCTGTGCAAGGGTGTTTTCCTTTTTCAACATGAAGTCAAGTGAAACATAAAACCGCAATAACGTCAAAAGAATTTTTTTTAATGAAAATCATCCATTCAACATTGAAAGTATCGATATTTTTGTACGTTTTTCAATCTTCTGAAGTTTTCACATCCATTATTTTTTATGGTTGACTTTAGAAGGACGTTATTGGGGTTTTGTATTCTTATTATCAGTATCCTCCACTTCAGATTGAAAAAACAGCTCTAGTTTTCACAAACACCCTAACTACTAGTGGATAATTAATAACATGTTGAACTGGTAAAAATTACATGAAGGAGTGTGAAAGAAAACATGTTGGAAGTTAAATTTACAACGAGAACTAAATTTTTATCCAAAAAGACTTGAATACTTTTGCACTAATATATAGTGAACCATGTAAAGTTAATCAACACTACTTGAAAAAAATGGTGAAGACACCTAAACAAATATGTATTAATTTGAATTACATCTGTAAATAGAGTGGAAATCACATGAAAATTCAAGTAATCATCGGGGAATATATGGAAATTCACATTAGAGGTATGTAAAAATGCATGTCCAACAAAGTTCAATTCACTACAAAACCTGGATTTTTCCTGACATGTACATGAATACATATCCATTCATACATACTAAAACATGTAATCTTAATTGGCACTACTTGATTATAATGGTGAAAACACCTAAACGATCATATAAAAATCGCCATTAAATCTGGGATAACTGAGAAAGTTACATCAATATACAAGTGATAATTTATGGAATATACCGGATATTTACATTAAAATTCAAGTAATAACTACATTATTTTACAAAGGTATGTAATTTTACATGAATATGCATGGCAACGCATTACCTATATGGGATCATGTAATCTCATGGAAATAATTTCAACAGTGTAGGGGTCCTTGATGGAAGACACACTGCTCTCGAACCTAAAAATCATATTGGCTTACCCTAAGGCAGCAGAAATCTTAGCCGGACGAATGCAGAAGGCCGTTACCCTTGATTCATTTCGCCTGCTCTGGGCACATGATTCTTGGACCTAATAGTCACTTACCACACGGCGTGGGAAGTGGTTATTGGGGCAAATGATCCAGCACTTTATCCAGAAGTATTGGAGCTTCAGAGACTGGGAAATTCCTAAGGAAAAAATCTGCTTTATTACACGGAAAAAAATATTTTGCTATGGACACTGAAATTGAGTAACCTCAACAAAAAAGTTCTGTACCTATACAGACAGCTGAACATTTAGTGTATACTGCAAATTAAGTTAGCTACCCTGATCCAGTAAGCATTACTGTTCTGTTCAGAACCTGTTACCACTTCAACTTGTATCAATCACTAAATGCCTTTTGCTGTGTACACTGGAATGGTGAATATCGCAAAGTTGGTCAGTGGGGAATACCGAAAAATTCAGTATTGATCACTGAATGGCTTTCAATTAGAATATGAGCATTCAGTTGAAAACACTGATTTTAGTAGCTGTCCCTACAGTTTATGGCGTTTTTTATCTGAATTTATCAAGTACACTGGCTATATTTGTTCAGTATTAATTACTGACATTTTCAGCAGGCAGTACAGATTGAGTACGTTCACATTGCAGTTTCATTTTTTGTAGAGCCTCACTCTTATTTTTCTTATTTGAAAAATTCATCGATTTCAAAAGCAATTGACAAAAATTCTTCAAATTACTGATATCCACCATCATATCAGCTATTTGAAAATGTTACGTCAACTGCATTTGAAATCGATTACTTTTCAGTTAACCAAAATAAGAACAGGGGGCTCTACAAAAAATTAATATTTAAATTTTGTGTATATTTTCTTAGTTTCTTTACTTCAGGAAATAAAAATACAGATACTTATAAAATTAATTTTATTTCTTCGTGAAGTTGACATTTCTACTATATATGCTATCAAGTAAAGTAACTACATCAGAACTGAAATTACAGATACTCTTGAACCAATTTGATGGCAGTTATACCAATCTGCATCAACTAAAATAACAGCTTAAAGAAACATAATTTCTATGATTTATTTGTACAATATGAGCAGGAAACGGATCATATAGATCTTTGACAAGTACACCAAAATATACATCGTGTATATTCACTTCATAAGCATGAAAATGGAAATTAAATTGTATGACATCAACTGATTTACAATGAAGGTACAAATCATGATTTTCATTATAAAATAATTTATCTAGCAACCCAAACTTGGGAACAAAATCATCAACATCAATTATCACTATCATATCTGGCCTATAAGTTATACCATTAAAAGAAACCCTTTTCGGAGTTTTAGAGGAGACAAATGTTTCAGGAATTTTCAGTGATGATAGAATTTCATCACCAAATTCAGGTCCTACAATCAGATGTTTTCCGAGTTCATTGTTATACAAATTTTCTGTCGCTGCCTCACGGGTACTTACGGGCTATATGAGATGTCTATAAATCACCGTCATTTCACTCTAAGTAGATATGTACAAATCCATAACATACATTTCTATTATTCAACTATACATGAGCTGCAGTAAATTACCCACATACCTGTAATTCTGGAAGTTTTTCAAAAACAACAGGTTTTGTGAAAGCCTGAATCTTCTCCCAAAATCTTAACCTCAAACCAATTTGCGGAATTATGTTTAATGACTCAAAGGTCATGAGGTGAAGGCTTTTCATATCGATATGTTCTAAAAAGTAAAAATTAATCAGAGGCAACCCTAGATGTTAGGTACCTGATGTCGGTAAATAATTACCATAACCATACTTTGTTGGTGAGCTATTTAGCTATTGGTGAGGTACAGACGTTGTATGAGGATTATCTCATAATCCTCATACAACGGTACAGAGTACAGATCTTGTTGAAATATTGTGATTTTCAATACTCACCGTTACATAGATCACTTAGCTCCTCTAGGTCCCAAGCCTTCAATAGGTTTTTCATTTCACTTTTATCCATTATGAAATCAAATCAGTCATCAAACACTCATCAAAAAAACTTCAATCTTGACTATTTTGGGTCAAAGCAAAGCATAAAATCAAGAATGTCTGAAACTCCCGATAACCGGTAACTACATGAAATGTATTCACGAATTCGAATTAGCAGAAATGGCGTCGTCTCGTCAGTCGTCACATCAGTGCCTACTGCGCACGGTGTTGCCAGGATATTTTAACTTTACTTGAGATGGGATTTATTCGTGATATTTTCTTCTAACATTTCGAAAACTATCTGTTGAGAATTAATAAAAAAGAGAGAAGTAGTATATTATGTTGATTTATTAACACAAAAAAAATTTCAAACTTCACACTGAACGGATTCGTGTGACATAAAATTAGGTATAGGTAATAGTTGCAGGTTACTAATATGGTGGTAACCAAATTTTCATATCACTTGAGGAATTGAAAATATCTCTGATATTCCTACATCGACTGATTGGTATTTTCTCCAATAAATTATTGGAATACTTTCCTACCAGTGTTTGGGTTTGCGGAGTTTGACAACATTGCAAATAATATCGTGTTCCAAGTTTCCTATTGGTCCATGAAAATTAACTCAAGTCGAAATATGTTCTGTTTTAAACAATGGAAATTTTGCTACGAATCGCTATGTTTTTTGCCCGGACCAAAACTGCAAAGCACAGTAATCATAACTAATATTCTTGTAGAAAGTGCTTAATTTGGAAGAGAAGCAGGTGCTGTATTTCTATGTTACACACACTGGATTTGTTCAGCTGTTAATACGTCCTCTTCTTCCTTACTACTAAACCGTTTATTAGCAACGGCAATAACTCGTTATCTTAACTTGTTCAGTTATAATTTCTTAGCATCTTTTTTCCGTGTAACTAATTAGAAATACTTCATTGGATATACGACACTAATTTTGGCAGAGAGCTCAAAGTTACTCAAACTCAACCAAATTACATTGCAGAAAAGAAATGTTAGAGAAAAACTACATAGTTTGCTATAGTGAGTACCCACCTAGATGTAGAAGACATAATATTCAATGGATAAGATAAGTGTAAAATAACTTGAAATAACATGGTTTGTGCAAAGTTGATCCACCAGATTCACCATTTGTTGAGTAAAAATTGCTTTAATTTATATTGGAATTCTATTCGAAAGCTTGAATTCGTTAGGTAAAAGATTGTAAAGCTGACAAACTCTGAGTACATGAGCACATTGAGTAGAGAGCTTGCCAAGATCTACTACCATGGCGGACTCCGTCTGATGCTTCAAATACTATGGCAAATATTCATAATGTTGAGATCATACTTCACATGATCATTTCTGCAGTAGTAAGTGCTGTCACCTTTCGAAGAGAAGTCGTAGTAGCAACGATAATAATTAACCCTTCATTGCCTGCGAAGTTACCCTTCGTTATATAGGTATTGCTTTTTATTCGAATTGAGGGAATCATGAGTAATAAAACCAATATACAATTATATAGTTCATTTTCAAGAAAGATCAATCGATTCGCATAAAATTGACTTATTAGTTTGAACTTCAAAAAATTTCAGAGGGAAAACTTGTTTCTGTTTAAATTTTTCACATAAGATTTAAATTTGAACAACTTTGCATCAAAAACATTTTAACCGTTTTTTTATATTCTCGAAGAAATACATGTTTTCATCTATATTTAGTGATTGAAACTCAATGGCATAATGAAGCTAGTGGTTGAAAAGAGTTCGTTCGAAGTTACAATTATATCAAAACATCAAAAACATGGCAGACGTGGCAGAAACGCAACATCCCAATAGAACGTTAAAATTTCAAACAGATGTGTCTAAAATGTTTCGAGATTCAAACAAATGAGTCAATTCAAAGATTATCATTTGAAAAAAAATTACCTTCTAAGAGATAGCAAATGTTACGTCACGTTCGAGTAGGCTGTTTTTCATCATTTCCAAAGCGCACTATCTATTTAACGCCCAAGTTGAAATTCTAAGTGAGATAGATAATGTAAAAAGATTTTCCCATTTGATGCCAACTCTCTGGAGGACACTATAATAAGGATGCCAAGCTCTAGGTATAACTTTTCGTCATTTCAGAAGAATCATTCGAAATCCATTCAACATAGAAAATGTGTGGTGTCCTCCATCATGAACATAAACATCTGAAGATTGTTTCGATTTGAACTATTCGAGCTATCAGTACTCAGTTTTTCTTTGTGGTGTGTAAAATAATAATCAAACTGAACAGATATTCCTGAAATACTAGGAACGTTTATGAAAAGGGAACGTTTTCAGAATACATTCATTGCAGGAGGCTGGATGTTCCTATTACAGACAGATTAACCTTACTGTCCACTCTGTATGCGGCAAGAAAACTATGATATCATTCGAGGAGTCCAGCATCCTCTCTCCTGTCCGTGTTCGGGCCGGGCCGGTCGTAGGAGAGAAATCAATCGTTCGCACACCCATCCTCCACCCATAGTCTTCTCGATTCTCTCTCTAGCCGTGTTCAATAAGAGCCTGATTCCAATAGCGCCCGGTATAGATGCATCGGTTGCGGCCTATAACCCGATATCACCGATCACCGTTTCCCACTCTCCGAATGCCATCCGACCGGCTATTGGCCGTCACAAGGCGCAGAATCGATACATAGCTATTCTATTGCTATAGATGACTACCTATCGAACCAATCGAGAAGTATATAGGGCATATAACGGGCCTTATGTACCTGGCGAGCTGATGGAATGACGATTTTCCGGTAATGGGTATCCGATTGGTCGGGCTAGGTGTACTTCTCACTCCAATCGATAAACGTTTTATGAGGTAATTGCAGCTCTGATAACGGCTGCGTTTGTTACTGCTCATTAGTCTCCGTTTGTATCGACTCGATGCCCAGAAGTCGCCGGGAATGACCATAATCCTCAGATAATGCAATGGCGATATTATACCTACGAGGTTGAGCGGAGAATTACATACTACTGATATTCCTACGTTAGGTATAATGTTCATCACAGTTGAATGTGTACGTGTAACATCAAATTATTTCGTGCTGTGTTGTTTACACGCTGGAAGATTCGAAGGATTCAGCTTGTGTTCGATTGTCCTTGTTGTATATACGGAAATAAATGAATAGCACATTATAGAGTGAAGGAAAATGAAGCTTCTACCTCTCTACCATAATCAACTTTCAAAGTCCCCAATATACTTGGACAAATATCGGTATAAATATCAAATTAAAAAGCAAAATACACTACAAAACTAACATAAACAATAAAAAGTACGGTTTTCAACATAACTAGTCTATTGCAGTAAGTGAGAAAATATTTGAGTGAATTATGAACCGAAGCATCAGGACTATATTCTGAAAAAGTAATTCGTCTAAGTGATGCAACGCCCTTGAACTCAATTACCCATACTTCTCTTTAAAATATGACCTACATTCGCTTCCTTCTCACCCGTATATTCCTTACACCTTATCGTGCACTTAACCTCAAGAAGAAGGAAACCCAGCTGTGACTTTCTGACAGCTCAACCAAAATTCAGAAAGCTAATACTAATTTTCATATTGTGTCGGTCATTATGTCAAATTGGTATGTATTATCTACATTTGGCGATTTCATCAATATTGACCAAACAAGTTCATTCCTCAGCGTCCTTTGTGGCTATTTGCCGAACATCTCTGCACCATGGCTCGTTCTCAACACACTGCAAGGCTTTGGTACTAATTTCCAAAGGCATACGACCTCCCAACCTCATGAAAATATCAATTCCTACCTACCTTCGCTGAGTAAATCAAACAAGATTTGCTTCACTACGGTTGGAACCTTCCATATTTTTGAGATACTATGATTTTGTAATCACCAATCGATTTTCACAACATAAATATTGACGCGAATGATTTCGATAACGTCAAAATACCGTTCTTCCCATACTTATTATATTTTCAAGAAGCAAAAACTATGAGCTGAATATCCGACAGAAAATTACTACGTGCCGGGTTAATACCACGATGGACATTGAACCACACCGACATATATATTTGTGCAACATTTTCCATTGCATTGAGAGTGCTCTTTATAATCAGAGATAACAGCAGAGTATCCTTGGTTTGATGGCTGGGGATGACCACTTGTAGATATGTTTCGAGATCTTGCCTTTCATCAATGCTAGGGTGTTGTCCCAGCCCAAGGAACGACAATCTTCAAAGTATGATATTTCCTCAATAACCTCTGAACATGTCTGCAGGTGGCTATCCCCAGCCAAATGAAGGTTAACTTCAGATGTTTGTTTAGAATAAGCACTTGCAGTACTCTTCTCTATAAGAAACGTTTCACAAGTATCAGTCAGATGTAGTTCAATGATTATTTTATCCCCAAATAGGTCATCTCTTCTGGCAGCTTACAGACTCTTCAGTGGTGCCGTCAATCACTACCATCAAATATATTCCGTTAGAGATATATAGGATGATCTACTTCCTACCAAAAATCAAATGGGGTACTGATTTGTAATGTACGAAAGCATTTGTGAAGTTTGAAAGCTAATCGTGATGATTTGAACAATTATTTTGTACGAAAACCTCCAGAAGCGCAGCTGACATAGCGGTTGTGTTAACAACAACACTGTCTCCACACTGTCTTTGCTCTCATGCGCTCCTGCAGTGATGTCACATGTTACGATCGCCGAGTGCAGAAGAATAGAAGGGAATCAGTGATGGTCCTTGTACAGTTTTTTTCAATTTATATTTATTTTACACCGATTGCACAACAAATACCCGTTGCTTGAGTTGATACAAAAAAAATCATTCTAAAATATAATAATTGTTATAATCGTCCTAAATACAAGTATTTCGTAGGCACTGGTAAGTAATCGTGCTCGTGCATGTTCACATGTTACCCGACAGAACTATCCGTCATTCAATTCACTAAAAGGTTTATTTTGCAATACGGTTTACAGTGATTGTGCTTTGAATTTTATTGTAAATCGATATTATTCGCTATGCTAAAGTTTACCTCTCGCGAATATTCTCATATGATTGTGGATTGAATATTCACTTCAACTTTCATGAGGCGGTGTTTTATTCTGAAAAAATCATTTATATTTGTAAATTCCTGTTGGGCTAAAACTTTATTCTTCGACTACCATCAGCACCAGTACTCACTTGATAAAAGTATAGAGAAAGAGATCCTGGCTGTCCATTTGTTATGAAGATTTTTTTTTGGTCCAAATTCCACTCAGTTTTTCAGTTATTTCAGTGGGGATAGCAGACTGTATAATTCTCGGTAAGTGGACGTGATTACCCTGTATGTATAGTGTTAAATAATGATGGTACTAAGTTGAATTTAAATAATATAAACAATTCTATCTGGGAATTTTTCAGTATTTTTACAGAGTTTAATACAATATCCGGAAAATTCCACAAAAGAAATGAACAGGTGAATCTCACCTCTAGATCCTCTCTTGCAGAAATTCGTCTTACAGTTCGAAAAAGATAAGGAAATGTGTTTGTCTCTTATTTATACAAAAAAGAAACCTTGAAGAAACAGTTTATTGGAAAAAGTGACATTTATATTTACATTTAGTTAGATTTTTAGGGCGATTTTTTTTCATTCGCGTGACTGCTCAGAAAATCGCAATAATTTTGAAACGGTTAACTTTATAAAAAATAGGTAATGAACCACTATATTCTTGAGTAGAATTCAAGTAATAGAACTATGTTTAGAATAAGGTATTGAAAAAAATTTACATTTTGTTTCTCCTGTGACTAGGGAAAACAAACGGAGAGTATATTGAAGCCACTTTTGTAAGCTACATCATCGATTTATAATATTGTTCTACATTTCTTTGCAAAAAAATTGGAGATAATAATACTTTCAAATTTGTTTCATTTAACAACCTGTTTCTGAGCAACAAAGGAACTTTCATAATTATATTTCACGAATGAAGTTGTATTTATTTATGAAGTCTACCCTCATATTGTGCTGAGGCTGTCCAGTGCGATATTCACTTTCCAGTGTAGTGGGAACCAATTCTGAAAAAAGTTGGTCTAAGTCTTATATAAACTTTATCATTCTTTATAAATTTATAGTTTTAGCGGTATACCATGTTATCCTGACACCCAAATTTCTTGTCGAACATTGCTTCATGGTATTCCCAGGCTTGTGCTCCTGTTACAAAATTGCTTATTTTTATCATTCACATACAGATAGTCTCTTATTACCTATATTCGGTACATCTCAAATATGTCTAGAATACACTAACATACGGTCTAATTCAGCTTTCTTTAGGACTGCCAAAATGTTTCTGTTCTGTCTTTGAAATCGTAAAAACAACTTAAAATCGCCCAGACCAAATACGTCATCAATGAGCAGTCGACCCCATCATATCCAGCACTTCCCATTTCAGTATTTTCAATAGGTCTATCATCATTTTGGAGGAAATCACAACGATGTAATGCAATTGTATAAATTTCAAGATAATCAAATGAAAAACGAGATGATTTTTGTTAATCCCTGAAATTTTATAATTATTACGAAAAGTTCAATCATTCAGTTCGATAGGAATAATTAAAAGACTATTAAAAAACGCATTCGCGCATTTCTTAACATTTGTGAAATAACTGCACAACATACTGCATACTTACAATTGATGTAAACTATAAAGAAGTCTAACGGTGATATATATATCTGGATATGTAGGCTATTCTATACTGGTCCTCGCCTTCCAATATATCTTCCATACAAATTGTTATATAAGAGCGAATACCAGTCCAAAAAACTGTGTATCTTGTTCGATAGCTCGATAGCTTTCGGTATGAAATCCTGCGATATACTTAAGTTCCTCTTAGTGTGGTTGTAAAAAAATTATTTTCGTCAATTTGAAATCATCCGTGATCTTCAATAAGTAGTTCCGTGGCTGAAGTTTCAATTGATTTAATTAATATTCAATTCTTCCAACAAAGTGTTCATCACCAAACAAATTTAATTTTTATTTGTTATGATCCACAAATTCTCGTATTCAAATAATTGATGGAAATATTGAATTTCTAATCGAGTTGGTACAGCTCGTAATAATCATTGCAATGCGAATAATTCATCATTGAAACCAAAAACCAATCATAACAGCAGAAGAAGTTACATTAAAACTTGAATTACACTGCCTGAACCAATAATCGTTTCATGTAGCCATTCTAGCTCTACTAACGTTTATGTTTATTATTATCAATTATCTTCTCTATGGAGCTGATTAAACACCAAGGAACTTAGTGAAACTGACCACAAGTTAGCGTACCTAATGTCCATTCAAAGGGGAATATGGATTTAAGTTGGAAACGGATACAGAGGAGCTTGGAGAAGTTAACTGATAATGGGACGAGGTGAATGAATAATTTATACAATTCATACATGACAGAAGAATGTCGGGATTCTATACAAGTTGGGATTAAACTGAAAAATGCGACAATTTCTTTATGTATAGATACAGAGTGACCCATCTGAATTGAAATGAGATTCTTTTTGTTCGTATTATTATTTTCGCAAGGACACGCAGCGCCTATGTGGGAAAGAGCTCCACCGAATTTCTGAAAAATAGACAAAAAAAGTTTATTCAATTTCCTTGTGGACTGATACTATACCTGATATCATGCTGATATCGTGTCGAATGGTATGTTATGCATGTGGAGAAGCTCCATCCTGATGAAAAAGAGCTGATGGTCGTGATAAAAGTCATAATTTTCATTCATTGCTATTTACTAAAACTGGATTGATGAACATTGTAATTCTGGAGGCATTGATAGCCAAGACGACCCCATTGTGCTCGATAGATGTTTACATTTTCTTTCACTATATTGATGCATCAAACTGTTAAAGACCAACAAAAGACAAAGTCGAAATAGTTGCTGCCGGTTTTTTTCCTTCTGAGGGTTCACTCAACTCATATTGGTTATTTAATATTGTTTAAGATATGCCGCTCAATGGAACGGAGGACTGCTTCCATCAATCCTCAAAATATCCAATGTTATAACATTGCACCACAAAACAACTTGCAAACTGTTATAACCTTGTGTTAAAGTACTTGAGGGGAGTTTTTTTATTGACTTCTTCAAAGCTTTCGACTGGGTTGATCATGAAATTCTCCTTCATAAATAACAGAGTATGGTGTCGGGGGAACAGCTCTCCAATGGTTTGACTCGTATCTTTGAAGTATGTAACAGCAAGTAAAATGTAACGGTTTTACTTCCTTCTTGAAACTAGTGATTATGGGTGTTCTCCAGGGGTCTATCCTGGGACCAACACTATTTCTTATATATACTAACGATCTCTCAGAACAAACGAAACTAAATACTCGTCTTGTAGCTTATGCTGATCATAAAAAATAACATAGAAGATGCCATAAAACATAAATCAAGCGCAAAAAACTTACCGCGATGTCTACGAATGGACTGAAAAAAAGTCCCTTTTCAATGATGATGAAACTGAAGCAGTGGTCTTCAAAAATGTTAAGTCTCAGATGGAAACTCTAAATGAAATAGTTTTAAACAACGCCAATATTACATGCTCTGATTCCACTAAAAACTCCTGCAAAGTGATCTGGAATGGACTACTCATATAAATGCATTGTCATTGAAACTTGCGAATTCTGCATATCTTCTTAAACGTGTAGCAGATATTGTTGAAAGCCTTTTTTTGGTTGTTTTTACTGGAATACTCTACCGATGCTCTATACTCACTATACTCTACTGATTGGATTCTCGCAGTGGAAACTTCCAAACGCTGTCAATTTCAACAATGACCCCTGTAGACATGTATGAAGATATTTGCTTAGTTTTCAAAAGCAAAAATTACACTGAATCTGAAATAGTACAACATAGGTAGTTACCGAAATAATTTGCTTCCGCCCAAACATTCATCTACTCTATATCAGAAAGGACTGTATGTACTCTAACAGCTGTATACAAACTTAGGAGGGACAATACTGGCTGCAGGCAGACGAAAGACTTTGTGGCCGGCTTCAGCAAGTCAAGGACGGCAGGGCTCTTACGCAGAAACCACCAAGCACTACGCCTCCTTATAGGAATACTAACAGGGCATAACAAGTTAGGCAGACACCTATATCACCAATTGGTATAGAAGACAACCCCACCTTCCGCAAAGGCGAAGAAGACGAAGAAACTTCGTCTCACTTTTTCAGCGAGTGCGAGGCGTACGGGAGGCTGAGATTTGAAATCTTTGGAGCTGAGAAACTCCAACAAGAGGAACTCACCGACCCGGAATGGACGGACGTACTGACCTTCATGAGAAAGTCACGATGATTTGAGAAAGAAGCCCATAGGAGGAAGAATGTACATTTGTGTACAACTGGGGATGGTAAAAAGGGTCCATGTGGGCCTACTTGCCTGGCTGCGGCAGCGGCCTCCCCCACAATTACTACTACTACATAACTGCTGTAAATTATTCAATGCTCTCTCAAAATCTATGATAGATTGGAAGTTTCGAAGGATATATGCATTTTCAAAAGAGAAATCAAACATATCAAACATATCTGTAGGTCCTTTTATTCCCTAGGAGAATATTATAGTGATTCATAATTTCATAATTTATTATTTTGTCAAATGTTACTTCATAAGTTGACCTGTATTTACTTCTTTTTTATTTTTTATGTCTACACTGTATTTCTATAGTGATACCGTCACATTAGTTAACTGTATATTGTAACCCTAACGTATTTGTAATCTTTCATGACTGAAATAAATTGAATTGATGTAGTATTTTTTGAACGTTGTTAAAAAAAATTGGTGTTCCTCTGACTCGCACAATGGTTTAGGATTAGCAGATTTGCCTTATCAACCGAAAATGTGATTATTAAATCCGGCTTGTCCTTATTCTGTACTGGAGTCGGAGGGTTGGGGTCGAAGCCTAAAGCCTATGGGGAAGGTTTGTGTTCAGTAAAGACATTGATATACATCATATATGACATAAATCTGACTTGGACATCAAAATAAAAGTAAAAGTTGGAGATTATACAAGAGACAAGTATCGAGTAGTTGCATCAGAATTGGTGATTTTTAAATCTGTAATGCACCTCCATGAATCACCATTCATATATATCGACTGTTGCCCAGTTGCACTATTTCAGCATCGTTTCAGGATAGTCAGTACTGAACGCTTGCGTTCCACAAATTCTCGTTCACCTCCGGTATCCACGTCATTTCCATCCCGAGATCGAAGCACACTCTTTCCGTCATCCAGCTGTACGCAGCGGCAGCTCGTATCGGGTCCTCTCTCCATCAGATCGCGGTAGCGATGGACAGACGACGGGCCCGGACTGATCAAACACTAGTTGTAGCTCTTCGATCAATAAACGCGGAGAAAGAGAAAATCTAAACAACACACCACCACACAGCGGTCGACGTCCTCATAGTCTTCCCCGCATTCGGGGAGCCACTCCCGCTGTTCCCGACCGACCCCCTGGCTCTGAGTACGGGGTGTGATATGTGTGGCCCAGTTTGAAGAGTCTGGCCGGAAGTATGAAAGCCGCTAAGTTGTTCTTGGGGCTCTTTCGGTGGACTTTGGGCTGTCGAGATTGTCACGAAAGTTTCGCTGGACGTAATAGATAGTTTTGGGACCATGCATTTACTAATTTATAACCACCGAAATATCACATCACCACATGAGATTATGGCACTTTATTCACAGTTTTGAAATTGAAGGTTCAACATTAACCAGAAATGTACCTATCTGTTTATGTTGAAAGTTGTGTGACCGTTGAGGAAAACGTCCCCAGTTGATGATTTCACTGTTCGTTTTAAGATCGAGCTGCTCGGGGAAAAAGACATTCACGATAAAGTATCATGATCATGAGTGACGATAATGGGGTGGAAAGACTGAATCTGGTGAAACTGAATAAAACATACTATTGTGCATAATGATGAGAGTTCAAAATTGCAAGGACCAAGAAAGTACCTTTAAATGTGGGATAGTTTACCAAATTTTCCGACGAAATGACTCTTATTTGGATATAATTTAAAAGATTTAGTGAGTTTCTAGGACCTTTATAAGATTTTGATTTAAATTTCTTAAGGAAGTTGTTGAACTCAAAAGCCTCCTCTAACACCTCGACCTACAAGATCTATTGTGTATGTTGTTTAGATTCTGTCCTTGTCACTGGACAGGCAGAGATTATACTTTAGTTCTCCCATGTACTGGCAAGGTTGTGGTTTGCCGAGAACCTTATAGACTGTCAGATAACGACAGATTTTGCTGTCTCATTTTCTCTCTTCTGGGATGTTAATCACTGGAAAATATGTCAGTGTTGAGTCCAAAAAATGAAATTGTAGCAATCGGACGTGTGCTAGGCATATAGAAAATTCATTTTCTTTTTGCAGAAAAAAATTGTTTTTTATTTTATTTTCTCGTTTATGGCATTTTAATACATGAATAGGTATTAAAATCTAAAAGTGAAAAACCAAAGCCATAAGGTTTGGATGTACTTGAAGGGTTGAAATAGAGGCGCGATCTTGTAAAAAAATTGTTGGTTGCTGATACATTTTCTCGCTTATGGCAATCGACAGAATGAAATTTAATATCGTTAGGAACCCGAAAAAAATTTCCCAGAAGGCGGAAAGCTGTAATTTTTTTTTTCGTTTTCCGGCAAACTTTCACGTTTATGGCATTTGAACCATATGATTTTGATGATGGATAAACATTATAATAAAATTCCCATAAGCTTTGCTTGTACCTCAAGAAAAGCCATAAATTGTAAAGTTGTAGGAAAATTTGTGGAATTTTTTTTCATTTTCCCGTTGATGGGAATTGGAATTGGGAATGTGAGAATAAAATAGTATGTCAAGACAAAAAAAAAAAGCCATAAGTCGGAAACATGATATCGATGTTTTATTGTACGGGACTTCCGACGCCAACGAATCATTCGAGTTATTTTATTCAATTTTCAACTCTTGCTTCCAGAAAGCATTTACCACTAAAAATGTACCACTTGTTTAGAAAAATTACTTAAAAGGATGGATTACAACAGGTATAAAAAACTCGTGTAAAAATAAACGTTTTCTCCTTGAATTGAAAGAATGCACTGACAATCCTCAGATATTCGCATGCATACAAAAATATCAGAAAATTCTGAAAAATGTCATTAGTTCAGCTAAAATTTTTTATCACACTAGCACTATAACAAATTCAAATAATAAAAGTAAATCCACCTGGGATTTGGTCAATCACTTCACAAAAAAAAGGAAAAAAAATTGGAAAGCTTGTGCATCAACAAAAATGATTTACTGATTAATGATCCCCAAGAAGTTTCAGAAGAATTTAAATATTTCTTCTCGAATATCTCAGCTCCGCCAAATCCTGATTCCGACAATGTGGTTACTAGTATGGAATTCTTGAAAACTATTGATCTCAATTTCGTGAATTCCTTTTTCCTTGCACCTATATCGGAGGTAGATGTGAGACATTCTATCATATCGCAAAAAACAAAAAAATCTACTGGTATCGACGAAATTTCGATGGCACTCATTAAAAATAACGTAGATCACTTGAGCAAGCCTTTGGCATTCCTATTCAACCTTTCATTGTCTACAGGTACATTCCTAGAATCATTTAAATCGTCAATTGTTATTCCAGTTCTGAAAAAAGGAAGCAAATTAGACCCAAACAATTACAGGGGCATTTCACTTCTACCAAGTTTGTCAAAACTCCTAGAGTGGCACGTTAGTGAACAACTATTATCTTATCTCCAGGAACATAATATTTCGACCGATTCGCAATTTGGCTTCCGAGCAAATATGAATACAGCAGATGCAACTTTTACCTTATTATTAGAACATGTAAATGAAATAATGGAAAGAAACAAACACCCATTGGGTATTTTCTGTGATGTATCCAAGACAATCGATTGTGCTGACCACGACATTCTTTTGAATAAACTCGAGTAATATGGTGTGCGTGGTATCTCCAAGAAATGGTTTGAAACGTATCTCGGTCATAGATAAATGCAAGTGAAAGTGGAAGCAAAAAGAAATAACAATCTCACCAACTTCTACTCAGAAACGGTTGAGGTAAAAAGAGGTGTCCCACAGGGCTCCATACTTGGGCCCACATTGTTTCTTGTCTTCATTTGACGTTTTGCTGATGATACGAGCATTGACATTCACCATCGGAAATCCAGCAGCTGTTAGCCTTAACACGAGAGACTATAAGTAGTATTATGAACTGGTTTAGTGCTAATAAATTATTTCTGAACATTACCAAAACCCAAACAAAAATCAACAACTCCATAACCTAGCAGTTGATATTGAAGAAGGCATTATAAATACTTCCGAGACATCGAAATTCCTTGGAGTCACTATCGATAGTAACTTTAACTGGTCTGAACACATAAAACAACTGAATATGTGAAATTGAGTAGAGCTATATTCGCGATAAGGACAATAAGAATGAACACCGATGTAAAATAAGCCAAAACAGTGTACTACGCGTACTTTCACAGTCTGCTATTGAATTCTGGGGCACAGCCGTTGAGTTCCTTTCCACATTTATAATATAAAAAAGAGCAATAAAAACTATTTTTGGCTTGAGCTATAGAGATACCTGTATAGGGATCATTTCGGGGATCACAAAATATTTACATTTACCAATATATTATACATCTTTAAAGTTTCACTTCTTATCCACAAAAAATGCGGTACCCTCTTACGTCCCACCGATAGACATTCATACCCTACCCGGAATCAATTAATAATATTACCAAAATACAACTATAACAGAACTCGCAGGGGACCCTTGTACATGGGTATCTAGGTCTACAATCACCTTCCCCAAACACTGAAAATGTTAACTGACAGAAAATTCAAAATGGAGCTTAAAAATGCATTACATAGTCATGTGTTCTATAATCTTGATGAGTTTTTCCAGTTCAGTATTTAAGGCATGTTTTTTATTTATTTTATATTGTACCGCTTTGTTAATGTTATTATTGTCTGATGTTATTATTATTTCTATATATTTACTTTGCAAACTAGTCACCTTCCCTATGCATTTGACCAGAAAGACGGTACCCAATTATTTCAACATTAATTTTTTATCAATGTATATTTATGATGTATCTTCTGGGAAATAAATTTCTATGTCTACACTGCCGTCCTAAGTAAAAGTACCGTATCTGCTATCTGCTATTTTGCTTAGAATTCTGTAGATCCGACCTTCTTACATAGGAAATTCTTAAACTTTCGTATAAACGGCAATATAATTCGTTAACTTGGGCTGTTTAAATCAAGTATACTTCATCTTTATTTGGTGAAAAGCTAAATTTATAGGTTTTTATACCTAAATAATTTTATATCGCAATATTCATATCTTTTGTAGATACGGTACTTTTGCTTAGGACGGCAGTACAGTGTGTCCATAAAGTAAACCCCCCCTGTTAACTTTTGAGAGGATTGGAATTTTCGCATGAAATTTTTTTTGGAGGAACGGCAGTTCATAAGCTACTTTCTGACGACAAAAAAATTGTCTATCTTTCAAAATGGCGGCCCGACGCCATTTTGAAAGAATTTTTCAAATGGTATGGGGTTCGAGTGATACCTCATTCGAAATGTCATACAATGCTCTACACGTCCCCAGAATTTTAAACAAAAATATACTTCCAAAACAAAATGGCGGTACATAATGTAAGAACTCTCTTAGAGTAACCCCACCCATGTTAACTTTTGAACGGATTGGAATTCTGTTTTGAATTTTTTTTGGTTTAATGGTAGTTCGTAAGCTACTTTTTGACAACAAAAAAATATATTTTTTTAAATGACGTCGGTCGGCCATTTAAATTTTTTTTTAAAAGTCTATGTGGACCGAGTGATACATCGTTTGAATTGCATATCAATTCTCTACACAACAACAAAATTTTAAACAAAAATATTCGTCCAAAACAAAATAGCGGTACATATGTTAGAGCTCTGTTCGGATACTTTAGTTCAGGAAAAATCATCTAATCTTCTAGGTACCCTTCTACAAAAGTATTCTGTAATTGATTTATTATCAACAAACAGATAATCAAGCAAAATGAAAATATTAATATCGACCCAGGTAATCGGCAGAGCTCTAAAATTATGTACCGCCATTTTGTTTTGGATGCATATTTTTGTTTGAAATTTTGGGGACGTATATAGAAATGTAAGACGCTTCGAATGAGGTATCACTCAACCCCCCATGCCATTTTGAGAGATATAAATTTTTTTTGTCGTCAGAAAGTAGCTTATGAACTGCCATTCCTCCAAAAAAATTTCATGCGAAAATTTCAATCCGTTCAAAAGTTAACAGGGGGGGTTACTTTATGGACACACTGTATAAGTACAGTGTGGCCCATTTTTTTTCATTAGGTAGATAATCAAAAAGTCCACTAGAACACCAAATTTCATGAATAAATCTTAATTTTCAGAGCCAACTATTCTTTTTTCTTTTTCGAGGTAAAAAACTGAAAAATGTATTGTAAGCTTGTAAGGTAACCCTATTTTAATGCTAGGCTCTTCTTTTTAATACGGTAAGTAATGTGACTTAGTGGACAAAAATCGAGGACAACTTCTAATTGTAATTATTGAATAAACAGTAATAAAATAGCTGTGCATGGTGAATAATGTTTCTCCACGATCATCACAGAATTTGCTAATTCTGAAATGAAATTTGATTATAGAATGCTGGAATTCTTTCTCTTGAGATTGAAGAAATGTTCTGCAACACCTCTGCTCCCATGCAATTCAAATATATTTACATTCTCTCTCTTGTAATAGAATTATATTCTCACACTGGTTAGCAATAATAACATTAGCCTTGACGCAGTTGATTGTCACCGTAGTAGGTAGCAAATTTCAGTAGTGTCGAAATTATTGCTGTCACGTTTTCTTTCGAAAATATAAAGTATCATGAATTCATCCAGTGATTCAGAATCAGAGTGTGAAAATACACCACCTGAAATTACAAAGAGTACAAATAATATACTGGAAAGTTCAAGAGGACACCCAATATTTTTGGGTTGAGTTAAGAAGTTTAATTTTTCCAGAATATATAATCATGTACTCAAAAGCATACAGGGTGATTAATTCATGAAAAAACTGCCAACCTCATAAAAATTCACGAAACCCACCTATTTTGAAAATTTTTTGGACTTCAACTCCTTTGAGGTAGGAGTTTTCTTTCACCACTGTACTTGATATGCAAACACCAATACGGCTGAGAGGTTTTATCCACTTTCTAATTACCAGATATTTTTTTTATGAAACTGCCAATATGAAAATAAAAAATTTGAAATTTTGACTGAAATCAAGTGAAAACACACTCTTGAAAAATCCGAATCTACTAGTAAAAACACAACAAGAATCCCAACTTGTGTTTTGAAGTTGTCAAGGGAAACTGTTTGCGTTACTTCAAAAAACACTGTGGTCAAGATAGGATTGACCAGCAGTGTAGGTATTTTGAAATGGCATTTCAGATATCATTTCTTGGAGATGGGAAAAGTGGTGAAATATTCGTAATTTATTGATAATCTTCGGAATAAAGACAGAAATAAACGAAAGTGATTATTGAAAAAATATCTTTCATTCATATATATAGAAAACAAAATTCGCATTTCAAATGAAGAAATTGTTTGTCAAAGAGAGAAACATTTCCTGCAATAAAAAAAAAAATTAAAGAATTGACTTCAGAAATTTTGTGTCCGAATACATAATTACAAATACATTATATTGATGAGGTGTAACATTGTTACCAGCAGCAAGCATTATCTAGGTACAGTTTAACTTTCTACAATGTGGGGTATTTTCTGTTCCTAGGTCTCCAAAGCAAAACTCTAATGTCGGATTCTAGTGAAAAAAAACAACTCCATTTGAGAAAATAAAAAACACCAGTTCGTTTCCCCATTAAATTAGAGGCAGAGTTTCCGGCGCGTTTTAATTTTCATAGTGTCCTGCCCTTTAGGCCTAATTCACTCTTAAGAAGTGAAAGTTCCAGAATAATAAATTGCTTCTATGTCGAAATGAAAAATCAAACTCATTTCCAGATTAGAATCAGTTTTGGACCAATGTTGAAATCGATTTGCAGTGTCTTCGGTACAATTCAACTGGTGAACAGAAGAAAATTTAATATTTTGTTTGTTCCTACGTATCCAAGGAACCATATCACAATGGATATGTGAGCGCAAGTCTCTCATGTCCTAGCATTGGACATACAAGTACCGTTGTAACCTAAGATGAGCTGATCTAGATAATCATTCTCGGTTTCTGTAAAAACTACACATAACAGATAGAATTCTTGAAAATATTTGGAACCTCAAAAAATTCTGTTCTTCAATGGATTGGTGAATCTGATCAAGGGTTTTCAACTGACACCTTTAATCCATTAAAAAAATTGGGTAAGTGGCTGTCACTTTGAGGGGAGTGAAGGAAGGGCGATTTTTTATGTCACAGAGTGCCATTTCAAAAACTTAACTCAAGGTGACTCAGAGTTTTTTCTTAAAAAAAAATAACGTAGAAAATTAATGTATTCATTACTTTAGGAACTCACTGTAAAACATTGTAATCATGTTTCTGACTTATTGTTTTTTTTTTCTGGCCTTGAAATCAGTTTTTCTTCCTACATGCCAGTTCCCATAAACGAGAAAATGAATAAAAATTCCTGTGATTTCTCGGCAAGTTTTCCAGTTTCATATAGTATGATAAGCACGAACTAGACTTATGACTTTTTTTATGACAGACTTTTACATTAACAAATTTTTATTGCACATTTTTTCTTTGACAAGAAAGTTTGCCGAAAAACGCAAAAACTTTTTAACGAAATTTTCCGTCCGGAAAATTTACTCAACAGTTGACCGGTTTATGGGATTTTTTTTGGGGTTCCTAACAGTATTAATTTTCATTCTGTCGATTGCCATAAGCGAGAAAGTGTATCAGTAACCAACAATTTTTTAAAAGATCGCGCCCCTATTTCAACCTTTTAAGTACGTGCAAAACTTATGGCTTTGGTTTTTCACTATTAGATGGTTATACCTATTCATGTGTTAAAATGCCATAAAAGAGAAAAAAAAAAAACTATTTTTTTTTTGAAAAAGGAAAATGAATTTTCTATATGCCTAGCACACGTCCGATCGCTAAATTTTCATTTCTTGGGCTCAACACTGACATAATTTCCAGTGGTTAATCCCAGAAGAGAGAAAATGAGTCAGCAAAATATGTCGTTATCTGACGGTCTACTAGCCTTGTGAGACATTCGCACTGACACAACATGTGCCCAGCGGTTTCCTCATCTTCTTGGCAGGACCTATTATGGTTGTTTCTGCCAATCTGATGTTGTTCATATGTTTTTTGAGTCTGCAGTGTCCTATTAAGCCCAACATTTGATTCTCATGTATGCAAAGTCACAGCGTCCCATCTACGTGTGAATTGACTGCATTCATGCCTAAAGCATTAAAATGCCAATTATCCCTAAACAAACAAGTCCTTTGGAGACTTCTGAAGGTTGCTCTTCGGGATGCAGGCTAATATCAGTACGAATGTATTTTTAGAACGTCATTACGCCTACTAACTGGTGAAGTAACCCCTTCCAAAATTAAATTCAACAAGAGACAGTTAAAAAAATTATGATTTTGCCACTCTTTTTGTATCTTTACGTCAATCTGAGTTTACTAACATTCTGAATCAGTTCAATATCTTCAATATGAGAAAGAGAAAAACTGAAAATTTTGTGAACTCAGCCTTCAAAACAAAGATAAGTGGTCCTGTTTGAGTACATGGGGTACAGCAAATCAGTAACAGCAACCACTCTGATTTTTTGCCAACTCCAAATTCCAGGAAATAAGTAATTGTGGAATGACTTTTGTGATCTATATGATGCTTTCGAAAACATACTGCTTTAATTATTATCATGATTGTTTATTTGAGATTTCGCATAGGTACCGAGAATTCACGAAACAACAATAAATAGAATATATATAATAACTTCCTTATGCGAGTCATTTGTCGCACTGAAGAACAAAAACGTGACGATAAAGTTTTAATTGCCCAAACGATAACTGAAAAAATAATATACCTGAACGTTGACATCAGGCATTTTCCCTACATTTTTTACGGAATGGTGATTTTTAATTTAGATTGTGTTTGTTTAGGAATTATATTTAATAAGATAAAGGAGAAAGTCATGGTCTGGTGTAGACAGATAACTGTAAAAATGATGATAATTGTATTTGGATAGATTTTATAGGTGTTTTTGTTTAATAAATGTTGAAATTTCGTGACCAGAACATGATGATAATAAACCTTCGGAAAGGAACTAATTCTCTAGTTTACTCAACCATCTTTCACATTACCTGTTATATATGATTTATTTGGTCGTGTTACTGCTGATATATTTGTTGTTCAGTAAATTCTAGTGATAGTTCATATAAATTCTATTGCAGTATTGCAGATGACACCCATATATTTATTTTCATGTTTTCATCATCAATTTTAGATCCATATACAGTGCGGCTTTAATAGTCCCCCCCTGTTAAAACTTTTGAACGGTTGGACGTACAGACTTAAAAAAAACCGTTTCTAGGGTTTCACCGATACTACTTTTTGACACAAAACACATTGTGATTGCTCGATAGATGGCGCAGGAGGGCACATCAACTATACAATTTTAAATGTCAGGGGGTCATGTGTCACATCGTTGAAAAGATAATTCAATTCTCTTTCAACCATCTAAATTTTTTAGATTTTCGTTAATACGTTTCTTCACAATATGCATTTGAAATATCAGAATAAGTATGCGGATCTGGCGGTCTGAATCCCTTTTCTTACCTGACTACAATAACTTTTGAATGGTTTGATGTGAAATAACGGGACAACTTTTATTTAATGAAACGAAATTCGAAAAGTTTTTAGTTGGTTGAAAGGAGAATTGAATTATCTTTTCAACGATGTGACATATGACCCCCCATGCCATTTGAATTTTTTTAGTTGATGTGCCCCCCCACGCCATCTATCGAGCAATCACAATGTGTTTTATTTCAAATAGTAATATCGGTGAAACCCTCGAAACGATTTTTTTTATGTTTGTATGTCAAACCGTTCAAAAGTTGACAGGGGGGAGGGCTATTAAAAGCCGCGCTGTATATTAACTTACAAGCCATCCGGTTCGATCAGCAATATGAATTTTCATTTCGCTCTTTTAGATTTAGGTTTACGTATTTTTTTCCTCCCATAATCTGAAGAAATTGCATGATACGTAAAAGTTTTTTTCACATGCCATATGTTTTACAATACTTATAAATTTTTATTTCGAAATGAGTGAAGAAAAACAACTGATTTTCAAACGGACATCTTTGAAATGTTCAATATTTTCGAATCATTCACTACGCTATGAAATTAGATCATAAATGAACACCCCCAAGCTCCCAGCTGAGGAAAACACATAATACAAGAAGGAAAAGTCACATTGAGAGCCATACTAATGCGTTCCACAGGGATCTATTAGGTTTTGGACCTATCCTCTATACTATTCACATGATATTTTTCATAAATTCTCTGTTCCTATGTTATAATGTACGCTAATGACACCCAGGTTATGTATTCCTTTCCTTACTCTGATATTACAAATGACTGTTTGAAAATATTTTAAAAATCACTGATGTCTTTCTTTGAATCCTTAAAACTGTAGTGACATCGTTTTCAGGAATCACACTGATGAATTGCCCTAGTCGCAAAGAGAATGAATTATATTACTTCTCAGAATGTATTCGTAAAAGTACCTGGAAAGCTAAAAATGTTGTACAGCTCTCGTGCATTGCGAATCCAATTTTTTTTTTTACTTTCACACATTCTGATACTGTTTTTGGTCCATGTTTCACTGCTGCAATGCACACATCTTTCTGGTGCAAGAGCTTATCATAATGCACAATATAAATCAGTTCTATGTAATCAGTTTCAAGATGGTCTGGGAATGCTGTTGGGAGCACATCAAATAGAAGAGTTACTCAACCTGAAGCCACCCAATAACCTGAACTTTCTAAAATATTTAGGATTGGAGTAATTGGGACACCCACCCTGACTAGAGCACATACTCCCAAATGACAGAATAGATTAGCCTAGAATGTCGAGAACAGTATGTCGTTTAGGTTTGTTTTCAAATGTTTGATGAAACTGCTGACACCAATTTTTTATCCTAAAACATTTATGTAATAATGGGGAATGCCACGTTTGATAAAAGTTTTTTGGAAATTGAATATATTGGAAGAAGACATTAAAATAATGACACCACTGAATTATTTTCTTCAGTCGATGCTTCATTATATATAATAAACAATTTTTACTGCATGTGACGACATTTGATCACAAAGTCAATAGGGCAACGGTGCCTACTGAATTTGCGGTTCGGGTTCGTCCGCGCACGCGCATAACATAATTAATCTTTCGATTTGGACAGCTGTCAGATCGAAGCAACACAGACACGTGTGTTAGTGTCACTCGTCAGCGACCACGAAGCAAGAATTGTGGTGTCAAAACTGATGGAATACATCTTTTCGGCATGCGACGTTGCCAAATGTGGTTTTACTACATATGACGTCACAATTTGATTTTTTGCTTTTTTTAACAAACATCATGAAAAAAATGATAAAATACAAAATACGTATCCCTTATTTTTGGAAAAGCTATACATTCATGACGAAATCGAAATATTTGCCCATTGCATTGCTAATGAAGGTGTCATACTCCAAAGATATATTGAATACTGTAGGCAGTGATGAAACCAGAGAGAAACGACTTTTGGAAAAGCAATCTTTCACCGCTTACCATCCACCTAAGTGAATCGTGGCAATAACTTTATGAACACCAGGATGCCAAATAAAAAGCGCATTGAATTCATGTCGAAAACATAGCCCTCATAGAAAATAACTTATTGGAATGGAAGATACCACCATTTCTATAAAATGATCATTACTGGCAACCATGCCATTTGACTGGAAAGAAGATGATTCATAAATTCTACATTGCATCTGATAGACAGAACAACCTTTGAGGAAATAAAAGATCATACTCCAAGAAGGATAACCACATTTTGTTGCACAAATATTCACATTACCGATAATATAACCTGAGTTCAGCTCACTCGATTGCAGCTAGAATTATCATCTACACTGAACGCAAATGGAAAAATTCATAGTTGGTTATGTCTATTGTTTTTCGATCAGGTTTATTCGATTCATCTCGAGCGATCATCGGTGGCGGTGCGTCGGGAAATAATGTAACATTGGGCGGCTACGTCGTCGTGTATCTGTGTTCCACATGCCGTCGTGATAACACCGAAGCATAATTAGGTTGCAAGGGGAGCCTTACACTTGACCTAGAACGGGGTTCGTGTTGGAGAAAAATGTAGGTCACAGACCTGCTGTTGCTCTACTGACGGTCAGGGTGCACGGATGTATGTCGAGTGGAGTATTTTTTGTTTATGAATAACCGCCGGGGTGTCTGAACTATTGGGATGTTAGCATGGGGGAGGGACGAGAGACGCTATTCTAATCACAACTTTCCTTTCCGATGATAGGAGTGAACATTTGACAACAAATATAATGAAATAGTAGGTACATCAAATTGGGAAAATCACTCTCACACAAGTAATGTAGGTACACAATTTTTTTCTTCGACTACGTGTTAATTTTGACAACTAACATTGATGTTATTCCTATGTGTGCAAGAGTACAGAAAGGCTGACTGAGAACTATTTCAACTAGATTCATTATTGTAAAGCGTTGGCATTCCACTCACCTACATTCAAAAAGTACTCATCAAATGGAAAAAATAAATAGAAAAATTATTTGCTATGAACTTGGGCTCGTCTTGAAACCTACTTAGCCCCTAGCAGAAAAACGGGTTTTTCAAAATTGGCAAAGTAGTATTATTTGGAAAATCAATAACATTTGGATGGAAATTTCCAAGTAGATCATTGTAGGAGGTCATTAAAAACAATGTGCGGGTGAGGGAAATTTGAATATTTTGTGGAATTCTACAAAATTCGACATTTTGAATTTTTTAAATTATATTTACAAATATCGTATATTAACTGTTCCTTTAAAAATTCATTCAAGAGTACATTTTGTGCAAAAACGTAAGGTTTTTTTTCAAGTCACTTTTTTGCCAAAATACCTTCTATAACTGACGATTCCCATTCAAATGGCTTGTAAAAACTCTAATCGATCTCTGCCAATGAATTACTATAACAAAGATCGTGAAAGTCCGTTATATAGACCAGGAGCTAATGACAGGTGACATTTTCCCATTCTACACTGCATGCCTTTTTAATTAAATTATGTAAAATAGACAGGTTCCTGCCCGCCGCACGTGTGCACTTCATAAGGAAAACCGCTTTTCTCTTTGTGGAAAATGTTCGTGTGTTTTGCTATATTAAGCTGCCTGCCGTTGTAATATACGGAAGTTCAAACAAATTGAAACGCTACCTACGAATTACTGCCATGCAATCCGCAGCGGCCGAAAGTGCTCAAAGAGTTAAGAAAAACTGAAAAAAATTATAGGAAACTTCCGTGTTTTCAAATTGCATGCCGATTCAAAGAATTGAAGTTTCAGTAATAAAAACACTCTGGAAAAATTGGCATGCGCCCCTCGTCTGACCAACGGTGGAAAATTGCGGAAAAACTCTGTAAAAATTTAATACAGGTTTAACGTGATTCCAAATTGCATGCCATTAGCGTGATTTTCTTGATCACGTGTTTTCTCCTAGATGGATTGGACGATATTCAATGAATTCATGGCCTACTGGATCTCCCGATCTAACCTTGAGATTTTGCTTCTTTTCAAGAAACTGAAAATTCCTCAGTATATCTGTTCAGGGCTCAATAGGTTCCAAGACGAGTTGATTTTTGTCCATCTTTTGCATACTTTTTGAATGTTACTGTATGTCTTTTTAAACCGACACCCACAAGACCACAAGGAGCTCTGGTTTATCCTCAAGGGATTAGACCAACTTCCACCTCAACGAACATTGAGACTGGGTCATCTCAGATCCAAGGTATAGTACACAGTGAACCAGAATCAACCCCCCATGAGATGACAAGTTATTGAATATATCAAAACCAGATCCACAAGTATCTACCTTGGAAGAGGAAAGGAAGATTCAACATTCCAACGGGTGTGTAACCCGAGCCAAACGGCCTTCACCTATTGTGAATGTGGTTCAGGTGCTGCCAGAGCCTCTTATCTAGAGCTGAGGTAGATACACAGCCAGATGACACCCTGTGGCAGATTGACATGATTTAATTTACAATATTGAATGTAACTAATTTATTTTATGAGTCGGTAGAAAACGGAAACGATTTCGTTCTCTGAATATTATCATTACTTCATTTCTTTTTTGGATGGAATCATGCAGGTTAGTCCACCCAATGAGTTATGAAGTCTTTTCATCAAAAGAATGAACCTTCCCTGATAACACAGTAGCATAGAGTGGATGTCTACAGTTTCATACATGGGGAAATATAAGTTAAACAGTTGATTATTATTCATTTTGCAGGGACAGGACAATTATAATGTTGTCCGATCAACGCTGGCACTGATGAGAGGCAAAATGTCTGTAGGTGGTCATTTCCAGCCAAATGAAGGAGAATCTTTTGATAAATTACAAGACGAGCACTTGCAATTGGGTCTTCTTGGAAGAACGTTGCACAAAGATCTGTCAGATGCAGTTCAATATCCATCGTAGTATTATCCAGGGAAGTAGTTGTTTTCTGACAGATGTTTGCCTTAATTTTTCCACTTGGTGGAAACGCTTGGAAAGAAGGGTACATCGAATTCATTTAACTATATTGTCTTATATCTTGGTGAGTGGGTTGACCTGATTTCAGACATCCTTTCACGTATTGGTATCTTACACCTTAACGCAGATGTGCTTGTGTAGTGCATATTTGAAAGCGGATTTCAAAATTCACTACGGCAACAGCGTAAGTTTTTTGTGTTTGAGGAGAATGGCGAATTCAAGGATTATTGTTCAATATAAAATTTCAGTAATAATAAAGTAATTAAAATGCTCCAACCTGTGTCTGTTTAATTTATTTTTACAATAAATAATTTGCAAATTCATATTCACCAATTAGACCTATCGACGGTAAGTTTGCTGGACCGGTTCCACTATTTTACACATACAGTTAAGTGTAGCATACAAATAGCAGTAGGAAAAGCGATTTTATATTTCTCAGTATCTGTAATCTGAGAGTGAGTTTTTTAGAATAATGGTAAATAAACAAACATTTTCCATTTGTTTTTAGATAGTAGGTTCCATTGTAGATTAGAATATCCTAATAAAAAATGAGTAGGAAAAGAAGAATTCACATATTGAATGATTTCGACCTTCCCTAATGCTTTTGGATGAAAATAATCGGGCCTTGAATATGATTTCATGTATGGTGTTTTGCATTGTTTGAAATCTTCTAAAATTATTGTTGAAGTTTCGCCCCATGCTGGGATTTAATACTCGAGTACAGGCTTTGGCCATTGAGTGAAATAACCGAAGTAAAAAAAATGAGATCATGTTTACTTTTTTCATTCATTTTTTCTCAGGATTTGTCGAAGAAAACACTCCTTTTCCACAATGTCTTCTATTGTCAGGCAAGCAGGAATTTTAGTCTAGGATGACAGGGGCTTTATCATTCAACGTGCGATCCGAACACGGTCAAGAATGTTCACTGAAAATTTATTACCAAGTTGCGGATCATCCTTCTAAAATATAACCGCACTAACGGTTGTTTCACGATCAAATCGACATCCACTATTTATACGACAGCTGATCTCTTCTTGAATAAATAGAGACATTTCATCCTGAATTGTTGTGATATTTATGCGAACCGATATGGGAAGTGATTGAGAACTACTTTTTTGAACTTTTAACGCTGAATCGTGTGAAAAATAAAACGAGCAGATGACTAATACTCATAAGATATTGAAATTCAACCACTTGCGATTCCATCGAGAACAATATTGAAATTTAACATTTGGAAAATATGATGTTTTTATAAATTAATGAACAAAACCTAAAAATGAACAGAAATAAACTCTTCAATATGGCGACGATTTCGGAATTTCCAAGAATATTTGAATGATATAAAAAAAATTCATTTATATCCATACATAAATTTAATGTTCTATGATGTCTCTCACTCGTATCGTAAATAAACGAGATGTGTGAATCATTACATAATTATCTGAAAATGAAATGGTACCCATACTATGTTTTGAATATAAGCTCATAAACTTTTAATTTTGATTAGACCTACGCTTGAGTGAATTAAATAAATTAATTGAAGATACATATACGTATGTTTATTTATATCCTCTTTAGATTAAAGTTGAACATTAAAAACATATATAAATGTAGTAACGATATAGAAAGAATACTGATACATCATTTTGAATTACGTTAATAAATGTCAACAACATTTTTCTCTCGCCTCCCACAAATTACAACAACAATACTATAATTCATTTCTGATATTTGAATGCAGATATATAGATATGTGTTTTTTCTATTTCAGATAAAAATATTTTTCTAAAATTGAACTTCAACATCAACAGAAGTTGGGCAGTAGTTGCTGTTACAGAGAGCAGTTTGTTTTCAGGTAGATAGTCTGAATCTAGTTACATCGGAAGTTCTCCAGGGTAGAAATTTGAAAGCAGTATTAGTTGTGTCATTTATGGATGATTTATGAATATATAATATGTGGAATTCTAGAAAGTGAACGATTATATACTTTGCTGAAGACTTTTACGGGAAATAGATGCCATGTATGAATGTTTCAACCTTCACCATCAGTAAGCTTTTCTCTAAGCTTGGTGCGAAATCAATAAATTGAAACCTAATCATAATGAAGTGTGATGTGGTGAGCTGAAAAATTATATAACATTGAACTGATCATCTGATCAATGACCTAGATATATTTTCTTTCCCATATTGACCTTTCTCGAAGGAAGTTTCTAACGTGTTTTTAAAGTAACTTATCCTGGCCAGAAAGCAACACATAAGTAAGAAAATAAACCGATTCAAAAAGTTACCGAAACAGAATCAGTCACCCATAGAATACACCAAATCACATCGAGTACCAAGCTGAGGAAGTACCCGTTTTGACACATGTTGCATTATAAGATCAGCAAACATTATCACAAATATCTAGGACAGTGGGTGTTGCAAGAACCAGTGTTTTTAGAATATACAAATAAATACAAATTCTATCCTTATGAAATTAAATCAGTGCATGTACTTACTACACGAAGACGATTCTGACAGTCAGCGCGACGTCGCCTATAGAGATTTGTGTAGTTATGACTGAACTACAATGAAAACCCCTTATTATCACCTTAGTTTAGGTACAGAGTAGAGAACTATACAGAGACGACAGAAATAGGCGGCGTCTTTGATCTTCCATTCCGTAATTTTCGTGACCTTGAAATACCAGTTAAATACGCATTGAGAAATTGTGTGCTTCATTTGGTATTATAGTATACACTGAGATAAATTTGTGTGGGGAGCCTAATTCACTAGGTGTATAATTTATTGAAGTATATCCAATGAATATTAAAATATTCTTTAGCTTGAAATAATTCACAATACGTTACAAAATGAACAATAGCACAACACACTCGCTTGTTTACGTTTTCTACACTTCAAAACGCAATCAAAACTAAACACAAAGTGAGGTTGACAAATATACCAGTTATTTGGCGCATGCCAATACAAATTTCAGCTTCGTATTTTGACAGGCCTTCGCCTCTGTAACTACTCTGTGGATTAGGCAGATATCTGACAGAAGAAAACTACTTCCATGGCTAAGACGGACGTTGAATTACATCTGACAGATATCTGCGCAGCGTTCCTTCTAGAATCTGGGAGACAGCCACAAAATGCTTTCTGTATCAAAGAGCAGAAAATCCTGCCCAACATGATCAAGGAATTGACCACTTACATACTAGTTTCGAGTTGTATTGCCTCTCTTCAGGGCAAGGTAGGTCCGACAACTTTTGCAGTCGTCGACGTCCTTCCTTATGCCATGCAATTTACTGTTACTTGAAATGATTCTCTGAGGTGGATGCGGCGTCTCGTGAGAAGACAGTCGCAGCGCCACCTCTAGAAAACCTCAGAAAGCACTCCAAAATAACTCGTGGTAGAGCTTATTTTGAAATATGAGTTGAGTACTCACTTGAAAATAGATAGAAATCAGTGTCAATAAGGCAGAAGGTATCTATAGATGATTTTCCACTACGATATTCAAACATGATTTGTATTGAGGTGGATGGACGTCAGTTTAAACACTTTGAGACAAAAGATTCAGTGGGAAATATACATCGAGATTATTTGAAAATCTCAAATAGCATTACTCCAGCATTGACAAAATTATTACAGAACCAAATAAAATACGTTCTTGTGATAGAAACGTAAATAAAAGGCGTTTGAACCGCCCGTGCTTCAAAAACACTTGTATCTGAACCGGCCTTTATGAAATAACTTTTTGATAATATGTTATTCAATTCTAATACCATTTGTTTCTCATTCAGTCATAAGTATTGATAAAATCTAATGATTGATTTCCCCATAACGATTGACCCTATAAGATCACATATTTTTGATGTGAGCTCGCCAAAGAGAAGCTAAATATTGAAAAGTGTATGAAGGGTTTGGCATATGAAAAAAAAATTGTAAGGATAAGCGTAAGGATAAACGTGTTGAGCTCTTTTTTGTGATATATCTCTTGCTACTTTGGGACAACTAATTATTATAGAATATACATATTCAAACTGATTAGTGTCGTCAATATCCAATTTTTGTATGATTTCGATGACTGATTGTAACTTTCTGATTATTCTTCACTGTCTCCTGTATTCGGAAAGGGTGAGACAATAACGCTGTTATTAATATTATCAAACGGTATTATCAGTTGCAGAAACAAATTTGGTTATTCCAAACAATTGATAATACACTTACTTCATGTTCAATCCCTAAAACTCTTCAATACTTGTTTTGGTCACTGCTTTGTATAGTGACAAATTGGTTAATACCTCGGTTAGTATTAGGAGTACTGGTGAATTTGGACTGTCTGGGAGCCCTACAAGAGCTGGGCAGTCATAACGAACTATCCATATTCGTGGTACCAGAACATACCAGGGTATAAGGGCAACGAAGAGGCTGACTCATTAGCACGAGAAGGAGCACGAAGTGCTCTTATTGGTCCAGTACTTGCTTGTGGTTCAGCGAAAGCTCTGATAAAAACTCACATGAACACGTGGATGAAGACTCAATCTCAAGAATGGTGGAACAAGGAGCCAGGAATCAGACAGGAAGAAATGGTCGTTGAATAACCATCGTCAACTTTTACTGAGTACCTTACTAAGTCATAACAGAAGGACAACCAGAATTATGGCATATACTATTGTGTCAGCTTGGAGATCTGACAAAGCAAAGGTTTTCAAAATTAGGAGAGGAAAAACCACAACCTCACGAGTACATGGGAGAGCGACAGTCTAATCTCTGGAGTCCAATGGCAAGGACAGGATCAAACAACATGAGGAGCTTACGTGCTTCAAGCCTCTACACCACAATCTTTTCAGATGTATTGTATGTGCCCTCGAAAACGCTTACAGTTATTTATCCAGCCCTGTCTTCATTACGAGACTTCATAAAGTCTTGTTCTTAGAACTCCCATGTATCTGCGAGCTCTTGGGTTTTCTTCTCCAAACGTTAGAAACCTTAGCCTTGACAAGCACTCGCAGTGTCATATCATGTGTACTCATATTTCTTCTTCTTGCTGGCAGAACCTGCATAGCATTTCTTCTGCCACACCGATTGTACTCATATATTTGTTGATCCTACAATGCCCTGTGAGAAGTTCTACTATTATTCTAGTAGTGCTTCTCTTCTGGCTTAGTAGATATTCTGTGAATGTTGGCTGCGATTGTTCAATGAAATATTTATAGGTAATAGAGGTTTTTGAGCCCAACAAGCACTATACAAAATTTCGAAATCTATTTATAAATTCAAGTATACTTTGAATTTATAATTGACAAATAGTTTTTCTTGTTTTGATTTCACGACCTAGGTTTTCATAAAAAAACCCTTGAAAGCAGAGCTTGTGCGGGAAAGGGCGATCCGGGACCTACAGCTTACGTACGAGTGGATTACGAACCACTTTAGCTCCGTAGATTGAACCCAAGCCACCTGGGTAAGAGGCTAACGCTCTAATACCACCACCACTTCACTTATACAAATAAGAATTCACAATCAGCAATTAAGAAGATGACTATGAATAGCAACTAAATTAAAAAATATACGCTTTGTGCTCTTCGGGTTGACATATGTTTTGACGTGAAGTATCAGGGAATTTGAATTACAATAATTTTCATAAAGATACGACGTCGATACTATTTGACAAAAGACCAATGAATTAATGAAGAAAAATGGATTACATAATCCAATTTCCATAAAAAAAACTATATAATAGGTATTTTCATCAGCAAGTATTCAACAGAAAACGACTATTGCCCCGTAAGATCATTAAATTATATCAATTTGATATAGGACAAAAATCAATTCGTAAAGATAGTTCCTCTCTTTTTGAATTGATTTTGGCTTCATATTGGAATCTAAACAATTTCTGGAAACAAGAGAATTTCCAAAAATCAGTGCACATATTAGCAAAAATGGTGATGCAATATATTAATATGCATCCAGAATAACACTGTACATGACACACAATGAAACCATTTCAAATATTAGGAATAGCTATTTTCAGTTGAAAAGATATTAGTGGCTAATTCTTAATTTTATTAGCAATAAACCCCTGATGGTTAATATACGCACTTATCCTTTCTTAATTACCAACTAGAATATTCTACTCACTTTTGAAACTATAATAATTATTTTTGAGGAAGGTAAGTGTATAAAGGGTAGTAGCCTCAGTAACTAGCAAGATAATCGAAACCCAGAAGGAAATGTAATGAAAAGTACTCACTCATTATTTCAATGCCTTGAATTGGTCAACGACTTTCTCCATTTTTATAACTTACTCTGGGAAAACAGTGTTTGAAAACAAATCTCGGACAACTTCAGCTAAACCTCTCTATTTCCCTTGTACCTCAGTCGAAAGTAGTGGCAACTCCAAAAACATTATTTACGATTTACACCTACTAGCAAAACATTCTAAACAACAGACTTCCAGTTCCAAAATCCCTTATATCCCCGTAAATAAGACAGACGAAGACGAAAGGCTTAAGCGGGCTCGTTCCTTAACGAATTCGCGAGACCACACAGGGTTACTCTTGATACACTGCTAAACCAAATCAGCCTTTAACATCCCTTGCATAAGATCCACCGCTACGGCGTATTAAATCATTGACTAGGTGGTAGACTCTTGAAGCGAGAGGGACGGATGCAAGTCAGTTGGGTTGAAGAGAGACGGCGGAAGCGATTTCTAACTGTAACGATATATCTTGGTGTTTTTTAAATAGGAACAGTAACCAAAACATATATAGCGGTTGCTGGTGGTGCGAAGTAAGTTATGGTTGACGTTAAGATGTTCTTGTGTCTTATATCGAACGCTTCTGTGTTCGAGGTCTTAAGAGGGATATCCAGTCGTGCCCTATTTAGTTTTTTAATCTAACAGGTGCAACGAATTGGTCCATAATTCATTGAATGTAAGTACAAATAACTTATTTCTTCGTCCATTTAATTATTCTTAACCTTTCATAATTTGAAAAATCGACTTTTTCGATCAAGAAATTAAACATAAGAAAATTGCTGCCTTACAAATATCTAGAAGATATGAACTCAGCATCATTATTTCTTCGAAGGCGAAAATAACCATCCAAAATTTGCTTTGTTCCGATTTGTCCAGTGATTGAGCATCCCATGCCTTTAAAAAAGTTTATATGGATAGCTCAGGTAAGTTAGGTCGTTGATAAAGTCGACTTTAACATCCTGTGCACAGTTTCGCAGACGAAGCTCTTTCTTCTCAACGCTCGGTACAACAACCTTCGGAGCGTCTGACTTTATAATTCAAACAATACAGTCTCCAACTCCTTGCATTCATAACTGGTATCAATATTATATCATAGGAGAAAAATCAGGTAAGTGCAGTTCAGTTTGTTTCCTGTTTCGGCTGACGTCGAATACGCCACAAAAAAAAACTCTAGAACACCCTGGCAAATAAAATAACAGTCGGTCCTCTCCCGCACAGGCTATGTCTTCACCAATATGAAGGTTCATCAGTCAAATGCAATATTTTCCACATCTGGTGTTCCTCAAGGACCTAACTTGGGACCATTCTTTTTTTTTACTATCAATTAATGATTTAGGCACTCAAAAAAAGCTCTTTTTTGCTGATGATTTGAAAATTCTGAATTCTATAAACAATGTGGATGATTGCGAAACTTTTCAGAAAGACATAGATAATGTGCCTGCTTGGTGTGAGGTTAACAACCTACATCTGAATATCTATAAATGTAAAATTATGTCTTATACTTAAAAACATACACACATTGAACATCCCTACAATATCCAAGTCAATTTACTGAATCGTTGTGAAGAGACAAAATATTTAGGTGTTTATTCGATTCTAAAAGAACGTTTGCCCATCACATAAATAATAAAGCTGCTGCTGCTGTTGGGATTTATGATGCGAAACTGTCATAAGTTAAGTAACTCAAAAGCTCTAAAGATACTATACCTACTTCTCATATGTCCGATCCAAACTTGAATACTGCTCGAAAATTTGGAGCTCCTACTAAGACTGTGATAAGCACACAATTGAAAAAGTATACAAAGAAAGTTTTTAAAATTCTTGTATTTCAACAATTGTAGTATATATCCAACTAGGGGTTCTGTCCACAATAACTGTGCTTCAGTAATTTTTCTTCACCATCTGCTGCATAGCCAAATTGACTGCAGTTTGCTCCTATCTGACATGAACTTTAGTGTGCCAAGAATTCAGTCACGGTTGGAGTCTCACACTTTTACTGCTCCATAACATGAACAAATTTGATTTTGCACCAATTGAATATATATGTAATAACTGGTGGTCGGTGGATCAGCGGTCTAATGCACAGGCCGTTCGAAACTCCAGCATAGCGATAGTCGGTTCGAATCCGATGTAGGTACGAGAATTTTTCTCAACTACTTTATATCGGATTCGATAGGCGGCCGCATGCCTTGTTGTAAAGCAAGTGTATTGTGAGTTGTCTAGATGCCAATCTCGTCTAGTGCTAGCTTGGAGTGCACACCGACCACCCGAGGTGGTGCTGTAGGTTTTCCGGGTTTTCCTACAGCTGAAAAGTGAATACATCACCTAAAAACATCAGTAAGTCGCCCCGGAGCGCCACGGCAAATAATAATAATAGCCGTCCTCTACCCGCACAGGCTATGCCTTTGGGTACACTCTACGAGTGTTTATGAGGGAGTATTATTATTATTATTATTATTATTAACTATAACTAGATATGCAGTTTTTGCGATATCAATACCTGTTCTGTGAAGCACATATAAAAAATAGCAATGGAAATATGGAAATGACTACACTAGATCAACATTATATCAGTAAGGAACTCTGTTATTATCTTTTCTTTTATCGTTCATTATAAGTATACTCATAAAATAATTTAAGTTTTACTCGTTCATACACTTATCTGTATTATGTATTAAATATTATATGATGCATTATGCTAATTGTATTGATTATTTTTATTATTTCCTGTGATTGGGTGTTACCTTTTGGGCAATAAAGGATTATTATTATTTTTTCCATCAGGAATATACTAGTCTTCGGAGCCCCGATACAACCGGAGGGCGCGCTGTTGTGTCATTAACCCCAGTAACCACTCCCCACGTCCGTGGGGTAAGTGATTACTGGGCACGAGAATCATGTGCCCTAACTAGGCGGAGTGAACCAAGACTTACAGCCTTCTGCAATCGTCCGGCTAGGATTTCTGCCATACCATGGCAAACCGGTATGATTTTTAAGCTTGATAGCAGTGTGTCCATCATTCCATCAAGGACTCCTATCATCAGTAAAGGATTATTATAATAATATTTTCCCATGAGGAATATCCCAGTAAGGCCCTCTGTGGAGCTCTGATACAACAGGAGGGCGCGCTAGTGTGTCATTAACCCCAGCCCCAACCGTGGGGTGAGTGATTACTGGGTCCGAAAATCATGTATCCTGAGTAAACGGCTAGGTTTTCTGCCGCATCACGGCATTCCACCAAGCAGCCCTATAATCAAAACCACCATTTCGACAGAATGGTTTGGGTAAAGCCTGCGGAGTTCAAAGAGAAGATCTCGATATTTAGTCCGAATTTTTCCTCTTTTTGGACGATATTCGTTTCGCCAGGAGCCGAAAACTCTATTACGAAAATTGTCCTACTTTGATAGTCGAGGAGGACTACATCAGGCTTATCGGCTCTGGGGAAGTATAACCATGGAACAGACGTTTTAGGATTCATATAAAGATGAATCATTTTACGAGTTTTTACGAGTTGTCGCAGCTCTGAGTCCCTTTCATTACCCCAAAGTAGTAAAGTAGAATCGGAACGGCAAGCGTATTAGTTGCAGCAACTTTGTTTTTCCCTGACAGTTCTGATGACCTTTAGTAGTATTAACTTTTTTAACTATTCAAATTTGACATTGTCGTATACCATCAAATTGAACTTTCCTTTTTGTGGTGCATTGTATTTTTTTCAAAAGTGCTAAGATTTGGCACCAATTTTCAAAAGTTTGTGAATGAATTTGTATGGTCAATGTTGAATCATGAAATAATATGAACCATACCAGACACCCCACACAGTACACTCGAGATTAATCTTATTATTATAATGTTGATGACGAACAATATGGTTTGAATGAACAGATGTAGAAAGTGAATATTCAATTCAGATAGAGAATGGCGATGTTTATTGCTGGCGATATAATAAATACAATTATTTTTTATTAGGACTGAACCATTCATTGTATGATTAACTGTATCACTCAACTCCGTGAAATAAATGAAATATGTATATGCATTTCTTGATGGTGAGAAAATAGTATTCTCACGACAACACGCATGACATACCCGACTTGGGATGACCTCTTAATGATTTTTACGTGTTTCTCGAAAACAGTATAATAATGTTCCTCTTGCCCAGAATTAAATGCGTAATAATTTCAACAATCTCAAAGACACAGCTGCTCTTTAATATTTATCAGAATTTGATAATATGCCGATTCTTCGAATTTGAAGTTAGTGTACATATTAAGATGGTTCTTCGAGATAAAAACCCGTCTGCATGATGTTTAATTTTGATATTTCGTCAAGATTGTCATAAGCTTCTGGTTATTCTCGAATTTATGTCGGTTCTTAATTGTCGGATTGTAAATCGCTGGATGGGTACATGATTTTGGTGGTTTTATTGAGTATGAACTAATTATTATTGCCAACAAAAATTCTTAGGTGTGCGAATGTGGATATATGTAGATATGTAGTTGTGAGCCATAACCATAAGCTGGTGTTGAGTCTTATTGATAATTTACCAAGTCCACTAGCTAAAGAAGAAACTAATGAGTGCTTCATCGATTATTGATTTATTCAATTGAATGTTGTGTACAAGGTATGCCAATTTTCATACAGTACAATCAGCAGTCATTCAATTTGTGAACGTTGGAAATCAAACAAACTTTCACTGAGGTCCCATCAAAAATTTGGGTAGAGGTGACTTCCCAGATCACAGTGGAAAATGAAATTGAAAGGGTGTTGATTGAGAAGGAAATGGAAGGTGTATTGAACGATCCTCACCGCACGATTCCAAATATTCTGGGAAGACCCACGAAAGTCGAAATTGTGGAGAAACTTAGGAGTGTTGTTATTATATCAGATAATACATAAACTGAGTGACAATGAAAGAAAGATAATCAAAACAGGAGAAAGGGGCTGAAAAAAAAGGAGAAAAAATATGAGAAAAAAGAAGGGAAACTCCAAGACAAAGAAAAGGAAAACGGAAATTAAAACCATTGAAAGAAGGAAACAAGAATAGAAAAGAAAATGCAAAACCCAGATAGCGGAAACTCCGGTTCAGAGATGGGGAAGAACAAGAGAGAAAGACCAAGAGGGGGATGAAGCCATAAAAATCATAGATAATGGTACAGACAGTGACAGCAGGAAAAGTTTCGAAGGCCTACACCAAAGCAGTGATAACGAATATCTCAGCATTGAGGAAGATCTCGAGAAAAAAGAAAATTTATTGACGAAATGGGAACAGAAGACACAGGCATTTTCCTGGAAGAAAACAATAAATACTTCAAAGAAATTAAAAACTCCAACAGCCTATTTCTTAGATGTCAAAAGTCACTATTTTGAGAAATATAAGGAAATATTTCAAGACAGAAACAAAAAACTGATGAAGAACATGATTCAGAAACTAAACAGAATTAATTTCAAGGGACCAACGGACCCATAAGGCAAACAGTGTTAGAAATGTGTCAAACAACTGGAGCATCCAGAAGAAATCCACATCGAAGCTAAAATCGGATTCGAAGAGTTAGAAAAATCAGGAACTACTCCACAACGACACAGAAGAGGGAGAAGAACAGAAAAAATGCCCAAAATCAGGAAGTCAACAGAAGGAAACGAAATAAACTTCATGACTTTAGAAACAACTGTAAGAGGTTTATGGTTAGTGAAAAATCGGTGACACTAAAGCTCGCTGACAAGAATGTATCACACCTTCTACATGCCAAGGTCACCATGGAAAAGAAACTCAACTACAGATGTGTCATCCAGTGTCATAGATGGGGTCATAGCACTACATTGTCACTAAGATTCAAGGTGTTTGAAATGTACCCCAGGTAATATCACTAAATATTGCAGTCTAGGGAATTTGCCTCTCCTTGCACCAACAGCCCACCCAGCAAATTCTGAAGAGGTGGCTTGATGAACTTGCTACTTTGCGGTTACTGACCCGGAAAAGGCGGATATGTTTGGAGAACAAGACACAAACAAGTTTCAATAGCATACCCGAATAGACAAGGATTACTCGACAGATGGAAATTCTGAAATTGATGGCTAGCTTCGGGATGAATCAAGCCAAGGTGATTGATAAAATTCTTTTCCCAAGGTTCATTTCACTCGAGGGACAGATGAAACAATTCCTGAGAAGCAGTTCGGATTCTGAAAGGGTCATTTTACGACCTAATAGATTTCCCGAATCGTTGTGGAGGAAATCGGCCATCGCGGATAGAACACTGTTATGGTACTGTACTGTACGTGTAGAAATTGTTCGACAAGTTCTGAACTGAGATGTTGAGATTAGATATGTCATCACACATGGTGAAGCTCATGGATTCGTACCTTCTAACCGATCTCTCCGGGTGACATTTGGGAGGGCAAGGTCGACAGATTATCTGATGGAAGCGGGTGTCCCACATGGTTTTGCCTTGTCGCCGCGCTTGTACCCTCTGTATACGTATAATTTTCCTATGATTCAGTCGACGATTGTGGCGATATACGCTGATTACCCCGAACTGCCCCCCTGGAGGATAGGTAGGAATTCGGTGAAGTTCAGAACGGAAATTATGGAATTCTAAACTACCAAATCGGAATTCCGAGATATGAACTCGAAATTATATTATTCCGAGTTACCAAGTCGGAATTCCGAGATACGGAGTCGGAATTATAGAATTCCGACTTGTTAACTCGGCAACTATAGAAATTATAGAATTCCGAGTTGGTAAGTCGGAATTGTGAAAATCTGAGTAAATAAGTCGGAATTTGAAAAATAAAATTGGTGTTGCCCTTCTACGCCTTCTTAATATTCTAATAAAGAATTATGGTGGATTACGTAATCCAATCTTCCGCAAAAAACCTATACAATAGGTATGGTCGTCGGCAAGTATTCAACAGAAAACAACTACTGCCCCTACGACCATTGAATTATATCTGTTTAATACTTGGCAAAGTTTTCTACAAGAACCACTTTGCAATGCATTTCAAATATCAAAGCTGAAATAATTTTCAGCGTATTTATTTACGTATTTTTTCGAATAAAAAAAGTTTATTGAAAACATTGCATTCGTACAAGCATACAAAAGGCATACAAAAAATCTGGTGAGAAGATAGAGGGCAATTGTAAAATGATATTTATTTCACAAAAAACAGTGACGTATCAATAAATTGATTAAAAATATTGCTTGCGTAACATGTTGATGCGTAGGTAAATGATGAAAGTTGAAAAATCCCTTATCCCATAATAATTTGCATTTTATGCGTACCTAATCTGCAAGTATCAAAATTGAAAAAAAATACGAAACGGTTTTTGAAATATTAGGAAAAACTGATTATATTTTCAAATTGTATCTCAGAAATGAAGCGGATGCGAAAGTATCTTCGTATATGAAGAAATTTTAAAATCATCCAAGGATTATCGTTTTCTAGGATCAGCTTTCAATTATGAAACATACTGTATATGCATGGATATTACAAATTATGTAGGTACATTTCGAAATGACATGGAAATAAATATCTATTATTATTATTATATATCACCAGGATTGTTCTAGTATTTTCTGTTTTGATTGGGTCAACAAGAGTTTGAAGATTCCTTTGAACCAAGATTGGTGAAATTGTCAAATTGTTTTTCTGAATTCAATTTTGTCGGATTGTTCAAAGAAATATTAACAAAAACATGTCAAGAAGAAAATTAGACCAAGAGTTGATAAGAAATTAATAGTTTTTATTCAAATTCGACTGAATTCATTTAAATCTTAGTTCCAAAAATTGAAAAAGTGAAGGGCAAGAATAGATCACTGAAAATATTAAAAATTATTCGTTAAATTGCAACGCCACTGTTTACAATGTTTTATCATACACGAACAATTTGATGTCAGACAAATGCAATTGGGTATGAATTTTTTTTATTCATTCCAAAAGGAAGTCGTAAGATGGTTCCGCTGTTCGAAGGTGATTATCTTCTGTTTTTGTCTAACATTTCGTCCGTGGGAAATCAACTCGGTTAATTACCTGTCGTTTATATGATATCGAGAATGATATTTTTCAATGAAAAAAATTGTGAACGGGTGGGTAAGTCTGTCATTATTTTGTTGTTAGGTGTAACCGAGTTATTATCCCGTATGACGAAGACAAGTTGAAGAAACTTTTCGAGTACAAGAGTTTGTGATTTATTTGTCGTTGTCCTTGAGGTTAATTTGAGGAATTGAGATATATGAGAAATGTCATCGGCGTGTTCAATATTCTACAGGTTTTGGAGACTCCTGAGGGTTGCTGATTTAAAGACCATAATTTTCATGCAGTTTCAATATACTTACTGGTATAAAATACAAAATTGTTGTGATTTTGTGCTGGACCCCTTTGTATAAATAAGTCGTTCACTACCAATGCTTAATTTTTTCTTGTTGATATAATTCAGTACCCGTCGCTATATTAGCTAGGAAAGTTTGTTTTTTAATATAAATACTTTTCATCACATCTGATGAAAAAAGAAAAAGGGTGGATTGGGTCAATAATACTCTACTTCATTTAAATTTTTACCTGAACCTATTTTAAACTTATCCACTATGATCATAAAGGTAGGTATCATTCGTGATCAAGTGACCAGAATTAATGGATAAGATAAAATCCAAATAAAATTTTTGGCGAATATGGGAGATACATTTTTGAATGTTATCTGGCATTTTTTAGCACAAGTTCCGACCGTGAAGAAAACAATAAAACCACTCAAAATGCATCCTTCTTTTCACCAGCATAGTGCCCATAACCAAATTCACTTGTTTCGATAAAAAATGTGCCCTTTTTTATATAACTATGAAAACAAAAAATCTGAGGTAATGTAGGCACAAGACAGCAAAATATTGGAAGTGTTTTTCCATTCTCTGTTTGTCAATATTAAGTCAAATTCAATCATAACTGAGAAAAATTATTGTCAAAATGTTGAATGTATATACTTTACTTAGAATGAGGAAAATAATATAACATAATGTTCAGGGAGTATTTTCAATTTATTTTACTGTTAAAATAAATGTTCAAAATCACAATCATTCACTTCTTGACAAAACGTAAACATTTTGTTATACCAATTCTCAAATCTGCAATATTGAAATATACTTTCTATTTTAAATAACCGCATAGAAAAGTAATCGAGAGGAGTCGAGCGTTCCACGTCTTAAGCCGCGTCCTCACTGAGTCGACATTGTCGATCGACAATGTCGACTCGAATGTGTACGCGTCAATCGACTCTGTCGATCGACATGTCGATTGGTTCTCCATCAACTGTCGATAAAATCAAAGGGTAGTCGAGTAGAATCCAGAGTGTGGACGTGCTAGTCGACATCAGCAAACAGATTGAGATTAGTATCAATGTGAAGTGTGTCGTGGCACGTTGTTTGTAGGGAAAAATGGAATGGGAAAAAGAAAAGGTGACAGGGTTTATTGAAGCGTACAAAGCGAAAACAAGTCTATGGAACACGAAAAGCAAATATTATAAAGACCGAAATATGGGGCACGATGCCCTGATGGATATTGCCAAAGAATTTAATATAGACAAGAAAGTGGTGGAACAGAAAATAAAAAATCTGCAAAGTCAGATAAAAAAAATTCTAAATCCATTACATCTGTATTCCAGGCTCAATATGCCGATCCCTCTTTAAGTCGTCTATCAGATTACTACCACTTTACCGATTTCTACTTTCCAGGCTCTGTCGAATCCAAAATCTTTTACGCGAATATTTTCTTTTTTTCGACCCGATAATTACAAATGCGGCACAAGCAATAATGACTTTTCTTCATCAAACATTTTCGTTTCGACTGGTCGACAAACTTTCTGTCTACTTGGTGTAGACAGGTGCAGTCTTTTCGATTTGTTGGTCGACAGCGTCGATCGACAGAGTCGATCGACAATGTCAACTCAGTGAGGACGCGGCTTTACAATCTATTGGGAGAAACTTCGTTCAAATAATCTCTAACAATACGTTTGTGATGCGGTGGAGCTCCGTCTTGTTGGTACTAAATTGAACTATCTAATGCATTTGGATACCTAACATCAGGAAACATTCTTGTCAAAGTAGGCTGTAGAAAATTTATCAAAAATCTGGAAAAACGACGGCCAATAATTTTTGTTTTCAGTGATACATCCAATGATGATTTTCTCTGCCCAAATATCTACAGTTTTGCCTATTAACCGTTCCATTCGAGTGAAACTTAATACCTATCATCATAAATGCATTTTGTTTATGACCTACAAGTCTGCTTCCATTCTGGCCATCATCAGTTCACAGAATTGTTGCCTTCTGTCAGGATCATCCTCATTTAACTCCTAAACCAACTGAACTTTATTAGGATGGCCTCATGAAGTGGGGCGACACTACTTGACGGAAGACCATTAAACTAATAATGGAGAATCCGAATCTGCCGCAAAAATCAAAAAATAATTTCAGTTATGATTGAACTAGATTTGAAAAAACGTAATATTGCTGAACAAAAATAAAAATCTCTTTCGAAAAAGAAGGTGCCACATGACTACTCTTCTCATTTGAATATAATAACGCTAAAAATGAATTTATTCCATAACTATGTATGATCCATTTTTCCTTATTATAGACGACTGGTTTGAGTACCTACGTATTCATAGTTCAAATAACGTTTTGATCGAAATCCGCATCTAGTAGTGTATGATAAAGTGGAAAGAACTATTATTTGTTTTCAAGATTTATGTACTTTTTCTTTTATTTATTTCAACAAATTATTTGAACTACATCTATTCTATCTATCCATGTTTTATTCAATTTTCATTTCGTTTCATCATCAATATAGAGTTCTTTTGAATTTGCATTACATTCTTTATCCCTTACGATTTTCTTGACATATAATTTGCTGATATTGTTCTACCTTGCATGCTTTTTATTAAAAAAGCACTGGTCCTGCCTGAAGTGACAAATACTTGTTACTAAAGAAAAAACAGATTCAACATTTCATTCTGTAACCCCGTGCAATCAATTCAATTGAAACTGAGTAAAAAACAATTGCCTCCGACTACTCCGGTTCATTGCTTTCTGCAGGAGTGCGTCGTACACATAAAATGACTAAATTTCATTTCAACAACATACCCAACATGCTTATCTACAAGACAATACAATTTTCAACTTGATAAAATCTGCGTAATTTGGTAGTATGAGAACGACAACGGCCACATCCAAACATCCGAAAACGAGACAATCACAGAATGAGTCTTGACCAAAATTACTATTTTATAATGAAAATACGAGAAGGGGTCGCTCTTTCTCGCAGAAAGTATCAGACAAACGTGCTTTTGGATAGAATTTCAACCTTTGTCGACCCTTTTCGTAAGAGTTGCGTAACTGCGGGGTCGATGATTTGGGTGTGATGTTCCTGCATCACATGGAGTGGCATGCCTTTTGGATTCGCGAATGGTCGAACGCCTTGTATAATAGAAACAAATACCAGTCGACCGTCTGTAAATACAGAGTACACGCGATCTACCCACATTCCATATGTAATAGCCAGGCATTCTTACTGAGTTTACTGTCCCTTTCGAAATTATGTCTCCTATACGGAACCGCGGAATGGTTTCAGTGTCTACATGAATGCAATTTTCAATTAAAATTATAATTGAAAAAAATTTAGGTTTATGAGGAAGTGAAGGACAGTCAGAGGTTCATCACCCAACCCTTAATGTGAAGAGTGTAGTACTTTGAATCATTTCGGGAATAGTGTATTTGGCGTTGTCCAAAATTTTTAGTAGACAGGTGCCCAGAACGTCCTTTTTCCCTCTCAGAAATGTATAGATGGGATCAAAATATTTTATTTTTTTCTCATAGTCCTTCGTTACTCAGTTACACGGACTCTTAAATTTTCAAAATAAAAAAATTCATTGATAACTTTTTGAGTGGCTATTGAGAATCAACCAAACTTTGGTGATTGACAAAATAAATTAATTCATTGAATTGATGGATGAAGCCGTTAAAAGGTGGTAGGAGATCATTATGGGGGTATTTGAGGATTTTCAATTTTTTTTTTCGAAATAGTAGTACCTATGAGAATGTCCAAGTAGGATATGAAACTGCATTATTAAAATAGAAGTGGTACAAAAGGAAGTTTTATTTCTCATTTTTCACTTATAATTGCATGTGGGGTTTGTATTTTATCTGGTAAATTTGGGTTGTTTAATGAGAAACTGTCTCCTTGCAATTAGATGATAAAATCTGTCAACCAATTAAAACGCGACACCGAAGGTGGAGCTGGACCAAGAACGCCATACCTACAATCATAAACTCCATTTGTACAACCACCACAACTGATAAGTACTACTGAAAATAAATACATGCAAGCAGCAAACTATGAGCAAGGAGGTTCTGAAATTCAATTTGTAAATGACAATTATGTTTTTAACAACTGTGCATACCTTTCGTGAAATAATTTCACCTTCTTCGGTAATATACAAATTCATTAAATTGTCTTTTCGAATTACACTCATGCTATTTTATATCGGAGTGAACTGAACATTTACAATTCGAATTTCTTTGCCATTAGGCTATTCTAATCAAAAAGCTGCCAAAAAAATTATTCATCCTATGGACTGACTATCAGAGGCAGTTTTTCTTGTTGAATTATTTAGCAACGAAATTCTCATTTGAATGTCAAAATTACTTCGATAAGTAAAACAAGGTGTCCTGGACAATTTCCTAAATAAAATGCTCTTGTTTTGAATCGATCGGAGCAACGATGTTTAATAAAAATCCACTTTTATCACCAAACGAAATCGGTCGCTAAGAACTTAGTTGATTTTCGACATCCACTTGAAAAATTATCGAAAAAAACATTTTTCATTCTGTTACTTCGATACATTTCCGAAATGAGAAGAAGAAGTCTGGGAAACCCTGTATATAAATTTTTTCTTAAATATTCCTACAAGCGTTAGATCGAATATACAAAGTGCATAATTTTGATGTTACTCAACTTCACTCGAGCGTTTGATATAATGAATAACAGTTTGATGCTAGATATTTTGTACTATTGGTTTCTTTGAGGATGCTGTTTCGATATTGAAATCTTTTTGACGAATCAACGACAAAAAATTAATATTATAGATGCCATTGATTCTCAATATTGAGCGCTTCATTCTCACCCACGGATCTGTTTCAAGGCTATTATTCACCGTATATTCATCAAATCTACTGAATAGCCTCCAATTTTTCTCAAACTGTTTTTGAATGAATCGTTTTTCAATACATAATTCGGTAAATGGTTTGTTGATGTTGGGTTTCGCCTTTAAGATAATTTGAACAAAATACTACGACGATCGTTCATTTATGTCCAGCGGCATTTTTTTCATAAGGAATGAAAAAAATGCATATACTTTATAATACTTTCAGACGCAGCTTCATATTTCAAATCTGTGAAGTTTTCAGTTGTTTCAGGGTTGCAGCATCGTTATTCGCCATTTCCGACCAATCATAGCAAAATAACAGAAATGGCGAATAACGTTGACGTTATTTTTAACGGAAGTGATACAGCACAGTGCTGAATATCTACATCAGATCATTTCGTTAATTTTTGAGGAATCATCAGGTTCATTTTGGTTCTCAGATCTAAAACTATTATCCCAAATAGTCTGGGATAGTCTTAAACGTTTGATCAAACCAGAACTCACATTGGAAAGATCATTGCACCCTTTCGTGTTTATGAAAAATTTAAAATTGAGTAATAGTCAACTTTGAACGATATATTGTTCAGATGTTATCGTAGATTTTGGCGTCAAGTATGTTAAATTTTTCGGTGAAAACTATCATTGAATTTATTTTCTTTCTCTGTTTTATTATTATTATTATCTAATACTGTAACAATATAGTGTCCAGTTGTTACCGTGGGTTTTGGCGTTGCCAAAAATATCATTGGATTTATTTTTATATAGAAAATAATTTTTTCCTTCTCATATTTCAAAATTATTATTCTAAACTGAAGATATGATTTCGAAATATTACCTATTACATAAAGGGGCGAATTTTTTGCGGTAATATTTTTAGTTGGTTGTAGAGTATGATAATGTTTTGTTGTATTGTGTTTATTCAGTTCTCATTTATAAGTACCTACATATATCTTTAACATTCAATATATTTCTTCACATACTGTTTTCAATCTAGTATTAGAAATCAAAAAATTCATTATTTATTTGGGGATGGGGCATAAGATGAGAATATCCAAGGATCCCATCTAAATCTTTGGGACAGTCCAGAATCAATTCGTACTGAAATCCAGAATAGGGGATTCATCAATGCGAACTTGCCCTCGAACCAGAACGCTCTTTATCAACTGCGCATGATCCTGCCGTCCCAGAACCTAAATTTAGTAGAAAGAGAAGGTATAAATTTTACAATTCTTTGCAAAAAATTACGAAAATTACGCCACAACATTCGGTTTCAGCAGAGATGGTTCGAGGATGCCATATGGGAAGGAAACTTAGGTCCGTCGTCTGGCTAGTACGTGGACCAACATTTTTAAGTATTTATTTTTTAAGGGTGAAGAATTGCTTCGAGCCAGCCAACTTGCTCCCCACGACGAAGCTCTTACTTTTCATGACAGTAACCAAGCTGGGGTGGGACGGATTCCTAAATGGTGGAGGGCGAGCTGGACAAGGGCGCCAATCGGAATCAAAATCAAAAAACTGCACAGAGAGAGAAACATCCAAAAACTACAGAGGGGGAGATTGCGAACTCTCTGGTGTTAACCAATTTGTTCTTCGGGTTCTTTGGATGAATTAGGCAGCACATTATAATAATAATATAATAATTCTCCCTCATAAACACTCATAGAATGTACCTGAAGGCATAGCCTGTGCGGGTAGAGGATGGCTATTATTGTTTGCCGTAGCGCTCCGGGGCGACTTACTGATGTTTTTGGAGATGTATTCACTCTCCACTGTAGGAAAACCTACAGCACCACCCCGGTTGTTCGGTGCGCACTTCAAGCTAGCACCAGACGTCGGGATTGGCAGCTAGGCAACTCACACCACACTTGATTTGACTTTATTCACAACAAGGCATGTGGCCACCTAAAGAGACCCATGTAGGTACTTGAGTAAAAAGAATTTCGCGTACCAGAGCCTCGAACATCTGTCTGATGTGAACCAGAAGTTTCACTGCTCCAACTTTTTTGATAATAATCCCTCCTATGAACACAACAAAGATTTGAAGATCTCAAATTACTTCCTTTTCATTTTTTGTGCCGATGACCCCAATGAAGTAACAACACGAGACGACAATATTTTGTAGTAGCCGGAACTACTGATTCATTTCATGAGCATAGTAATTTCAATGTCTGTCAAGACTCTAACGTTGAATGAATTAGTGCAACTAGCACCATTAGTGTATTAGTGAACTAATTTCGAATTGTTTCAATTCCACAAATTGAGGAATTCTGAGTCACACTTGCCCACCATTAAACTATTTATTGCTCGTTTTGCAGCCTGAATTTATATTGTACATTATTCGAATTGGAAAGAATTACCGGTTTCCGCTAAATGATAATTATTATGATTGAAATTGTCTGAGTCGCAGTTACAAAGAGTCGATTCCTGAAATCGTATCACAATGGATTAAAATGGCATGCATCACTGGATGTGAACATGTTGATGAATGAATCGTAGACGAAAATATACACTGAAAAATTGGACAATTTTATACATTCAATAGGTTATTGTATACCGGGTGACACAGAGACATATAGTAGTCTGCAGCTTATTTATTTGAAGAAATAAAACACAGAAGTACGTAGATGCAATTTCAATCATCGCAAAAACGACAAAGACAATACAATCAAATACCTTTCAACTGTCTATGTTATTTGTTACGCTTGTAATTTGAAAACGTCCTAGTCGATACTTGCTACATGTCAGTATCTTTTAGGCCGTCTATGAAAGTCTGTACACAAGTGTTTGGGAAGTTCACTGTATTACGTGCAAACAAAAAGACAAGAGTAAATACATTTTTTAGGGTGGAAAATTGCCTTCACTCCCTTCCACTCCTTGATGAACCTTCTATAATTCACGACAGTAACCAAGTTGGGATGGGATGGATTTCTGAATAGAGAGGAAAGAGCTGGACAAGTGCTCCAATCGGAAGCAAGGTTCAAAAACTCCAGAGATAGAGTGGGAGTGAGAACTGTATGGTGTTAACTAACTTTTTTTTTGGGTTCTTTGGGTACTCAATTCATCTATGAACTCGTTGAGTTTTTGCTATTATCATTTGGCTCAGGAACAATTGTTTGAGATACTGCTGCCCCCATCTTATTTATCTCTGAAGCTTCCACGATTCTGAAATATCCCTTCTGCTCACTTTTAGACACAGGACTAATGAGGAGGCCGTTTGCTGCCGTTTTAAATTGACGTCGATTCACAGCCCACGAACGTATCCTATTAAATGCTTGTGTAGTGAAAACGGCCTTCTACTGGTGGGGGAGATTTCCTCAGAGGGTGCCTCCTTGTGTGGAAGGGTATTTAGGGATTTAGGTCTCTCCTTGGCCCTATCTCTTTTTTTCGACAAATTTCTTGTTCATTTCTCTATTATCTTCAATTCAATATCGCCAACTCGAACCCTATACTTCTTCTCTAACTCCATGGACTCATCCTCTGACTACGTGGATCACTTCTCTGACTTCTTGAATGACATCTCTGACTTCCTGGATCTCTCCTTCAACTTTCCAGATAACCTTTCTAGGCAATGTGTTCCATCACTTCACAAACTAACTTCACAGACTGACATTTTTGGTATAAGTCTTCTAGTTGACGATAAGGGTCTAGAGGGACTGAGCTCATCGTGCCAATAACTCTTGAAAATGCTAGAGATGGAACGATTCACGGTGTCTCAGAGGAATATGGGCTCTGAAATTATCTCTAGAGTGATCGGGGATGTTTCTGAGGTGTTCCAGAGAAGTAAGCTCAATTGTGAAATAAGTATCGTCAGAAAGTATGAAAACTGTTTTTAGAGACTGGTTGGAAATGTGTCCTCAAAATCATGAGGAGCTGATGGGATGTTCAATTTGGAGTTTCTGACATGTCTACGTACACAGCTTTCACTTACTTCCCAACACACTTCTGATTTCACTTGTTGATATTGAAGCTGTGAATAAGAATATGGATGTGATACTCTTTCGCTCTCTACATGAAAATAAGTGCCCAGGAGAACAAAAATTGTATGGCATGCTACAGAACTGAGGAAGTAAACGGTATGAGAATAGTTTATCAGGAAGTTCTTGGGTAAAAACTTTTGATAAAGGGGGTCATTAAGTGATGAGTAGCGACAACAGAGTAATTCGGTGTGATTCAGATCAGCTAGATCTGAGGATACTGTATGAATAGTTTGGCTTGATGCCTTTAATAAAATATACGATTTCAATAGTTTTTTTGGTCACATAGCGAAAAAAAATATAAGAACCTTGCCTATGACAAATATTAATGTTTCAGAGTTATTTGTAAGTATACCAACGACACAGGGCTCGTTTTTTCTAGAACCTGTTGTTGAGGATGAAGTACTCACGGTGGTGAAGTCTTTGAAGGACACCAGTTCCACAGATATCTTTGGAATAAACACAAACATTTAAAAAAATACCATACATTTGATAGTGGCTACATTAACCAATCTATTCAATACCTGTATTAGTGCAGGTGGTCTTCCAAATACAGTAAAGTTATCCCAATACATAAAATTGGTGATTTTAATCTTCCAGATAATTTCAGACCTATTTCTCTTATTCCCCTTTTTGGAAAAAATATTTGAGATAATTTTGAAAAATCGGTTATCTATGTACTTTGATGAGAAATTGAAATTGCTACATGAAAATCAGTTTGGATTTCGGAAAAACACCTCCACTTTAAAAGCTGTAGCTAAGGCAGTTGAAAATATAGTAGAAGGATTTGAAGATGGTCGGAAATCTGCATTAACTCTATTTGACTTAACAAAAGCATTTGATTGCGTGAATCACTATTTGTTATTGGAAAAATTGAACCTTTACGGTGACAGAGGTATACCCTCAGCTCTTTTTGATTCATATCTCAAGGATATACGACAGTCAGTGTGCTTCAATGGTATCACTTCAGAAACAGTATCAATGAAATATGGGGTGCCGCAGGGCTCTGTGCTGGGACCCCTTCTATTTATCATATACGTAAACGACTTATTTTATAATCTAGTTGACTCAACCTGTATCATGTTTTCAGATGACACCACTATCTTCACAGGAGGCAACAAACACCAATGAACTCACAAAACTTCTGGGAATTTTTTTAGATCCCTCACTAAAATGGTCGTTTCACATCAAGAAGCTCTGCTCTAAACGTTCAAGCTCGATTTTTATTCTGAGACAACTGAAAAATGTATTAAGTTCGGACACACTGATGAATACCTATTATGATTTCTTCCACTCGAACATTTCTTATGGGGTAATGAATTTGACTCTGTCAAGTATTTATGTTTCAAAAAAAAGCTATCTGAATTATTGCTAATGTTGCCTTTAGGGACCATTGTAAACCTTTATTCCAGAAATTCAAAGTGATGACACTACCTGCTCTTTATATATTCCATCAAATACTAAAAATTTATAAGAGAAATAATGAACTTAGTAAAAACTCAAACTTACATGAATATAACACTCGCAGTGCTGGACATCTCAGACCACAGAGATATAGATTAAATGAATCTGCAAATAATTCCCTAGATATTGTTCTCTATAATAAATTACCATCAAGCTGGAAGATTCTAGACATGCTTTGCTTCAAGAAAAGATTGAAAAGATATCTTTCAGAAAATGGGTTCTATTCTATTCAGGGGTATATGGACATACCTGTCAGTGATATGCGTAATAATACCTGAAATAGTAGGAGTACTAGTATAATGTTATTTTAATAAATGTGTGCAGTAGTATTTAGTATATGTTATTGATTGTATGTATAGTTTAGACCTATCACAGGATCTTATAAATATTCATTTTCCTGGACCTGCTACAAATTACTTTATTGTATTTACGTTGCTTAATAAAGTTATCTATCTAAATAAAGTTATCTATAAAGCATCAGGTGTTCCAAAGTGATCAAACTTCCCATTTCGTACTTTCTCGTCTTCCTTCCATTCTTGGGGACGAATACAGATATACTTATATGTAGAATATACCGCTATAAGCGTCCAGCATTACTGCTGCTACGCAAATCCAAACTCGTATTGCGTAATGCCGTATGTGGAGAGTAAGAAGTAAGGAAGACCGAGGAACTCCTGGAAAAAAATCCACAAGATTGACGTAGAAATTCTAAAGTTGGTGGTCAAGGAGCCATCGACCCATGTAGAATTTGTACTGGATTACTGCCTTCATCAACTCAATACGTGGTTACTAACAATGTCGATTACTTTCAATTATTATAAACCTTTCAGCCATTACTACACTCTTGTCCAAATCTCATTGCTCATACTGTGAAATACAACTTCTCGACCATTCAAGAATTTCTAGAACACAATTAGTTATTTTTGTATCTAGTGCGCGAAATGCTACTTTGGTGATCAAGAACTGATTTTTTAACGAGGCGCAGCCGATTGTCATGGAGTCTGGAAAATTCAGAACGTTGTGGAGTGATTGAAAGTGACCACATGAAAGGTGAAATATCATGGGATGGAAATTATTTTGGGGATCATAAACATAAACATGTTTTGAAATGCAATGTTTTCGGTCAAAATTATTTTATTCAGTATTTTTCGTAGTTTTCAGGTACACAGCATATATTTCAATCATCGTCTGGAGAAGACGAGACAGTGATAAAATTCACTTTCATCATCAAACAGTCGATGAATTTCTAACTAGGCGCAATTATTGTAATAAGATGAACTAATTATCTCAATATTCGTTTTCATGGTGTTAAGTGATGTCTCCATATAAATAATTGGATATTTCCGGAGATACATATGTGTGGGTATATATTACCAGTTTGTTAATTTGTTTAAAACTACGATCATTTATATAGAGAGATGTAAATACGTTGAGTCATTTCTCCGATGTTTTAATAACCTATTGTGACCATGTGACACCCTGAAAACAATCGAAACTTTTAATTGGTAATTAACCACCTTCATTAATTAAGTGACAGTCTGGAGTGCATATGGGAGCATTATTTCATGATGATTAATATTTAAATGTTTACTTCCTCAATTCATAATAATGTAATCTACGTTTGGAAACGAGGCATCAGTTACACTGCATTGTCTATTAGCTCTTGAATGATTAATAATGGATTCTATAGAACTAGTTGACTAAGCGCCAAGTTTCCCTGTTTTAATTGTGGTACTCGCTGTAAGAGCGAAATTGAGAGTTCAATATTCGAAACGGAAGGTAAAAATACAGGACCATTCATAAATCGATTCAAGAGAATCCTTCTTTTCTTCGTCAATCATTTTCTACCGGTGAAAACAAACAAACAATTACTAGAACTACAGGCGTGATATGCGCAACAAAGTCTTTATCAATGTGTCTCTTAAATACCTAAAATGATGATTCTTAACTACGTAGATTGTTGAGTAAACTGATAAGGCTTGTGTCTTAGCATCACAATATTTTTCAATTTAAAAATGTACTTATATGTAATTCAATTGGTATTATTATTCGAAATTGAAATCCCAAGAAGAGGTTGAGAGAAGAGGCAAATTTTTATTATTTTCTGGTTATAGTCTTTCCGAATGCTTGGTCTGTTTGTTGTGAAGTAATCTAACTTCTTCGGATCTTTTAACATTGTTAAAGTTCTTCAACAATATCGTCTATTCAATTGACTATTCAAATTATTATCTTTGAAGCAATGCACCGCACTTGTGTATTGTACCTACATGATAACTAGAAAAATAAATTGTCCCAGAAATAAGATTGATTAGCTGATCCTCGCCTGAAAAGTCCTACTCGACAATAGGAGCCGATTTGAATTTACTTAATATGTACCAATACATTCACCTCTATTTCCGTATTTTCATGAATTTGTTATTGTATTGCTTGCATTTCAACGTATTACATGATATCTGACTGTAGAAGTGTACACATCACATCCTGACTTACTTATATGATCTGTAAGACCACAATGTGTACAAGGAAAGTGGATGCACTCTTGAGTTCGATATTTTGAACATTGAAATCATTCGGAATTGAAATTTTCTCAATTGAAATTTGTGTACACCATTTTTCACACGAAGCGTACGTAGCGAAGTTAGTAATTGAAAACAAATGACTTTTTCGTAATAATCAATCAATGAGATTTGGTCCCCCTGTCTAAAAATTAACCCCGGACATCATACCATCGGAAAGTTCTGAGCCCCACGTTGGGCGCCGAGTGGATATTCTCAGTTATTCATACCTTTCGCCATACGCTACCTGTTTCATATTAATTCAGTCAAAGATTTCATGTTGCCTTGAAAACTGAATGAATGTGAACATTTCAGACTTTTTTTGGGAGCTATACCTTGGATCAATTCAACATCAGTGCTTCGATCAGACTTGACTCTTGGCGAACCAGTCATATATGACGCTAATATATGTCGTTGGTTCAATGCATTTGAGAGATGAATCTAAGAAAGGCAGCTCTAAGTTAGTTGGGTGAATAGTTACACTGTCATTTGAAAGATCTATTGTTCAGAAGGGTTTAAAAAGTTCATGATATTAGATGGCTCAGGTTGGGTAAGTCATTCTCTTTCATTTCATGTGTCACAACTTCGGGTGCAGTCATTAGATCTCTTCTGGTTATGGGTTGTCGGATTCTCAGTGGTCACTTACCTTCAAAATTCTGATAGCATCGGACCAGGTTCGAAACCAGTGTGACAAAGAATTTTTCTAAAGTGTTTCAGCCCCTTTCCTTTAGGAGTACGTCTGCTTCTTCATCATTCTCTACTCCAGTGTTGCCTGAAACAAATAGGAGAGTTAAATCAAATCAAATATATTTCATAGAGCCATCATAGAACCGGGTAATGAAAATTATATAAAATGTTAATGAAAACAAATGAGCCACCCAAACTATAAAAGCTTGTATCGTGTTGCTCGAATTGAAATTCTAGATATGTACCTTTTCACACAATGCTTTGGTATTTATGAGGCAGTGGATTTTTTTAAATCCTCGGTAGCTACTGATGAATAAACAATTTCACAAAATTGCAATTGAATAGTAGAATATTGTTTCTATTTTTTCATAATGATTTTTATCAATATGTTCAGACTTGTTTCCAAGCTATGCAAGTAGAGAGGTCTTGTACATTTTGCCCTAAACAATAATACAGTATTTTATGACAGATGCTGCCAAAGCATGATGAACTAGAAACAATTTATGAGTTTTTGATTCACATATTGCTTATGATCAGTCCATTTTAGGTGATGATCAAGAATCAATCTGAGATACTTCATGGAACGTAATCTATCAATTTATGAACATTTGCCAGATGAGCCATTCCCTGTACATTGTAACTAATGCAACAATGGTTGATTCATCAGGTTGGTCTCTTGATGATAAGGAGGTTATAAAATGAGCTTGGGAAATATTCAAACTGAGTAAGTAATAATGCTAATGCTTTATTTTAGCAAAATTTGATTCCGATGTAGAGTATATAAAATTAATTTCCAGCATTATTTCTTAAGTCACGATGCAGACCTAATGAAAAATAGCGTAGAATACAAGTGCCTTTCGAGGCACAATTGTATCATAATATACTATGTTTAACTTCAAACATTTCATGAACAGGAAATAAATTCAAAACGTCCACTGATCTTGGAGATCCATACATAATTTTCTAGTCTAAGGTCTAAGGTCTAAGGTTGGTTACCTGTAATGATGTTATGTAATTTTATCCCCGAGGACTATAAGCAGTCAACCAGCTAGTTGAGACTCTTAACTGGACATTGAAAAACCGGCCCTTAGCGTCAACCCCACTAAGACCGCCCTAGTTTTCCTCACAAGGAAAAGAAACATTAATTTTTCATTCTTGAATCCATCGAATTGGACAGAAAGGTTATCGAATAGTAGTCAGAAGTCAATTATACTAAGTGCTGGAACAACCATGAAAAAACTCAAAAAACAGTGGGTGTCAATAGTGATACCGATCGTTCGGCGGTGGTTTGTGACAGCAGAACAAGTCTGGCTAGTTAGTACAAGACCAAATCTGACAAAAATCTAAACCAAATGTGAGTTTTGATTCCTCTTTAGAAATCGTTTAACCTGGGATATGCCCCAAGATGAGATGACAAGAAAGTTTAACTTTTTGAAAGAAATCAACGCAAAGCTGACTAATAAAGGTGGAAAGGAAAAATTCAAGATATATGTCATCAAATGGTACATAATAGGATAGAGAATAATAAAAATTACTGGAATAGAAGTATATGGGCTTGGAACCAAATTCTCTGAAAACCTAGGAAATCTCTGAGCATCTTCCGGATGAAGGTTTTCGCTATCGGAAAATGTGTCCAGTTGAATATGGTAGGAAATTATCATTGATAATAACTCTGGGAGTGCTCAGAGAAATTACACGAGCTGAGCAATAATAATATGGCTACTAATAAAACCATAAGTGTTATTAATAACTTTGAAAAGATAATCAAAATATGCGTTAAAAATAGAATTATGGAGTTCCTTGAGGTTCACCATTCTCAATAACAGTCAGTTTGGTCTTCGAAATAATGCAGAAGATGTGACTGTTGGGTTTGATACTGTTAACCACGATATATTACTTGACAAATTATTTGATGTGGGTTTAAGAGAAACTGCAAATTATTTAATTCAAGATTTTCTGTCGAACCTAATTGACAACATCAGAAGTGGGCTACTTCCAGTGACTATGGATCTTTCCCAAAGAACAGTTTTAGGTCCACTCCTCTTTTTGATCAATATAAATACCATCCATCACAAAACAGTCCGTAAGTACATCCAAAATCTCTAATGCTGATCAACTAGTTAATGGACATGTGATGTTACGTATTGACATAGAGGCATATTTAATATTTCACCTAGATGTTACCTAGAAACAACTTTTATTGCACTGCGTGCTATAATCTTGAAAATTTGGTACGCTTTTTAGTGCATTTGTCAAGGATTATGATGCAGCTGTGATGAAATTGAATATCAAACAACAAAAGGCTTGAAAATTACTCCTTGCACATGAGCGAGTCGAATTGGTGGCCGGAGCCGAAGCAAGGTCGAACGAGTGTGCAAAGAGGTTTTCAAAAGAGTTGTTTACGGAACTTTTTACACGACTACGAATAGAAACCACACAAATCTCATTTTTTTAACTATTTTTATTGAGAAAACTACTAAAAAAACAACTGGAGCATTCCTTCATGATTTTGTCAGGAAAAGCGAAGAGCTGTATTATTCTGCACCTTCTTTTCTGTAACGGAGAATTTCTTGATGGCGCGTTATAAGAAGTTCTCCAAAGCATATTCGTCGTTTTCCTATTGCATCCCAGCCTTGTTCTGGTTCCACGAGAGTAGAAAACACTGATGTTCTGAACATGTTTCAGTATTAGTTGGACATTTTGCTGATATTAAGGTGTACGCAGGTATAGGAAGAATGAATTCATAAATATTTCAGTAGTCTGAAGTATTAACCAGAACAAGTATTACTTGTAGATATGGATACCGATCAACTCCAAAGTTACCCAAGAAAACGTTCTGTTCCAGCGTTCTGAGTTTGCATTCTGAATAATAAAATAAGATACCATGGTTACATAATGGAAAAAAAAAATTATAATATCCCTCATAATTTGATGTCATAGCGGTTATATTGTATTAGTTTATCTTGAGGTTTTTCATGTTCATAGGTTGATGTGACTTTTCAACATACAATGGTAGGTTATATTTTACTGATGTTTTCATCAATTAAATTGTAAAATTTCACTTTTCTACAGATCTGCTTTAAACCCCCCTTTGTGCTGAAGATGAACGATTTATCTTTCCAAACATGTCCTGCTCATTCAAGGCTTCAGACTACATTTACAGTCTGCTGATGTAAGTCTTCCGACAACATTTCCAATAAAGACAATTTCGAGGCTGTATGCGTTTCCATTATGCTATCCGTTGACTACACAATTTAAATTATTGTTTTCTGTGAACATAACTAACAAAAGATCAAAAGTTTTAAAACGTTCTCAATGCTGTCCTGTCATTATTTTTATCATTTCAAATCTGCTTCACACCTAATTATTTTGTTTCCCACTTCTGTATACCTGGAAGTGAGCGCTACCAAACATGTTTCTCATCGAATGTGTTGACAATTCCGAAAAAATTCAAATAAATAACGAGTTTTATATTCCGAGAAATTATAAACAGATATTAAACTATAAACATTTATGATCCTAACAGCTACTGTGTTAAAGTTTTGATAGTTGACCCTGAATAATATCAAGTTCCGTGCTATAATTAAGTCCTTATAACATCGTTTTTCTAGTTAAGTTAAAATAATAAATATGCTGTATGGATACCAGTTTCCTTACTGAGTGTGTGGTTTGAGCGAATTGTTACTATCATTGAAAACCATTTTTTGTAATGAATTGGCTAGGCTAATCTTGTGAATGATGGGTTTGACCGGAAGAATTACAATACAAAAATTTCATTCATTGACGAGTAGCATCCAACCGCTTGAAGATGACATGATTCAATTAATACGGTCTGTAATTATATATTCGGAGACTGTTCCCATAGGAACATCCTTCGCGATATGATTCTGAAGGAAATCAAAACCATGGCTGTGGATGATGTGGCAAAATATTAGCTTCGTACAAGAGAAACATCCTTGGTGTAATACGCACCCACTGTTATTTTATCGGAACGGAAATCGAAGTTTTTAGAGTGGCTATAAAAAGTGACGTTTGTGGGAATTTCATAAAAACATTGATTACGTAACCTATAATAATAATCAATGATGATGTCCGTGATGAATGGGAAATTGACAGTATTGACACTGATGATTCCTCACTTGTATCACGCTCAATTATTATCCTCTGTATGGATGATTTTATATAATATTAAGTCTCACATTCTCGACAATTCGTTTGAGTGATGATGGGATAAATTTCGAGATGATACTGAAGACTTCACATCCTGTATGTACAGTGAATTGTTTGTCTGTGATTGTAACTACAGAAATACTGTTGCCAAGGAGTTTTTCTTTATGCCTCCTAGATTTCTTGTCATAACCACTTTCGTATTTCTTGGTTTATCACATTACTATTATGATTTTTTCTACATTCATGCAAAAAGCAAAAATTTATTGAACTTTATTCAGTGGAAAAAGAAGCTCTTTATTGCACTAGTGCAATAAAGTTTTTATTGCACTCATCTGCCATTCTACTTCAACGTGCTGTCATCATGATAAACATAAACGTTCAAACCCACTACATATTTAGCAGATATTCTGTGAAATTGGCCATAAGTTTTAAACAGCTACATATTTTATATTTTTTTTGAATTAGTGTTAGCAGTCACAGTTGAACAAACAATGCCTTCCCGAAAATAACTCTATAATCAAAACCGATCCGCTATGTTCTAAACCGTCTACCTGCATAGAGCAAACTGCCTGTACTATGACCACACCTCGTGATAACATACGCGCTCATGGCTACTATGATTTTGATTTTTATAATGCAACTGTGGTTATATAAACGTCAGTCAAAATTTAATTCTGACAATTACAGAACTGAAAGTTTTAAAATGAGTAATATTAATGGAAAACTAGATGATGGTGATGAAATCGACAGTAATAATTATTTATTTAAATTGCGTATTTCATTTTCCTTCACCTAGTGCCGCACCTGAATAAATAATTTTTTGCTTTTTGCATGAAGTAGAAAAAATATTGTATGCAACTCGTGCAAAAAATGTTTATTGCACTCGACGTGTTGTCCAACTCGGCCTGACGGCCTCGTCGGACAATTTCACGTCGAGTGCAATAAACACTTACTTTATGCACTTCTTGCATAAATAACTATTATCCATATTTTTACTATACAATCCATGTATACATGCACGACTTTTAAATATTTATATATTGATGAGTAAGAGCTAAATCTTTAAATAGTTGTTTGAGAATGTTCATATAGGACGAAACTGAAGTAACGAAGTGTTACAAGTTCAAGTGGTATAAAAACAGAAATTTTATTTTCTTTTTCTTATGATGATCTCCTACCACGTAGTAACGGCTACATCAATCAATTTATAGCTAAATCTTTATTAATTATCCAGATAATCTTGCATTTATATTTCATATTATAAATGATTGGCATACCATATATACAGATGACACCATAGTGGCATATGAAAATTATTATTATTTTTTGTATGCGTTAGGGATTACCCAGTCAGGCCCTGTCTCTGAAGCTACGATAGTTCTGGAAGGTGCGCTGGATCATTTGCTCCAATAACCACTCCTAACGCCGTTTGGTAAATGACTATTGGGTCCGAAAACCATGTGCCCTGAGCAGGCGGAGTGAACCCATCTGCATTCTTATGGCTAAGAGTTCTGTCATATTACGGAAAAGTGTTTACATCATTCCACCAAGGACCCCTATTATCAGAAAATCCATTTTAACAAATGGTTTGGGTAAAACCTGCGGAGTTCAAAGAGTACATTTCGATATTTAGTCTATTTTTCCTCCACTTTTCGGAAGATGTTCGTTACGCCAGGAACCGAAAACTCAATGAAGAAAATCGTCTCAGTCTGTTTATAGAGGAGGACTACATCAGGCTTATTGGCTTGGTGAATGAGTAGTTCCAATAGATTCGGTACTCCTCAGTCTCCACAACGGACTCAATATCCCCAGGAGCATAAGGCAACACCGGTGTCGTGTTTCGTATTTACCGCACGAGGTCGTACGTGTTAGTTCAACACTCGTAGTGCCACTTCATGCCTGTGGATTTGGCTGAGACCGACCGCATAAGCTGAATAGCAAATGCATTATAGTCTCAGCTGCTCCACGACAAGTTCTGCATCTAGTGTAAGGGACCTCTATACCAATCACGTGACTACGGTAGACGAGGGTATTGAAGACACCATCCTGACATGCCATCATGAATCCCTTGGTTTCCGACTTCAGCCCACTCGACCTGAGAAATGTGGAGGTCAGATTTCTGGATATGCCAATGCCTTCAATTTTTATAATGAAGACGGTATGATTTGGCTTATCCCTATGTAGCTGCACAAGAATCTTAATCTCCGCAGCGTTGACCAGAACTTTTTGCTAAACTTGGTGACATAGTTTGGGTTCAGTGTCGAATATGAGACCGAGCTCATCGGCTGCAATAATAACAATGTCGAATTTGTGAGAAAAAAAAATACATTCTTCTATACATTTCGTTGTACAGAAATTAATTTCAGTTTTTGCACTGCTAGGCGTAGCAGAAAAAATGTTCTTTCACTCAACTCTTCATGCTCGCATACTAAGCAGAGAAGGAGATCTGAACTCCATCCAGTACCATTCTGTTATGTAGACACTCCAAGGTCAAAATTCCACGGCCTCCCCGTTGCCTGAGAAGTATTTTGGATGCAAGCTCCTATCAACATGCATCATTTCTCAAGTTTTTACGCTGAGTTGTCGCACCTCTTCCCGCCATTTCATCACTCCAAAAAGGAGTTAAGTAGAATCAGGACGACAAGCAAAAAACCAAATTTTCAATTTGTCTCGTTCTCCGTACTTAAATATTGCAAATTGTTTTGGTATTTTGTTTCCTTCCACTCAATTATAAGGTTTCGCTAATTACAACACTGGTTTTGGCTTTTTAATTGTCCTTAAAGGTGAGCTGGGTCTTATGATCGCGGTGTATAGCAGTCGCATGACTTTTTGTTTCAGTCCCCATGATTTTCTGAAAGATATTCTACACAGTTACTTGTAGAGGCATAAGCCAAGTAATTTGGGTAGTTTTATATCTTTTCGAATAATTTTTCGATTGAAGGAAATAAGTGTGGTTTTGTTGGGATTTTCCATCAGTCCTTTCCTTTCGTTTCATTCCTCTACGGTCATCGGTGTATTTTGCATCAGGTCTTTCCTATGAATTCCGACCAGCTTTCGAATGAACTTTCATAGATTACCAGGTTTATGGTAGCTAGCCAAGTGGTTCTACCTATATAGTCTGCGTAGTTTGTATTAGATCTTCAATTACCTGCCTTAGTAGAACAGAAAATATTACATCTGGTCCAGGCGATTTATATGGGTTGGAAGAGTTCATTGCTCATGTTACTTCTGGGTATAAACCACTTTGCCACCTTCCAGTAAACCGAGGCTGACAGGGGTTTTATTGTTGGGATTTAAGACAATCGTAGATCCTATAAAATGTGTATTGAGCAGTAGCGCAATTGTATCTTTCCCACTATTTGTATGGAATTTAGTGAGTTTTTTAGGGGTCCCTACTGGGTTTGTTGAGTATTTTGAGTAGGTGATTGATTTTTCTTTAGCTTAGCTAACCCTCTGGTGTGATCTCTAGGTAAATGTGCTCTGAGTGTGATCTGAGTTTTTGATGGTTCATCTGACACTGACCACTTTCCAACCTGCCGACCCACTTGCGGGGAGCCAAGGGTAATGGCAGTAATTTCGCTTCTTCTTTGAGTGACACTTCTTGATTGATCGTATGGCAGTCACGTACCTACAGCCAATATACTTGTTTTATTGAAATGTTCAATGTTCTATCACATATTCTGCAATATGTCCATAATGACTGCGGGTGGACTTTCCAGATATTAGTTCAATTCTAAATATTTCGCTTGATGTGCCAGAGGAATTATTGCACCGTTGATTGAAGGAAAACCCTGACGTTTATTGCTTGCTTGGAAACCATCCGCGGTGGTTTTTAGATTTTATGGTTTTCCTACAGCTATACTTATATGGGTGCTAATTTGATCAGAAGAGGTGCTCCCTGGAGCATAAATACAAACTCCAGCAAATAAAGAAAAACCTTCACCACATAATTTTTTTGAAAATTTTATTTTCCAGGAAATCATAAAACCAAAAAAGGGGCTATATTTTGTGATAATTTATTCCTCATACTACATTTATTTTGAGACACTCTACCTCAACTCTATTCATTGCTGATTGCATTTACACCTAATTTATTCCTGCTGGCTTTTCATGAGCTGTTAATATTTCAACGAAAATAACTCAACACCATCATCAGTTGAACCCTCCTGAAATTTTCACCGACACATCTCCAATAACAATGCCAGTACCGAAAAATCACCCTTTTAGGTAACTCAACTGCCAAATGTATTAGAATATACGGATCTCAAGGGTAGTTTTATACTTTAATGTGTCTCCTCAAACATTACAGTTAAAACAAAAGCGAAAGGGGTAGAAACGCCCGCATCTTCGATACGACACAGCTCAGTAAGGACAGTCACGAGAACAACCGGTCCATCCTTTGCTCTGGAGGTTTCCACCAGAAGTGCGAGAGAAACAAACGAACGAATTGGAGAGGGTTCATTAGGGGATGACTTCTTTACAGAGACACATGTGCTGTAAGGGCTAAAAAAGGGTTTAAGCGTCAATGATCTAGGGAATTATTTAAGGGTTGGCATAAGGGTGGTGATATCGGTAAATTCAGATAAAGGGTCGGAATTGTAACTGTTGAAAAAGGGGTAAAATTTATGGACGACGCTTTTCCGATTCTAATTAGCAAAGTAATGACTTATTAGGAAAAACAGAAATGGGTTTTCCATGACAAACCACAAAGAGTGGAGAAAGGAAAGATGTTTATATAACAGAGCCCCAAACGGTTGAGGGAAGTTATTTCAGCATAGAAATAGAAATATTACCGAATGATGTCCAATTTGGAACTTTTTACTCTGAATTTGCAGGAACAGTTACAGAACTTTAACCATTGAATATTTTGATGAGAAGGTGCTTCGTGTACTTTGATATAATGACGTATTATTATTGAGTGGAGACTTATGGCATTCTTATTTCCAATGAATCAAATGTCACATGATAATTTATAGTATAAGGATCCTGAAGGCGCACCTGACCGCGAAACAGACTAGTGACCCATGTAAGTGTTCGTGAAGTGGACAATTTTGCACATTACTTGGAAAATTAACTGAAATTTTTTGTAAAATTAACTGATATCTGGATTGAAGAAAGCATGTTTTCGAGGAGAGTTCGCCTATTCGATTTGAAGGTCGAGGAATTGAAACAAGAGCTGGAGGAATGAAAATAAGAAACAACCGGTAAGGAGGTATTCCGGAAAAGAATTGTAGAAGGATTCATTCAAGAAGGAGAATACTTCAAAAAACATTCGTATTCGAAGTTTCTGGATATGATAAACTGACGGAACCACTCAATCTTCAGGAAACCTCCTAGAAACCTGGAAGAAAAGACTCTGGAAAATTCGAAAAATTTGAATGAAAGGCTTCTAGAACTCTCAGAAGGCTTGAAAGAAAAACTTTGTGGTGTGGCAAATCTTTTAGAAGAAAGAATAGGAACTGGCCAGATGGAGATCAAAGATGAAATCGAGACAGAAATGTACGAAATGAAGAAAATTCAGTGAGTTAGAAAAACGAAAGGATTCTACGCAAACCCCAGAAACTTTCAACAGAAATTCAATGCTAAACATGAGTGTGAACTGAAGGAAGATCAAAAGAACTCAAAATATTTCAAGGAGCCAGGAGAGCTTTCAAAACCGCCTCAGATTGACGAAAAAATTCCATGGGCTAACCACCGCCGACAATTTGATGCTGCGACTGGAGTAAAGGGTTGGGATGTAGGGGAAGAAGCTGTAGCACTGACAGTGGCATGACACAGAGAAAAAAACAAATGTTTTACCAACCCTCACTGCCCAAGAACAAGAAAACTATGACCAGCTGATAAGTTATCTAGAACTACGGTACGGCCAGTCCAACCCAAAACGTGTATACCATTCATAGCTGGATGATGATTATTGAAAAAGAACCAAGCGACTTTGATCATATTCTATGAACGGTAATTGTAATGTTGGATTTTTTCTATAATGGGCAACTGTATTTGCCTTCAAAGTCGCTTGGATCATTAGATGTTGCCTGAATTCTAATAGGCGCTTAATACTTTGGCGCTTGGTTCCTTTTCAATTATCATCATCCAGCTGAAAAACCGATGCCCTAAATCAAGGAATTTGAAGATGACATTATCTGCTTGGTGATTGGCTTTTCAGGGATTCTTGGATCCAACACTTCTCGTGGAGACCTTGGCGCGCGCTTTGGAATTTGAGGCGGCGAAACAATCCTGCAAAAGCCAGAGTAGAGTCCAGATGATTGAGAAAGATCCACAGGAGCCCACTGATATTGAATTTAAAAATAAGAAAAGTAATGAAGGAAGCGCTGCCTGAGAGAAGACTGATAAGATGTCAAAATTGTAGAATAATTAAGCACGTGCATAGAAAATGTTTAAACATTGAAAAATCGTTATCGAAGAAGCTTGAGAAGGATTGATCATCGGAATGGAAGCTATGCACAGCGACAGGAGAGCCAGCAACTCCGTATGGTGATCTACCAATTCACTAGGCTTTAGTGCGGACTCCGAGGATATGCAATCATTGGGGTGGATATCTTGAATTCCAGAGGGTTCGAGCTGAATTTCAGTAATGTCGACGGCGTCCTGCGCGTCATTGGAGAGCAGCTGGTGTTTTAAAGGAGATGAAGATGTGAGCGTTTCTGAGAGGTCTGAAACTATTCTGGAGTCTCGCCTGGGAGGTTTCGTGAACAGTGGGAATTAATATCAATTTCCACTAGGTGTACGCAGCACTGTTAGCCAAGCCAGCAATGTGCCAGTAGCATTGAAGAAGTTGGTGGCTATCCCATCCAAGGACATGGGGCCAGCTCAGTAGCTCAAACTGATAGATACAGTCAAGAAATACCAAGATATCTTCTATGCCCGACAAGAAAAAGAAGGAGGTAAAAGAAGGCGGTTTAGAATTTTTAAATTATAAACCATTATTTACGTTATGATTTTTGTATCATTTTCGATATTATGTCATGAATCTGAAGATAAAAAATAAAAAAAAATATTATTTTTTCAAGTATATGATGCTCTTACTCAGATTGTACTAATTTTTGTTCCTTCTGGTATTAACTTTTGTGCGTGCTCTATCATTGAAACATCTCTCGTGTTAATCCTCTGGGCCTTCTGATGTTTTCAGAATATCGAAGGATTATTTATTCTATACCTGAGAAATGATGATCAACTCATTTGAATATTATAGGGTAACATCATTTGGATCACTAATTCATTCATTCAGTAAATATAGATAGATCCAGCGTCATTTGAACCATGAGTATTTAGAAGCTTTATGTCCTCCCAAGATGAATTCTATCAACAATCGTGTGAAAACCAAGGAGCCAGTAGGACCTCAAATTGCCCATGGGTGATGATGGTGGTTCATAGGCTCAACCTACTGAATTGTGTGGATGAGCGATAATTTGAAGACAATCTGTGATTAGTAACAAAATCTAAAATATTTTTATAGGCCCTTATATATGTCGAACAAACATAAAATTCAGAGTAAAATATTAAATATTCATTGTGGCATTTAACAAACTATCGTTAGTATCATCTGAAGTAAGCACTCATTAAGCAGCAAGATGCGGGCAGTAGTCATTTGTTTTTAATTGAGATAACTTGATTACCACATGAACTCTACTAGTCCCCTTTCGACTGTTTCTCTACGTGAAGCGGGACCGAGATGGAAGGTCAATGTAGAGGCAAGTAAATGTGGAAAATGGCAGCTAATTAACAGTTTTAATAATGATATCCTAATAAAGTAAGTTTGTTCACACGAACAAAATGACTCAGATATTTTGAATTATTGCCAGTGTAATAGTGTAAATGGTAAGAAATTTGAGGCAATTTATTATTCGTCGGTCCTTATGGAATGCGTGTTCAGTAGTACCAGGAACAATTCTTAATTTTTATGGCATATGTACGAGTCAGTCGGTTGTCTGGTTTGATTGAGAGATTTATTGATATGAGTTTTTTCTTCTTCTTTGTTTTGGGACGTGGGAAATTTATACTCATGCAGAAACTGTTAATGTCATTGGACTCCGCTTGACGACCTCAGCTATCATCAAGAATAATGGTGATGTGCGAATTAGTTATGATGTAGATTTTTGCAGAGTTGTGAAGTCGAATGATTCTTGGATTATACATTAGAGCTTCCTTATATTTTTCAGAAATGGTTGGGTAGAGGACAGTCACTAAAAGTAACTGAATTTTGTAATAACTTCCTCAAGTTATTTTGATCTTACCTAAAGAAAATTTTGAATATATACAATGTGTTTTATTGGAAACACCCTCGTATCTTCCGTTATTTTTGACGAAGAAACATGAAGTTTTCAGAATTGATAGATAAACTTGTAATGAACTCACTATAGAAAAGATATACACCGCACGCCAGTATACCGATGACACCACCCATTTTTCCAGAATGTTATATCAGGTGGTTAATTGCCCGAAATTTCTCCGGGTTCGTATTTAGAATCCCCAAATTACTACTAATACACCTGATTCCTGGAAAATTTTCAGCCTAAAAAAATTATAGCTTGTTTCACTTCTCATGGAAATTTCTCCGTATTTTCCGTAATTTTTGACGTAGAACGATGAAATTCTCAGGATCGATGAAAAATTGAATGATACATTCATAAATTATTGTTATTGATAATCGTGGAGAACCATTGTCCAATTCTTATTATTATAAACAGTGTGAGGAGAGATATGTGGTTAAAAAATTAAGTTGATTAACGCCATATCGAGTCAGGTGTTGAAATGAAATGCATTTGCTGCACATACTAATTTCAGTGGCAGTTAGTTACTCCATTTGTTCCATTTGATAAAATGCATTCTGTGATGTTTGGAAAAGTGGGTAGTTCCATTGCAATTGAGTGCTATATTAGTACTAGGCCATTTAGTCATGATTCTACGTCGAAAATTACGGGGTGTTTTCAGTAGTAATATCCCGACAAAATGCAGAATTTTTGAAAAATACTTTCGCCTTGCTGGCACGAAACCTGTGTTGCTTAAAAACACCACGAGAGCTGGCTAGAATGGTGTTTTGTACAGCAACACAGTTTGAGTGCCTGGCAAGGTGAAAGTATTTTGGAAATTCTACATTTTGAAGGGAAATTCGATCAGAAAATTCAACGATTACATTATATTACGGACTAAATGCGTATTGCAAGAACGGTCCATCTTGTGTAATCAATGTCAGTTGAAGAGTTGAACCATCAAACTGACGTTTCTATATTTACCGTGATTGTTGTAACAATGGAAATGTATTCACAAGCTAGAAGCGAAACACCGTTTTGAAAATACCACGGGCTGGAGGAAGTGTTTTCATGTCCTGTTCTCATTGGTTTGGAATTAGAAAATGTTGGCATTTGATTGGTTTATATAATATGAGGAAAATTATCACGACACACTGAGTATTCCTATTCATAGGGAACATCGGTTGTTGACCTAGATACGCCTTCGATCAGTTAGAAAACTTCCAAGAACTCCGCAGAAACATCTAGATTTACTTATTTTTGTTCTAGTTCTCAATCTGGAATATTAATATCGTACCTGTTTATATACAGGATGTCCATTACCGTTCGAAAAATCTTAGTAGATATCCCATCTCTAGAATACTCATCTCACCTCGGTTATTTTGGTGCCATATCAACAAATCAAGACATATTTCAATTTATCTGCTACTGAAAATTACTAATAAGCGATGCTGTCGGACGTATAAATTCAGAAATTGATAAAATTTTACGAGAAATGGGGAAAAAAAACAGGAATGAAAAAAGCTCTTTTCATCTTTTCAACAATTTGGAATGGAGAGGAAAGGGAACTAGATACTTCCCCAACTACAGAAGAAAAGGCTTGTAACAAGATTCAAATATACCGAGCGCAGGAAGAGAAGAACATGTTCATATATTCAGAGAGGGCTTTTGAAGGAGCGCATACAGAAAAGAGATCTCGTGCTTCTGAGACCAAGATTTCAATTTATAGACATTAAAAACATGTGGACAAAGTCTACTAGCTTAAGGCTATTTAGATACAGGAGCTTCATGATCAGTAATAAATACTAGACTCTGTGAAGCCGATGAAGAAGAATATGGTTCTTGATCAAACGCCCCTTCAACGCTAAGAAACGCTGTGAGTGCAATTTCTTTATTCGACAGATAGGCAGGTTGGTACTCCGACAAAATTGGATACTCTGGATCGTTATCTCATATTCTTATCAACTAGTTTTTCCATCGTTTCAAGATGATAGGAAAATAGGTCAAAATGTGTTAGTCCAGGCACAGTATGGTTTTCCCGGCGTCGGTATGAAGATCACTTTGGACTTTCGCTTGGCGCTAGGTTCGCATCTGTGGATCAGGCTCCGCATGAACAGCCTGACTCTTTGTATGGAATCGGAAGGTCTGCTCTTCGCTGTAGTCGTATAGATCGGATTCGTCTGTCCTTGCTGATTTTAATGGACTAAAGGTTGTTATTCCCATACAAACTATCTGCAATATGTTAAAACAATTTTCGAATAATAAGAGTTTTCGTTCTCTTGTAGAAATCATGAACTTGCGTAAACCAATCATTTGACAATCATATGAAATCAATCAGAGTTCGAAGAACTTTCAAATAAATGGCACAAATAATTTTGACAAGGGGTTTACTGCAAATTCGGTGAAACGGACTTGATAGAGGAACTGGAAGTTAGTTAAACTTCGGACTTGATTCATTCGAAGGACGAAATGCAGAAATTAGGAACTTATTGAGTTTGAAAATCATAATATTATTATTATTTATCATAATGGTAGACGTTTGAACATATTTAGTGATATGATTATGAATATAACAGATGAATATAACTAGATAATTGAAAAAATGAGAAATATTGAATGTTGAAATGGTTCATGTTGAATGGGTCTAGAGAATTCTTGAAGGCATTAACTGGAGTTGCAGAAACTTTTATATATGCCGTCAAGAATTCAAAAATAACTGAAACTATTAGTATTCATATACATCTCATTAAAATTCATCGTATTACCAGAAGATTTTTTCTTATTTCAGATGAAGAAGAACAAGAAATCAAAGTGAGTATCAAAATACAAAAATTAGCATATGAATCGCCTTTGAAAGTACTGGAGGTAGCTTTCTGTGTATAAACGGTGATATGAACTCGAAAATTCCTTGATTGCCCCAAAACTAATATCAGGTTCCCATAGACGACTTTATGAGTTAAAGAAGGTAACTTGATTCTAATCGAAGACATTTTTCATAACATACAATTTATTCAGTGTAGTTTACCTGCTGATGCTGATAACTTAGTTAACGAAATGAGCTTCTAGGTGATGGAATGTTGAAATGTGATGAAAGGGTTATTTAGTCAATGTATTCTTATCTAACAGTACAGTAGGACATAGATTCGTAACACATTTTGATAATGAAGAACGGTTGTTTTCTATTATCCTTCGTTAACTGCAAATTTTTAATCATCATTGTCATTGAACTTCTGCTGCTTTTTTTTGAGACACGTATTTTTGTGACTTTCCGTCGGTCACTAGGTAAAAAAATTGTAAAATTTGTTTTTACGAATCATCCAGATTTTCGAAGGAAACCCCTCAAAAGCAGAGCTTGTCCGGGTAAGGGATATCCGGAAACTACAGCTTACGTAAGAATGGATTTCGAATCACTTTGGCTCAGTGGTAGGCGGTGGGGGATCAAACCCGGGCCGCCTGGGTGGGAAGCTAACTAAACTATCTGAAACTAAAAAGGTCTTCATTTTGAAATTAAAACATAACATTTCATCTGGACTGACATATTCCTAACATTCCATTTAGCTCATTCCGCCTTCTTCGTCCGTCGTGGAATGGGGGAAGTGGGACAGGACACCTGATGGACGCACAGACAGCCGCCCCCACTGGCCTTTGCCGACCAGGGGGGCGAGCACTTGTGCCAAGGGGGACCTGGGGTCCTGTTCAAGGAGCGCTGTTATCCGTTTCCACTGGTATTAACGATAGGTCGAGTGCGTGATGGGTGTAACTGATTTTATCCACGTCTCCTGCAAAGCTTATGCGTGGTGTTCATTGCGTTTTACTGTAGATGATTCTATACATAGCTTGTTAATGCCGACTATTCCAATGTAATCCTGCAAAAACTGGGTCGAAGTACTGAGCGTTTTGGATCATTTGACTGGGTCTCTGGTTAGAGAACTCTTGGGGAGGTGAAACTTGTAAAATTTGTACAAATTCTTTAAATGTGTCGGAATGAAGTCGACGCCCGCAAGGTCTCGCAGCGCATCCAAACAAATGTACTCATCACTTTTGGGGATGATATGGAGTACTCAGCCTCATAAAAAGAGTTTTGGGCAGACTGCAGAACACTGGGCAAGTATATAACATAGCTGGTCTCATCATTTGCTTTCATATCATCATCTTAGACTCAAACTCAAGACTCATGCGGGAAACTCTGGCTCTACGGATCTTGTGTTATTCGCCCCCACCACAAAACTTCTGCCAATCAGGTAAGAATTCACCAACCTTACCATTTATGGAGGCATGCTTGCCTAAGCATTTTGCAGATCAGACTTTCTACCTATACCGAGTCGAAGGCTTATTGCATATCCAGCAAGGCAGTGTTTATTTAGTCCTCGATGAGCAGCCTCTTTCACCCTTAAAATAACTCGCATTATTTGCGAAGTTGTGCTGTGTCCATCACGGTAGCCGATTTGCTCAGCAGGGATCATTTTGAGTTTCTACTCGAGGGTTCGTCTAAGGAGGATTTTCTTCACTACCTTGGCAACAACGCTAAGTAGTGAGATTGGGTGGTAGCTGTCGAGTTTATTGTTTTCCTTGGCCGGCTCCAGAATGGGGATTACCAGTGCCTTTTTCAAATAATTTGGGTAACATTGCCATTGGATGAAGGCATTCATAAGATGCAAAAATTGTACAAGGGACTTTTCATGACTTCCGTCAGCTCCTCATAATTCGTCATTAGCTATAATTCTTCGGAACTCGGCCAGTCACCGTTTTTCCTCTCCCATTAATATTCGTAACATTTTTGTTCAGTATCAAGTCAATTATGGTCGGAGTGGACCCATTGCAAGGACCAAAATGCATCAGTTCTTGCTGAAAAAACTCAGAACCTGTATAAACAACTTATAACATGGGTAGATAGAAACCATTTGAAACTGAACATAACCAAAACAGCTGTGATGAAGTTCAACATTAATAATGCCACTGAGCGTTTCAGCATCTGCGAGAATGATGAATTGTACGTTGATTCTTGTTCATCCACAAAAATGCTAAGTCTCATAGTGGATTACAGACTCACTTGGGCTCCTCATATGGAAACCCTATGCAATAAATTGCGTAAAAAATGGTATGCACTGAGATTATGGCAACACGATATGGTAAAAATTTTTACTGAGTTTATATTATGCTACTATTCACTGTCATTTTAGGCATGGAATTCTGACGTGGGGAACAAGATCATCTGCTGAAAGGATCTTCATTTTACAAAAATATGCAGTCAGAATTGTTACCAATAGTAGCTGAGGATACTTACTGTCACTGGTTTATTTATTTATGAGTTATGTATTCTCGCACCCAAAAATAAACTTGCTTTCTCGATCAATACTCGACACGCTCTAATGACTCAATTTCAAATATGCATCGAACCGCATTAAACTATAAGAGCCATCTTTATCTCGGGCCAAAACTTTATAATAAACTGGATGACCATATCAAAAGCGCACCTAATATAAATGTTTTCAAATCAAGGCTGAAAACTGCCGTTGTCGAGAAAAATTGCTACACCCTCGAAGAATTTTAATAATATAATCCGAGGACTATAATTTTAATTGGTCTTGTCATTTCCATATAATTTTGACTAATCCTAAGGTATGAAGAATTTATTTACTTAAATCTCCTTGAAATATACCCTCGGTGAATTTTGTTTTTATATTGCTAGGTTGATATATTTCAAGTGAACTTGTCATGTGCATATATTTTGATTCATCCTAGATCTTATTAATTAATAGTTCTCTGTTATACACTTTCCTTATGTCAGGTATTTCTATATTACATATTTCATCTTCTTATGTTAGATATATACATTGACGTACTCCTTGTTATTGTACTAATGGATACTTTCTCTTTGTACTATTCATCAAGTGAAATAAACATTATTATTATTATTAATTTTTTTTTTTTTTTCCGTTAGGAATTACCCAGTCAGGCCCTGTCTCCGGAGCTCCGACACTTCCGGAGGGCGCCCTGGCGTGTCATTAACCCCAGTAAACACTCCCCACGTCCATGGGGTAAGTGATTACTGGGTCCGAGAATCATGTGCCCTGAGTAGGCGGAGTGAACCAAGAATTACGGCCTTCTGCATTCGCCCGGCTAGGATTTCTGCCATGTCACGGCAAGCCGGTATGATTTTTAGGTTTGAGAGTAGTGTGTCCATCATTCCACCAAGGACCCCTATTATCAGAACCACCATCTTGACAGAATGGTTTGGGTAAAGCCTGCGGAGTTCAAAGAGAAGATCTCGATATTTAGTCCGTTTTTCCTCCTCTTTTCGGACGATGTTCGTTTCGCCAGGAGCTGAAAACTCAATGACGAAAATCGTCCTACTTTGATGGTCGAGGAGTACTACATCAGGCTTATTGGCTTGTATTTGCCTGAGGGTGGGGAATGAATAGTTCCAATAGATTCGGCACTTCTCATTCACCACCACGGACTCAATATCCCCCGGAGCATAAGGCAACACTGGTGTCTCGTCTACACCGTACGAGTGTCGTAGATGGTAGTACAACACTCGTAGGGCCGCGTTATGTCTGTGGATATAGGCTGAGACCGCATAAGCTGGACAAGCTGACAGCAAATGCATTATGGTCTCAGCTGCCCCACGACACGCTCTGCATCTAGTGTCAGGGACCTCTATACCCATCACGCGACTGCGGTAGACGAGAGTGTTGAAGACACCATCCTGGCAGGCCATTATGAATCCCTCGGTCTCCGACTTCAGCCCACTTGACCTGAGAAACGAGAAGGTCAGGTCTCTGGATAAGCCTAGGTCTTCAATGTTCTTGAAGAAGACCCCATGCATCGGCTTATCCTTATGTAGCTGCAGGAGCCTCTCACACTCCGCAGCTTTTACGTGGGCTTTTTGCTGAACGGGTTCCAACTCGGTGATAGAGTTTGGGATTGTCGGTTCAGTGTCGAATACGAGATCGAGTTCATCGGCTGCACGGGTTGCTGCCTTGAAAAGAAATGCTCCAATCCCTGCCTTTTCATGATCACATACCAAGCAGAGAAGGGGATCTGAACTCCTGATGACTTTACAGGCTCCATCCAGTACCATTCTGTTATGTAGACACTCCAAACTCAAAAGTCCACGGCCTCCCCGTTGTCTGGGGAAGTATAACCGTGGAACAGACGATTTAGGATGCAAGCTTCTATGAAGATGCATCATTTTGCGAGTTTTTACGTCGAGTTGTCGCAGCTCTTCCTGAGTCCATTTCATTACTCCAAAGGAGTAAAGTAGAATCGGAACGGCAAGCATATTAGTTGCAGCAACTTTGTTCTTCCCCGACAGTTCTGAAGACCAGATCTGTCGGAGTTTGTGCTGATACTTACCGCGGAGAGAGCTTTTGACAGTAGCTACCTCTTGGGTGTGGCGTTGTTCCACCCCTAGGTAGGTATACGTCTCTCCGGCATCCAGATGGTGTAGGATGCTTCCGTCTACGAGCTGAACGTCCTCTCCGTATTCCTCGCATCGTCCTCTTTTGAGATGAACCGTGGCACATTTGTCTATCCCAAACTCCATTCCGACAGCATGCGTGTACTCTTGCACCACCCTTAAGGACTGGTGAAGGTCTTTTTCTCTGGAGGCATACAGTTTAAGGTCATCCATGTAAAACAGATGGGTGACCTTATGCCTCCGGTTGCTAGGGGTGCCGCAGTTGTATCCGCGGGTTTTCCGTAGTGCAACGGACAATGGCAGTAGTGAGATGCAGAAGAGAAGAGGGCTGAGGGAGTCTCCTTGAAACACGCCTCTTCTAAAGATATCCTGCTCTGTTTGGACTCTGACTTGACCAGATGTTATGGTAAATCGAGTCCTCCAGAGCGGCATCAGCTGTTCAATGCATCTCACTATTTGATCGGGTACCGCAAGGCATCTGAGCAAATGCATGATGAGTTCATGCGATGTTGTATCAAATGCCTTGCGATAATCGATCCAGGCCATTGAAAGGTTACGCTTATACTGCACGGAGTCCTGCGTGATGCATCTGTCGATCAGCAGGTTCTCCTTGCAGCCAGCGACCCCCTTTTTTGACCCTCTTTGCTCATATATCCGTTCATACACCGGCTCAACTGCGGAGAGTATTCGCATGTACAAGATGCGTGTAAACATCTTATAACATGCGTTCAAGCATGTTATCGGTCTGTAGTTCTTCGGATCAGATAAATCTCCGTTTTTGGGGATTATTATTATTATTTTTTATTTTTTTTATTTTTTTTTTTTTTTTTTTCGTTAGGAATTACCCAGTCAGGCCCTGTCTCCGGAGCTCCGACACTTCCGGAGGGCGCGCTGGCGTGTCATTAACCCCAGTAAACACTCCCCACGTCCATGGGGTAAGTGATTACTGGGTCCGAGAATCATGTGCCCTGAGTAGGCGGAGTGAACCAAGAATTACGGCCTTCTGCATTCGCCCGGCTAGGATTTCTGCCATGTCACGGCAAGCCGGTATGATTTTTAGGTTTGAGAGTAGTGTGTCCATCATTCCACCAAGGACCCCTATTATCAGAACCACCATCTTGACAGAATGGTTTGGGTAAAGCCTGCGGAGTTCAAAGAGAAGATCTCGATATTTAGTCCGTTTTTCCTCCTCTTTTCGGACGATGTTCGTTTCGCCAGGAGCTGAAAACTCAATGACGAAAATCGTCCTACTTTGATGGTCGAGGAGTACTACATCAGGCTTTGGGGATTATTATTATTATTTTTTTTTTTTTTTTTTTTTTTTTTTTTCCGTTAGGAATTACCCAGTCAGGCCCTGTCTCCAGAGCTCCGACATTTCCGGAGGGCGCGCTGGCGTGTCATTAACCCCAGTAAACACTCCCCACGTCCATGGGGTAAGTGATTACTGGGTCCGAGAATCATGTGCCCTGAATAGGCGGAGTGAACCAAGAATTACGGCCTTCTGCATTCGCCCGGCTAGGATTTCTGCCATGTCACGGCAAGCCGGTATGATTTTTAGGTTTGAGAGTAGTGTGTCCATCATTCCACCAAGGACCCCTATTATCAGAACCACCATCTTGACAGAATGGTTTGGGTAAAGCCTGCGGAGTTCAAAGAGAAGATCTCGATATTTAGTCCGTTTTTCCTCCTCTTTTCGGACGATGTTCGTTTCGCCAGGAGCTGAAAACTCAATGACGAAAATCGTCCTACTTTGATTGTCGAGGAGTACTACATCAGGCTTATTGGCTTGTATTTGCCTGAGGGTGGGGAATGAATAGTTCCAATAGATTCGGCACTTCTCATTCACCACCACGGACTCAATATCCCCCGGAGCATAAGGCAACACTGGTGTCTCGTCTACACCGTACGAGTGTCGTAGATATTATTATTATTATTATTATTATTATTATTATTATTAATGTGTGGGCTCTTCCGAGTACACAATCACCACGTCGCTGTTTAGTGATTATTCCCACAGTGTCATGCCATTGGCATTCGGCTGTGATCCACCACTAGGTGGGAAGCAAACGCTCTAACACCACGACCGCTTCGTGAACGTAACCTAGAATAATTTGATCACTCCTTTTTTTCTCAAAAACTAATTTGTTATGAGCTGTGAACGTTCACCATAAATACCTTTTGATAACCCATTGTTTCACCTTTAGAGTTTAATGTGATTTCACATTGCGGGAATATATTTTCATATGGTAAAAAGTGAATGAGGATACGGCTTGGTTGAATACGCTGTAGTGGTCCTCAAAAAATTTAGTAATTATCCGTTTATCCGTCATAAAACGATACATGAAGAATAGGGAATAGTCAGTAGTTCTCTGGAAAAAATACCTCATTTGTTATATTTCATTATATTTACTTGAATATTACGTCATAATATCTCCATAAATGAACACTATGATTAGTGTAAAAAAGTACATGAAACATATGGTAACATAACGCAATACCAACAGTGTGACAGAATTACGATATGTATGTGGTAATAAATGCCCAACGATAAATTGGTGGCATGATAAATCTTTCCGAATATGTCATTTACAAAATTTTTACAGATATCTACGAATCCATTTGAATTAATTCTGTTTTACCTCGTGCTTGCTCGAAAGTCACATCCGCCTTTGGTTTTGTCAAGCAAGAATTAAATGTCCAATGCTTGAAAACACACCGGATTCGAAAAACAATCATGCTACTACGGAATCAACGACGTTTTAAGATTTTCCGTGATAATAGCTATGAAACACTCCATACGAGACCGAGGTGTAACGTACCATAATTCTTCGGGTGTTATTTTTTCACGGCTGCCTGCTTCCGTTGAACTTGAACAATAATAAATTCGAATATAATGACAGTTGAAGGTGGCCGCCCGTGAAACAATAACCTGCTCAGGTGATTTTGGATATTTTGAACGTTGGATGAGTTTCCATGTTATACGAATTGGTGATTACGTCCAAAAATGATAAATTTTTCAATTTCTTCCGGCTATTGTATCTAGTTTGTTGTGATTACTGAATGACTTTAACTTCTTACTGCATCAATCTCGCTCAGTTGCCATTCCGTAGAATGATTCATTTTATATTCATCTCTCTCTTTTCTCCATGCATGAGAAACTGGTAAATATTTTCAATATCAATTAATCAAATCGATTCATTGTGTTGGGTATACCCTTTGTCCGGTCAAATGGTAGTTCGTAAGCTGCTCTTCAAAACAGAGCCAGGGCGCTACTTCAAAAGAATTTTTTTAATGGCGGAGGAGGTTAAGAAAGTCACTCAGTTACGGCAACAGTATTTCTGCCAAAAATATTTGTCCAAAAGAGAATGGCAGTCCTCAAACAATTCGTGCATAATCCCAAACTTTTAACCTGAGTGTAACGATCTTGAGAAGATATTTCAAGAAATTGTTCAGTAGGGTAAAAAAATGGTTATTTTCGCACAATGAACACATATACGATTTACCTAATCATCATGATTAGGTAAATGGTATACTTAACCTAATCATGAAAAATCGAATCTTCCGCTAAAGATTCTATACAATAGGGATTGTCGTCGGCAAGTATTCAACAGAAAACAATTAATGCCCTCTACGACCGTTGAAATATATGTGTTTAAAGAAGCTACGAAGCTATCAATGCTTGGCATGTGTTACAATTCAATTTAGAGGTGACCAGATGTATCAAAATTTTTTCTCATTGTTCTACTGATAAACCAGGCTTTTTCAAGATCTCCGTTTCTGGTGGAATATGAACTGACAATCTAACCTGCTGAGATAGTACTGCGATATTTATGATCAAATTGAGATAATTATATATGGATGAGGATAAAAGGAGGACTGCTTCCAGGCTGAGAGTCAATATAAGTTCTTGCTGTTGAAGGAACTGTTCCCAGTATATGGCTCGAAGTAGCGTATGAACAGACCCCAACTGTTCCTGGAGTATAAGAGTGTGGCCATTCCTTAAACTTCTCAAAGAACCTGAATTTGTCTTCAAACCAATTAATTTTTATTAAATAAACTTATATTGACAAAAATTCAACCTATTTGACAATAATTATCAACACAACGGTATTCAAGTTGTTTGTAAAGGTGACTAACACAATATTCATGACAAAATATACAGAAGGTTAGGCATCTAACAATGATCAAAGAAAAGTATTCTATTAAATTGGAAATAAATAGTATTCTGCAAGAGTCTGCCAACTTGGTAATTACCGTAACCAATTGTATTATAAATTTTAATAATTTTAAGATTACCTTGCTTCAATTTTATTGGTTTTGTGGACTGTTTTTGATTCAATTTTCGTATGAACCATTCGATAAAATAAATACAAATATGCCAAGAATTGGTCCTAACATGATATTGTGAATGAGGGAAAGATAGAGATTTCATACAAAAAACAGGTAACATCGTCGTCAATAGAACTGGAAGGTGCTTTGTACTTATATCGTTCGAAAACTTTTCAAGCGAATCTTAATGGCGTACTCGATACACTTGTTCCATTCTATCTCACATAGTGTTTCTTAATAGCGATCGTCTGTTGTTTTCTGGAGTGCGACTGTGGTCCCAGCCTCCCCCGATATTTCCCATTAGGAAAGCTCTCGCGACGTTCGGCTGCTTGATTTATTTTATTGCTTTTAGTAGCGTTAATGTTTATTTCTGTAAATTACAAGAAAGGGGTTTGCATATATTCCACGGTTCTGCTCGATGCTGCCAAGTGTGAGCGTATGTATATGGGAATCGACTGGGTGTAGAAAGAGAACTTACACACAATGCTACCAACTATGCAAATAAATTCGCTAATACGTATAGTGTGCTATGGGAAGATCGAGATAAAGCGGTTGCAAGGTGAGCAGAGTTAAAAGAATCGAAGCGAAAAGTGAAATGCAGGACCGTCTTGAGGGTAGAATAGGAAGGACACTTCAACTGTCAAGTGGTGTTCGTGAATGGACAAATGAGATCTTCATGCACAATCCGGTAACAACGTTCCAAAGGGGAAATGAGATATTTCCATGAAGCTGTTATCTATCGTTTTTTTCAATATGAATCACAGTTCAATTTGACCAAAGATTGAATTGGGAGCCGTCTTTTTCACTCTCATACATGTATTTCGATATCTTACAGATTTTTGGTAATAATACCAAGAGAGCTTGAAAAATTATCGATTACTTGTATTTTACTGTCACATACACACATCTGAAGACACCGAACTTGACAGGTCAATCAGAGTCAAGAATCAAGTTTGCTATTATCGATAATCCGAACTTGACTATAGAGCTCCTGATTGGTTCATTTGACAAGTGCGTGAAATAATCAAAACCTTGATAAATAGTCGATTATTTTTATTGCATCTAAATTTCGACTGTATTTTATAATAATTTAAAGAGACATTATTTTGGCATTAATAGTCGACAATTAATCAATTTCGTGTTATATTTATGAAGATTATTTCTTGAATCCATAATTCTTTATATCAGTCATATGAATGACACTGTATTGTCTGGGATTGCAGCCTCGATTACCCTATCTATCTCTTCGTTTTTGGTTTCTCCAAATCGATTCATTTTCAAATACTTAAACAGCTTCAACACGATTGATTCTATTTGACGTTTAAGATGTATTTATTTAGAGTACTGTCAGATGCACAAGTTCCATAATATTTAGGTATCATGCTGAATAATCGGTGACTAATATTGTGTACCATGCAAATAGTCGCTAATAGAGCGTGTTGATTGGTCCTGTCAAATAGGAAACAAACGTATGATTGGTTGATGACTGATATTTAGTAGTTAGTGGACAGGAGATTGACGCTCGTTAAACACGCCAGCTTGGCAATTCAACGAGCTGCGGGTGCAGTAAAACGGACATACCCGTTGATAGCGAGGAATTCCAAGCTTTCGATGGAAAACAAAGCGTTGATCTACAAACAGGTTATCAGGCCATCGATGACCTACTCCTGTCCAATATTCCGCAGCCTTCCCGCGTACCAGATGGTACGGCTGGAGAGGATGCAAAATAAAGTACTTCGTATCGTCACGGAAAGTGACAGGTACATTCGGCTAGCCGCATTGCATGAGCTGACCAATGTCGAGACGATCACTGAATACATAAAAAAAATCGCAGAGAAATTCTATAGACATCACATCCTTGGAAGCCCTCTGACCAGAGATATCACCAGGATCTGAAGCTACCATAATGCCCCGAGAAAGCATCAGGGGCTTATATACCAGGTACTGGACCTGTTCTATGAGCCACTAGAAGATGACTAAGAACTGAGGGGTAATGTCTAAACCGGTTTTTTCTGAGTTTTTCCGGAACTTGAGCAGATGAATCCATTCATGAAATACCAGTGAAGTAATGCTAGAAAACAGCCCACGTAACACCCCTGCATAACTTGGAAGAGGCAGGGAAACATCCAAGCTGAGACCAAACCACTTACGTGCATATGTTCCACATTACAGCGTGGGGTCTGTCTCCGGAAAGATGTGGGGCGACTCTGCCTGGCCCCTGGAAACAGGAGGCAGGACTACCTCCACCCTGTGGTTGTAGCTAGTGTTTTAATGTCTTTTATTTATTTATATGTCCGTAAAAGTGTGTGCTGAATTTTATCTATATTTAATATTAATAAATTTTTTGGAATTTTTGGATATTTAGTAGACGAAAGAAATAATCGTAGGTAATATTCCAAGACCATGCCAAATAGCCGACTATTATTTTCTTCATGATTCTATCGAGAGTACCTTGTATTTTGACAATTTAATGAGACCATATCAACATTAATAATCTGAATAACTCCCGAGAGCTTTTCCTCGAGGAAGTTATTCTTTTATATCGTCCAATATTTACTGCTGCTAAACGTGTCCTCAATTGATTCACGAATACTACACAGTTTTTAAATAAAATTTTTTATTTCTGCCAATCCATATTTGATGTCGAAAATGGACGATTGGTTTTGACGTTTGGTGTTCTTTTGCTTGAAGTTTCTTCAAGAGTCGTACTGGACACTCATCTCTACACTCATTATTCGGTGTTAACCATTTAGATTCAGCGGTACGTCTTTCGCCACCCTGAGCTGTCTTTGAAAATACGTTATTGTGCTCAATACGCCCTGTGTGTTGATCGTAATAATTGTTCATTTTTTTCTTCTCTGAAATTGCTAACTGAGCAAACTACTGCTTAATTTCCACGCCAGCTCCACACCATGTATTTGGTAAACTCTTTTTTGCAAACCGTCAAAACTCACACACATAATTTGGTACATTTCTTCAGAGCTTATTTTTCTTTTCTTAGGAATTGCTTGCGCAGCTCAAAGATCATACTCACTTCGCTCCCAAACTGAATAACAATACACCTGAAATGATGAAATAAATTAGTAAATAATATCAAACGCTTCAAAAAATAATTAAAGAAACATTTTCCTCGAAATAACGGAATTGAAATTCACCTACTATTCGAATTGGATATAAATTATAGGTATAAATAAGATAAAATTACGTATCTTTGCTATATTGTCGACTTACCGTTTCTAATAGGTAATGTATTTCATTTTCATATTTTGTTTCTATCACGGTGGTGAAACATGATATAAAAGTCTGTAGTTTAAAAGTTTTCAGGTGTGATTTGAATGATTTTTTGTTGCTAATAGATTTTGTGTTTCCAGGAATAGAGTTATACATTTTTGTAGAAATGTAGGAGAAACTTCTCTGTGCATGGGTGATGGGTGCATACGTAGTTGGCGAACTCCGGTTTCATACTGGTGAATGCTGATAAGGACCCTATTCCATGTAGTCCATTGCTGAAGTTCATCATAGTGTATCAATGAAGGTTTTTTCTCATTAAAGTCATCATCAGGCATCAGTTTCTAAGGGGGTTAGGCATGTCAGATTATAATCAAAATAGGTAAACGATTAGAGACAATTAAACTTGAAGTGGGTGGGGAAATACAGTGCGTTCAACTATTCAGAGAGATATACAGATCTGGTAAAATATTCAGCCCTATGCTGAATCACTTCCGTTATTTTGCTATTACCAATCATAGCAAAATAACGGTAATGGCGAATAACGGTGACGTTATTTTTAACGGAAGTGATACAGCATAGGGCTGAATATTGGCAAAAAGCATTCCCAATACGTTTGGTTGATAGTTTGTGTAGTCAGCCGACCATTAAAAAATATAACTAATGAACTCGATAGAGATTCATGTATTCAACGTAACTATTGTTCCTCTTCCTGCAAACTGTCTTCCTCGAGCACAGTTTCAAGTCTTTCTATGTATGTGAACGTGAGCATTTTATGATTCGCAAGAACGTTTTTCATTTTCAATCATTATCCTCTCACTACCAGCACTGCTGAGACTGCCATTGATAAGCTGACACTGACACGTAAAATATGCTCAAGGCAAACAGTTTCCAGGAAGGAGAACAGTAGTCTTTTTCAAAATTCGAATCTCTAGAGCGTGTAAGTACTTGTTATATTTTGTACTGATGCTTGGCTTCGTGAACTATCAACCATTGTTAAATGACGATAATATTTTACTAGGTCTGTTTATAGACTAAGGGTGTGAGTGCCTGAAGATGCTAACCCTGTTGGCGAAACGTACGTATAGAGGGAAATTGACGTAGTTTTGGTTTCTGGATAATTTATATTTTTTGAGTTGTATCCAAACCAAAGATTTCAATTATTCATTGAAGTATTTGAAACAGAAAGAGTGTTGAATATCCTAACTCTAAAGAGGTTGTGACAATCAAGAAAACGTTTGAAAATGTCTGTTTCCAACTTTTCAAATCAGGATTTGGAAACAAAGTTAACAAGATACTAGGTAGTCTGCTCCAACAATATTCAAAATGTGGATAAGAAAACATGCTGACAAAATATTCCCATTTCACACAAACTTCATATTCATAATCCACATCAAAGTCTAAATCACATCCTAAACATTGTCGATTGAAATCTTTGCCTTTCACAATTTTCCTGATAGTTCACTAACATTACCTACTTATTTTTCGAAAATTTCGTTCCATTTGAGGCTTAATGAATTGTTATTGGAAATTATACTCATCCTCCATTAATGATTCCTTCAAGTTGCCAATAATTAAATCATTTGGTTTTCCTTCAATATTTATTCATTCACTTCGAACTTTTTTCCGCACGACCAATTTGCATAGTCATCCGACTTTCTGTGCCGCCACAGCTCGTCTCCGCGTTATTTTTATCGTATTTTTTCCACCCCATGAATCAACAGGTAGGTATTGATATCTGTTTATTGGAAAATGGGGTATTTTATGGCAGTATCCGGCTTTAAAAGCTTGTTCGAATGTCATTTTCATCGTGTCGTAATAGATGTAAAAAGAGAATTCGAGAGAGAGAGAAAGGGACGGAACATTCAGCGTTGATTTCCAAACAAATTCGAATCGTTTCGGGTTTCAGCGATGCTCTACTGTCACTTGTCATTCATTTGTTTCAAGATTAATCGGGTATTGTTAACGGCTATTGGGCGAACGTTGCTCATTTGTTTTTACTGTTTTGTTAGCATCAATGAGTTCTAGATTTCAATGGACGAGCTAGATTGATTGAAGCTCAAAATGAATGGAATGCTGTTTGATTTATTTCGTTTTGTGTAATGTCTAGTGAGCTGCGATTGAAACATTTTCGACCGTGTTTTGTTTTGTTTGATATGAATTTTGATATTCTTGTTTCATTTCGTGCTTCATTTGTTTCGATTTGTATACACGGTTTGATTTTGTTTGCTGTTCGATTTGATTTCGGCTAAGGGGGTGAGACGGTAAATGTAGAATATAGGGCAGTAATGACATGAGAGTTCTGAGTACTTTCGGGTTCGTTGTATCGATAACACTAAACAGAGAGCATTTTACTGAAATGATGATAGTTGGTCGAAGCATGTTATGGAATGTAGATTTTTTGTGTTTTGTCACCCACCTAATATAATAATAATAATACAGGGCAGGGATTGGAGCATTTCTTTTCAAGGCAGCAACCCGTGCAGCCGATGAACTCGGTCTCCTATTCGACACTGAACGGAGGAACCCAAACTCTGTCACCGAGTTGAAACCCGTTCAGCAAAAAGCCCACGTGAAAGCTGCGGAGTGTGATAGGCTCCTATAGCTACATAAAGATAAGCCAATTCATGAGGTCTTCTTCAAGAACATTGAAGACCTTGGCTTATCCAGAAACCTGACCTTCGCTTTTCTCAGGAAAAGTGAGCTGGAGTCGGAAACCGAGGGATTCATAATAGCCTGCCAAGATGGTGTCTTCAACACCCTTGTCTACCGTAGTCGCGTGATGGGTATAGAGGTCCCTGACACTAGATGCAGAGCGTGTCGTGGGGCAGCTGAGACCATACTGCATTTGTTGTCAGCTATATCCACAGGCATAACGCGGTCCTACGAGTGTTGTACTACCATCTACGACACTCGTACGGTATAGACACCGGCCTTATGCTCTGGGGGATATTGAGTCCGTTGTGGAGAATGAGAAGTGCCGAATCTATTGAAACTGCTCATTCCCCACCCTCAGGCAAATACAAGCCAATAAGCTTGCATGATGTAGTTCTCCTCGACCATCAAAGTAGGACTATTTTCGTCATTATGTTTTCAGCTCCTGGCGAAACGAAACGAACATCGTCCGAAAAGAGGAGGAAAACCGGACTAAATATCGAGGTCTACTTTGAACTCCGCTGGCTTTATCCAAACCATTCTGTCAAAATGGTGGTTCTGATAATATTGGTCCTTGGTGGAATGATGGACACACTTAAAAATCATACCGGCTTGCCGTGATATGGTAGAAATCTCAGCCGGACGAATGCAGAAGGCCGTAATTCTTGGTTCACTCCGCCTGCTTAGGGCACATGATTCTCGGACCCAATAGACATTTACCCTACGGCGTGGGGAGTGGTTATTGGGTTAAATGATCCAGCGCACCCTCCGGAAGTATCGGGGCTCCGGAGACAGGGGCTGTCTGGGAAATTCCTAACGGAAAAAAAATAACCTGTGCGGATACAGGACGGATATTATTATTATTTGCCGTGACGCTCCGGAGCAACTTTTTGGTGGCGTATCCATTTTTTAGCTTTAGGAAAACCCGGAGAGTCTACAGCACTACTCCGGGTGGTCGACGTGCACTACAAGCAGGCACCAGACGTCGGAACTGGCATCTAGACAAATTACATTGCCTATCGAATCCCATGAAAATAGAGAAAAAAAATTAACATTCCCAGGATTCGAACCTGGCCAAATATTAGCGGATGCTTCGAAGTCCGGCATCTAACCGCCTCGCTACCGAACACCACATGCCTTTTCTAGGAATATATCGGCTACCGGGACGGTGGTACTGAAGGTATTTTGCGTTTGAATGCCCAAGGTGTTGGGCACATGAAATGATTTTCTATTTTACAAGTAAGTAACTCATTGTCCATAAACCATTGATAACGAGCATAATAATATTTTGTTGAGGAACTTTTCATCAGACTGAAGATACTTTAATTCACCACAGAACATTGTAAGTAGTCCATTTTCTATGATTAAAAATTTGATGAGACAACTGACGTTTAACGTATTACCGTCTACCGATGGTCTGTCCCATCTATCAATAACAATGATAAAAATATTGTTGTTTGGTTGAATCAGTAATGAAAATAGATGCTTTGATGTCATAATTTCCATTAATATTCTTCCCACATAATCGAACAGATGAGGTCAATGTGAAAGTATTGTTTCCTTTCCAGCAGGACAAGAACCATTTGCCCGCCTTGTCTAGGGGACATATAAAATGGATAGATGTTAGACTTCTCCTTGGATTGATATTGTAAGTGTATGTTGAAGTTACAATAGGAGTAATGACGAAAAATAACTGCTTGGATGTAATGGGGAATGCCACGTTTGATAAAAGTTTTTTGGAAATTGAATATACTTTTTGGAAGAAGACATTAAAATAATGACACCACTGATTTATTTTCTTCAGGCGTATATACAATAAACAATTATATGCAATAAACAATTTTTACTGCATGTGACGTCATTTGATGACAAAGTCAATATGGCAACGGTGCCTACTGAATTCGTGGTTCGGGTCCGTAAGCGCACGCGCATAACTTAATTAATCTTTTGATTTGGACAGCTGTCAGAGTAAAGTAACACAGACACGTGTGTTAGTTTCACTCGTCAGCGACCACGGAGCAAGAATTATGGTGTCAAAACTGATGGAATACATCTTTTTGGTATGCGACGTTGCCAAATTAGGTTTTACTACATATGTCGTCACAATTTGATTTTTCGCTTTTTTAACGCAGATCATGAAAACAATGACATTGCCCATTGTACCTCTAGCATCTCATATTGGCTGGAACCTGACTTCATATTAGGTTAATATACTGTGTGTCTCACTTCTCATGTGCGAGACTCATGGAAACATCCCAGTAACTTCCAAATTTTTCAAAGTAGAACTGTGCATTTTTGGTGTATGTTTCGTTTCAGCAAATTTCACAATTAAAATTGCGGAAGTTACGAAACATAGTGAATTAGTATTAAAACGGTTATTTTGATTACAAATTCAATGTTTTTTTGGCTCTGCATATATATGCATGTATATCGATTTTGAAAATTACACAATTCTACGTCAAACATTTCGGAAGTTACAAGGGTATGAGAAGTGAGACACACTGCAGAAATTGTGAATATAAAAATATTATTATGCAATATTTGTGAGTATTGGACATAATACTCTATTCATAATATTGGTTGAATATTGGCTCAACCTAATCCGAATGATGATTGTCACATAAAATATTGGGTAATATTGGTTGAATAGTTTCTGTCAATATCGTTAAAATAATATCTGGTGGAGTGAAAAAAGTGTAGCAAATGCTCTTATTATAGTATCTCATACCCCAGTAATTTCAATGAATATGTCTTAAGATAACTGGAGTAAGATCATTAATTTGTATAAGTATGTTTATTTTCCCCACTCATTCTCCACGTGTTGATCCCTACATCTCGAATAAATATTGGAATCCCAATATTCTTCTCACATTCTAGGAATTAAAAACAATGTTGTATCCAAGTTTGATATCATATTGGTTGAGTGCCATTTCACCCATATTCAAAAAATGATATGGACGTATATTGAGTCAATATTGGTTGAATGATGTTTACCAATATCGATAAACAATATTATATTCTTATTGTTTTCACATCTAGAATCGTTTAGAATGAATATTGAACTTTCAATATTCCTTTCATATTGATTCTACGGAATAATATTGCATATAAAAGTTTCATAGAAAATTGATTGAAAGTTATTTCAACAATATTCAACAAATTATACTGACCTATATTGGGTCAATATTGGTTGAATAATTATTACTAATATCGATAAAATATTTTTTTTTTAATAATTTTAACAATTTTAACAATTCAGATTTGATGGTACATTGATTGAATATTATTTCACCAATATTCAACAAACCATATGAACCGATATTGATTTAAATTGTTACAAAAACCTCCTCCCGACAATATTAAAATAATAAAAATTGTAAATAATAACAAAGAAAACGTATTTCCATTATTGGAATTCACCCAGAGTACCCAGTCGTGTTGACGACCAAAAGGCAGAGTCTGGTGAAAACTTAAACGGAGGTGAACTGTAATTTTTAGAGGTTTCAATTTATTTGACATTTTTTGAAAGTAACTCACCATTATATCCAAATGATATCGTACCAATACTGCTGCAAGAATATTTAACCAATATTATTTTTAATGGCTAACAGAAATGGATCAATAGTACAAACTGTTCAGATTTGTTTTCGAGCCAATATTTCTTGCAATATTTTTATGATATTGTAGCAATATCATCATCGCTCAATGTACCAATTTATTTTCTATTCAATATTACCATTGAATATTTTGCCAATATTTCCATAAAATTTTACCAATATTTTCCGCAGGTGAGTATGCTATAATAGTAATATTGTACCAATATTGCTGAATGCTTTAAGGCCAACATTGCTTCATTAATATTTAACAATATTATTTTTGAAATATCCAAGAGTCCAAGAAGCTAATATTACCTTTGAATATTTTGCCAATCTTTCCATAATTGTGCAAATATTACTGAATGTTTTGAGGACAATGTTACTTTGATTATTTTTTGACAATTCTTGCAACCAATCGAAACCATCAATTCAAAGCATTCATATACGTTCAGGCCAATCACAGCATTATTATAGTGGGAATTTTCTACTTTGAAAATTACCGCGGGAATTTTTTGTGGTATTTTGATTTCATTATGTGACAACTGATACTTTTGATCTGACGTCTGTTAGCAGTTTGCATGAAAAGTGAAAAATTATTCGAAAACGGTTTAGTACATCATTTCAAGAAAATCAACGAAAATGCATGTGAGAATAATATTTTGAGTAACGTGTCAATTTGGAAACAGTTTCAATTGATAACCTAGGGACAGAGGAAACAGTTTCAATTGATAACCTAGGGACAGAGAGAAAGCAATAGCTTTCAATCCAACAGAACAAAACAATGTTACGGAATCCTCCAGCCAAGGACAAAACATCCATAATAATTGTATATTTCATGATGAGAACTTCAAATTCGAAACTTCATTCTGTTTATAGTGATTCAAGTAAATTGTTAATATAAAAATGTTACATGTATAGAGAATAGGTCTCTGATTGAGACTTCAAAAAATAATCTATCGAATACCACACGAGAGTTCGATAAAGTAGAAAATTATTATCCAGATTTTTATCAAACTTGTTGCCATTTGGCAATAGCCACTTGAGCCCTTCGGGCTCTCATGTCTATTGTCTTGCAACAAGTTTTCGAAAAATCTGTCAAATTATTTTCACTTTATTCTCACTCTCTTGTGATATTACAACTGAGAATATTTCGCCAGTATCAATTTAGAAATGTCCAAGTAAAATTGGGCCAGTATCGCGTAATGAACATTTTTTTTCTCGACAAAATTATGTTTGAATATGTTGCCAATATTCTCAATTTCATCCATATATAACTGTGCTACTAGACATGTTGATTGATCTTTGTTTGTCGCGTTTAGTGCTCTTACACCTTCATGCATGTATATGGGGAGTACTGTTATCTGGGATGAGCCTCTTGTCTGTAACAACAAATCATTTTTAACGGAGTATATTCATCAGCACGTTGTTTTGCTTTGTTCCATAATTATTTATTAATACTACTTCCATCCAGGAATTACACACAACTCTCTTCAGTAGATTCCGAAACAAAAGGACTTCCTTTTTCACCCCACCTTTCCGCATTTATTACCAGCCACCGGAATAACCGAAAAACCCCATCCACCTCGGAGCATCAAGCCAACATTTACTTAAAATCTAGTTAGCGGTCTAATCTAATATGAATTTTACCAAATAAACGTGGAAATAGAGAAACAAACGAACGTCTACCGCGGCGCGCAAGCACAGCCCTCGCTAATAATTCATAAATTGAATGTTACAATCCCTAATTCAACATCATTCACACAGTAGCAGCACGCTTGCTTCTTAACCGAAAGAGCAAAACGGCCATTCGTGGGAGTAATTAACTTTGTTTTCTATTATGCTGTATAGGTACCGGTTGACCAAAGGCATAAATAATTCAATTTGGCAAACAGCGGCCCGGTAGTGGTCAGGCGTTCGTCTCGAAGAGAGGGAGGCTAGTTAACTTGTCTGGACGCGCGTAGGGATTACCAAATTAAGTTTTGCTTTACGTTGCGGCGTATTGCCGGTCATACAATGTGTAATTCCTTCGGGCTAGCGATGAAAAGTCCTCGGATCGGGAGGCGGGGATACATCGTCGTGCCGTGTGCACTTTGATCTCTAATGGAGAAAATGAGTGGCGAAAGCGATGTTTTCTTCGAAGCTGACAGATAGCAAGTTGTGGATTACCCATAGTGGAGTGCAACAAGAATACTGTTTCGTTTTTGGGTTTCAAATAAGTGGGTTACTCCTATGCTGGATTTGGATACATTCCTTCATTGACCCAAGTCAAAAATTCATTTTGTTCTATGCTGACACTTCAATTATATCAATAGAGCATTCTAACATGTTGTTAAACAAGAATCAAGATGGCCGACTGTGGGCACACAGACATGAAATTGCCAGCGTTCCTACATCAATTTGACATAATTTCTAAGTTTCAGCAAGGTTTTGCTCTTTTTTCGGTGTGTCTATAACTCACTTGTTAGAGAAGGTATGTCGGTGTACTTTTCTTTGACTTTTCGAAAGCATTCGACATTATTGACCCCCATATTATATATTGAAAACTTCATTCACTAGGTTTCAGGGGTAACTTTCTTTCACATGGCTCAGATCATACCTGACTCTCAGAAAGATACATGTCAAAGTTGACAATTATCAGTCGCAGCAATATGACATCAATCTTGGGGTTCCTCAAGATTCTATAATGGGCCCTCTCAACTTTCTACTATTTATCAACGATATGCCTAATCATATAAGCACAGTATAAGTATAATCATAGTTGTGGTGTATGCAGATGATACAACGATCAAAGCGAATGCCGATAATCCAGAGGAACTTCAAGAAAAATTGAACAACTTGAATGTCGCGTTTACAAATTGGTGTGTTAAAAATTCACTGATGATGAGTGGAGAAGACTGTTCTGTTGCAGATTTTTCCAGTAGAAATGAGAAAATTGAGAATTTCCTTGCTACACAGAGAAAAGGAATTTTGTAAAATTACCACGAAAATCGTTGTTTACATGTAACCAACGATTATCGTGTTAAATTTTCCAACAGTTATGTAAATTTTACATTTTCACTGTAGAGGTTACTGTGGTCCTGTAATCTCAGGTTCACTGGGTATATGAGAATTTTCACAATTTTTACTGTGCTGTTCAATTTAATTTTGTATTTTCACAACTGTAGTTTCAGTACTTTCCGGTAATTCTACAAATATTTTCAATCAATTTGTTGTAATTCTACACACGTTATTTTACAGACGTAATTTCCTGATTATTTTGTGTTTTCACAAAAGTAATGTAATTTATCCAATTCCTGTAATAGGGCAGTTGACATCTTTTTGTATTTTCACAAATATACTTCAACATATTTTCTGTATTTTGGCAAATGTGATTTCACAAATACTTGCATATGTTATTTTATGATTTTTTTTTGTGTTTTCACCAACGTAGTTCAACAGATTTTCAGTATTTTCACAAATGTAATTTCATGAATGTTCTGTATTTTCATGAATGGTATTAAACCAATAATATGTACTTTGACAACTGTAATTTCAGAATAATTTATATTTTTACAGAACTCATTTCATGAAAGATCTTTAGTTTTGCAAATGTGATTTTATAAAAATTCTGTACTTTCACAGAATTTATGTCTTGGATATTCTGTATTTTCATAAGATTTTAAAAATAAATACTGTTAATGACAATACGATTTACGGGGATAGAAAAAGGCAATGATCGAATGAAACGAAAAAAATATTGAAACAAATAATGTTATGGTCAGTAATATCAAAATTGTTACACGAAAACGTAAAAGGTTATTCAAAATATAATTTTAATGATTGAATACGGCGTGATGAGTCATTTAAGTCAAGAATCAGAAATTGAATCATTAAAACTGAAAGTTTGTGCTCACTCAAATTAATGCTATATTTCGTCGCATTCAGTAACTCTCACACTGCGGAAAATGAATGACCAAACAAAAAAATTGCCTCAAAGACTTATAATAAAATAAAAAAAAACACTGTCGACAAACAACATAAAAACATAAAGATAATTCGAGTGGTCTTTGTCACATTTTAAGAAACACGGTTTGACAGTTAACCAATTAAACATCTAAAAAAAATATGAAAACAAAAATTCAACTCAAGAAAATTCGAAACTTTTCTGAAAAGTTCCATAGTAGATATTGACAGTATTATGATATCATTCACTCATAAATACAGAAAAAAAATCGAGAAGCAATATACGTTTGATCCAAGAATATTATTGATTATTTTCAATTGAATTTTCCTACAAACAAATTTTAATACTTTTCAATGTGTTGAATAAGAATTTGTTGCTTGAATTATCTACTAATAACATAAAAAAATAGTGATGAAAGAGTATGAGCACTCCAGATTTTTTTTCAGTTTAATTTATAGTTCACAAGATATTTACCTCTTTCATGATGGATTTTTTCTCCCCACTATAATATGAATATTCACCGAAGGACAGTATCAATTTGGCTACAATAAATTGATAACATTACGGGTAGATGTTACAGAAACTGCTTTCAATCAGTAGAATGTATGCAGTTCGATATTCTCATTCAAGGAATGAGCGATACAAGAGTTTTCGACAAAAAGTTTTGAGAAAACAGGAAGTGTGAAGCACAAGAAGTGAACAAAACGTGGGAGGAAAAGAATAAATTAGCGTGAACGTGAATTTTCACGTAACTACAAAGGTTGCAAATGATAAAGTTTTGGAGGGAGGGGCAGCAATGGGGATATGTTAAGGGTTAGGTCCCAAACGAGAAACGCTGAGAGAAATATATAATGAAATTAAATAAAATTTGTTGCTCTATTACAAGATCAAATTTAACTGAAGTTCGAAGAGCCATTGTAGATAGACTCAATTTGTGCATAGGACAAAATGGTAGATTGTTCGAACATCTCCTATGAATGCACGCTTTTCAACATTTTTTGAGATTATATTGTTGCCGTGAGTGTCGACCATTGAATACAAATATTATAATTGCTTTTAGACTTTTTCATAATTTCCTTAAAAATTAGATACATTTCCGATGGAAATCAAGTAGGCAAAACCTACATTTTCTGGAAGCTCTTAGTGTGGACTATTGTGGTATGGCCTCATTTACAAAACTGAGGAAACAATGACCTCGAGTTTTGATTTACCCTGTATGGAAAAAGTGCCATTTGGTAAATTTTCGAATATGAAATGAAAATACACCATTTCTATAGATATTTGTCTTATTTCTACTTATTGATTTTGAGACAAGTATTTGGTGTTGAATTGACCCATTTTGGGATGTAAATGCCGCTATAACTTCAGAACCACCCAGTATTAACCCATACAACCCTACATTTTTGAGAAACACTCTTTCAAAGAAATACATTTTTACTGAAATTGCCTACACAGGGTGTTTCAAAAAAAATAATTTGATGAGTCACACATTTATCGGACACTCTGTATGTTGGTAGTCATTTTTGGAGTATAGCTTTTATTGCTCTCTTCAACTTTCATTTGAAACCCACGCATCGGTAATACACCCTGTATTTGAGAATTTTCGCTGTAAATAGAATTAAAATTTGAATTCAATAATTAGAAACCAACCAAAACACAATTTAGCAATTTCCGTACTATCGAATGAATCGAGAAGTCTATATTCATGAACCTGTCTAATTAATTTTTAATTTGTTTCATTGATATAAAGCTTATTGGGACACATTCGATTTATTAAGTCTCGGAAATCGGATGTCAGGGATGTGTTCTTCGAATCGTACTCTCATAGATCTTCTAGTTTGACCTACATACTTCTTCTTGCTGTCCTAACAGCTAATTTCATAAATCGCCGACTTTCCTTCTTGTTCTGTATCATCTTTGGAAGTACCCAGGATCTGTTGTATCTCATAGAAAATCCTTCTTAACTGTTCAACTTTTTGAAATAAACTGAATATATCGATATCATAAACGGAGCTGGAGTTACACGGGGTTTCGACAGCATTTTCGAAACCCTTTAACCTCGAATAAGCTAAAAAAGACACTGGGTACTCACAAAGATAGAAGAAAAAGAAGTCGGGTGATCATGAAATTAGCTGTAAGCTCCACTAGCCAGTTGAATTTTTATATGGTATGGTTGTATCACTTCCAGTGCAGCTCCAATTTTATTGACGAGCGAACATCAATGACTTGTCTCCTTAAATTTGTTAGACTTCAATATTTCTTTTCTATTGTCGAATACTTTGAATATTGATCATCTAAAAAAGAAAGGATATGAGAAATAATAAAAACAAAAGGTATGGGAATATTTTTTTTCTTGTCATAAACCTGAAAATTATTCAAAATTAGTAACTTTGCTTTTTAATTCAAATGCAAATCATGCCCAATTTTTTTGTGAGTTCAAAAACAGAATTAGATTTACCTGGATATGAATTAACATTCTTTCTCCTCACAAGAGAAAATAGAAACAGCATTTTACATCAACTTACTACTATACTGAATTAGGTACGGTACTGATCCATAAACAAATCTATCGAAACAGTCCTGAAAAATAAAGACATATAACAATGCTGTCACTTGAAAATATTGCGATCTTTACCTAATTTCAACTTTTGAAATGTTTACTATTGAATGAAAGATCTATTGATATCTTCCAAAGACTCTCCCCATTCAATACTTTTTTATCTATTGCATATTTAACAATTTTCTCAGCTTTAGATTCAAAGCTTTTTTGTAATCTGATCTGACGTTGGTTACTTTGTTGAAATGTCATATGATCGTCAATTCCTGTAAGACAACTGTCCACTTATTTTGTCTTTTTTGTACATAGTTCCCTTCATCCGGTGGATTCCAGTGCTAAACGAATTACATCATGAATTAGGACTCACCAGTGATAAGATAATCAATTATCTAAAATGTAACGAACTTAACAGAGACACTTCTAATCCACTCTTCTAATGGCACAATCCGTACAATTTTGTGTTGTTTGTTCCCTTATTAGAAGGCCACTTGTCATGTGACCTGACGTCAGAGTCACGCCACCAAGGGGGGAGGTATACATTTCATCAGTCCTGTAAATCTATACCACTGTCTTTGTATTTTCACATATGTATGAAAATAATTCACAGACCCTTTTACATATTTACAATAATGGTTTTGTAAATTGACTGAATATATGTACAGATACTTACATATCCTTATTGAAAACACAGAAATTTTGTATATATTAACATAATTCTTGTGAATAAATTCAGTGTTTCTGTAATATTCTTGAAGCATTTTTTTAAGTGAAATATCGATGTTACTACCCGAAATTTCCATGCGAACTGAAAGTAGTGATATTACAATAGTTATGTGAAACTACATAACTTATTTGAAAAAGAAGGAATTGACAAATAATAAATAACGCTCTTCGCCATCACACATCAATTCTGTGATTCCAAACTGTATTTGTGTTATCACATCTCTGTTTGGTAATCATTCACATATTATTTACACATGTTTTGTGAGAATGTAACGAAGATTTGTACTCTTCCGTGTGTACTGTAGATATATTACAAACATTTTGTGAAATTACGCTATAACCATTAAAGTTTCAAGTTGTCTTGTTTTTAACAGAAATATTTTGTATTTCAGAGGCAAACGTCGCTGTGAAATTATTTCCCATGTTGAATGGAGTAATTTTTACATCGTTTTCGAAGTAATTTTACCATTGTAACTCGTCTATTTTTCTCTGTGTATAGTACATATCCGACTTGACAAACATTATAACGTCATCGTTTTGATTTCGTTTCCCAAAATTGTGTAATGTTGTATATAGGTGATGGAATAATTGATTCTTGAGATAACTACAAAATTTCAAGGTAATTATATCGATTGTAACGTAACTTGGGATGTCACGTATAAACCATATTAGTAAGAAAGTATATAAACAGTGGGTACTATGCAAATAGACAATTGAGGTCCAATTTCAACAAAGCCCAACTTTCAAATGTTTACTTTGCCGTTGTATATTCCCGCATTTCTTACAATATTACCGTTTTGGGTTGCTCCACAAAACTCTACCAAAAAAAGGGATTGCACCTAATCTACTGAATCTGGCAGGCAACACCTTTTGGGAAATAAAGTCATGTGAGTACCTACTATTCATATTTACAAATGCATTCTGTTGTTCAAAAAGTAAATACAGAATCAAAATCGAAATATTCTACTAGACACGGTGAGTTGATACGGCTTCAGAAGCATTCAACTTGTCGGTATGAAAATTCTCCATCTTATAAAGGAGCTGAATTTTATAATCACTCACCTGATAATTTGAAAAATCTAGACAGGAAAAATCTGTTTATAAAACAGAGCACAAAGAATTTTTGATTAACGGTTGTTTTTATGGTATTGAGTATATCAATCAATGATATATATTATATACTTTTAATTTTGTGGAACTATTATGGATATTATTATGTTTTTATAGAAATTTTATATTTTTTTTTTTGTATGAATGTAGACTGTACGTGTGTATGTATTTTTTTGTCTGACGTATCCCACATCATTTTTATGATCGTAAAAGATTTAATGAATTTTGAATTTTTTGTTTTTTTTATTGTCATCGTGTTGACTATTTCCAGTTTTTTTAATATTTACTTTGAGTGAGTTTTTATATCAGATTTGTACTTTTGTTCGCAAAAAAAATAGGCCAACAACGTGATGTTTCGTGAATTGTGAATGCCGTTGAGAAGGCGATAGAGTGAAACTTTTCAAAATTCACTGTGAACTATGCTGTGTTGATTTGAACGAACTTTCAAAGAAAAGACGCCAGAAATGGATACAGACCATCAAACTAGGACACGGCAGAGTATGCAGCACACATTTCCTGTCTGATGAGAAAAAAGTTTAGTTGAATTTACCTTCTTTTTTGTTTTTCTAATTTAGCGCATATATTTCAGGCAATCTATCTGCATGGAATGATGAAGGTGGTTCTGTCTGGGTTTCATCAATGGAAATGGATTATGGTGATGATGACTTAAGTTATTTTGAAATAAAAAGTCACATATTTCAATTTCAAAAAAATAAAGATGAGAGAGAAGATAGAAAAGTATTCTAGCAGAAAGCTTCTAGATAATTTTTCATTTTAACTCTCTATTTATGGGCCGCGGTGGTCATGGTGGTAGAGCGCTAGTCTTTCAGTCCTACGATAACGAGGGACCTTACCAGGCTCCGAATTCACGATAATCAGCCCCGCAAACACGGTGGGCTCATCTATCAATCTTTGGCCATCTTCCAGGAGAGATGGGAAGAACCGGTTCCTTAGGGAACCAAGCCGCCTCTATGTAGTGCCATGACCCGTTTTTTTGCCTCAGCCTTTTTCGGGGTTACATCGAAACAACCTACCTCTGACCAAATCTTAGACAAAGCATTCTCTGCATAGAAAGCAAACTGAACGACATGCATAAGCTTTGCAGGAGGCATGGATTGTACGAGCTACACCCGCTATCATTCGGAATACTCGACCCACCGCCACCATCAGCGGGGGAGGATACTAGCGCCCCTTCGCCGGGACCCTATGTACCCCTTGGCACAAGCGCTCCCTGATCCTTCGTCCAGAAATGGTCGGGGGATGGGGGAGGCGGCTTTCAGTGCGTCCTCCCGATCCTCTTCCTCTCCTGAACCCTCTTGGGCGACGGCAAGACGAGCTGACGGAGTTTTGAGCATATCAAATGTAGTGTAGAAATACTGACTAACTGTGTAAAAATAAACCTTTATTTATTTATTTATTAAGTCTTTCAGTCCGAGGGACGTGGGTTCGATTCTCAGCATGGTCACTGGTCTCGTGCTAGGAATCTCACGTTAAAAGGTAAGATCTTGTTAATTCTTAGCTCGCACAAGTTTCGACTTCTGAGGGCTGTCGTTCGTAGGGGGATGACAGCTGGTTAACGGAAAAAACAATTTTCAAAAAACAATTTAAAAAAAAACAATTTTAATCAAAAATTTTAATTTGTTTTATTAAAACATACTCTTTTACTCTGTAGGTGGTCCCTATAATGAAATAGACGATCTCGAAATGTCTGATTCAAAAACCAAGGAAAATGAAAAACACCTCCAGACTACCATTACGGCTGGTGATTTCACACATATTATGGTATACCTTGGATCCCTTAAAACATTATAAGCAAAGTTACAGATATTAGATGATGCAAAAACAAAATATAATAATGGAATAAATATATTCCGAAAATCCCATCAACAGATTTTATGAATATATTCCCACCCATTTATAAATAAAGATATAACAATGTTATTACTGACACTGAATTTATATTTCAAAGGTTTAGGATAGGTACCGTTTTGGTATTTCTTTACTACTGCATCAACATACTCTTTTTCAAATAAAGTTTATGTTTTCAGATGGAGAAGGTATATTCATACAAAAATCATGTCAAGATACGAGTTTTCTCCACTAAATCAAATTTTAAATCAATAATCATATTATAAAATTGTAAGGCTGTCTTGCATCTGGAAATTCCTCATGAATCCGACTAGGTGATTATTAGTTAGGCTAATACATATAGGTATGGTAGTTCATACAATCGCAATATACTTCCCACAGAAATGGAAAACATTTCAGAATGAATTAAGTTTTGATTGACATGTTGATATGTTTTGTATATAATGAGAAGAAATTTCTCGTATTGATCCTGTTGTATATTGGATTAAAATAAAACTGATTCGCTTTATCTGACGGAAGAAGGCAAAAACGCTCTCGACCGCTTTTTGTATATTCGAGATATCTCTGAAAATTGTAGGCAGACCGGCAGAAGTCAGTATTAAATTAAACTCAATGAATTGAACATCGGTGTTTCATTTAAAATAATTATAAACGCAAATTCAAACTAATATGCATTTATAACATTGGCGACGAGGTATTTTTTTTACTCACGTACGGTACAGAATATTAGTTAGTAGATGGTACTAACAAGAAAGTGATAAAGTAGTGAATAGATTTTTGGCATACAATACGAAATGGCGGAAAGTTTTGGAATCTTGGGTACTCTATCAACGTTTGACCCCAAAGTATCGGACTTTTCGGTGTTCAAAGAAAGAATTAAACAATTTTTCATCGCAAATAAAATCACGGACAAGGATCGCAAAAAGGCAATCCTGTTGAATACCTTAACCGAAGAATGTTATGTGTTAATTCGCAATCTGTGTGTTCCCGAGCTTCCTGAAAGTAAATCATATGATGATTTGGTTCTGTTATTAAGTGAACATTTATCACCTGTGAAATCTCACTTCGCTGGTCGTCTGGAATTTTATACAGCTAGACGTAATCTAAGTGAAAGCGTCGCTGAATGGGAAACCCGAGTGAAACAGCTAGCGTCCAAGTGCAAATTTGGGGCAGAGCTCAGCACTGTCATGAGAGATATTTTTGTAATTGGCATTAACGAAGGAAAAATAATGGATCGACTGTTTGAAGAAGATGCATCTGATTCAACGTTAACTTTGGCCAAATTACTGAAGACTGCTCTTTCGAAGGAATCCACCATCAAGGAACAAACCAATCGTGAAAGTCCGGGAGTCGTAATCAAACAAGAACCAGTACATTTTCAACGCCAGCGACGAGGAGGCAGCAATGGCAGCAGTGGCAGCAGACCTCCAGCAAGCAGACGCTTCAACGCTGTTTGTAAGGAAGGGAATCGGAGTTATTCGGTAAGCCAAAACAGCAATTTTGATAAACATATTGAGTGCTCGGTGTGCGGCCGAAATAATCATTCAGTGCGCGACTGCGCATACAAAAATTATAATTGCCACAAATGTGGCGAAAAACGACATCTTGCTCCCAGATGTAAGAAAATATCTCACAAATTTTTAGAACAGTCCGAAAGCTATGAACAATTAACAGATGAGTCAATTTTCAATCTGACAGAAATTAATAACGATGTAACAGATAACATGGGTAACGTCAAACCCACCTACGTTAAATTAGTTGTAGAGGGTATTCCAATGAGTTTCGAGGCCGATTCGGGTTTTTATCATTCCGCAATTTCGGAAAAATTATATTTGAAGCATTTTAAACAAAAAAAACTTTTAAAAAACGACTTGGCACTGCGAGATTATGTTGGATTCACATTTGAGCCATTAGGTTATTTTAATTTCAAGGTAAAATTTGAAAATAAATTTCATATTTTGAAAACTTACGTTATCAAACATGGAGGCCCCCCACTCATTGGAAGAAATGGATTAAGAATGCTTAATTTAGGTATTTGTAAATTAAAGGAAAATTGTGAAAATATTATCGATATAAATAATGTCTCCAATGTAGATTCTATGGCCATGATCGAAGTTCTGCTATCCAAATATGCGAAAGTTTTTGAACAAAAAATGGGAACATTCAACAAATTTGAAATTTCGCTACAACTCAAGGAAAACTCTGTCCCCAAATTCTTCAAGCCCAGACCCGTTCCTTTCGCTCTCAAACCGAAAATTGAAGAAGAAATTCAGCGGTTAGTCGATAATGGGGTTCTTGTACCAACTGAATTTTCAGAATGGGCCACGCCCATCGTACCGGTCTTGAAGGAAAGCGGCAGCATTAGAATATGCGGCGACTTCAAAATAACACTTAACCCAAACCTGCGGATTCAACATTTCCCTTTACCCCGTATAGAGTATTTGTTTACGCAACTTCAAGGTGGAGATAGGTTCTCAAAAATTGATTTATCGGAGGCTTACCAGCAAATTGTATTAGATAAAACCTCGCGAGAATTTGTAACGATCACAACCCATAAAGGGATGTTTTCTTATACACGTTTACCATACGGTATCACATGCGCAGGGGCTATTTTTCAAAACATTATGGAACAGTTGTTCGCGAATATAGAAGGAGTCGTTTGTTTTCTCGACGATATTTTGATAACTGGTGAAAATGACAAAGAACATTTAGAACGGCTAGAAAAGGTTTTTCGGCATTTACAGGAATGTGGATTGAAATTAAGGAGGGAAAAATGTTCCTTTTTCCAGAAATCCGTCAAATATCTTGGGCATATTATAAATAGTTCGGGATTACATACTTCTGAGGAACGAGTGCTCGCAATAAAGAAAGCTAAGGTTCCTAAAACAATTACTGAACTAAAATCCTTTCTGGGAATGTTAAATTTTTACTGCAAGTTTCTTCCCGATGCTTCAGCTCGTCTGAAACCACTGTATAATTTGTTGAAGAAAGATACTGCGTGGGATTGGAATTCGGAGTGTGCAAAAAGCTTCGAAGACGCAAAAACAATGTTGTTATCTTTGGCACATTTCGATCCAACAAAAAAAATTAAGTTAATGGTGGACGCTTCCAGCTGCGCGTTGGGCGCGTCTAATTCACATGTTTATGACGATAGATCAGAGAAGCCAATTGCTTTCGCGTCACGTCTTTTAAATTCCGCAGAGACATCGTACTCACAAATAGAAAAAGAGGCCTTAGCGATTATATTCGGAGTAAAAAAATTTTTCCAATATCTTTACGGTAGGAAGTTTATTTTATGTACCGACCATAAACCGTTATTATCAATTTTTGGCGAAAAAAAAGGCCTACCAGTTTTTGCAGCCAACCGTCTTCAAAGGTGGGCACATATTCTGGCAGCATTTGATTTCGAGATACATTATGTGAGGAGTAAAAATAATTACGCCGATTTTTTATCAAGGTTGCCAATTGAAGATGATTCGATTGGACTAAGCAAAACCTTATGTAACTTCAGTGTTACTTCAAATATATCTTACTTATATTATGTGAGTGAATCCGGCTTCCCTATTGATTTTATGTCGATAAAAAAAGAAACGGCGATCGATCCGATCTTGAGTGAAATTATATTGTTCCTTAGAAGTGGATGGCCTGAAAAGTGTCCACTAGACGAATTCAGACCCTTCTTCAATAGGAAAACGGAGATAACAATAGAGCAGGGCTGTTTGATGTGGGGGTACCGGCTGATAGTACCTGAAAGGTTTAGGAACTCTGTTTTACCTGAACTCCACAGTTCCCATATGGGCATAGTGAAAATGAAGGCATTCGCACGGTCCTATGTCTGGTGGCCTTCTATCGATTATCAAATTGAAAATTTTGCTAGAAATTGTAAATCGTGTTCGGTTTACGCCTGTAATCCCCCAAAAGCAGACTTAGTAGTTTGGAATTGGCCCCAAGAACCTTGGAATAGGCTACATGTGGATTTTTTTGGTCCTATGTTCAATAGATTTTTTTTAGTGCTTGAGGATGCTACTTTCAAATGGATAGAGTGTGTAGAAATGTCCAGTACGACAGCCTCAGCAACAATACGGGTGATTCGTGAGATGTTTAGCAGATTTGGTCTCCCATTTGAAATATGCACTGACAACGCAAAAACATTCGTGTCTGACGAATTTCAATCTTTTTTGAAGTCTAGTGGTATAAAATATACCACAGGAGCCCCCTATCACCCTTCTACTAACGGACTTGCTGAGAGTGCAGTGAAGATTATGAAAAATGCTATTTACAAAGGTCGATTTGAAAACAAAACTTTGGATATGGATTTGGTAATCAACCGTTTTTTATTTCAATATAGAAATACTCCCCACTCTACCACAGGGGAAACTCCTGCAAAATTATTGATAGGACGGACTATGCGTACAAAGTTTGATTTGTTGCTGCCTTCAACAAAATTTGTGGTAGAAGGTAATCAACACAACCAACGCAAATATTATCGAGGTAACAGAAAAACGGAATTTGGAGCAAATGATCGGGTCTGGGTCCGCGATTATAGAGCAAATATGCCCCAATGGTGTACGGGGGTAGTGAACAAAGTTCTAGGCCAAAGAACTTATATTATACATACAGAGAATGGACTGATTTGGAAACGACACATTGATCAATTAAAAAATAGATTTCCTTGTGATAAAAACAACAAAACGGATATGATTAATAATCCCTTAGAAAACGAACAAAAGGAAAAAGTTTCCATCATTCCACGATCTGACGTAACTAAGAAAATAGGTGAAGATGATCTCAACAGACCATCTTCAAATGTAAATATTGTATATAATAAGGATAATAGTGATGATCTTCAGAGATCACCTCCAGATGTAAATATAGTAGATAGTGATACAGTGATACACCCCGAATTAGTAACGAATGTTAGTGATTCGAATATTTCCAACGGCACGGCGGCGCCTTTAGACACAGTGCGGGTTTTGCGGCGGCGTAGTAAATTGTGCGAACCCGAAAGACTCACATATCATTAGATTTTTTTTTTCATTTAGAAGGGAAGGTGTTGTATATTGGATTAAAATAAAACTGATTCGCTTTATCTGACGGAAGAAGGCAAAAACGCTCTCGATCGCTTTTTGTATATTCGAGATATCTCTGAAAATTGTAGGCAGACCGGCAGAAGTCAGTATTAAATTAAACTCAATGAATTGAACATCGGTGTTTCATTTAAAATAATTATAAATGCAAATTCAAACTAATATGCATTTATAACAGATCCCAACTAACCTCCGAAATAACCGATATCATTCACCCTCTACAAGAGAAAATTTTATCGGTAAAAAGCAATCCATAGTCGAATGAAATGCTTCATGATTTCCATCCGAGAGCTTTTGTGGAGAATATTTCGCATGTTGTCTGTAATTTTCGATGAAAGCGGTTATAGCTCGAGAGATCAAAAGGAAATCTAACATTGGTAGCAGTTTTACTGAAATATTTCGTCGATGTTTAATCAAAAGGAAAATATTCCTTTTCGTTTTGTGTACGGAATTCATGAGGGCGTAGTTTTCGCTCAAGAAAATTATGTTCGCAGACAGAATATTCGTTATTACATATTTTTGTGGTTTGTAAATGATGTTAACGGAAATGGAATATCGGGAATGTTCAATGTCTGTATTTTAGCTGTGTCTGGCAGAACAACACTTGTTAGATGTAACTTAGTGTGAAGTAATTTATTGAAAAATTTTAATAGAGCCAATGAAAAATTAACAGTATTGAAAAGGTTGTTGTAACTAGGACACACATTGTGTATGCTTACGAAACATGTTGGTCCTAGATTCAGGTGAATTAAAATAGTGATGAAAATGAAAATTTGTGTCCTTCATTTCACCACATGACCAAACCTAATACAGTGTAGCGATGAAGCCACCTTCACAACTAATGAAGTGGTGTCTTCCCAAAATTCAAGATACTGGTCCGATCAAAATCCAAATTGGATAATACATTGTAAGAGATAATACTCTTTCGATATAATTTCTAGTGCGGCATATTTCAGAATAATAGAACCCGTTTTTTTGAGGAAAATCTCAACGCAGACATTTTTCAACTTTTGAAACAACAAATTATATGGATTAAGAGGGTATACCGATAAGACTGAGACAGGACATGATTTTTCAACTAGATGGTGCTTCTATCAATAATGCAAGAATAGTAAGGGGTGGTTTAAAACAAAATTGCCGGGAAAATGCATAGGACGAAACAGTCCCTCTATTATATGGCCTCCACGCTCACCCGATCCAACACCTAAAGTTTATCGAGATCGTCACAAAAATATGAACGATTAGAATGAAACAATGTGTAGATCTATTACGCAGAAAGTATTACGAACAATCACAAATAACTGTATAGGAAGAGACTGGAAAATGTATCGCTACATAGAGTAGTGTAGTTGAAATCAGTTAAATTTAAAATTGTTAATTTTTACACCATATTCCTTTTTTTATCATTCCTGTTTTTCTTTATCAGCCTATAAAAAAATTAAAATTAAATAAACTTCAAGTCAATTAATAATCAAGAATCAAAAAACGACTTATTTTTGAAACTTCGTGGCATATCGTAACAAAAGCTAAGAGCAGATTTTTTCAGATATTTCCATATTTATCATGAACACTTTGTAGGATATACATGGATAATATTGTCTGAATTGATACACAAGGTGACTCTCGATGTATTGGTAATCTGAAATTTGCAGCGTTTACACTCTCAAAAAATTTAATTTAAAATATTTTACACTCAAGTTGTGAACACTTGGTATAAGTTACGATATTGAAAAATGGGATTTGGGGGGTTTCAGATATGCCTGAATCAAAGACGATATTTGTTTTCTTCGTAAAAAATGCTTTAAATGCTTTCGATATTTTTGGGATCATATTTGTTATCATAGGCATGTTATGTATACTTCAATTTATAAATGATTGAGATTTTACAAGGAATGCATCGTTTAACTGCAAAAAGAATTGCAGGTTTTTGGGACACTCTGAATACAGCACAAGCAGAAATACGTCAAAAAACTATTTCTACAAGCAAATCAAGAGATCAAACTGTTTCCAACTTTCCAAGAATGCATTAACGTACAAACCCTATCTTTCCTTACTGACCTAAATTCGAATATACCTTCCAAATTTCAAAAAGTTCACAAAAATGAGCTATTTTGAATAACAAAGGGAGGAAAAGACACTTTACTCCACTGTAAAACATATTATTTTTTCTAACACCTCTATATAGTTTCCAATATATTAGGCGATCTTATATTTTAAATAAATACAGTAAGTCCATTATTGAAACGTCCAATAACTTAGTTAAAATATCCATCAGATTAAAACAAGCCTTTGATCTAATTTTATTGAAATTATGAACATGATGTTCATACAGTCAGATGTGGAATCATCTGCGACTGAAATATAAAATTTAGTCACCATTTTTAAGATGACCTCTAATTTTTTTCATTTTCAAAAAACAAATTTCAATTTTCATTTGAGGATATTTCTTTTTTCAACCTTTAGTAGTTCTTTCAAGACGATTAATTCGTATCGTATGGACGAATTAAACGGATACCAAGAAAATGATGAAGGATATACAGGAAGATGCAAAATCACTGAATGACTCTATTAACAGAAAAATCAATATTCTAGTATGAAAATGAGTATGATAATCTACTGACTTGGATGGGGTAAAAAAGAGCGAAAAGAATTTGTAAAGAAGGAATTTTGGCGTATTTTCCAAGATGTTTGAACCTTCCACAATATGGTCAAAATACAATTCTAATAAAGGAAGATATAGATATAAAGTACCCGAAGTTAATAGCATTTGAAAAAAATAAGGGGCTTGTATATGGCCAAGAAAACTGATTTTTTTATGCAGGAAGGAAATCAATAAGTTAATTGTCGAAGCACCAGATGACCATTACCTAATAATGATGGTAGTCATTGGTGAACTTTTTGTTACTAATTGTTCAAAAATAGGCGTTTTTGAGCTCCTGAGGATGAAAACTTCGTTGATGAAACGCGTGTTGAGTAATATTGACGTAGTTTTAGTGTTTTGGATAATTTCCATTTCTTGAATTTCCTTCAAGCTGGTCCAGAGGCTCAAGGAGGTTTCAGCATAGATTGATTCAGGTTGATTCTATATTCCTCCAGTTTTTGGGACCTGTTTATAAAATAAATATAATTAATATTAATATGGTTCTATAACATGTATAACCTGAACTTCTTTCTATAAAAGTTCACCTCTTATATCCAGAAAATGTATTGTTGTTTCTTTCGTCCGCATTTTCTTTTTTTATACTCGGTTGGTTCTCTTGTAATTTTTCCCATATTGCATGTGACGAATGTTAACATTTTGTAGATTTCGTCACAAGATCCCAATCAACTAGCTAATCTTGAACAATAAATTCCCTTCAACAATCTAACTTCACATTTAAATCGAAGCCCCAGATATAAGCTGTTCAGATGTTTTTGTCTTCGAAAGATCTATGACTGCGTTAATTTTCTTGCAAGAAATATATAACTTCAGATACCCCTTTCGCTTTCCTCAAGTGGGAGCAAAAAGGTCTGGAACGCTTAAGAGTCTTTATCGAGAATTGAAATTTATTGTTTTCACCATCGATTGCTTGGATGTTCAAGAGTTCATTTGAATATTTCGGGGATGGCAATTTATCCAAGCGATTAAAACGTCATCGGTTCGAGAAATTCATTAAAGTTATATTGAAGGAAAAGTATGAGAGATATTGGTGATAGATGTTGAGATGAAATTTAGGCTTGTGGAATGAAAAATAAAAAGGTACTGGATTTTTCTTAAAAACGCTTTCTAATATTAAACGTTGAATTCCTTACCGTTTTTGCTTGATAGTTGCCAGCGACTTCGTCAAAAAATTTTTTTTTGTCATTATTTTTCACAGTTCTTTGAACCGTACTATCATAGTCCTTCTAATTTGGCCACATACTGCTTTTTGCGGAGCTTACAGCTAATTTCATGATCACCCGACTTCTTTTTCTTCTATCTTATCTTTGTGAGTACCCAGTGTCTTTTTTAGCTTATTCGAGGTTAAAGGGTTTCGAAAATGCTGTCGAAACCCCGTGTAACTCCAGCTCCGTTTATGATATCGATATATTCAGTTTATTTCAAAAAGGTTAAGAAGGATTTTCTATGAGATACAACAGATCCTGGGTACTTCCAAAGATGATACAGAACAAGAAGGAAAGTCGGCGATTTATGAAATTAGCTGTTAGGGCAGCAAGAAGAAGTATGTAGGTCAAACTAGAAGATCTATGAAAGTACGATTCGAAGAACACATCCCTGACATCTGATTTCCGAGACTTAATAAATCGAATGTGTCCCAATAAGCTTTATATCAATGACACAAATTAAAAATGGTTCATGAATATAGACTTCTAGATTCATTCGATAGTACGGAAATTGCTAAATTGTGTTTTGGGTGGTTTCTAATTATTGAATTAAACAATTTTATTTTTTTTCAAATTTTAATTCTATTTACAGCGAAAATTCTCAAATACAGGGTGTATTACCGATGCGTGGGTTTCAAATTAAAGTTGAAGAGAGCAATAAAAGCTATACTCCAAAAATGACTACCAACATACAGAGTGTCCGATAAATGTGTGACTCATCAAATTATTTTTTTTGAAACACCCTGTGTAGGCAATTTCAGTAAAAATGTATTTCTTTGAAAGAGTGTTTCTCAAAAATGTAGGGTAGTATGGGTTAATACTGGGTGGTTCTGAAGTTATAGTGGCATTTACATCCCAAAATGGGTTAATTCAACACCAAATACTTGTCTCAAAATCAATAAGTAGAAATAAGACAAATATCTATAGAAATGGTGTATTTTCATTTCATATTCGAAAATTTACCAAATTGCACTTTTTCCATACAGGGTAAATCAAAACTCGAGGTCATTGTTTTCTCAGTTTTGTAAATGAGGCCATACCACAATAGTCCACACTATGAGCTTCCAGAAAATGTAGGTTTTGCCTACTCGATTTCCATCGGAAATGTATCTAATTTTTAAGGAAATTATGAAAAAGTCATAAAAGCAATTATAATATTTGTATTCAATGGTCGACACTCACGGCAACAATATAATCTCAAAAAATGTTGAAAAGCGTGCATTCATAGGAGATGTTCGAACAATCTACCATTTTGTCCTATGCACAAATTGAGTCTATCTACAATGGCTCTTCGAACTTCAGTTAAATTTGATCTTGTAATAGAGCAACAAATTTTATTTAATTTCGTTATATATTTCTCTCAGCGTTTCTCGTTGGGGACCTAACCCTTAACATATCCCCATTGCTGCCCCTCCCTCCAAAACTTTATCATTTGCAACCTTTGTAGTTGTGAAAATTCACGTTCACGCTAATTTATTCTTCTTCTCCCACGTTTTGTTCACTTCTTGTGCTTCACACTTCCTGTTTTCTCAAACCTTTTTGTCGAAAACTCTTGTGTCGCTCATTCCTTGAATGAGAATATCGAACTGCATACATTCTACTGATTGAAAGCAGTTTCTGTAACATCTACCCGTAATGTAGATCATTTTATCAATTGTTTCAAATTACAAAGTTGGAAAGATATTTTCTTTTTTTTTAAATGAAATTATCCACCGAAGAAATAAAGAACATGATCCTCATTTTGGGTAACTGTGACAGAAATTGTTTATTAGTCTGTAGAATGTATGCAGTTCGATATTCTGATCCAAGATTTATACGACCAGAAAGTTTTCGGAGGGGGAAAGGAAGATTTGAGGAAACAGTCAGTGTCAAGCGCAAGAAAAGGCAAGTAGTGAATGAAATTGCAACAAACGAAGAAAATGAATAAGTGGTAAGGCTTTCAACAATAGAGAATCATCATGTTTGTACGAGTGAATTGCAAGAGTGCTGGATATAAGTCATACTTTCGTGAACAAAGTATTTATTCAAAAATAGACTTTATCTATACCGAATTGAATTACATCAATGGGATTATGATACCAGAGTTCGCTATCGCAAAAATATTTCGAATTTTATTTGCGAGGAAGCAAACCTGAAATACATTTTCTATAGTGACGGGTCTACATTTGAAAGTAATGGGATAGTTAATAGACACATTTACAACTACTTCTCGGCAGAGAATCCCATTAACCATTAGGTTAAACAAGTTGACAACCAAAAAAGATGGTGGGTAAAAGTTTGGGGTGGCTTGGTGGGGGATCAGGTGATAGGATCCTATTTCATTGATGAGCCTCTGAATGAAAAAGTTTACAGAGATTTTTTCCAGAGGATTTACCAAATTTGATGTGGGTACCGCTCAACACCAGACATATATTATATTATCAGCATGATGACACACCTTCCTACAATCACAATCTGTTAAACATTTTTTCAAATAGATGGCGCCGAACTAAATGGTCAGGAAAAAATGGGCCCATTCAGTGGCCAGCAAGGTCCCCATACCTCACGCTCCTAGATTTATATCTCTGGGGATATGTTAAAGGCGAGATCTATCAAGAGGAACCAACAACACCAGGAGACATGAAGAATGGAATTAGGAAAGTTTTTCGCTCTATTACAACTTCAACTGAAGCTCGAAGGTATCCCTCAATTTGTGTATAGGTTGGAAGATTGTTCAAGCATCTTCTGTGAATCAACGGTTTCTAACATTTTTTATACTTGAAATTATTTTGTTGCCATGTTTATCCATTCTTTAATACAAATATCATTATTGCTGTCATGACATTTTTCATACTTTTCTCAAGAATTAGATATATTTCCGATGGGAATCAAGTAGGCCATCCCAACATTTTCGGGGAGCTCAAAGTGTGGACTATTCTGGTATGGCCTTAATTACAGGTTGTTCCATTCGAAAAAACTGAGGAAAAAGTGATCCCGAGTTTTGGTTCCACTCGGTAAATTCATGAATATGAAATGAAGATACACTATTTTCGAAGATATTTGGTAAACAAATTTTCTATTTCCCAATTATTCATTTTGAAATATTTGGTGTTTAATGAACCAATTTTGGGACATAAATGTCTCCATAACTTCACAACCACCTGGTATAATCCCGTATAACCCTATATTTTTGAGAAACACTCTTCCGGAGAAATTCAATGGAGTGAAAATTTATAGGATTTTTCATCAAAAAAACCTAACTTTGATAAGTCTCACATTTATCGAACACCCTCTATGTTGGTAGCTATTCTTGGAAGATGGCATTTATTGCTTTCTATAACTTTTATCTGAAACATTTCCTTGAGTTAATTTATTCGTGATCTTGTATTTTTCAATGAAAAACTTCCAGATCAGTTTATCCGCTGATCGGTTTTAGTGGTATGTCGGATTGTCCGATGTGATAGTCCTTGTTGATTTTTTTGTAGGGATAGAATCTCAATAAGGCACTATTCATTATTTCTTTAATTTTTTAATATCTTTGTTTAATTAATTCTCATCTCAAGAGGGGTGTAATATTGAGTTTAGAATAGGTACTTGTTATTCAAAAATATTCTGATGAGATTTTTAATTTTTCAGCGCACTTGAAATAACTGAAATTTGTTTTGTTGATACAAAAAATATTTTGGTATACATCAGTGCAGTTTTGAACGTATCCTACAGTCAAGAATTCACAATTTTCTCGAAGGATTTCTTCGAATTATTTTCAGCTCTTTTCATCAGTCTTATTTTAAAATCAATGTCACTCAGTTTCATATTCACTAAATTCTTTGTTATAGTTGGATACAAAATTTTGTTTACCTACATCAAATAAATTACACTTGTAATATTGATGACTTTATCAATGTGGAAGTCCAGTTGATATTTCTTTACGTTTATTGTATTCAAAACAAATGACAAAACCGATGCAGCCAATATTTTCACCCCATCGAATTCAAGGAGCCACCTCGTCGCATCGCAACCCCATCTCCGTATCCAGCAAGCTGTGGAAATTGCGGACAAATTTGCTTTTTTTACACCGTTTAACCTTTTATCGAGTGTATTTTTATTCGGGGATGTTTTCAGTGTCCCGAGGGTAGTTTTGGGGTATGTTTCGGATATTGTAACTTGTTATCAGTGGCTTCAATGGGCCCTCGAACTCAATGACCAATACCAAGGGTTGTTTTATAGTGATTTTATACCGGGACAGAGATAAAAAGATCAATTTGAAAAGCCTCCGATGTAATAGAAGGACTGTTTTGTTTGGGAAATCTTTTTTCAGGATTCAATTAGCGGCGAGGGGTTGTACACTTTATTGGGTTTCTGAGGTTTTCTGTAGTCTATAAAAAGTGTTGATGTTGACGTTCATACATGAATACGTGATTTGAAGGATTAGGTAACTCACTTGATTTCAAATATTTGTAATAGTAGGTATATTCAATTAACGGAGATGAAAAAGTAGGTGAACACTTTATTTCATATTTCAGTTCAAGCTTTCCAGATTTTGATTTTTCCTTTATTAGAAATACTGATACAATAATATCAAACTCTAGCAAAGTCACCAAAACTACGTGGAGAATTTTCAACTCTGCAACAAATTAGATAAAACTAAGAATTGTAAAACATATCCATTATCTGAAAATGGCACTATTATTACGGATCCCCAAGAAATTGCCAATACTTTTCAGAAAAAAATTTATATTCCCCCTCTACCTCATGGAAATCCAAATATTAATGAAGCCAAGAAAACTCTTAGTTTATTTTTGATACCTGTTCACTCCAGAAGACTTTATGGAATCGTCAATAATTTACCAAATTAATTTTCTGCTGGTTTAGATGAAATTCCCTCAGTCATACTCAGACAGCTGACTCAGTGTGTATATTATAAATTAATGTTTCTTTACAGTGTCTTCCATTCCAGTCTGAAGAAGGCAAATGTTCCTGTGCATAAAAAGGTCATAGGTCTTGGAAAATGCCATTTATCACCGTATTTCTTGCTGAGTATAACATACTGACAAGAAACCAATGCAAATTTCGCCCCAATCATTCCACAAATTCCTGTTGCGGTTTTTCAACTACTTCGTCGAGCTCACTTTTCACAAAAATACCTATGTGTATGTAAATATACTATCGATTTTGGATTGACAATTATTTCCTTTCAAAGCGATTTTATGAATACAATAATAATGTGTTTCAATTATTTCATCAAACCTAGGCGGGAATTGAATTTTTTTAAATGGGCCTGAGTAGTAAATGACATAATTTGACAATTCAATGTTTGAAAATAATGTGTATTCGATTATTCGTTATAAAGTTATCAATAATTCTTCATGTCATTCGCATTGTTGTAAACGCAAAAGACATACATAATTTTGATCTGCTGTGGACTAAATGATTTCCAGAAAGATTTCTATACATATATTACTGTAAATTCATCTGCAGTTACATTTCAGCAAATATCCAATAGTATGTCTTCTCTAAATAGGAACTGTCTATGTGCAGCAATTTGGCTCGACTGGCATCACTCCACAAAGTAACGAAACACCATTATATGCATTTTCCTTTTTCAATATTGTCTATGCATATACTTTCCGAAGCGTAAAACAGTAACATAATTTGCTATAACCGATGAGCAAAAGGCATTAAAATTCACATCAAAGGTAAAGAAAAACCCTTTTATGATAATATCACTATCTCGTTCTATATTTTAGCCTGCACAAAGCTCCAGGGAGGTTATAAAACAAAAAGACACTGAATATTTTTCGCTTGTATCATATAGAAGTATTGTGCGGGATATATGAGCCTCGAATATGATTTTACTTTAAAATTTCATATAAATTTTTTCATATTTATAGTACGACGTCATCCGTTGCCATAATATAGTAAAGAAAATTTGTTTTAAGCATGGGAGATTTAATAGTGGCAGTGACTACATTGACAAATCTTTCATAATTATATTCTTTTAGGTGTGTTTTTTCAGATATGTTCAAACGTAGTAAAGTTATTCCCATACATAACTTTTTGAGAGAAAATTGCCGGGATGAATTTGTAAAATGATGAATATTTTATACTCAGTTGAATTCATCATAAAAGCTATAGCTAAAACAGTTAAAAATAATGCATTCAAGACGGCTAGAAATCTGCAATGACTTTATTTGACGATTTGTTCTGATAAAAATCCAACCTATACTGTGTAAGAGATATTCCCTTGACTCTTACCGATTCATATCTTGAGAATAGAAGACAATTTTCTCCAATGGTAACACGTCCGAACCTATAGCACTGAAATATGGCGTACCGCAGGGTTCTGTGGTAGCGGAAATGTTTGGAGAATATTACCAGAAAGTATATTCCAGACGAGTGCTGACAATAGACGAGAGCAAAAGTCAGTCTTTAGGGAAGCTATGAATATCAGGGGCTGAGGAAGCCATCGAAAGGCAGCACTACCCGCAATGCCTAAAACATGCCGAGATTTTCCTGATCCTGAAACCAGGCAAGTCGGACGAAAGGGTCGAAAGCTACCGCATCATCTCACTACTAAGTGCAGTGGCTAAGTTGGTGGATAGAATCTTGCTGAAAAGATTCAGGGATTCTGAAGAGAAGCTCGAACTCATCCTCGCGGAACAGTTCGGCTCCCGAACAGGTTATTCAACGACCTTCCCGGTGGCCAGAATTATCCACGAGGTGAAGGAGGGCTTCCTCCAAGGTGTCAATTAGGTGATGGTCCTGCTGGACATTCAAAAAGCTTTTGATACGGTCAGAATAGAGAGACTTACCATGAAAATGTCAAGAGCAGGCATACTTTTACATATTACTAGACTTATTCCTTTGTTGGCAGGACTTTCAGGGTTAGGGTAAGTAGAAGCAGCTCAGTGATGAGGAAGGCTGATGCTGGTGTGCTGTGCCCCTCCCCACTTTTATACTCTCTTTTTACATATGATTTTCCTATGCATGACAGCACAAGCACTGCTATCTACACTGACGACACGTCTACATACGCGCAGTCGTTCTATAGTGCGGAAGCCGCGTCTTGTGTTGAAACGCATTTGAATATGTTGGTCATACCGTACCTAATGAAAAATAAAATCGTGTTGAATTCTGATAGACTAAATTTAGAATTTCACGAAGAAACGCATGAATGTGAATATCTTTGGAGGAAGACTAATGCCGCTAGGAGCTCTAGACTGGCACGGGAGCGCAAAGTGTTAGTATACAAACAGGTCATTACACCAGCAATGACCTACGCCTGCCCAGTGTTCTGTAGCCTCCCTAAATATCAAATGGTGAGACTGTAGAGGATGCAAAACAAAGCACTTCGTATAATCACGAATAGGGACAGATACATTCGGCTAGACGAAGGGTGAGAGCTGGCCGATATTCAATCAATCGAAGAATATGTCAAGCAGATTTCAGATAAATTCTACCGCTAGTTTAGCCGTAGAAGTAGACTAACAAGAGATCCGACAGCAATAGGAGCCCACCATAACAGGCCACCTTAGCACAGTGGGCTAATTTACCAGGTATTGAATATCTTCCATGAAATACCAGAGGACGAGTTATAACCCACCATGATATAATTCATGAGTAAACCCGGTTTTTTCGTAGTTTTTCCGGTATCCCTACTGAAAATTCGACAATGAAAACCCGAAAGAGCCGGCATAACTAGGAGGAGGCAGAAACAGCCCAAGATATGTGACTTACCACGAACTGCAACATCGTGGGGTCTGTCCCAGATACTGGGACAGATGGTAGTGTGGTTTCCCCCACCTCCAGAGAATTCGCCGGTCAGGAATCAACCAACGAATAAAAGAGAGAAACATACATATTTCATGCGTATTAGTGTGAAACAGTAGATCGAATTCGTATAGGTTCAAACTCGAGAATAGGGTCTCTGTAGTAGTTTTACCGTCTCCTTTCCCTATACCTTGTGGTACAGAGATGGTTTCACTTCATTTTATCTATTTAATTGTCATAACGTTTTTTACACCTTTTATTGTGAATTCAATATATATATATATATATATATATATATATATATATATATTTTGGTGTTGTTTTTGTTGTGCTCGCTCCTTTTACTCAACCCATATTATGTTCGCAGATAAAACAATTATTGAAATGGCATCAAACGTTAAAAGGTGAGGGTTTTGTTTTCCATTGTTCGCACAAGTTTCTTGAAGACTTCTGAGAATCCTTGTAAAGAACGAAACGAGTCAATAAGAACCATTCTCAAAGACTTCCGATGATCCTTGTAAAGAACGAAACGAGTCAATAAGAACCAATAAACCTACAAAACTGTTGAACATTTCTATAGATTCCTTATTGGATTGGTCGTTTTACAATAAGAAATTCTGCTCCGAACTTTCAATATTGATTTTCATTCTTTAACAACTACTCAATGTTCCTAATGAGTTTTGGCATACTGGTGAATATGCATCATCCTTTTTTTCATTAGAACATTTTTTATTGGCTTATTCTAAGGGGAAATGCATGTGACTGTTCAAGTTTTCAACTTTCAAAAGAATCAACTGGGATTATGGCCAAATGTCGATTTCAGGGTCAATTGTAAACCTTTATTCAAAAAAAAGCAATAACAGTACCTGCTCCTGACACATTTTATCATCTAGTAGGAATTTATAGTAAAAAATAAGGAACTGAGTGAAAATTTAAATTCATTTTTAGAAAACACTGTCGGTGCTGGCCATCTCAGACCACAGAAATATAGAATGAATAAATCTCCAAAAATTCTTTGAATATCTATATACCATTCAATTGTAATATTTTCGAGTTCTATTCAATTCAGAAGTATATGGTCATACCTGTGATATGCGGGACTATAATCTGAAAAAACTGAAATACCTGTTGTGTGCAATGTTTTGAATTACTTACAAGATAATAAAAATATTTCAACAATATTTCATTATAATACGACTTGTGTGCCAAAGTTATTTATTTTAGGTGTATACCTATTTCGACACCGAATGAATACAATTGACGTCTTTTCTGGACCCGCTACAAATATACAAAGTTAACCAAAAATACATTGTGCTTTCCTTATCAAAAGAAGTGGGAAACTAAGTGAAATTTGGACCAAAAACATTGCTTTCTATCTGTTTCTTCATTGAATATTGCATTGGAGTTTTAGCATGATTCTCGACAGTAGCTTGTAAAAATAACCGACTTTTTGAGAACAATGCATGATGCAAAGTGAAGCAAATTTTGGACGCTTGGTATAAAATAATCTACAGTCATATCACAATATTCGCATGAGGTAAACACAGGCATATTGAGCTGTATTAATTTACGATATAATTCTAAATAAATTCACTTCACAAATTCATTGCAACAACAAACTTCCAATTATTGAGAAACTGTCGGATATTTCTAATGGGTGAACACGGGTTATGTCGTAGGATGTTTTACTTTGTATCTATACATGCACACTGATGTTCTCAAAATCTATCCAAAATTGATCAAATGGTGTACTTAACACGTTATTGAAGGTTATAAAAATACGAGGTTAGTTCTGACAGTGTTTTAATAGGTTTTTGGATAAAACTAGTCAACAGAACCATCCAACCCCGCGCTATCCATATATTTTCTTTTGGAGTGTTTACGTATATGGAACTCCTGAAACTATTTTACTATATGATGCCATGATTTGATATAATATTTTAACCCTTTCTATCAATATCAGGGGATTGTCGTGGCGATTTCAGCGTTCGTGTTAGTAAATAAAGTCGAAAATGTACAGGAGGCATTAATGAGCCTAGTCGAGATCTAAAAACGTTGAAATGAAATAATTTATGCGATAGATCGTGAATTATGGTATCGCGTTTATAGTTTTAATTCGTTAAGTTGGTATCGGCGAAAGTCAGGCACAAAATATAAATTAAGCAGGGGGAGATTTTAAACTTAATCATTAATACGTTTACGAAAACGAATAACTCACTTTATGGTAATTCGTTTCCACTATTATAAATTTTACCAATTTTATCGTACGAATTAATTGTGATGTTATTCCGAGATTGACCTTGATGGTTTGGTGATTTCTATTAAAATACACAGTGTTCTTTATCTTGGAATTTATTAGGTATTTTGCTAAATATAGAGTTTTTCAACTTGGTCATTTATTTATATTCATAAAAAATCAAATAACTGATAACAATAGTTATCTATTGAAATGCACCAGGAAAAGAAAGTGCGGATTACAATAATTTTTCAAAATCCGAGAGAATGTGCTACAAAAAAATTACAGGAAATAAAACACTGTGCCCTCGCCACCAGAAGAAGTGGAAAACTAAGAGAAATTTGGACAAAAAAATAACCTTTTGAAAGTGTGGGATCACGTCACCCCTGTTATTCTATTTTATCAATCTTGGTACCGAAGTTGTTGGGGTGAAATAAGTTTTTATTACGATTCTCGACTTTTCAAAAACACAACACAGTAACATACGAAAGTTAAAATAAATATTCCAGTGATGTTGTCGACTTATTCATATCCAATAGGTCATACGACCTAATTACAGGTGCGTATATAATAATATTACAATACAAAATGTCCATCACATCTAAAACCACAACTAATACATTCAGGACAAAAGTATATTTTACCATAGTTTGAAATAGCATTATAAATTGATCGTTCAAAATGAGAAATCGATAGAGAGAATATATCAACATTTTGCGAGTTATTGTAGCTCCTACACATAGACAATGAAAATGATAGATATAATTGATTGGGAACAACGATGTGAAACGTGGATGTAGTATCACATTGAGGAACATTGAAAAATACCAAACGTGAAGAGAGCAATATGATTGTGAATAATTTTGTTGATGAATATTAGATAATCATTTTACGATGTTTTTCGAGTGAAATAAAGTTGAATTCATTTGATAGTGACTCGTACCTGTGACTCCTGTCAGAATAAATTCCATGATTTTTCATCAATAAGAATTTAAAAAAAATCTTTTCTTCGAATTCAATAAAATAATTATATTTTGTATGACATGGATTCCATAACGAACTACCAGTACACAAGTTTGCTTCTTACTAATGAGCAATACGCCGAAAATTTTGCTTCACACGAAGAAAATTCTTTACAATTACGCATTACAAATCCTAAATTTTTCGTAGCACGAAAGCAAGAACACTATCGATTTACGATAGAAGTCATAATACGATAACTATAGGTACACCTGATTTCTGACAACATTTTTGACAGATGGCATATGGACGTGCATCATTACCAGTTCTTATCAAATGAATGTACCTAGGACTATCAGTGTTCTCAATTAACTTATCTGGAGGCAATGGGTTTACAGCCAAGACAAAAAAAATTGAACAACGACTATCATCATCCCTTTTCAATTATACACCCAGAGATCGTAACATGTGGCAACACTGTAGGAGTACTTGATGCAGTGGCGCATTATTGGGTAGCTGTCAGATTGTACAGGAATTTTCGCACATGAAAGCCCGGCACACTACAGGGTGTCAATATCTTCAGACAAAAATGTTCGGTTCTTCTAGGTTGTCCTCCCACTCTAAAAGTGTCGTTTTCACTACTTAGGTTGGCGATAGGCAACAATCTGATTTTTCTAGAATTTTGATAGCATCATCGTCCGTCAAAATTAATAAGGATCTTCAGCAGTCCATAGATGTTGATTTGACGATAAAGGAAAACTCACCACTTTCAAGGTTTCCTCCCTGCGACATCTTGTCATACTTGGCACACTTAAACAGTATACAAAGTTACAACTTGCTGGTTATCACTTCAGATTTTGTACGAGGCCTCACGTTCAATATAGGATTTTGGAAGAATAGTTAACTTTTCGGTTTATAAGGCCGACGTTGATTACGAGTTGTTGACATACTCTGGGGAGATTTTTTTGTATTTGACGTCTATTCAATTCACTGTCGATTGCTTGACATTTGACATTCCTTGACGCAATAGGTATCTGTCAGTTGACGTACTTACGTCTGATTGGTCAGTGTTAGGTAACATTATCGAGTCGTTCATAATGTTTTTTTATGTGGGTACGGAGCTACGGCAATATTTTTAAGAACTGATAGCCCAAGCTTTGTTCAGTTGTTGTCCTTTTTCGGTTCTGTTTGAAGTGGTTGTGGTATTTCTGGATTTCAATTGCTTTCCGTAAAAAAGAGTCTTGGGTAATAAGCAGAAGTTTTAGAGATGACTTGGGTTTCTTCAAATTTGTTGAGAGTATGTTCTGCGACAGCAGATTCATCTGTGTGTTCTAACCGACAATTGCTATTTGATTTTTGTTTTAACGAAACGTTAAGTGGTTCCCATATGAACGTTGCCACAGGAACATGGAATGATGCGCTATACCACAGAAGAGCTTAGCACGTTACGTTTGCCCTTCGCTGATTTCAAATTGTCGAAAAGTCATCATCTGAGTACCGATGACCGCGAAAGCATTTTACAAATCATAATTTTGAAGCCCACTAATATACAGTGAGGACCAAAAGTCCGTCGCCCCCCCCGTAACTTCTTCATTTTCCATATTACAAAAAAATGTTAAATACATAAGTTGTAGGGTTTCATTCGATCTCTTCAATGGTTTAAGTTTCATTCATACAGAGTGTCTCAAAAAAGCACGGTGACTTAGAAGTTAATTTTTTTAAATGGGACACCCTGTATTTCATTGCATTATTACATTTTACGTTGAATTCTGAACAAGTTTGATAAATGGTTTTCTATCAAAAAAGTTAATAGTTTTGGACTTATGAACACTTGTAAATAATTATTTCGACTACTTTTGCACCAGTTCAATGAGAAAATCGTAACAAATGGATCACAATGTATTCCACTTTCCTATTCTAACTTTTTGAAAGCTATCCAATGTTGCAAACTGCTGATGGCACCAAGTTGTTGAATCTCACGAAAAATTAGTTGAAACATTTTATTAACAAATAAGGTAGTCCATAAATAGAGATCAAGAATCATTAAAAACTGAAGAGATATTTTAATTTATAACTAAAAACGGTGAGTTTTTATCTATTTCAAAAGATGTTCGACATGTCCACCATGCATTTCTTGACACATAAATAGTCGGGTTGTAAACTCTTCCCTAACATTAATCAAGGTTTGAGGTGTTATTTCTGAACACACTTCAATAATTCGACGGCGCAGTTCATCTAACGACCTACAAACTGTCTTAAAAACTACGGATTTCACATAGCCCCAGAGAAAGAAATCAAGCGGTGAGAGGTCCGGTGAGCGAGCTGGCCACTCTGTTGTACTTCGACGTCCAATCCACCTACCTGGATACCTTTCATCTAAGTAATTTCTCACCTCCCGAAAATAGTGTGGTGGCGCTCCATCTTGCTGAAATGTTACATCCAAGTAAAATTCATGTGGGTTTTGCGCAACGATCTCATCGATACTGGGACTTATTGTGTCTTGCAGCATTTGGAGTTATCTGGGACCATTTAAATTTTCTTCCAAAAATATGGGACCTACAATGTGGTTACCTAAAATACCAGCCCAAACATTAATTTTCTGGGGAAATTGAGTATGCCCCTCGCGGAATTTATGGGGATTCTCATCACTCCAATATCTACAATTCTGGGTATTCACATTTCCATTTAGACTTTCATCACTAAAGCAGATGTGTTGCAAATAAAGTCGATTTGCAACAATTCTTTCTGCCATGGTCTCGCAAAATTCAAGTCGCCGGTCTGGATCATCTTCAACCAATTGGTGCAAAATTTTTATTTTGTAAGGATGGAATTTATTTTGTTTTAAAACCCTCTTTACTGATGTTTTAGAAACATCACATGTCTCAGCTACTTGCTTAGTTGATTGTTGTGGGTTATTTACCATTTCGGCTAGTACTTGAATTTCAACATCTTCCGTAATTATTTTCGGCCTCCCAGATCTCGGAGCATCTTTCACGGTGCCAGTTTGGTTAAATTTTGCCACCAATTTCTGCAGATATTTTCGATACATCGGACGTTCTGGAAACCGTTCATTGAAAATGCGAATAGCAGCGTGGTAATTTCGGTTAGCTTCACCAAATATGATAACGGCTTCAACTTTGTCTGCTACTGAACGAGCCATATTAATCAACAAGAGAAATTGAAAACCGTTTGAAACAAAGTTTTGAAAACCTACAAAATGTCAATGACATTTGGCAAAAACAGATAAGAGTTTTTTTTCGTTGTCATGGATAAAATAAACGCGCCTAGCGTGCATAGCCTACCTCATTAATTTATTCGTGAACTGGTGCAAAAGTAGTCGAAATAATTATTTACAAGTGTTCATAAGTCCAAAACTATTAACTTTTTTGATAGAAAACCATTTATCAAACTTGTTCAGAATTCAACGTAAAATGTAATAATGCAATGAAATACAGGGTGTCCCATTTAAAAAAATTAACTTCTAAGTCACCGTGCTTTTTTGAGACACTCTGTATGAATGAAACTTAAACCATTGAAGAGATCGAATGAAACCCTACAACTTATGTTTTTAACATTTTTTTGTAATATGTAGAATAAAGAAGTTACAGGGGGGGCGACGGACTTTTGGTCCTCACTGTATAATATAAATCATTTTTGTAGATAACAGTACCTTCCAAATAATTTGATTTCCTTTGCAACAACTGGTATATCAGCAATACTTATTTCTGGATGTTTTAATATCGAATGGTTTGCCAAACTCGAATTATGTTCTCGCGAATATTTAGCATGGGCCAAATGATCACGGATTCTTGCATTTATGGGTCTTCTATTCGATCATAATTCATTGTTTTTACTCACATAACTGAAATGTCATTTTGCATACAGATATATACAATCTGTATCAATTTCAAATTATGAAAAACGTTACCAAGGTCGCGCCATTCTTTAAATACATCGCTATGATGTTTACTTCATTTTAGTCTTAGATATCGCGAAATCAAATTAAAAATACCACTCTGTTGTTTTAATATGAGTTCGTACAAAAAGTAGGGTATGTTACGCGTGGTAAAAAAAATTGACCGTTTTAAGTAAGTGTGAATTTGTACTACCTTCTATGTATAGTCGTACACTATTTTGTATCGACAGAGTCCTGGGGATAGCTAACTGAATATAAAGTCGATACGTCGACCAACTGAAATAAAGAGGTGTTTTTAGAGTGACCCAATTTCCCACAAAACTGTACTAATTTGACTGCATAAATTTCGAGTCAATAAATGGGAAAATCTTGGTTGCAGTAGGGATAATTCTATTCAGTGGAAAATTTGTCAGTGAAATATATCTGGAAAAAAACAAGTGCCCGCAACAATCAAAGCACAGCAATCTGCCCTTATTATCTCTATTGTTATTTTTGTATATTAAAATGTCGCGCTATCTTGAAGAATCGCGAATGGTCGTCGAAGCGAAACAAATGACTTCTGGAGGAAACCATTCAACATCAACTTCTGTCGTTAGATATTATACGAGATATTGTAGAGCCTTTTACTGATTGTATGGGCTGCGATGCGTGGAGAAAAGACAGAACCTTTGTTAGCGGTTTTGGAAATTAAATTGTCTTTTTTATTCAGTTTCAAGGATTTACAGCATATATACTCTTTTGGTATGTTAATCTATGAATCAATCTCGATCACGTAAGTTGTACATATTCTGTCTTCATTTTCAAAAAGGCGAAATAATGCTCGGGATAATGAGCTTGAATTTTGTTGTATTATAAGCGAGTTACGAATACAAAATAATTGGATTACATAATGTAATCAAATGAATGACAATCTTTCCAAAATAAAATAACGCTTGTTTTGTGCCATTTTTGTGATTATTTGTAGTAGAAATAATTAAAAATATTTCCACCAGCGGAAGAAATATCATGTGAAGCTGCAAAAGTAACTGCAGAATTACTGCCCAAGAGGTCATGTGAGAGATATGAAAAGTTATAGATGTATGTGATGATACTATTCTCGTTAATTTGTCAAAAAAAGCAAATCCATGAAAGCTTCAACTTTATGGAGTCAATTTTCAATGTTGAAAAGTTGCCTGGCTGTAAAAGAAAATGTAAATGTTAATAATTCACCAAAAACTACTGCATTTCTCAAACGTGAAAGTGTAGGTTACACACCGAAAAAGTCCAAACCACTGCTTATCAAGTCGCCAAATTCATGCTTGAAGCACCAGATGAGAACACGAGGAGTGGTTATTTACTAGAGTAATTTTGATATTTGGCATATTCGGGGCCTGCCGAAGACATGACTTGATTCGTCTGACTTTGGAAGACGTGGAAGAAATTATCGGTTTTTGATAGTTATTTCTTTGAGACGGCAAAAATCATAAATCAACAAGTTTCACAATTAGAATGGAAGGATGCCCCTTTGTTCCATTCACTTTTTATCGTGAATATATTAATCAAAGACATACAAAAACGAATGTTTTGTTCAACATGCAGGGTGTCATGCAATCAGTGGTACAACAAAGCAGATTGCTGAACATCTGAACCTAGAAAATCCAGAAGATTATACTGGACACGGCTTAAGACGATCTTCAGCATTTGTTAGTCGAGGACGGAGGAAATTAGCTCACTCTAAAAAGGCATGGAGGTTTGCGTTCCTTGACTGTGGCTGAAGGCTACATTGAAGAATCGTTTCGCGAAAAGATTGAAGTTTCTCGTAAATTGTTCAGCCATTCAAGAACAGTAAACAATGCAGTAGGGAAAAATCAAAAACTGAATACTTCTACTAATACAGTAGCACCTTCGACTTCATCAACTTCATTTATAGAAAATGAAGTAGCTGCTAAAGGATTAGCTAGCAAATGGTACCATAAATATTTTTATCAATAAAAATTGAAAATACATGTACTCGTTCGTTCATTTTTAAAAATATATGTTCCCTAACAATATGTGGGCTTAAGGCACGGAAAAGGACTATTTTCTCGACTCCTAATGAAATATACTATCAGATCATCCTGCTTATTAAATCTTTCATTCCTGCTGCCTGAGTTATTGCCACCTAAAACAAAAATGGAGAAGAAATTTGGTTCTTATACATAATAATAAGTTGATTGCTCATTTGATGCTTATCTTCTTGGTTCGATCTTCCTTCAGCATCCATTTGGGGTTGGCTCTACATCCTAGCACGGCAATCGGTCCCGTGCCTGGCATCAAACGTTGAAAAAAAAGCTACGTCTTCTCTAACTCGCAAGCCTCTCAAGGACTTCTGAGGGTTGCTCGCAAGGTTGAAGCTGATTGGAGGAAATAACAATCAGCATAATGAGTTTGAAAAAGAAAATCTCTACCTTCATCTCACATCTTTGTTCGAGGATAATATTATAACGGTCCTGGAGCCGGACCTGACCTCTTGAGAGTTGGAATAACAAAGCTCGGCTAGTCAACGATGCTGCATGACATCATCACGCGAGAAAGCTCTAATCACAATGAAGAATAACCAAGAGCCATTTAAGAAAAATCTAGACGAGTCACCGAGTGTTCCGAACTATTCTAAACAACGACCTCTAACGTCGTCTCTAGGCGTTTCTAGAGTGTTCCAGCAGAAATCTAGTGCGAGTATAAATGCAGGACACTCAACATGAGATGGCAGTTTACAATAAGTATATTTTTACCACGATAATATGAGCACATTTATTTGACACCTTCCTTCTTTCTGGTTCATAACCTTAAAATCAACAAATCAGAGAATCATTGTAATATCATGGTGGTGTTTTGGCCGGAATATCACGCGTTCACTGATAGTTGACAGAAGCATGGAGAGTCACGGTTTTTATGATTAGGACTTTCACATTTTTGAGAACGTCCCTGCTATTAGAGGAAGTTGAAGTACTCAAATAGTCGTCCAATGTTTGATGCATTATTTCGGATGAAAGCTTCCAAAGTTGTTGCAACTATGCTACTGTTGACCACTTGAAATCGGGTCATTCCAATTCACAGCTCAATTCTCTATAATTCTTTAGATACAGTACTTATCTAAATGGCATTGTTATAATTTGATGTTTTTTCCTTCGATTCGAAAGGTGATCTCTAAGGTACAAACTTAGGGGATCGACGCGAGTAACGAACAAATTTCCTGGAGTCTGTGCTATCGACGAGTGCTTCATAATTTGTTCGCAGGTGGTGCTGCGACTGACTTATTGTGGGATAGGTTTTAAATGAGTGAGTCTGCTCGGCCCTCCACCAAACAAACCCAGCTTTTCGATAAGTTTATTTGGTGTATGATCTTTCAGGTCCAAGGGAGAGAATGAAACTCTGCCAAACATAAGAATCCTGATTCGATCCACAGCGGGGCAGACACAAAGTATGTGCTCTGCTGTTTCATCAGCTTTAAGACAGAGACGACATGTCGAGTCCTCCAATGATTTTAGTCCAATCATGTGATGATTCAAACGACAGTAGCCTGTGAGTAGGCCTGCTAGACATTGCAGGTCATCTTCTGGAGTATATCAGTGTTTTGGTCAGATTCTTTGAAGAATGTATGAATGCCTTGAATCCTGGTAGGTTTTGCCAGAAGTTTGATACTTTGCTTGCTATCCAGGTGTTCAATGTGTATTTGGCAAAATTTGTTGAGATGCCAATGAACCTATTTGCGGCACCTTCTCTTCCAAGAAGGTCCGGCGTTTTATTGCCCTCCTTATCGAAGTGGCCAGGAATCCAGACTGTTGAATCTTCCAATTGAGGAGAGTCTTCTCTGGCAGTTTGACACCTGCTTAGACGTCGATTGATTTGAGCCAAGTGCTTTCAAAGCCGCTTGACTATCCGAGAAAATTATGATTGATCTTTGTATGAGGTTGGTTTCTTCCAGTCTCTCCACACATAGATCGATGGAGTGAATTCCCGCCTGGAATACTATCGCTTATAATTCTGGAAAAGTTTATATTCCTGTTCTAGATATTCGACTCTTTATACTGCAACAGAACCTGATGGTGTTTCCCAACCATTTGTATATAACTGTAAGTCGCGGCTTCATTCCTAGTTGAAGACTATCAAGCTCTGTGTATTATTCCATGTAGTTGACGTTCGCAAGGGGAATTAGTTGTTATCTGACAGATAATTGCCTTACATTGTTTAATTTGTGGGAATGTATGGAGTGAACGGTAATCGGACAATAGTTTGACGGAAGGTCATCAAACAAAATGGATCTAAAATCCAACCTTCCATAACATTTTAAGTAAGAGAAATTTCGTCAAAAAATATCTTACAAAAAACAGCTATTGCCCCTTACGACTGCTGAAATAAATCTCTCTCTGACATAAATGAGATTCCAACGGGCGTTCTCCTGCTGACAAGTTTCATGATTAGTACAATTCATCACTGCGGATTAGGTTTCAACAAGAGCTGATCTGGTCTTTCTCGAATGAATGAAAAATATTTAACAGTTCCTATACGTTCGGCTTTCCTATCAAAAAACATTGTGATTGGAGCCTATCAGAGCTATTTGTAGAGAGCACTTGCCAATTATTCCTTAAGGTTTAATTTTAAACTAATTGAAATCACTAGTTAAAGTTATTTCACAGCACTAGGGCTTAACTGAAATGTTTAGAGGAAGTAGCATACATTCGGTTCTTGCAGAATTTTTATCAGTATCACTAGAATCTCGTCTCTCTCTATTCCGTATATACATTATCGGACATACCAGACGCTAGCAGTAAAAGATACACCCCAGCAGAAATTCCACGACGACTCGAATTAGCTTGATATTGTTTGATATATGATTCGATTCATATATCACCGAGTGTGCCGTGACATCCAGTATTACAATATAACGGTCTGACTAATCACCGTGAACGAACAGTCTTTGAAGGAACATCAAGAGTGCTCGGGATACGGAATCATGGATCAACTTGAGCTGGACACGAGATGTGGATTTTGAAACAATAGACTGTCGGGATGTGCGAATGGGGAAGGGTGGAGAGACCCTTCTGCGGAGTGGTATTGTGATTAGGGAGTTATAAATTATCAAATTATTGATTTCGTTGGACGACGCCGTTTTTGAATGCGTTTCAAGAATATGACTCCGCTTTTAATGGACTTGTACGGTGGCCATTTTTCATAGTTTCGGACGGATCTGTGGGGTCGTAGCGTTTTAACAGGATAATTTTTTCCAAGGTCCTTGTTTATCAACTCCATCACAAGCAGTATTGATTGCAGTCTTTCATTTTTTAGTTCAATCAAGAAACTATTTTAGTTTTTTTTTTCATTTCTGTGGTGTAATTCCTCAAAATCCTTATGGGTGTCCCGAAACTATGGTGCCAAATTGAAACAAGATTCCCCTCGAAAAATAAATATGACTTTCCTAATATTTTTTTTCTCAAATGTCGTTCATTGCAGAGATACAGGGGGTTGAATATGAAAATTTAAAAGTAATTTTTATTCATAACTTCCACAGTTAAGAAAATTTTCCAAAAAAAATTGAAGTAATGTTTGTGTTCAATAGGTACTTCATTTTGAAAAAAAAACACATTTTCAGTTGTTACCAGTGGCGTACAAGAAGGGCATCATGGTTCCTTTTCTCCCCTATTTTTTACGCCACTGGTGAAATCAGAAAATTTAATAATTTTTTGCATTCCTCTTTCAATTTTGAGTAATAAATGTATACTTGTTGGATTCCAGAAAAATCAACCATTTTCAAGATAATTGCGCTTTTATGAATACACACATAACTATAGTAATGAAAAAAATGTTCAGCTGAAGTGAATTTTACAATCCTAATTACTGGTTAAACTTAAAACTGGATGTTGAAAGAATACGGGGTACCCTTCTCTCTAAGCGTTTTCACCAAGTGGAAAATAGCAGGCAAACATCTGTCAGAAAACAACTACTTCCCTGGCTAATACCACGACGGACATTGAACTACAATTGACAGATATTTGTGCAACTTTCTTCAAAGAAGACCCAATTGCAAGGGCTTGTCTCGTAATTAAACAGAAAATTATCCTTCATTTGGCTGGGAATGACCACCTGCAGACATGCATGTTTCGAGGTATATTGCCTCTCATCAGTGACAGGGTAGGCCAGACAACATTATAATTGTCCTGTCCCTGCCAAATGAATGATAATCAACTGTTTAATTAATATTTCCCCACGGATAACATCACGATCTACAACCAAGTTGATCGAAGCGCCATCCGCACGGAACAAGACAAAACACTCCCAAGTAGCACAGTCTCCGGGAAGAGAAATCTGTAAAATTCGAACGAGTTCGAATACACTGTGCCAGAGAGGTATCAACAATGTTGAAAGAATACCAACATGTGGAAAATAACAGGCAAACATCTGTCAGAAAACAACTACTTCCCTAATGTGGCTAATACCACGACGGACATTGAACTACAACTGACAGATATTTGTGCAACGTTCTTCAAAGAAGACCCAATTGCAAGTGCTTGTCTCGTAATTAAACAGAAAATTATCCTTCATTTGGCTGGGAATGACCATCTGCAGACATGCATGTTTCGAGGTTTATTGCCTCTCATCAGTGACAGGGTGACAAATAACTGTCAGTTGTAGTTCAATCTCCGTCGTGGTATTAGCCAGGGAAGTAGTTGTTTTCTGACAGATGTTTGCCTGTTAAAAGCTTAGAGAGAAGGGTACCCCGTATTCTTTCAACATTGTTGATACCTCTCTGGCATAGTTTATTCGAACTCGTTCGAATTTTAAAACTGGATATTTTACCAAAAATAATCAATGACATTTCAACATGCATTTCTCTTGCAGAGGTACAGGGTGTTGAAACTGAAAAATAAAAAGGAATTTTTCCCGCCACTTTCATAGTTACAAAAAAAATTATTAAATTTGAAAGTGTCATTTTTTTTTGGTTGAATATCTAGATGTTATTTGGACCAGTAATTGGGATTGTAAAATTGATTTCTGCCAAACAAATTTTTCATTACTAGTATGTTTGTATTCATAAAATCGCAATTATTTAAAAAACGGTTAGTTTTTCCGGATTCAAACAAGTTTACACTTTTTACTACAAATTGAATGAGGAATTCGAAAAACGCTAATTTTTCTGATTTCACCAGTGGCGTAAAAAATAGGGAAAAAAGGGACAATGATGCCCTTCTTGTACGCCACTGGTAACAACCGAAAATATGTTTTCTTTTTCAAAAAGAAGCAACTATTGAACAAAAACATTCTTTGAAATTTTATTGAATTTTGGAAACTGTGGAAGATATGAATAAAAATTACTTTTAATTTTTCATATTCCACACCCTGTATCTCTACAACGAACTTCATTTTAGGAAAGAAAAATGGGGAAGGTCCTATTTATTTTTCAAGGGGAATCTTCTGTTTCAATTTGGCACCATAGTTTCGGGACACCCTGTATATCAAGGTACATAGATTGCCATGGATTTCAAAACTCTCAGTGACATATGCAAATGGTGGCGTGGTGATAGGTAATTATTTTCAGAAAACTTTCAATTCAAATAAAATAGTGGGTGAAAAATCGAGTGAATCGGATATGGAATTTCACAATACTAATATAAATAAATATTAATAATTTTTTTTCAAGGAATCAACCCGTGCAGCCGAAGAACTCGGTCTCGTATTCGACGCTGAACTGACGAACCCAAACTCTGTCACCGAATTGGAACCCGTTCAGCAGAAAGCCCACGTCAAAGCTGCGGAGAGTGAGAGGCTCCTATAGCTACATAAGGATAAGCCTATGTATGGGGTCTTCTTTAAGAACATTGAAGACCTTGGCTTATACAGGAACTTGACCTTCGCTTTTCTCAGGTCAAATGGGCTCGAGTCGGAAACGGAAGAATTCATAATGGCCTGCCAGGATGGTGTCTTCAACACCCACGTCTACCGTAGTCGCGTGGTGGGTATAGAGGTCCCTGACACTAGATGCAGAGCGTGTCGTAGACAGCTGAAATCATAATGCATTTGCTGTCAGCTTGTCCAGCTTATGCGGTCTCAGCCTATGTCCACAGGCATAACGCGGCCTTACGAGTGTTGTACTACCATCTACGACACTCGTACGGTGTAGACGAGACACCGGTGCTGCCTTATGTTCCGGGGAATATCCGTCTGTTGTGGAGAATGAGAAGTGTCGAATCCAGCGGAACTACTCATTCCCCACCCTCAGGCAAATACAAGCCAATACGCCTGATGCAGTCCTTCTCGACCATCAAAGTAGGACAATTTTCGTCATTGAGTTTTCAGCTCCTGGCGAAACGAACATCGTCCGAAAAGAGGAAAAACGGACTAAATATCGAGATCTACTCTATGAATTCCGCTGGCTTTACCCAAACCATTCTATCAAGATGGTGGATCTGATAATAGGGGTCCTTGGTGGAATGATGGACACACTGCTCTCAAACTTGGAAATCATACCGGCTGGCCGTGATAAGGCAGAACGGATGCAGATGGCCATAATTCTTGGTTTACTCCGCCTGCTCAGGGCACATGATTCTCGGACCCAATAGTCACTCACCCCGTGGCGTGGGGAGTGGTTTTTGGGGTAAATAATCCAGCGCGCCCTCCGGAAGTGTCGGGGCTCCGGAGACAGGGCCTGTCTGGGAAATACCTATCGGATAAAAATAAATAAATAAATAAAATGTCATATAAGTTTCTCAATATAATTGTTTTTTATTTATACTTTCTGGTCATAGAGAAAATACAATATGTTACATAAAAATTTAAAAAAATTGAAACTCGCTGTAAATTATCCGAAAAAAAAAAAGTAGTATTGTGAAATTTATGGAAATTTTTGCGAATAATATACCAGTCTGGTAGAAATTTGCTATATTAGCTCTTAGAACTTTTAGATCAACAAATCGAGTCGTCTGGTTCGGACTCATATTGATCGTTCATTTGTTTGTTCCTTCCTCGATTTATTCGAGAATTCAATTGCTGGGTGGTGATTTTCAAGAATATCGAAGAAAACAGCTAATGTTATTCAATGAATTTAACTGAACTCATAATCCCATCATGTCAGATCTCAATTATTACCCACATATATGCAAAATACTACCTATCTATCATAATGACGCTTTCGGAGGATGTAGCGTGTCAATCCACAAAACATTTGGAAGCGGAATCATATTATTTTCGTGATACCTAATACTGGTGATAAAATTTAATGTGAGCCTTAGCAATTTAGTAATATCAGGTGGTGAGACAGAAATGAGAAGGAATTGAATGGGGGTTTATCTACCGCACTCTACGCCATCTCTGAGAGAATAGATCAACCGACGTTTCGTTACGCTACAACCTCTCTAATTTCTGAAAATTTTCGGTTCTTTACTTTTTGGTATTAGCATTTATTGGTAAGATGATTTTTGATATGAAAATTTAAGGTGTGATATACTGATTCGACGATTATAATTCCTTTGACTTTCGAATATTACGCTTTGCAGACTTACAATATTCTGTTATTATATTTTATAATGTTTATGAGATATTGTTTCTGTACTTTGACGGTTTGATCGAATATCCGTCTTCACATTTGTGTTCATTCTCATTTTATGTATTACAGCCGGTCTTGTGATTTTTCCTTTCATCAAAAGTTGGTTCTTCAAAAGTCTGATGTGATCATTTCTGATTCTGGGATAATTCGTTTTTGATGAAAATTGGTTATTGTAAAGTTTTGACTATACAAAGTTATTTTTCAATTCTTTTCAATTTCTGTGAAATTATTTCCTATCTAGTTCAATTCTCCATAAAATCTTTACTGAACTTTGTTGATTCGATAGTTTTAAATCATAGTCTATTTCAGATCTATATTGTGCCGTTTTAATGGATTATATGGAATCGTAATAATTTTTTTTTAATTTCGAAATAAATTTTTTGATGTAGGTGGCTATGGATATGTTCAAATGACTTATTTATTGGGAAAAACACAACATCTTATTTTAAATTGGTAGTAGTTACTAATTTTGTTCAGTTACTTATTTTAGGGCAATTTACGAATTTTTGGACGACTGTCTAATTTTTGGTGGCGTATTCACTTTTCAGCAGTAGGAAGGAAAACCCGGAGAACCTACAGCAGTACCCCGGTAGTCGGTGCGCACTCTAAGAAAGCACCACAGCGCACTTGCTTTTTCAAGCAAGGCATGACTAAGCGCTAGTAGAAGTTTCAACGGTCGATATCTAACCGCTACCTGCATAAATCAGGATTGGTGGTGAGAAAATAATTGGGTCTATCGGCATACTAGTTGTTGACAATTGGAATGCATGTGGATAGCTCGACCATACGTGATAGCGAAGGCGGCATGTTGACAACTTGAAAATATAAGCCAAGTAGAATCAGCCAGGAGAAATCTCCTAATATGATGGCTTGAGCTGTTATATGGTTTTGAAGTGCAGATGGAGTGATAAAAATAGGGTTATAGGATGGTGCATTAGGAGATAAGTAAAGGCAGCAAAATAATTTGGTCTGTTTGATATTGGGTAGCTCGAACCATATCACGTCAGTTTTTTGGCTCCAACCTCTTTTCGCTTCAGTATGACAGGGTGGTTTCAATGTAGAGGCAAACTCAGCGTTCGAATCTAAATCAAGAATGAACTTCAAAACTAGGACAAAGTTCTTTTTTGGTGGCGGTGGGGGAGTTTACTCAGAAAATCTTCAGCCCTCTCTGGAATTCTTTTTCTGTTCTATTCCATACACCTTCTAGTATAACTTCTAAAAATGTATTGGTAGTGTATAGAGTGTCCCTGTAGTTAAACTGCATTTCAAAATTCAGATGTCCTACCTGATCAAGAATATTCTAATTCTGCGTCTAAGATTTTTATCACGTTGTAATCTTATTGTCGCCTTTCTCCTCAGAAATATACCAGGAGGTGGGAGATTCAACAATACCTATTTCCTTACTGTTAAGCATTCGATCGTATCTGGTTGAGCTTATTCACCGCAAAAAAGTTTCGAGATTGGCCATTACATAGATTCTGCATCAAGAAGTTTATAAACTATCTTAGTATTCTCAGAAAGGAAATGGTATTATTCAATAAAATGATTTTTTTCTGTGCGTGCATTTTGAGAATAGACAATCGATCTCCCGCTCCATCCTTATCTGGTTGAGTTTATTCATCGTTAGAGTTTTTCGAAATTATGGCCTCGACATAGATGCTGCATCAAAGATTGTATGTACTATTTACTACTTCGGCATTTTCAGGAAATATTATATTGAAAATATATATTCAATCTCCATTTCTTCAACTGATTTCTTCAGGATTACTATCATATAATATTATTCAAACCTAAGAACAAGCCGTTCATGAAATCATCAATTTCTACATTCATTCTAGTGCGTAATGTTCTGATATCAATATTCCTTTCCTGGCGTGACAAAAATATATTACGCATTTTTCATGCTGGAGATGCAGACGCCAGGAAATAGCCAATTCGACTGTTCATTCAAGCTTCCATTCTGAGGAAATTCACCAGGAGAATAATTCGACCCAAACTCATTTACATGAGTTTAATCTGACGTTTGCAGTCAATTTGTTGTTTGAATTACGGTCCATAATAATATTTATGACATGAACTAATGTTAAACGTCAGGGAATATCAAGTGGCCAACTAGATTGCAAAGTAAGTGTTAGATCGTGTAACATCTAATAGGCCGAAATGTTATTTGTAGCTGTTTGTTGGGCGATTTTACCGGTGTTGGCAGGATTAATTTCCACTTAATCGGACTAATTGGTATCTTGGATATGGGGAAAAGTAGATGAGCTGATTTACATTTTGATATGCTAAGCACATCATCACATGATCCGTTTATGAGGTGTACTCGTAAACACTACATTTGTCTGAGATGTTTTAAAATCCTGATGCACGGAATGAATTAATATACATCTATAATTTTGTTTAGATTTTTGTTACGACATAACAAATGCAATGGGTTCCAGATAGCATCGTCTTTATAGAAGTGTCATAGAAATACAAGATGTCTTGACATAACTCTTTGGGAATTTTAACCTTCCAGAGAAAATAAAAATTGTTAATTAAAATTTCCCAAAAAGTTATGTCAAGGAATGGATATCTTCCACAAAAACAAACTTTCAATGAATACTTACAAGGTTTCGTTCTGCGAGCCGTATTCGTATCTTTTGTTTACAAATCTTATAGTCACTTTCTGATTAGTGTTAGTTGCTTTTTTAACAGACTTCGAATATATTCAACAGATGCTGTTCGAAAGTGAATAGTTGTTGTAGATTCAACATTTCGTGGGTACTTCTTAGTATTATTGACACAAAACGATACAACTTTCGGAAAAAAATTGTAGATACAAAATATTCTTCAGAAAACTCGAACACCGCCTCAATCTTGAATATCACAAATATAGTAGAACAAATTAATGAGTTCTTATGCTCACATTCATGACTCTTTGACATTTCAGCAAAAATCAATAACAATATTCCGAAAATAGATATCAGTAATAATAACGATCAGGGTACAGTGAATCCGTATTTTCTGTTTAATATTTTGTGTCACTAATTTCATTTTCATGAGCAACAGATGAAACTTTTACTCCTGGAAAGACGATGCATGGTAATATACGGAAGACCTATATGATATTCGAAATTATTTGATTTATTTTGTCGGTATCAAGTTGATCACATATTGTTTTAGGTGGAAGTGGTTACACCAGAGTTTATGAAAATCTTTCATCATTCGTCATTATTTGAAACTTATCTATTATCAAGTATGTGCAACCCCATTCATATGAACATTTTTCCACATAATATCCATACGATTTGACATCTGATACCTCATAGATTTCATGCACCATTCCATGATTTATTCATCAACTGTCTCCGAAAATATACTTAGACCAACAATATTACTAGCTCCATTACACCATGGCTCTCCAAATATTCAAAACGGCTGATATGCAAATAGCATTTGAATACATTCGACATATTATACTGTTCATACTTGATGATAATCTGTTACATAAAATTTGAGATACCACACCACTATTTGTCAAAACAAACAACAAAGACAGTTTGGTAGAAGTAAAATTTAATTTTTTCATCTCTCAGCTGATATCAACGACTAGAACCCTCTGCTGCACAATTTGGAATTATGTTTGATTGTATACAGGATGAACTACGACTAATTACCTGAAATTATGCAGTGTTCTCTCCCTAGCAAAAATACAGAAAATCAAGTGGAATTTATAACGAAAATCACCTTTTATTAGTGAGTATGGAAAGTCGTCACCCCCGAATATAAACAAATATTCATCCATAATCTCTTTCTCTTTTCCATTATTCAACATATGGTACGGACGCTGCAATGGAGTTTCAGCATGCCTCTCGCAGTAGAAATTTATAAAAATAAATGACTGTTGCTGTCGAAACATCTACAATCATATCACAGTATTCACGACTTGTAATGTAAATACTGGCATTTTGAACTGTATAGATCTACGATAAAAGTTAAAAAGCAATTACTACACCATGATATGCAATATGAAACTTTCAAATAATAAATTACCGGATTTTTCTGACAGTTGGTATGTGGACGTACACTACTGCCTGTTTTATAAAATGTTTGTATTTATGACGATTGAGAATCTCCATGCAATGATCTGCAGAACAACACTGGTTATGTGGTAGAATTATTTTTCTATCTACACGAGTGAGCATAATAAATACTGTACAGCGATCATAATTGATTCTCTTCTACTCTGCACTCGGTGATCATAACAAGCATTGCTGTGTTTTCACAACTCCTATTATTCAGCGGCCCTTCTGTGGCTGTTGACGAAATAAAATATAGTACACTGTTATAAATTCAATAATTCGTTTGACAGAAGTCTTTGCCTAAATTCTGAAAAATAAATCAAACGTCTCTACATACTGCATCTTGGAAATTCCAACTTTCACAGGTTCATTCGAACAATCGATAATTTGGAACATCCTGTTGAAAATGCAATGTGTGTAGAGTCATTTTCAATACTTGATGAAGAAACTGAGGCGTTCAAAATGCGTTTTTGAGATACCCTCTCTAGAATTGGTTTGAGCATGTCAAAATGTATATTGTTGCTCTCTCGTTATTACGAGTGACGAAGTACAGGATACGGAACCAGCCCTACCAGGGCTTTCACGAGGAGTTCGATCGAAGGAACTCGCTGCGGGGAGTAGAACCCCCGGTCTTCGGTGGGAGCCGAGTAGCAACCTCGGAGCAGTTGCTGCTGGACTGGTAGCCGGGGAATAAATAGCTCGCGGCCGCTGTAACACCCGATCGAGAACCAGCACTACCAAGATTTTCAAAATGAGACGGATGAAAGGAACTCGCAGCGAGAACTGAAGAACTAGTTTCCAATGAAAACCGAGAAGGTACCTCGGATCGGTGATGGAATCGCGTGGTCCCTACCAAGGCTTAAGGAGGACGAATGCACCTACATACTACACACCTATAGACTTTGAGGAGAGCAGGTAGTATTCCAAAGGTAGGCAGTAGGCACTACTATTACTGGCTCTGTTGGGTACCTGCTGTTATTCGATAAAAAAAATCGATTGGAAAGAATTAATTGATCTATATGAAACGGAAATAATAGCAAGGAGTTTTATTAATTTTAATGATATATCCCCAAACCGGCAGCTGAGTACAATTTTCTCCATTATCCGAAAAAACACGCAATTTGTGATAACACTAATCTTCAAGATTGAAAATTGGTTGAAAAATAGCGGAGATACAGTTGATTGTTCAATCGAACAAAGTTGGCCATGAACATCAAACTAAAATCATCACAACTGACGAACGACGTCAACATTTACGAGAGGAAGGTTTGAGGTAAGATACAGCTGAAAATTGAGCTTCTCATATAATTGCAGCAACCATATTTTCCAACAATTATCAAAAATTTAATCAAAACGGAGTAGTACCCATAAAGAAATGCTCACAATTGCCATTTCTCAAATGGCAACATGCTCTTTTTACAATGTTAAAAAATTATAAATTATCAGATTACTCGAATGAAAAGATTTGATTTTTTGCTTAGCTTTCGTTGGTTTAAGCCGCCTCTGTTTAAGAATATTAAATTTTGAGAACACTCATAATGAAACATCCCGTATCTTCGATTCCTTTCAGAATTCTCCGGAACTTTTTACACGATTATTTGGATTATTCATAACTTTTCAATACGTCAATATAAAAAGAGTATGTTGCCATTTAAGAAATGGCAGTTGTGAGCATTTCTTTTTGAGGAAATTTTTGATAATTGTTGGAAAATATGGTTACTGCACTTCCATGAGAAGCTCAATTTTCAGCTGTATCTTTCCTCGAACCTTCCTCTCTTAATTGTGATGATTTGAGTTTGATGTTCATGGCCAACTTTGTTCGATTGTACAATCAACTGTATCTCCGCCATTTTTCAACCGATTTTCAATTTTAAAGAACAGTGTTATCACAAATTGCGTGTTCTTCCGTAATGGAGTCAAAATATGCATATTTGAGTAATATATCGACGTACCAAATTTGAAACCTGTATATTTAAAACTATAGAAAAAGGGGGGGGGCGTACCTCACCTCGTGGTCACCCGGTATATTTCTATTGCTCAACGCAACTGTGACTCAACCAGAAGTTGTTTTCCCTGTGTGATGGTCTGCCTGAGCTTTAAGTTTGAGTTCAGCTACTAGTCTGGAAATCAGTATAATATCAGTCATACTCAAAATTTAGTGAGATACCCTCTCTCGTAACAATACAGTATATCTGTTCATGATTCCTCTTGAAATCTCCAGATCCACAGTTTTCATTTCAAGCAGCTCACTCTGTAAGGACGGAAACTGATATTGCCAATTCCCTTCGGCCAGGAAGGCAGGACGCAGTCATTTTCGGTTATCAATCACTCGTAACCCTTTTCGTTATTCCAGAGACACATTCTTACAGCCCCGTCCCACCCCCTCCGTCATACACGTCAAGGCATTCTAGATGATGTCCATATCTCATTCCTTTATATGGACGTACCCAATATTCATAGCTCATGAATATATTATATTTGAGGGTGACCTGAAAGAAAATTTTATGTATAGTTTGTGAGCGCGAATCTGTAATCTAAGGCACATGTGGATGATTTAATTTGAGATTAATATGCTGAGCTTAATGAAATCTCGCGATAGAGTAATAGAGAATCTTTCGGTTTGCGACCTCTAGCCTTTTGAGACCGTAGTAACTTTGGAGCTATGCTGTTTCAATGTACCTAGTGAACTGTATAACGCAGCATAAAAATAATTTTTTTCAATGTTTTAGGGTTATCCACGTATCCAAAGCACTTCATTTTATTCAACTGAAAAGCGTAAAAAGCTATCCAATCATATCAACTACGTCAATATCACTCGACGGTAAAATCTTGGCATCACCAAACCCTAAGCTTGCTGCTGTTGATGATGCTAACTTCCTTGTAAAAACTTGTTGAGTGAAATTGGCGCAGTATTGGTATTTGGGTAATTTTAAGTGCTACTGAACAAAAGGTCCTGAAATAGTTGTTTTTTATTTTTCCATCTTCTGGTTAACACAAAAACGAAGTGTTAATATTCAGTTCATTAAGGTAATATTTAAAAAACAAATGAAACTTTGTCATGAATTAGTTTTATTATACATTTGAATTGGCTTCTTTTTGGTTATTCAACAAGAAAGTAACGTTCCCACAGCAATACCATTAAAATTCACATATGAATTAGAAAGTTAGGAACAACTGGTATTCCTTGGTGTTTTGGTGATGACAGGTTGATGTATATAGGAAAGAAACTTGCACTTACATGTATATCGCCAAAAGTTCACATCGCTGATCTAAATTTTCTGATACATGTTCTGACGTTTCCTTTTACACACGAGAGGATTGAAATAGTTAAGGCGATAATAAAAATAATAGCTTTGTTTCTCGAGGGTTATTATAGATAACATTATAAGGAAGAAAAAAGTGTAGGGAACAAAATCTCACTTTCAGAAATTATACAAACCAAGATATATACATATTGGTTCCACAACACCAATACACCAAGAACTTTGAGCATATTTTCAAGGAACTTAGTATAAGGGTTGTATCTAAACCAAGTGAGACACTACAGAACCCTTTGGGCAACCCAAAAGTCGTGAAATCGGAAAAGTCCAGAATTCATGATATTGAATGTATGAACTGCTGTACAACATATTATGGGTAGACTGAAAGATCTACAGTGCTTCTCAAAGTCCCCTTCCCCCTCTTATCTTTGGAACTAGTGAAATTTGGAAACTGAATATTAAATTTGTGGAGATGAATTTGAGTTTTTCTTCATCGTGAATATTAAAGGTTGTAAATGTAGATGACGAAATCGTCAAAGATGACGTCAGAAGGCCATCGTGACCAATAATTTTAAATGGAACCCTATGGAAAGCGACACCTCTTTTAAAAAGTATGGAAAAAACCTATTCAATGATATTAATTTTGTTTATGTTTATGGCAGTTTCAATGGCTCATTAGTAAACATTAAAATTTAAATTCCATTCCGTATGATATTAATAACAGATTTAAGAATCATTATCTAGTAGGGAAGATTACAACCTTTAATATTCAGTTTCCGAATTTCACTTGTTTTTGTATAATCGTTCCAAAAATAAGAGGGAGGAGGGGACCTTTGAGAAGCACTGTATAATGGGAAGACTTAAAGATCTAAAATAATTAAATGTAGAGAACATTTAGCCCATCTGAAATAGGAAAGAACAAACAAGTCATATGTCGCTTAGTATGTTTTGCAAAAAAAAAAATTTTTGTAATCTTAGTTCATCGGGAATATTCCGGCAAGTTAATTATAACAGGCAGCTAGATGCCTATGAGAGTAAAGTGATAAGTAAATATAATTAGTTAGGAAGGTAGACAGTTTACTTAACAGTTTGTTAGAATAATCTACCTGTTATTCGATACCACATTATGTAATTAGCATATCCAATCAATTGAAATTACCTGCTAGTAATCAAGGCAATTTACAACTTCAATTTAAGATAGATGTTAATTGAAAAATAGGTAACGCTATAAGGTATTTGATGGGTATGAACTGTAAATAACAATAACATAGTAGTAATTGTGTTTTTCTGTGAGGTAGGTACACAATTTGCAATCGATTTAATATCATTTAATGATATGTTAATAATAGACTCTATACCCATCACGAGATTACGGCAGACCAGGTTGTTGTAAACGTGATCCTGGTAGGCCATCATGAATTCCCCGGTGTGCGACTTCAGCCCACTTGACAAGAGGAATGAAAAGGTCAATTTTTTTTGATAAGCCTAAGGTCTTTAATGTCCGTGAAGCAGACCCAGTTAATTGGCTGCAAGGGTTGCTGCCTTGAGAAGGAAGGCTCCGATCCCTACTTTTCCGTGGTCGTGAACCATACCCCTTATGACCTCAAAGGCACCAGTCAGTACCAGTCTCAACATCCGAATTTTCACTTCAAGTTGTCGGAGCACTACTTAAGTCCATTTTAGCACTCCAAAAGAGGTTAATACGATAGTAACGGCAAGAGTATTCGTTGCAGCAACTTGTTTTTTTCTTTTACTTGCTGTGGGAGTGGCATTGTTCCACTCCTAGGAAAGTATGAGTCTTTCCGGCATCAATATGATGCAGGATGCTGACATCTACTATCTTAACGTTCTTTTCGTTTTGCTCGCATCGTCCTCTTTTGTGATGAACCATCCCGAACTCCATTCAGATATCTTGCCACCACCCTCAATCTCCTTATCTCCCGAAGTATAAAGTTTGAAGCCATCCATATAAAATAGAAAGGTGACTTTATGCCTCCAGTTGCTGGGGTTACTGCAGTTTTCTACGGGTTTTCTCTAATGCTACAGACAATGGCAATAGGATGAAGCAGATAAGAAGAGGACTAAGAGAGTTTATCTGATTATATTTATAGGATATGGGGAATTTCTTCCAGAGCTGTCGGATTGCTCTCACTGAGCTCAGGCTAACAGAGCCAGAAAGCTTCGAACTGCGCTAGGGCTGGAGTATAAACGTTGAGTGTTTGAGGAAACTCATAAATGTTCTTACAGAAGATTTTCACCAGATCAGACACGTAGGTTATCCACAACAAGTGAATTCTCTTGGAATAGGCGGGAAGGTTTATCGCGGAACTTCATGATTTCCGTAATGCTTCATGCCCAACTCACCCACTCTGCAGTCACTAGCAATCGTATCCTATCAAGACAATGCTGTTCGGTGGTAATTAGTACGCTTTGATTTAGTGTGTGGTGAGCTCGTCCTAATTTTGTAGCAATTCGCCACATTGCGGGTATGAAGGGCATATTGGTACCTAATCTGCCACACACTGGATATGAGAGGCGTGTTATCTCGTGGATTTGATCTCAGCTTCCATGATGTACATGATCGCTTAGGTATTGAGTGGAGAAGGCGCAATGCTCTAAGTATCTTTCACATAATTGATGCATTCTGATCATGTATATCCTGTTCGAGCCATCTCACTGCTCTCGTAGCAAGGCAGAAGGTAGTCCCTCAATTCATCCATCCACTCATAGCGTCAGTTGTCGTCATGTTAGTAGTTGAGTAAATCCATCATTTTGGGCCCCACCACCTTGCCTTTGACTCCTAGTCCTAGGAGGTCTGTGGTGGGGGCCAAATATTTCCATCTAGGAACCGAGTCCAAGGGTTCACGGGGGTATAAGCCCACTTAATCCACGGTCAGCACCACAGGGAAATTTGCTTTTTTCCTCCCGTAGGTCCGAGATATCATCCTCTGTTTGGATAATTGGTGTCGCTTTTCACCTGTGGCTCGGGTGCTCCCCTGCTTATTATTATTGTTATTTGATACCCTTTGATGTAATTTTATAAATAACATGATTTCAACATGATATTAGGAATATTCAAAATAAAAGAAAATCCTTGAAAAAGGTGTCAATTTTGGGACTGTGAAGAATGAAGTTATAGCTGTTATTGTTGTATTTTCAAATATCAACGTAAAAAAATCTCATCAAAATCGCAGTAGTTTTTGACCGGTTCTGATATGAAAATATAGCCCTCCTCAACTATAAATACAGAGTGGAATTTGAAGAAATTCATCTTTACATCTGCATATTACCCATGATTCTTTCGGGAAACATGAGATCCAGAAAGACTACAACAACTTCAACAGAACTGAAGAAGGAATACAACTAAACAAAGTTTTGCTAACAGTTTGCAAAAATACTACATTACGTATTAACGAAACGAATGACTCTATACAGCGCAATTCAAATTCGACCCCCACCATTGGGATCTCCTAAACTACAGGAGATACGTCGAAGCTTAAATTGGAGCAAAGTTGCGTATTCTGGTGCTTAACACAATACTGTTTTGAAACTTGGGAAAGTCCGAGTATTTCCAGAAATATCGGAAAAAAACTGAAAATCGGAATTTTCGTTTTTATTTTTTGCTATCGTTATTTGACAACATAGCTCAAAACCAAAAGTACATTTTCACTGATACCTTTTTTCAGCTACACGTTTTCATGTTCAGATTTACTATCCGACATTTCGTCTTCTGGCATTCATCATCAACTTTTTTTTCTGTTATGGGCACCATATTGTTTTTTTAAACAGAAAAATAGTGATTCTCATTCTGATTTCATTGATGTAAAATTTGTTATGATTTGCACTTTTGAAACCACAGATATTAAAAAAAAAAACAACTTCATCTGAGATGGTCATGACTCCATCGAAAAATTTTGTTTAATAAACACTAGTTGTCAGAACTCATTAAACATCATAAGTTTGCACAAATACTTCAGTCGAGATGTGCTCATTCTCAAATGAAGAAAAACGAGATATGTTGAAACTTTATTACAAATTTGATAGGAATAGTACGAAAACAGCACAAATTTATTTTGAATTATATCCGGAAAGACAACAGCCGGATAGAACATTATTCGGAATTTTGGACAAACACTTGGCTAAGTACGGTGCGTTTCAAAAACCAAGAATGAAATATGGAAGCAGAAATGGAACAAAATATTAGACGTAACTTATTAGCCGAGGTAAAATAATTGTTTATTCCATATTCGATGAAGTATAATTATTTTTGGTACTTTTTTAGATAAATGCAGATCCTTCCAAATCAACACATCAAGTCTCGGCAGAAATGGATGTGCCACAGACGAGCGTTTGGAAGGAATTCAAAAAAGTGGTTTGAAATGTTATAAGTTACATATTTCACAAAAATTACATCCAGTTGATCCTGAGAGAAGGATGGAATTTTGTAGATGGCTCTTGAATAGGAAAGACCCTACAAACTTCTTGAAAAACATTATTTAGACCGTCGAAAGTACTTTTTGGAACTGTAGTGTTTTTAATAGAAATAATGAGCACATTTGGAGTGAAAATAATCCACGACACTTCAGAGAAGTCAGACCACAAGTTCGGTTTCGTTTGAATGTGTGGGCTGGAATTTATGACGACCGAATACTTGGACCTCATTTCTACTCTAATACTTTGAACGGGGAAACCTATCTTCGGTTCTTAAGAAACGAATTCGAAGAATATATGGATACGTTTCCCCTTGATAATTATAACAGCTGCTGGTTTCAGCATGACGGGGCTCCTCCACACAATAAAAGAACAGTGTGCGAATATTTACACCAAAGATTTCCTAATAGGTGGTTAGGAAATTCTGGACCAGTGAGGTGGCCGGCAAGGTCACCTGACCTTACAGTTTTGGATACTTTCTTGTGGGGCACTTTGAAGAACAGAATCTATGGAGAGCAAGAATATGACACAGTAAATGAACTTAGAGACAATATCATCACGCAATTCGGTCTATCAGAAGAAGGGATATTGTTAGGGCTGTTCTTGCTCATGATTTCATTCTTGTTTTTTGAAACGTACCGTACTCAGCCAAGTGTTTGCCCAAAATTCCTAATAATGTTCTATCCGGCTGTTGTCTTTCCGGATATAATTCAAAATAAATTTGTGTTGTTTTCGTACTATTCCTATCAAATTTATAATAAAGTTTCAACATATCTCGTTTTTCTTAATTTGAGAATGAGGACATTTCTACTGAAGTATTTGTGCAAACTAATGATGTTTAATGAGTTCTGACAACTAGTGTTTATTAAACAAAGTATTTCGATGGAGTCATGACCATCTCAGATGAAGTTGTTTTTTTTTAATATCAGTGGTTTCAGAAGTTAAATCATAACAAATTATACATCAATGAAATCAGAATGAGAATCACTATTTTTCTGTATAAAAAAACAATATGGCGCCCATAATAGAAAAAAAAGTTGATGATGAATGCCAGAATACGAAACGTCGGATAGTAAATCTGAACATGAAAACGTGTAGCTGAAAAAAATTATCAATGAAAATGTGCTTTTGGTTTTGAGTTATGTTGTCAAATAACGATAGAAAAAAATATAACCGAAAATTCCGATTTTCAGTTTTTTCCTGATATTTCCGGAAATACTCGGAATTTTCCAAGTTTCAAAACAGTATTTTGTTAAGCACCAGAATACGCAACTTTGTCCCAATTTAAGCTTCGACGTATCTCCTGTAGTTTAGGAGATCCCAATAGTGGGGGTCAAATTTGAATTGCCCTTTATAATGTTATCCAAGGCTAGGGACTTATCAGATTTGAGAACGTCAATTCATGGATACCTATCGAGATAACGGATGTCAAATGACAAGCAATCAACAGTGAACTGAGTAGCTGTAATCGTACTGAAATTTCTCTTTAGAATGCCAACCACTCATATTCAAGAAACGTCGAGTCTCTCTTGTGGTGAACGTATGCCTATAAACCCGGTAAATCATGATTATATCGAGTAAAGAAGGCCGCGAAAGCCTTCCACAATTCATGTGGTTATAGTGTTGATATTATCTTAGATTTTTATACATCATATACAGTGTTCACAAGGATCCAAAGAAAACCCCAAATATAAAACACTTTATGAAAGAATTAACAAGAAATGATGATGAAAGGCAATATTCAGACGATACAAACATAAAAAGTACCACAATTCAACATTATTTCCTATCTGCACGAAAGAGTGGCAATAGGAAAAAAGGAAATACGTTCATAACAGTAAATCTATATTACATCATATCACCAATAATCTTTATGATACTTCGAGAGATGAAAAGGAGGAAGGAAAATTCGTGAAAAGCCGTATTAATAAATTTATTACAATAATGGGCATTGGAAATGGTTGTATTATCGCGATAACACATCTGGCATTAAGACCGCGTTGAGAAACTTCGATTCTCTCTTTTGTTCACAATACAATACGGAGCCGATTTCGTTTTCTCTCTCCGCAAGTTTTTGAGTGTATTAATAATAGAATTGACCAATATTGGTTTTATTTACATACAACAATTAATATAAATCTGGTTTCAGTTTGTCACGTCCAAAAATCAAAATCTATGTTTTGAACTGAATTATCCAACCAATAATATACCGAAAGTTAACAAAAATTGTTTTTAAATTCATGAATTATTCTTGGTCAACCAAATTGACGACAATTTTGTAGTGACACCTATCATTAGTATCAATGAAGTTCAAGTTCATTACATTGATGAATTTATTGGACCGTGTACATTCGCACTAACTGTATTTTAAGAATGATAGGAATACAGTGGGTGTGATGACCTGCCTTCCAATCTGTAACTTTTCTTCTGTGTGAAAACAATCCAAATACTGAATGAAATAGACGATTGGATAAATTAAGAAGTAACCCCAAATCAGTCAGTATGAATGACACGTTACCGGCTGAACAATAGGGAATTTACAATCTTGTATTATATAGAAAACCTTCAAAATTTGACGCATAGGGGTTGGACACCCGGAGAGTTCCAATAAAATTTATAAAAAACTGTCGAATAACGGCAGCCAGGTTGGGTTAGGTCCCATTGTTCTTTGACGTTTTTATGTCATTTTATGTGATTGAAACGGTATCCCTTGAATCGGTAATTGACTATAAACTCTATAAAATAATAGACACTCACAAATATACATAACGGGGATGGAATTTGATTTTGAATAGTTTTGGTTTCGGAATCAAATGGTGTACACAGATGGCTTCACAAGAATTGACTGTCAATTTTATTGCGGTCTTACGTTTATTTATACTGGTTGAATATGGAATTTATTGCTAATAATGTCGTTACAGTATATATGTCAATGAGCCTTCTGTATCATCTGAATTCGAATTATTTGTTTTTAGTTTACAATTAAACAGTAATGCAGTTGATTGATACTTCAGAAATGCAATAAAACATGTTATGATATATTTTTCTCTTCTCATTTGCCATATTCATATTAGCTTTATTAATACTTCTTCCCACATTGCTTTCGGTTAAATTTCATCCAACGGAATTTTGCACTTTGTCGTAGGAATTTTTATGTAGTTGATAAGTATCAAACTATTCAGAGAGATACGCAATTGGTCGTATATCTGGAAAATTTTTCAAAATCTTTAGTGAATTTTTATAATTTTTCGATATTCCATATTCTAAACAGAGTAATGATAATGGTGATTTTAGTTATTCAAGTCCTTCCACTGATAAATCATTACAACGATAAATGCTTTGCAATACAATGGCTTCTTCAGGTAAAAATCATTTCAGTTGAAGTTATTATAAATGTTAATACATATTTTGATGAAGTATTGGTTATATCTATTTGATAAACATAATTATCATTCTGTTTCCTATATAACAGATATGATATATCAGTATTATATTCAGCCCTATGCTGTATCACTTCCGCTTAAAATAACGTCACCGCTATTCGCCATTTCCGTTATTTTGCTATTACCGATCAACAGCAAAATAACGGAAATGGCGAATAACGGTGGCGATATTTTTAACGGAAGTGATACAGCATACGGCTGATTATCATATATTTTGAATGTAAAAAAATAATCTCATGAAAAATGTGTAAAATAATTTCTATTCGTTATCCGCCAGAAACAAACTGTCACTAAACACGGTTAAATGAATTATAAAAATCTTGAAAATCATTCGATCTGCTGTTACAAAAATGTAGGTGGATATATTCTGATTATAAGGCCCGGTTTCACAATGATTTCAATCTATCACTTAGTTTAAATAGCTGATAAATTGTTACAAGGTGACAACTGCAACTCAAGTTCGGTAGTCACTAAACTGAATAATGCTCCAAGCTCGTTATGAAATGGGCATAAAAAAGATAAACAAACAAAATTAACGATATTTGAAGGTATGCAAAATTATTTGTAAAGTAAATTCTCGAACTGACGCTCTTCAAACGTCTAGACGTTTTTCACAAATCAATAATAATGTTTGACGTGTTACTGTAAGTCAAATAAATCTTTCATTGTAGTCAGTTGAACTTCATCAACTTAATTTTTAATTGTACCACAAGTGAACAAATCGAGCACTGATAAATCTGGAGAGCGGGGTGGCTAAAGAAATGGTTGGTTGTTGGATATCCACTGGTCATGAAACAATTGTAAAAAAGTATTGACTGAGCGACCATTATGCGCAGGCGCCCTGTCATGTTGACAAAATTGGTTTCTATGCACGGTGATTTGTAAATTGACTTAGTACTGTTTTCTGAATTATGCCAAATATTCAATAATCCTTCACTTGCAATAAAGAAGGTATACTCATCGTTTTAATTTCCCGAAATCTTCATTTGTTTTTTACTTGATGAACAGTGTCACGACGCTAGACTCTTGAAACTTCATTTCCCTGAATAAGTGTTGATTTGGGTCACTCCAGTGCTTTTGTTAATTTTGCTTTGCCTCTCCATGTGATATCAAAATGATTTGTTTCCCAAAATCTCAGTCCTTGTGAAAAATAATTTTCTTCCAGGTGCTGAAATATGGAGAAATTATGTGGGTGAAATGTATGTTTACGCTGAATTGTGTGAACTGGGTGTCTTGATAATTCTGATTCTCTTGCAACTTAATAATAATGAAAATTGTTGAATTTGCGGAAAAATTATCCTAAAACATCAATTTCAATATGTTCATCATCAACATTTGGGCTGTTTCTTTGTACTCTTACTTTGACGGATCCAAACTTTGTAAAGCATTCTATAATTAGTTTTACCCTACTTTGTTAGGGCTTCTGTTTCTGCCTATTCCGAATAGCAAATGTGTTACGTTTTTGAGATAACCCTATTACATTCTACATAAATAATGAAAAGATTTAAGTAATCTTCATTTGAATAAGTAATTCAAACAAGCCGGCATGGTTACTACAATGAAATTTCCATGGTAATTGATTGTTTTTAACGCAACCGTGGCACCATGGCCAACTGAGAATAACTGAACTGAAGAATACGTAATTTTCTGGAACAGAGAGAGGTGAATTCGCCAATATTTCGAAACCTGTTGGATGTATTCATAGAAGTTAGAACCATTTTCGGAACTGAATCGAATGAGATGATGAAATTGGGAGATTCCGTTTGAAAAAGTAGACCTCAATAGTTAGATATTTCAACCGCATCTTTGTCATTGTATAACTCTATTCAAAGTGATATCAGTATTCCCCTGAATTGGGCCCTCCGAATTCATCGATACACAATCAAAAATGGGCAACTTTCAACTTGGACATTACACAAGAAATATATTCAGACTTTTTTGTAGCGTTTGAAACTCGTATAATATACATTCAAATAAAGAAATGAGTGACCCACTTCCAGTATAAGAGAAAATGCCCATTCTTGAAACTATTTTAGTAGGATTGCCCCCATCCACAATAATAGTAAACTATAAAATTTCCAAATTTGACCCACTTATAATTGTCCATATATTATAATTTTCCATACAGAAACTGTATAGTTTTGAGTCGACAATGATTCTAGGAGCTAGTCTGGGTGTTTCAGATTAGGGAAGGTATAGACAGGGGTGTTCCATATTTGAATGTTGATCCTAAAAGGTGAAATCTTTGGATCATTTTAGGAAAAATTCTTCATATGGATGTAGAACCGCAACCGCTTTATTTCCAAATTACATAGTGATGGATTTAAGAAAAAAAAATCCCGAATAATATGTCTATTTTGTATTTTTGGCATATGCAAAGTACGCATTAAAATAAATGTTCCACAGGCTGAAGGTTTTTTTTTGCGTCAGGGGTGTCTTGGTTAATATGACGATTACATTGATAAGCTACTGTTTTTTTGTAAAATAAATATTATTTTTATAATGGAGAATACGTTTTCAGCGTGGCAGATGAGATTATTCAAATTAGAACTGTATTAAATTAATGTGGATCAATTATTCTCGATTTTGAATTCAATTTCAAACGTAAAAACTACTCTATTATTATTCTAATAATGTTCTATCTTCTCATAAACATGGCCTCTTAATTTTTTTCAGATTTTCTGAGTAAATGCATTTCACTATTCAAATAGAAAACATTCCGCCGGACGAAAAAAGTCAAGATACCATTTTTATGAGATGTTAGAGGACAAGCATAAAAACAATATTTATTTGATAAACACAATGGCCTATCATTATTATATTTTGATTAGGTAATTTTCTAAAATATAAAACTATAATTTGGAAGTTACACGAATTCTTGAATCAGTCATTGTTTGCAGATACTTTTTTGGTTCAGTGTTCCGTGTTCACTACTTCCGTGTCACCTCGATATCCAGAAACGCTCCCACAGAGCTACATCATCCTCTCCAGAGTTTTTCCGCTTCCCACAAAAAGTTGTGTAGTGCCACTTCCGCTGATCTGCAAAGACTCTCATTGTCAAAAGCGCTATAGGTTTGAAGCCCGCGTCTTGTCCCTGACTATCAAGTTGTTTTTCAACGTTATCAATGAAAAATATATGAAGATACGTAGTCGACACATCAATGAGTATTCTTTAAATTTCACAGAGGCTTGAAATCCTGATCATTGTTACATATTTATGGGCTGAAAACATTTCAATAAGATGTTATTTTACTATTTTTAATACAAGTGGAGATAAGAACCTTCTCTCAACTCAAGAAGTCGAATTCAATATTAACAAGAAAAAAAAATTCTTCCAAGGAAAGAGCAAATTTATCCGTATCCCTCTGTAGAAAATTGTCAGCATTATCAACGAAATCGTTCAAATTCAGCGACAATGACATAGCCGGGTCGAAGGCCTTCTAATTAGCACATTTTTGGTAAGATCGTCCTAATAATATTTGATCGTCTCGAAGTATTTGGAGTGAAAGATTTCAAGGGTGGGAAAATTCGCCTGGCTATGCGAGTCGACGGCATATTTCTAGAGGTATTCCTCGTGAGCGGCTCGACATCAAACGTCTTTTTATATAAATATTTAGCGAATTTTAGTGATTGGAACTATTGACGTTTGCCATATAACAAGATCTGATTTATTTTTTGAACCTCTCGGATTAAATTGGCGAATAATTAACGATAATAAACGTAAATTTGTCCACGATTTATAGGGAACTGATTTCAGGACGGACGAGATGGCGTTATATGTACGTATTGCGGATTTGTTACGGGATTAATTCAATCAACTGCAAAGAGTGTTTTTTTATGGAGTGAAAGGTACTTTTCTTCTTCAGCTTCAATGGTTAATAACTTTCGGGTAGTTAGTGTTGACAACATATTTCAATCATTCGAGAATTTGCTTCATTCAATTCGATTTCTCTTCAGAAGACCAACTTCACTTCAACGTATACCACTATTTTCATGATCTAGGAAGATTTAATATTCCTGCAGAAGATGCGGTCACCAACTGTTTTTTCAATACCTAACATTCAGCCCATTGGTCATGATGTATGTGCAAAAGATTTTTTTGTTCATTTGAAAATACAACAGCGTTTAACATGGTCATACAGCTGGAATGCATACTTGCCTTTGAACGTGTTATGCCATGCACGAGAATAATGACCATTCTGGGAATCGAACCCACGCCTCTGTGGTTGAGAGCCAAGAGCAAGGTATTGAAGCACTTCTTTTCAAGGCAGCAACCAATACGGCCCATGAACTCGGTCTCGTATTCGACACTGAATGGACGAACCCAAACGCTGTCACCGAGTTGGGACCAGTTCAATTAAAAGTCCACGTCAAAGATGCGGAGAGTGAGAGTCTCCAACAGCTTCATAAGGATAAGCCAAAGCATGGGTCTTCTTCAAGAACATTGAAGACCTTGGCTCATCAAGAAAACTGACCTTCGTATTTCTCAGGTAAAGTGGGCTGAATTCGGAAACCAAGGGATGCATAATGGCCTAGCAAGATGGTGTTTTCAACCCCCTCGTCTCCCGTAGTCGGGTGATGGGTATAGAGGGCGCTGATACTATATGCAGAGCGTATCGTGCGGCAGCTAAAACCATAATGCATTTTCTGTCAACCTGATCAGCTTACGCGGTCTCAACCTATATCCACATGCATATCGCGGCGCTACGAGTGTTGTACTATCATCCACGACACTTGTACGGTATAGACGAGACATCAGTACTACTGATATGGTTTTTTGTATTGTGAAATTTTGTGAAATTTAAACCCACTATAGTAGAATTATCGTTCCGAGCAATGAATTTTCAGTAATAAGTTTATTTGAAACATTTTAAACAAAAACTTATTCAAATTTATTATTTTTCTATGGAATGATTATTTATCATTTGTGAAAGACACTGTACATAACTCTTGAAACGTGAAAACAAAAAAATGAGAAACAACAGCTGAATGAAGAGGGAATTTGAATTGCACCAAAATGAATAAACTCTTCAAAAAAAGGATCGGAACAAGAAAATATTTAATTTTAGTGACCGTGTTAAAAAATGGCTTGAAAGTTTTTTGTAAATTAGAAAATAACTAGTTTTTGATGAATATATCCCAAGAGTCTAGTATGGATAGATGAGTGTTTAAACAATATGGAGTAGCTTAAACATTTTTAAAAGCAGAGCCCGTTTTGGCAGATTTAAGAAAATACAAAATTGAAGAAAATTGAGTCAAGAATAAACCAAAACCATATTCCAAAATCTTAAACCAGAAAGTTTAAGAAAGGAGAGTTTGGACGAAATTTTGAGAAACCTACAATCCAGACAACAACTTACATGTAGTTAGTCAACGACCAATACACAAAAAGTTCCTGCAGCGGCGGATCTTTGAAGAGATGAAGGTACTCGAAAAATTATTTCCTGATTAAAAAAAGCACAAAAACATTTAATTCAGTGCATATAATAAACATTGAACAATTCCGAATTTAACCTTACAAATGTCACACTCAGAGAGCAAAAATCATCAGAAACAGAAGTGTCAATTTGTAAATAACGTTAACCAGCCACACAGTAAAGAATTGACATATACAGTGCATAGAACTCCATTAAAATTCATAGATTTCGAATGAACTTTTGACTGTAATTTTTTATATTTGGATGAAGAATAGATGATAATGATAATTATAAGTTTTCTCATAGAATAGGTTGATAATAGTAAGATCAAAAGTTAGAAGCTTCTAATTCCATGTTTCATATTTACATTTTAATATCTTATATTCCATTTCAAAGAAAAATAACATTTGATCATTTTGATTTTATTTATTTGGTCTACTTACATAAAATAAAAAAACAATATTAGAAAGAAGCCCGCTACAATCTCCTGAGAAAGAGATCAATTCATGTCTCTAAGGAAATTACTGATCTGAAACAAAACAAAAAAACAGGTTTTAAAAAAGTTTCAGGTAAAGAGCCAGGCTTTGATTTCAGATTATGAACAATCAATTTATAAACAAATTTATCGCAATAATAAGCTCCCACAAAACGTAGGACATTTCCAAAATTGACAATATAAACAAAAATTAAAAAACCGTGCTGATGAGTTGGTAACAACGAAACAGCGCTGTCCACGAATGGTGAGGCTCTCGGAATTGAATCGAAAATATTCTATTCACCAAAAGTAATTAATATATTATTATATGTATATAGTGAATAGTGAAAGACCCACTACATTTTCCTGTGGTACGCCTTTTCCGATTTCTGTTATACCTGAAGAGAACTTAGTATTTTGTTATCTAATAAGGTAAGGTCGGGTAAGTGTGAATTTGGGGCAAGTGTCAGTTTGCTCTCTATCTTCGCTAAACCGGGCGACAGACCAATGCCATCTATTGACGAATAGCCTACACTCATAATGAATCCATAACCATCATATAAAATTCAAAAGAGATCTTGTGAAATCCAAATATTTTCCCCAATTTTCTAACCTACAATTCATCAACCCGAACGAGTATAACGATTTTATTTCAAGCTTTGAGTGTATTGTTAAAATCTAAGGTAAGAATCCGTTTTATACACTTTTCTTCTGCCTAAACAATGAATCTGACTATAGATTGCCGTTTTTTCATGAAGTTGTTTTTTTTTTTACATTTTTCCATTGCATGTCACACTTACCCCGAAATTAAATGTTATTGGGGATAGTGTGACCTATCTGTCGGGGTAAGTGGGAACCTGGTTCATTTGGCCAATCTAAACAGTAATAATTTTTCAGCTATAGTACGAAATTATATATGGAAATCTCAGGAGCCAAACAATATACCTGGCCAGATGTGGAAGACATTGATACACTTTCTGAGGATGAAATAATAACTGTGCTTCCATCACCACTCGTCAAAAGATGGGGATCAATGAAATTCTTATTCAATTTTTCAGATATCTACCTGTAAATTTTTATTTTCAACAAATGTTCACTTTCACGATTATTTTTTGTTTTTTTCCAATGGGGCATTTCAAATTCAATATTAAAAAGTTCCCAATTATGTTCCTTTACTGTTTACTCACACCTGCCCCAAAGAGAGATTTACGTGCATTAGTATCTTTAAATTTGGCCAGAATCACACTTGTCCCAAATTTCCGGGGAAGTGTGACCTATGGAGATGTATATCTGAATATATAACTAAAATTCACAGAATACGTTTTTCAACAGTTTTCTGTGGCGTATTACAAAGACTGATCTTCGAAGTAAATACCTGCAAAATTTCATTGTTATATTAGTTCAGTTTCATCAGATGGACTAAATTCAATGCGAACTAATGAAAATCACGGTCACACTTACCCGAGCTTACCTTACCTACTTTTTCTTCTCTGTTACCCAAGTATGATTTTAAGAGATCCAAGTCATTTTCTATGATTCCATAATAATTGTGGAAAGTAAAGCATTGTTTGAAGAAGAAGTAGTCTTCGAAAGGCACAAAGACGTCTCGTTGAAAACTGCTTTTGACAAATGTCGTAAATATCGGATAATCAGTACAAATTACAGAAATAGTTATCTGCAAATTGGAATGATTTTTCATGAAATGAATACAATTATCATTATTATTATTTAGTTTATTACACTGATTCATCGACTCGAGAATAAACTGATTCGTGTTTTCGTTCCCAACCAGCAATCATCAGATTATCTTCGATAAAGTATTCTAATAACTCGAATACCTGAGCAGACTTGTATAAAAAAAGGATAAAAGAATGATATTGAACTGTTGATGGTCGAAGTAGGTATTGGAATTCACACTATAGCAGTAAATTGTAATAAATGTCTCCTTTCCTCCGACGTCCCTGCAGCCATAACGCCCAGGTTTATGAACACCAACAATAAGAAAACCTACAGAAACCGAACGAACACACTTATTATATATTTATGATTTTTTTCTGATATCTTCGAATTTTATTTCATCTACCTGCTTTTGTTTATGTTGTATTATATTACCTACGCTGTTATAGTGGAAGTTGATAGGTATCGGAGCTGAATGTTTGGGAATATTTTTGTTTCTCACCGAAATATAAACAAAATATTTTTTAAATACATGGAGAGGCGACAATTCAATTGCACGTCATTAATAACTCAAAAGCCATGGAAGATGTGATACTGCTAGAATTAGAGACAAGTTGTGCTCTTTTGTCACACAATAAAATAAAATTTTGGGAAATAGCCTGAGACGTTTGTGGAATATATGGAAAAAAAATTATATGGTAGATGACTAGTACTTTGATATGAGAATATTGAGATTACAGAAAAAATTATATAGCATGAACACTTCCATTTGCCATTGTGGTTTTTCATATGACGTTCCGTTGTTCCAGCGCCACCTTCAGCTTATTCTCCAAAGATTAACTGATTTATTTCTGAAGTATTGAGTGTTTTTTTTCCATATTCCATATAAGCTCATGTTCGGGTTATCTTCAACATGTCTATACTGCAGGACAATCATCTGGTTTGTTCGCTGAACCAATATTCTATCATTCATAGTCATCATTTCAAATATTATTATTTTCCCTGAAATGAATGACCATGACTTTCGATACTATCCAATCATACATATATTTTTTTAGTTTTCTATAGTATAGTTATTGTCAACGGTTTTCAAATCTGTAAAACTTATTCCGTTTTATATTCTGAATGCCAAATGAGAAATTAGATTCAGGGATTCAATTCAAACTCTGTTCGTAAGGGACATCTTCTGAGAAAGAGATTATTGAAGAAGATAACAATAGCTTTTTCCCTCACCGGAAATGTCGTGCGTTGCTAACAGAAATATTGAGGGTCGATAAAATAGAAATAATGAAAACCCAATATGGAATGGAAACCTGAAATCATGATGGAAGAATGTCCACATGATTTTGAGAACAGTCGATGCTCATACATGTTTTTCGTAATTCATTACTCATTACTCTTTTCCAATTCGGTTTCCCTTTCTCGATTGTTACGACACTGGTAGCTTACCTATGAAATTTCCTATTTTTATTTCCAGCTTCAGATGATCTTTCACACATTTCACAATGCTTCAGCTTACTGATGAAAACTAATAATAGTTTAACACAAATTAACTCAGAATTTGCCCTTTATTCACGAAAAAACACTCCTATATGCCAAAGACGAAAACAAACAGAAATGTTTAGTTGTTGTTCTGTCAAATATAAAATACAGCGTTGCCGTACTAACCAGACTATATCGAAAACAAAGAAACCCCGTTCGGCGATGGAGATACCATCGTTTTTAGATGCTCCAAACAAACGGCAATGAACGTTTCAATTATTGCCTTCTTATTGTTATATATTTCATACAAGACAGTATTTTTGGGTTTTCGTTGCCATGAATATACTTTACTGAAATCAAAATCTAGCTGACGTGCTTAATGTATCCTTAAAAAATTGCGACATGGCAACAATGTCATGAATTGTGGATAACATTATGAAAAGATGTTACCTTCAGTAATACTTGAGTATTTCTCATCTAGGTTGTGTTAGTTGATCGGAGATTTGGAAAAATCTAAATACATCAGTTTTTCACTGTTCGTACCTGATGAAATACAAATACACCAACCTGCGTATCTACAAACAAAACTGTCCAAACCGAAGTGAAATGCAATTGTCTCATTATTGAGAATACCAAAACATTGAAACATTGAAGTTATTATGAACCGTTACATGACACGGAAATCATACGAATCATGTCATCAGAAGAGTGAGAAAACTGATTCAATCATATTGTATTATTTCTACCAAGAATCTTCTCAGAGGTGAACTGATGTAAATGGGTTACTACACCAATAATGTACTACTTAGTTTCCTCCCGAAAAACTTCAGAGCCCTGCAGCATGTCTGCATCCCTTTGGAGCTAAAACGAGATATAATTCAATGTCATAGATGTCAGAGATGGGGGACTTACCTCGACCAAATGTAAGATGCCTCAAATGCGCTGAAGATCATGTGACACATCTTTGCAGAATATCAGTTGACACTCCTGGTGTACAACCTGCGAGAGCCCACATCCTGCTAATAGCGTACAGTGACCAATTTACAAAGATCTGGTGGAGTTCGTGAAAACTATTAGTAGTATTAATACTTTTTATTTAATTTTTATTAAACACTTAACTTGTCAGTGCCCACATAACCCCTTGTGGGAACATGTGGTGACACTCATTTTATTTCATCAAAAATTTTCTACATAATTTTCTCTCCATAATTTTAAACTTAGCTGATAATAAACCTATATAGGTTCGAAACATGTACTACTATGAAACCATTGAACTGATCGATAGTCTTTTATCGTTCTAACAGCACTAACATTTGGTAGTTATATTAAATTTGTGGAGATGATTTTTTCTTCATTGTGAAAACTAATAGAACTAAGCCGGGGCCAAAAATATATACACCAGCACCCCACCAAAGGAAAATCTATGGAACAGTCACTGAAGTCGCGAGATTGGTTCGGTGATGGGCAAAATCCATAGGGTCAGCGAATTGATCAACATTTTGTTAAGACAGGGCTCGCAAATTCAGGAATTTCAGTCTGACAGAGCAACATCGAGCATATTGGAGTTGAGCTGGAGAATGGAATCTGCGTGTTTCCCACACACCTTCAACGCTTCGAATCGAAGATTTTCACAATATTTGAAAAATATATTCAATACAGGACGCACAGTACTGCTTATGGGGGACTTGATCGCAAGGAGACCAGAGTGAAACTGCTTCAATCAGTCCAATATCATTGGTAAAAGTCTGTTATACTATTCTCTGGATAGCATCGTGATAGTGGTGGACTCAGAAGAGCCACTACCCACGGAATGGATCCATACCTTCAATGATTGACCTGGTATTAAGCAAGGATGTCAAGGATCTGAGTCCTTTCAAGGTCGTTCAGGAATTAACTTCGGACCACGGCCTGATTATTCAAATTCTGATATACAATATGCAGACCGCGAGGGATGCTAATACCGATAAGATTGAGGTTGGGGAAGACTGAAATGTCTTTGTCAAGGAACTGAAAGATGCTACCCGTGAAAGGTGGCAAAGAACTGAGAACCCGGTCCATAAGAAGAATAAATTGAATTTGGAAGCTAATAAACTCCCACAAATGAAGCCTGAGTACAATTAATCTTTATTTTACACTGTTTTTGTCTGCGGTTACACAGGGTCTTGCATCAAGGGCACAATCTACCATATCTCAATCATGGTAATATGGATGATTTCATCAGCGAAATGATACTATTATCCGAGTTCTACAAAATGAAAATGATGCCGTTTACACGGGGTCCCAACTTTGTTTTTTTTTGAATAGCAACCCGTATTTTTATCAGTTTTTCGATTTCTACTTGACAAATAAAAGGCACTTTGTTTGAATCTTTTTTCGAAAATATTGACGGTTTTCAAGATTTTTCCCAAAGTTCGTTACTCATAATATTCGAAATGATAAAGTTATGCCAAGTTCCATTAAAATTCATTTTTGGTCGGTTCATTGGTGACTATCTCAAACGATATATCTGAAATCGACCTGTGTTATACAGGGTGCAAAAAACAGCTTACCAAATATTGCAAATAAGTAGGTGCAAAATTTTTATTTCAAATGTATATTATCGGCCAATAAGAAGCGCCAATAAAGGCTCAACAAATTTCATCAAATATTATCTGTATGGTTGAAATCAATAGTTTTTCTTGATTTTTTTTATTTATTTTCTAAAATTTTAAATTCTTTCTATTTCTTTGCCATAATCTCAATGAGAGACCTTTTTTACGGCAATTTTTTACGGCGAAATTCATATTTGACGATTGCAATCGAGGAATATGTTGTTTGTAACACATTATTCGTACTGAAACACATTCAAATTTTTTCATTCGATGAATAATTTTTGTCCAACTCATTCTTATATGAAATTTCTAGAGCCTTTGTTGGTTCCTATGGATCGATAATATAGAGGATGTTCCATTTAAAATAAAGAAGATTGTGTACATTTTGATATACAATGTGTGGCAAGCTGTTTTTCGCACCCTCAATACCACAGATCGATTTTAGATATATTATTTGAGAGAGTAACCACTACAATGTTTGATCAAAAATGAATTTTACTGGATATTGGCAAAATAATATACAAATATACAAGTCACGAATTTTAAGAAAAATTAGTCATGACAAAAATATCGAATACCAATACCATCAATATTTTCGAAAAAAAGATTTACTTATGGTACCATTTATTTAACAACCAGAAACCGAAAAACTGATCAAAAATACATTTTGCAATTTGAAGGGGAAAAAAATTGTGACCCGCCTAAGAAAAACTGAACCCTGTGTACGTGCCATCATTTTCAATGTGTAGAGCTCCGAAAATAATATTATTTTGCTGATAAAATCATCCATCCATCTATTACCATAATGGAGATATGGAAGACAGCGCCTTTGTTGAAGGACCCTGTAATAATATGAAAAGTAAGTTTGTAGTAAAGGAGTGATATTTTCTTTGTTTTTACTCTCTTCATAAATGTGTGATTAATGTGTAAAGACAATTATATCGAATACAAAAACGATATCCATTCGAAAATATTAGTAGTTGTCCACGACCAACATACTGGGCTCTGTAAAAAATAAATGGCTGCTACTAATCAAGTAACTAATTGAAAAAATATTTATGAATTTGATGTTGCAATTGCATTTTTTTATTTTTCCATTTAATTTAATCCTCATCTGCGATTTTTATGAATTAATGGATAAATCGAAGAAAATAATTTGGGAATGATATTGGACGGTAAGAAAAAATCGTCACTTTTTAACAGTGTATCCTGTTTAATGATATGATAATGACCCACCCAATGGATATTAATTCAAGAATGATGGTATTTTATGAATATAATGTCTGTTTTTATGATTGTTTATGTGATACAGATGATTGGTTAGTATTGCTTCGGCTTGCTAAGGAACATAATCTTCATAATAGCCGTCATGAGGTGAACTTTACTTAATGCAGGCCCGTAATTAAATGTGATATTTGTGTTTCCAATTTGCATTTCTGATATTGGAATCCACTCGAGTAGACCTTTTTCGATGATACTCAACGCCTATTATGAGAGAAATACGACGTAAGTAATGAAGAGGGTCCATCCGCAACTTTTGGGGAACTGTTTTGAATTCTTTCATTGTGATCAAAATTAATCCTGTGTTGGGCTGTTGTCTTGGGTTTGCATAATATGGAATAGAGAATTTTGTTAACTATTTCAATAATTCTATAAAAGTGGTAAAATCATGAGTCGACGATGACTCAGGAGCTCTCGTGTTTCATTTATGTACTACAACTTTTATTGAAACGATCACTAGCAATAGTATCACCAATAAATTTTTTCTGTTAACAAATCAAATGCTTTGCACAAGAAATAATTGTTCAATGGATAAATACAGGATTTATTTTATGAAAACTTTGTCATGACAACGACTCGAACATCGAGTGTATAAGTCGTGATTCATCCAAGATATTTTTTCAGAAAATCATTACATTTCAATGCAATTTGAAATGCATTTATTATTAAAAATATTGTTGCTTTCTTCAGTTCTATCTATATACTTGCGCTATTATTAAAAAATTGTTACAATTCTTATTTTGCTTAATTGGCTACAGTCTTATACGAGTAACCCTCATAAGTCATCGAGACATTGCGATCTAGGGAAAACGTAGCCCTTACCTCACCTCTTAACGTGTGATGCCATGCACGGAACTGGTGACCATGCTTGAATTTGAACCCACGCACATAGCGATGATTGGGTAAAGAAGATTATCCCAGTCCAATTATTTAGTTTGACAAAACTTCTACACTGACAGTTCAAACATACTGACTCGATACCTAAAACTATAAACAAAACGTTTTATTATTCAACTGTTGTAGCTCACAATAATTGTATTACTTCTATTCGAGAATATAATCTAGAACAACAAAGAAATTCAAGAATACAGTACGATTATTTTGAAATAAGAACTGGATCAAGAATGAGATTCCAGATTTTTCCTTGGAATTCTTGAAACGTTTCTAAGAGTTCCACGCCGTTTCTAGAATAATTTTGGATCTTTTCATGGAATACCAGATTCGTAATATTATGACCTCGAATGTATTTTGAGGAGATTAATACACAACTACAATATTTTCAATATCTCCTGATGATTCATGAATAAGAATGTAATATGACGTTGATGAAAACTCGGAAATAATCTGACAGTTGTCGAAATAGAAAGGACCTTGTCTATTTTTTATGTAAAATGACTTCCTGCTGACTTTCTGAAATTCCGATATTTTGTACATCATGGTATTTTCGATATAGTCTCAATTTCAGATTGATCCTATGATAAGCTTTCCACATACAGGGTGAGAACAATCCGATATTTGCTGTTTAGGGTATTAGGCGTCTATTTGATTTTAGTACTTTAATTTGGGACTAATTTTTCTTAAAAATGCCAAAATATTTCATTAAACGGGTCTTCTTCCGGGTGTGCGAGGATATACAGGTATGAAGGGGGTCGTTGGAGAATTGCCGTATCGGTATTTCGGGCCAAGGATTGTCCTCTTCACCTTTGATTCCTGTTTCGGGTCGCTTGTGTACCCAAGCTGATTCTGGTGGAGGAGGGGAGGGGTTTGTTGGCATCTAGTAGGTTGGGTGCCGGCGTTGGCTGGGTATTCTAATGTATTTCATAGGACAATTATGTCACCCAAGTAGGCGAAGCAGTATGGATCCAGTTCAGGCCCATTAATGCAATTCATGAGACGTTGAAACGTAGCGAGGGCGGAATGCAACTCAAAAGGCATTACTTGGAACTGATACTTGTTCTCTTTGTGGAACGTTAAACGCCATGATTGATTTGCTGTCCTTTGATAGGTCCATTTGACAGTAGCGTTGTCAGATGTCTATACTAGAGGTATATCGAGCTCGATGACGCTTGTCTAATACGGAGTTTATGAAGGGTACTAGATAGGCATCCTTCATAGAGACGATTTGCCATCTATCTTTTTCACGATGACTACTACAACGGTTCTATTATCACTTCGTCTAACATCGTTTCTACTATCACTTCCTACATTTGGGGTTTCTCTAGGGGATAACGTTGTTTAATCGGTACAGGATTTGTAAGACATATCCTGTGTTCAATCAATAGTGTCAGGAATGCGCGTTAATAACGGGTGTCTTCCTCATCGGTAACTTTAATGTGGTCTCGTCTCGATGGGTTCAATGGAAAAACAAGGGAAGACTGAGTTTTCATAGCGGCGTGGTGGTTGTTCACTGAGATTTGGTCACTTCCTAGTACCAGGCTCACCTGTCTCTTCTGAAAGATATCCATTCATATAACCATATTGAAAGAGAATCCACAGAGATGTCAAATCGTTACTTCAAACCAGAGGTTTTCCACCTGGTACATTCCTGGATGGCCTGCGGTTTTGGGAGTTTTCGGTATTTCTAGCGAATCCCATTGTCTGACTTACCTGTCACCCACCTAGGAGATCACAGCACCAGTGTCACCGTGAACATGGAGCAGGATATGAGGCCGGTGGTTGGTCCTACGGATATGTCGTGGACAATCTGTGTAGAGATTCTGGTAGAGCCAACTCCTTTTCTGGTGTAATTCCCCTGTGACGGCGATTCAGAGTCTGCAGGTCGGTAATGTTGCAAATGGTGTATCTTTCTGATGATATCCACCTCCAATTGACGAGGAAAAAGAACTTCTGGAAGATGGTGTAGAAATCTGGCCAGTTTGCCCATTAAGTTCGGTTATATTCTTTAACCATAATGCAGGCAGCAGTGCCAGCATCGCTTGCAGGCGGCGGTCTGGAGAGATGCCTTATAGGACTCAGATTTCTTCTAGCCTTTCTAGGAAGATGGCAGGGTATTAAGCATGCACCAGTCGTTGATCCTTAGGGGCGGCAGCATGAAGCTACAGGACTGTCCTGGCTGAGGCTGGATGTGATGGATTCTCATCAAGGTTCCATGGAGATCCCCCGGCATGGACTGCTCATCTGTACTCTTGACCGTGATGGCCAAAAGCGCAGCGGTCACTGTTATTTCTCCAGAAGTAGTTGATAATACAAACGGTTTTGAAGTAGTCAAAACAGGTGAAGCTCGGTCATTTCAAATAAACATATCCAGGCGTGTCATCTACAGTGCCAGTGATCTCCATCAAAAACTTGGTGAATTCGGCGTTAGGCTCGTTTTTCCTAAGTAGGTATATCTATCCACTTCGGCTGTCGGGCGTGTCTTTCACTCCTGCAGGATCCTGGTTTGGCATGGGACCATCTGTGTGCCGATTTCATCGTCAGTTTTCATTTATCAACACTTCAGAAACGTACGTATTGCTCGTTTCATGGTCAGGCACTAATTATCTCTTGATCGGCTTTTATCTAAGCTACGATGATTCTAATCGATGAATGGATGGTGGAAATCGCTTCTGCGCGCACGATAATTAACAAATTGATGTGTCGCAAGGTAATGTCACGTCTTATTGGGAAAAATTGATAATCTGTCAAAATGACAGATCGGTAGTTTTCGAAGCATTTTCAAGTGGTTTTACTCCACGGATTCATATTCACCTTAAAATCGGGTTTTACTTACTTTCCGTCGGTAACGGTCCTTGTTCGAGTAACTCAGATGGCGCGTACAGGTTACGTTCATCAACCACTGGACCGTCATTTAGATTCTCTTGAGGACTGTTGGTCTGTGTGTGCGAAACCCGATGTTGCACGGGTTGTGACCTCTATCTGTGGCGCGGTATACTACCGAATCGTGTTGTGATAGTGTTAGCGCGAATACTGCCCAAAAATATCGTACAGGTTCTTTAAAATGATTTTGACTGAACTATTAATAATTGTACACCAATAATGTGTATGTATGTTGCTTCTGTCTACTCTATAGTAACCTCCTTACAATTTAGGACGTGAATCATGAAATCGATGTGGCTTTCTAAATTTGGCGAAGGATCCGATGTTTCCGGATCAATAATATTTTTTTTATGGAAAACTGTTGGTTTTTCTATCATCACACAAGAACAACTTTTTTGTCAGAATTGTTGATGGAATATTAAATCGATGTATGGATAAAAAAATATAGAATAAAGGGATTGAAAGGTTGTAGTAATGGTTAATCAACAGTACCTACTCAATAATTGTAGGTATATACTACATGTGTTTATAAACCTTTTTGTTATTCATTCTGTGGTTGTGTGGTTATGTTTATCACTGCGCGCAACTAGACACCCGCATCGTCTCCACACCTTTTATAATTTTGAACTAGGAGATGTCCAATTTGATAAGTACTATTTTTAATGAAAACAATTCTGTGAATTTGAGAAGTATACATGTCATTTGGGATTCGAAATCGTTTGTTAAATTGTCGCACCCCTACGAACGACAGCCCTCAAAAATCGAAACTTGTGCGAGCCAAGGATTAACGAGGTCTTACCTTTTAACGTGCGATTCCTAGCACTTTCTCAGGCCATCAAAAAAATAAATTGAAATCACTGGGATTAAACCAGTGACCGGTAAGACCAGAATGATTGAAAGCATTGACTCTAACCACTCGGCTACCTGTCCTTCGAAATACACCAGAACAACGTCCAAATAAGATTTCTTGAAATCTCTCTGCTATTCAGTAAAAAAATTGTTAAAATTTGTATATCCGTCAACTGGCTGCACCCTCACCAACAACCCTCAAAAGTCAGAGACTTGTGCAAGCTAGGGAAGACGTAGCCCTCACCTCTTAACGTGAGATGCTATGCACGAGATCATGCTGGGAATTAAACCCACGCCCCTGTGATTTACCATCACGACCACCACGGCCAATTTCAATCCATACATTGCTTATCCATATTATAGTGAATACTTAGGAAATATTTTGAAATAAGAAATCATTCACATCGAACTAGAATCATGAGAATAATTCACTGGCATCTGATGACGTAGTGTGAAGACATATTTTTAATGAAGATAATTATCTACTTTAGTTAAGTAGCAATATGAAAAAATCAAATATGAGTATCCTCATAACTGATTTGTCACCAGTTTATGCTATAGTGATTTTGTGGCTTTTTCAGATGTTACTTTTCCAGTATATCGACTAGCATGACTATTGATCGTGTTACACTGAATTTGCTGCTGACTGATGTTATTCTCGTCTTCAATTTTATAATTACCCTTTCATGAAATCAAGAGTCACATCACATACGGAATGAAATTAAAAATTAATCGAGTTCAATAGACATCCCCGGCAATTATTTATCCATTATTGAGTATTAATGATTTTCTGTCAGGAAACAGGTGAGAAAGTACAAACACAAAACGTCTTATCTGTTTAATGAACAGGTATTTTACAATTCTTTCCGAATTCACACCTGCTGATTTATATCTTGATATTCGAAGCTTTTTATGACATTCAAAATGTTTGAGTTCGAATTATATTTGGTGATCATAAAGTCGTTTATAATTGCAAACATTCGGCGGTTTCAGAATATTTGAAGAATAATTTATGCAATACATATCTTTTTAGTCTTTGAATTTATGTATTATGACATATGGCGATCGTTATTTTTAGTGTTGTAATCTAATTTCAAATCTCAAAATTGTACGCAAGTAGTATTAAAAATATATATTTTGTACAAGAATATGACTTTTTTTATTACATATGCCCGCATCATATTCCGTGTCAAAAAGGGTGCCAATTCTTCAAGAATAAAACAGTATGAGAAAGGGTGTTGCTAGATAACCACGCAAAGTTCTCAGTTTTATCGTATGAAATGTCAAATAAGCCACTATGTCAACATTATGTGACATCAGATGTCTATTACCTACTTGATAACTGTACCTGGAAAAAAAATTAAATGAACTACCATTTCGAGTTATTGTCAGTTGTAGCTATGTTTGACATATTTCGAACAAGTAAGGCCCAAAATATCTAATTGTTTTCATTTTAATATTTACATTAAATTTAATAGGGCCAGAGTCCATTTTAGCTTAATATTAAAAGGGCAAATATCTGGACATAGGACCTTAGAATTCTAGATATAAATCGTATTCCTGCTAATGTCTCAGTAGCGGAAGGTCTCCAAATTTAATGAAAGAAAAAGACTGGACCTGAGTTGGGCATGCTCACCAATAAAAATAATGGGATAAAGAAACGAGCAAAAATGACCACTTATTTTTTGAATGTTTTCCGATAAACTGGACAAAATCTTCTGTACACCTGTGAAATAGTCAAAAGTGATAGAATGACTGATACTCTGGAGAATTTTTTTTTTTCGATAGGTTGGTGAAGGGTCGTAATTAGTTTTTAAACCAAAACTTTTAGTATACAAATAGAAATATTACAGTTCATAATATTTTCTTTAAGTTCCTGAATAAAAATGAAGATGGTTTATAATATATAATCGGATAGACACAATCATTTTGCTGCAAGCATTATTCATAACTGCATCGACAATTTAAATCGTTATTCTAATTTTCATAACAAAAATAACGACCACGAGAACTAGAATTCTTCAGATATTCACAAAGAGTAACTAGGGTATTTCTCATGCATCCTCCTCGAATTATTGCAAATATTACTTCGTAACAATATAAAATGTGTACATCAGACAATGATGGTCTTCCGGCGGATATGAAGTGCAGCGACTATGTCATTATAAACGAACTTCTTTTTTTGTCACCCTCTTATAGGTATACATGGGATATAATCGAAGAGAATATCTGAATTTAAACCGTGAGTTATCCTATAGTAACGAAAATTGCTGACTCAATTACCAATCTACGAGAAATTCACAAGAAGTAATGAACCAAATGGGGAAGTTTCGAACGAATTCGGAAAGGTTTTCAGGAAGTGTATCATACAAATGATAGACTAATTTCGACCATGTCAAGCCTTGTGTATTCCATCGTTCCAACGTTAACAGTCCCATCGAGTTCAGTACTCACATCCCTTTGACGTCAGTTTGGTGATATACCAAAGATCTGGTTTCAGGGCGTGTTCTTCCAATGAATGACAAATATTTGGAACTCACTACATCGGTAGGTTGTCCTTGAGGCAAATTCACTGCAAAAATTTAAGAATTTTTTTTTGTGGAAACCAAATCAAAAAATAAATAGGAAACAGAAATATTTTGTATTTCAATAACGATATCTATGGAAATTGTATCTTAGTTAGGTAGCGATCTAGGAATCATTTAATTATATTTATTACCACTTCATTCGAAGAAGTTTGTTTGGTATATGCTGGATCTCCCTGTATAAATCACATTCGAAAGAATCACAATCACCAGTTATGTCTAGTGCAGTGGAATGTGCTTTTCCCAGGGGTGACGCGGGTGACCGGCTGACCTCTAATGACCATAATTAATAAATACAATAGTCGGTTGACAAGTAGTCATGTCCAAAGTTTGTCCGGAAATCAGATTCCCATCAAAAAGTATTTCATTCTACTGAAAAGAAAGAAGTCACTCCGCAATTACTCAATAGTCATGGAATAAAATTTTAAAAAAGCGTTTAATAGAATGCGGTTGAAAGAAGAAACTGAACCTTAAATAAGTAATCCAAAGCCATCATTGTGATGATAAAATTTCACATGTAGGACAATCAGAAGAGGATTTTTTCATAACAAAAATACTAGTAGAAAACCGACTGTGCCATTACATGAAAGACAGTCCGTAGTTATATTCTGTTATGGACTCGCAACTGTCATTTATTAATTTGCTATAAATATTTAAAAATAAAAATAGGTGTTTAAGTTTTTTCTTATGAAATGAAAACTCATTCAACAATCTGGTTGCTCCGATGAAAATAATTTAAATACAAACAATATCAGATTTTTAGCAATCAGATCGGATCATTAGTAACGGAGAAAATACTGGAAAAACCAGAAAGTTTCGCGTTAAAACCGTTAAACGAACAAACTGTAAGAAAATAAATGTGTAGTAACAAAAAATCCATGGAACCGAAATGTGTAAGATATAAAATGATCAGAATCGAAATCTAGCAGAAAGTGAAGAGGAAATAGGAGAATAATGAACCAGCCTTGTAGAGAACGATCAACTCGTTATAAAACTTGCTCTTTCATCTTCTTGATGGCTCTCACTTATGCCCGTTGACAAATCGAATCACGTCGCACGAATTTAAAACAAATTATTTATTATGTTCCTTTCACGATTCAGTTGGAAGTTTCAATTTTTTTTTATGATTCTGGTAATAAATTCAATGTGAATCTTTGCATTTCGGTGAAAGAGACAGAAATAAAAGAAATCGTAATCCCGACATCAGAATTCATACATTGACCGCATGCTGCGCCATCTCTGAGATAGTAGAGAAACCCGCGATCTACTTTCTGATAGTTTTCGGTTTTTTACATTTCGGTTTTGCTATGATTACTTTCAATATGTCAATTTTAGGTCTAGTGATTTATTTATTTGACGATTTAAATGCTTAGGACTACGCAGACTTCGATCCTGTACGATATCCTGTAACGTTATTTTATCATTTATATGAAGTTTTGTTTTCTGCCGTGCCGTATCTACAACAAATATAAATATTGAGATATTGGATTCTTTAGATTTGAAAACCTATAAATTTCGCGTTTTACCAAGCAAAAATGACTCCAGGTTTATAGCCAAAATTAATAAATCATTTTGCCGTGTGTACAAGAGTTTGAGAATTTCCATCGTATAAAGGTCGGATTTACAGAATTGTAAGCAAGATAGCGGATGCAGATGAGGTATTTTTGGACGGTACTTCTAATGTTTTGCTGCTTTGAGAATATCCATCTGCACATTTTCGTTTATTCTCATTTTATGGTATAACAGATTCAACTTCTTGTGAAATTCATTTAATCGAATTTCATTTCTTCAAAAGTTATTGTGATAATTTTATAATTTGTTTTTGTTGAAAATTTGTTATTGTAATGTTTTGGTGTTATTTTTTGATATTTTTCCATTTTTTCAAAGTTATTTCTCATCTAATTCTGTTCTTCAGTAAATTATTACTGAACTTTGTTGGTTCTATACTTTTTATTCTCAGACTGTTTCAGTTCTGCATTTTACCGCCCTGATAGATTATATTTAATCAAGTTTGAAATTGAAAGAATTCCGTATATCTCCGAATTCTCGAGATATTTCTATATGGATGCCTTTTTCGAAAACAGGGTTGATGTAGAAAACTGAAGAATTTCAATTTTTCCTCTGCTGCCTTTCTTCAATTCTATATATTCCTGGGCCCACAAGATTACATATTATTATAATCTATTAAAACGGATTGAAATTGAACCTGAAAATGAGGAAGAAGTGATATGAAATGGAAATGTAGGTAACTGGAATGTATCGACTAAATACTGAAACATGTAAAAAGAATTTCACATCACAGATAGTCGATATTGCATTATTTCATGGTTGGAACAAAAATATTTCTCTGTGATGGAAAACTTCCATAAAACTGCCCTGGAGGACCGCGAAGGTATTTTCAAGGATTCCTCAGGAGGTTTTCCTACTAACTTATTTTTTTGGCATACCTTTGGTTACTCTAGTTCCTCTTTTCTGGGTGCCCACATTTGCATCCTGCGTTGCACCTTCGAGGAACCCGTAGGGTTTCTCTGGTTGGTGCCATCGAGGCGACTGGCTCAGCTTTCCTCGACTGGGTTCCCTAGGTTCCCTGCATGGAAGGTTTCTCTGTTATCTTATAGTTTGAGCGTACCGTCAGTTGCTTGGGTTTTTTTCCTGGGAGCTCTCTTTTGCTCCTAGGTACTCTTAGGATTCCTCTTATCAGCACCCTCGTTATGGTTGGCTTAGCTTTTATCGACTGGTTTCCGAAGGTCCCTACTTCGGTTATCCTTGTAGGTGGTTCCAGGGTTCCCTTGGGGGGTTTCCCTGCTAACTTGTACCTTGGGAGTACCTTTGACTCCTCTGTTTTTTTCCGAGTACCCGCTCGTATCCATGGTTACACTTCAGAGGCACTCTCGGGTTTTCTTCTGGTCGGCCTTTCCTGGACTGATGTATTGGTTCCTCTTGAATGGATTCCATAGGTCCCTTGAACGTGTAGTTATTTAGTTACCTTCTACGACAGGCAGATCATACCTCGTAACCAGGCGCCAAATCTTTACTATTCTTAATATATCCATGTATAATTTATAATTATTTGATGTGTCAAAACCTAGCCAAAATCGCGTATGTAAAAGGTGTTGGTGAAATACTGGAAGACACGGTATAATTTTAACTTGTAGCAATACTTTATTTTCGTTTTACATGAGTTTTCGAATGAACAGTTTCGGGCAAGAGATGATAGCAGAGCGGTCAGTTCTACTAACGAAATTATTTTTTGTTGTAATAAATTGATGGATGTAGCCGTTACTACGTGGTAGGAGATCATCATAAGAAAAAGAAAGTACCTATATATATATATAAAATTAGGTTTGTAAAATAGTTGTTTGAGAATGTCCATATAGGACGAAACTGCAGTAACGAAGTGTTACAAGTTAAAGTGGTATAAAAACATAGAATTTTTTTTTCTTTTTCTTATTTTTTGTTGTATCTACTTTGGTATGGATTCAGAAATTGATATAACCCCTGAGTCAGTTTGCTGTACTACACTGTTTGTTAGTTTTCTGTTAGGAAAGAACTCCAGTGCACTTATTACTGAATGAAGCAAAAATTATTATAAGCAACTTTATACATATATCGGATTTTTAATCAAAATAAGAAAGCTAAGACCTGCCCTCGTATATGATTATCAAGCCTGACATACGAAAATACACGCACAAATGCACTCGTTATGTCATTATTTCTATTATATTTTTATTCTTGGACACACTTGTTACGCCGGTCATTGTCGTTTTCGGTTTCGTTGACTGGCTGAAATGAATGGGCTTTAACTTTCGTGTAATATGTTGGTAATAAATAATTTTTCAACGGTGACGACTTTTTTTAATGATGGTGAACTACTTGAGGTTGCCGGATTTATGGATGATTTTGTGAGATACATGGGAAAAGTCAAGAGCTGACAATTTGTCAGCAGGTGTATTAACAATGGTTTCGTGAACGGTAAAAGAATATACACGATGGGAATACTCCAATAAATGTATCATAAATGAACCTCCAAAGAATCGGTAGTATATCATTTTAGCACGTGGAGAGTATGAAATGAGGAAAGAACCTAATTTTTCTTGTGCCCTGGGTACTGTCAATTTATTCATCATCGACTACCAAGAGAAGGTGACAACAACTTTGAGTATTTTTTTATATTTTTTGGTTTCTATGACTGAACAACCAAGGGAAAGGGGGCATAAATCAGTACATTTGTTAAGTTATAAGAGATAGAGTTTTGTCAACGAAAAACGAGTCTTGAATAAAAACTTTTCGACATGTTTCGAAAGTGACAGCAAATAAATGTGAATACTGAAGTTGATGGGACAATCTTGATGGAATTGCCTGACAGTGGAACGACTGATGATTCACGAGAAGATCAACAGTAGTAATAATAATAATGAAATATATATATTCTCGAGTATACAGTCATGAAAACCGATATTGAAGACGCATTGATTTGAAAAACATGTATATTATGGCTGTATATTCTGAGGTTTATACCTATCATCTTGAACATTTCTATATATAACTATTCATAAACTCAATTCACCCTTTTATTCACATTTTTCTGGATTAAATTCTCACGCGGCTACTGCGTGCCAGCCTTCTTCCCCGGTCAACTTCCATGTGGGAGTGCTTGACAACCATAATAACAGAGTGAGATTTGAAGAATCCCAGGTCATCTCTAAAGCACCTGTATATTATCAAAGTCTCTTGGAGCAACTGAAATCCAGAAACATCACAAATTCAACAGACCTGAAAAAAGGGTTACAGCTTAACAAAGCTCGATTATCAGTTCTTAAAAATACTTAGTTAGCTTCTTATCCATACATTAACGTTACAGATGACCCTCTCATGGTACCTAATAACGCAATGGACCAATCACATATAAAAACGCTAACCCACAAATACTTTTCAAGATAACGAGTCTCAAGCAGTCGAGAGTTAACTTACTAGCTGTCGACATATCAAAGCTCTGTTAAGAATGTCATTTACTCATGTTGACGAAACTTCGAGAATAACTTTCACTTGAAGAAGCAACTGTATGGCGCAACCATTGTCGTGGTTTTGTGAATCCATAATCTGTTGAAGCCATTAAGGTTAAAAAAGTTATTATGGATCTACATCAAGTATCGGCTCTATCAGTTCCACACTCAAATAAGTCTTCTAATAAGCGAAATGAACTATCAAACGTAGTATATTTCAAGTATAAAAGTTATACTGAATATGCAATGAGCATGTTGCTATACTGAGAAAATCGAAGTATTGGAGGAAACAATAAACATATCATTGTACCATTTCCGGCAATCTACTATCCGCCTTAACTAGCGAATATAAATCTCAACCTCTAATATCTTGCCAATCTATCTTTCCATTGGTCGAGCATCTCTGAATTGCATGCTCCTGCTCACAATAATTTTCCAGACGACATCTTGTTTGAACAATTATTTTATCGTTATGGATGCATAAATGACTCACGATTTTTCTAATTGTTTCGACTATACCTATTAGGTATGTCTTGCGCTACGCCGTGAATAGCACGAATCTCGAAAATTTGTTTTGTTTAAAACATGTTGAGATGACCACATTTGAAAAATAATCCAAAAATTCTCAATCTATAATCTAGATACCAAATGACTATTCGAAGGAGATTTGCAGTAGTTTTTACGATCATTTATCAGATTTCTAATGAAATTATGCCTATTTTGAGTTATGGTAACCTGTAAATATCCTAAATAACTGTCAAATAAGCTATTATAGAGAAGTTGCTGGTTTGAATAGAAAGTCAAATTGAGCAGAAAACTGAACATCTACACTTCGTTTATTAGTTATATTCTTTATGTGAGGTGTTGAAGTTGGGCATGGTTTGAGTTGTAGTAGAAGTGCTTATAATATCGATACTGCCAAGATAACACACTATTGTATAATATTCCTCAGTGGGAACATCGGGGATCTTTTGTTATAGAATTCTTTCCCAAGCATTCGGAAACTTATCGTGCGTATTGAGCCCTTCCGCGAACCTTAGATTATTACACAGTACTCACTCTGGATCATATATGGCGCAATGGCAATTCTGCATGAATTGTTGGTTATATGAAGCGTGCACTGTTCAGAGAGGTTATGTCTTCATTTTAGCACATTTAAAAATACAAACTAAGCCTTAGTAACCAATATGTGAAATTATAATTGAAATGAATAATGATTTCATAATGAATGAATGAACAAGCAGTGTGAAAACCATATTTTCAATAAAAAAATTCCCCCAAAATAAAATGTTTCCGAATAGGAACTAACTTCAACTTTTTTTTAACACGTAAAGAAAAATCCCGATGTGTTCAGAAAATGTCGTGATAGCTGAGGAAGCGTGGTTTGGATGTTCTTCTTGAGTTTTTGGTGGTTGTATGCTTCTTTTCTGCGGAGTTTCAGAGGAGTGAGCGAGCTGGTAAGCTAAGTTTCACTGACGAGATGCGTGTTTAGGGGCTGCACTCCGTATACGTTAATAGTATTGCAGAATATGTCAGATCTGTGTCAAATTATTTGATGGAAAGTGACTTTTAATGCCTGTGCTGTGATCCGAGGTGAATACACAATTTTTTTTTGGAATTTATAGCAAAATGTGTAATATTTTTGATTTCTTGCTTATATTTCGTGATGATTGTTCGTAGCGAAAACGTTTTCATTAACAGAATTAAGGTTTTTTCCATCTAACACAATATTCTAGTTTTTGTTAAAGATCGTAATTTTTTGTAAAATGCCATTGTGCCTTCTATACGGTTCTCAGTAATCTGATACAAATTCATCAAACAGAAAGTTATTTTCAAAATCGATTGTATACTGTTGTTGTTATTTCCATCAACCAGCTGCACACCCTTAAGAGTACAACCCTCAAAAGTCTTCGAAAGACTTGTCCGAGCTAGGGAAGACGCAGCCCTTGCCTTTTAACGTGTGATGCCATGCACGAGACCGATGACCCTTAGGTTAAGAGACAAGCGCTCTACCATCATGACCATCATGGCCCATAACTATTCATAGTATAATTCGCCTACTACATCTACTAAATTCAATATTACCTACCTAAAAAAAAGTATTTCCTGACGATGTTATTCGATCACTTTCCATATCACTGGAAAATTGTGAAAAACTCGCAGTTTGCACTGCAAATTCTGTTAGTCAAGTGTCAGTTGTCACTATGGCTGATAAATATGCTTTTTGTGATCAACATTTTGATGATAATGGTGGTGATACATTTCGAGTTTCTGAAAATTATCGTCACTTATAAAAAAGGCATTAAGAATGGAAGGAAAATAAGGACCTGTCGTATAAGGAAAAGGCTAGACGATTTTCAAAAAATTTTCATTTTGTGGACCACTGTTTGTTGGCCAAAAATCACTGCAAGTTCAGTCTGGTGCTGGAGAATCTTGATCCACGGCGCGTTCTCTTTCTGCACAGCGTTCTGAGAAGGCTAGCTCAATTCTGTAAAGTTGTATATAAGAACGATTATATTCAGAAATTTGTTGAGGTATTCAGCAATCTCACATCTTCACGTTATACTAAAAAGCTAGCAGTAGGTGTTGTTTACAGGGTATGAAGGATCAACAATGAAGAAATCTGTTCATTCCCAGTTGGGTGATAAGCTTTCTCTAGAACTCTGGGGGCAGATAACAATGATCAGATTGAGGAAATCAAATCGAACTGTTGTCTCCACAGACTCAAAAACCATTGAAACGGTTTTGAATAGGATTTTTTGCAAATGCACCAGAACCTGTTTTGGAACCAAGTAACTAAAGTTGCAAGGAGGCTGCTATGAACTAATAATAATAATAATACTCCCTCATAAACACTCGTTGAGTGTACCCAAAGGCATAGCCTGTGCGGGTAGAGGACGGCTATTATTATTATTTGCCGTGGCGCTCCGGGGCGACTTACTGATGTTTCAGGTGATGCATTAACTTTTCAGTTGCAGGAAAACCCGGAAAACCTACAGCACCACCTCGGGTTTCCATATATGCCATAACTGCAACTGTCTGAAGTCTGAACACAGTTCTTTTTATTGATGACAAGGCTATCTGGTTTGATAGACAGCACTGCTACATACTTTTTTGACAAAATTCAGGACAATGAAGTACTCTGTATTGAACTTGTCCTGTAACCTTGTGAGGCCGAAAGATCAAAAAAATGTTGAGATCTTTTATTTTCTTACTTTCACTTTGACTTTTATGTTACTGGTGAGTAGTTCTTTCTCATTATTTCGTGACTTTTTGCTTAATTTTTCAAATATTCACCCTCTCTCCAGTGGTTTTGAGTCATGTCTTCACTCATATTATACAGAGTCAATACAATTAATGCTTCCACTTTTTTCTCAGTTAATATGAGAGTTGTTGAAAAAGAGTTGAAAGTTGAACGGTATTCCACTCTGCACCTCTTTGTGAATTCAAATATTTTATTTTTGTAAATGAAACCATATGTCATGTTAATATCGTTAGAAAACTTGTTTTCTTCCCATTTCATTAGTACTAACATTAATTCAACCCTCATATTTTTGTGTTCAACTCTGTAATTTACGTACCTGTTGCTTCATTAGTTCAAATTTTCTAAGCGATAAAACTGTTTGAACCAGGCAGTGGCCGATTTACTGAATCCATCCAGATTTTGTAGACAACATAACAACAACGTTTAGGTCACTTTCTGAAAAAGGCATAATACTTTCCATTGCACTGTTTCTCTGCAACGTCTAGGAAGGCAATCAGGATATTTTTTTATAGAGATAGTTTCCGACAAAAAAAATGATAGAGTACGAGAAATATTTGCTAATATGAAACCTACTTGTATATCTAGTTTGTCTTTGTATCCTCGAACATTTTTTTTATAGATGATGGCTTCCAGATGTCTCAAATACAATTGAAGTAACCTCGTACTGAAGATTTTTGCACATACTCGAGCAAACATTCGTTTATTTCCAGAATAACGCCCTCTATAATTAAATTGAGATTTGTCACTATGTCCAAAGCACAATAAACAAACGTCCGATTGACAAATTCGTATTATATTTGGCTGTATCCGAACTCGACCAGTTTTTCTTTTTAACTCTAATGGATCTTAGTTGGCCGGTGACAAAGATTTGTATAGGCGTTAAACCTACGGAGACTCTGATAGATTACTTAATCTCACATGCGCTATGTTTATGTCGTTGCTCTATTGTTGGACAATTGATGAGCTCAGCCGCCTTGATTTTAATGTGCTCTTTCAATGGATTAATGATTAATTTTGGTCGGTCCATCGCCATCGCATCGGGACCGAGAATACGATCATTTTTCAAGGCGAGGCGTGGACGATTCAAATAAAAAATGTACATTATAGTTAATGCTGGGCATTAGTTTGGTTTTTTATCGAGATTTTATCTATCGGATTGGATCAACCGGAGAATTCGGTCTACAAATGCCCTTTTTGGTGCTTGTACGGAAGCTTTGCGTAACATGAGCCATGACAGGATTGTTTGGTTCATAGATAGGTATTTGTAACTAGAGGAGATACCATATTGGTATTCAATATTATACCTACTCGCTACATTCATGAAATAACATTATTCCAAAAGGGATAAAAGTATGGCATGTAAATCGAAACAGCACTCATTCTCTCTTAAGAAATAGAGTCAGGTTATTCATATACAGTGTACTCGTACAACAATGTTTGGGAGAAATTTTCTTAGGCAAGAGTTTGACAGGAATGTGAGCAAATGGATATATTGAAGGATGGGTGATATTTCAGAAGTGTATAGTTTATTGTTACGATAAACAAAAACCAGTCTCAAATGTTAGATGGAAATATCTTATAATTGTTTAACGATAGAAAACGCATACCAATTTTTAATGAAAACGCTGCTTCACTAATTGAATAATTGAATAAAACTGTTGCCGAAACGGACCCTCAAGATCTTAATGCGAGGGTCTTCACTCAAGTTTTGTGATAGATAAATAACAACAAATATTTATAATTGAAAATGAATATACTGTGTGTTCCAGAAAAGTTTATTTTGGGTCCTCTGTTACTTCATACCCACACATTCAATTTATAGAATAGCCTTCATCATCAGTTACACCCAACTCTCTTTTAGATTTCGTCATCGAATGATGGAAATGGTGTATACTTGCATAAATAAAGGATTGTGAAGCTTCACTAAAACTTTTTCAAGTCACATCTTGATAATGAATAACAAATCGAAAGCTCTTGAATTTCGTTCAGGAACAAATCACTATTCTTTTTGAACCAGTGAATAAACATATTAACATCAGGATTACTAAAAAATCAATTTTTCAAAAAGTTTGGGCGTTGCTTGCTTGATTCTGATTCGAAATTTGGGAGTCATATCAATAAGTTTAGATGGCATGCATACTCCAAGTCGAGATTAATTTACTTTCCAACGACTATTTTTCCATTGAAATTGATAGTTACAATATGTAAAACATTCACTTATTCTACAAAATTTCATACAAGCAAACAAATATACAATAATTTTTCAGTCACTCAGTATGAAGGGAAGATTTGAAATATCCTAAACTCTTGTTTGTGACACATTCAGGGCACAAGACTACGGTAGATAATTTTACAGGAAAAAAAGATATTAGCCGATACGAAAAACAGACGAATCCTTTATTCAACAAATCGTTTTCCCTCGTGATTGCGTGTAAAAATCACCAATAGGTTTGGTATAAACAACGTCAATGTTGTAGGAATGTATAGGGTGCATTAAGTGAGTTACAGGGTGTTGAAAGTGCCCAAAAATATATTTTCAAGAATAACCCAATAACGCTTTTCTTGATGAAATTTGTTCTATCATTGACAGCATTCAGTTCAACATTTTAATGCGAATAAAGATAGGTGCCCCTAATCGCCTGTCTTAAAATTTTATCCCTGGATTAATCTAGATTTTGTCTTTGTTTTCCTAATTCTCTATATTTTCTGAACAGAAAAGTTATAAGATTCATTATCGAAAATGTCAGCTGGTTCAAGATATTTTGAAATTGAATTCGGAAGTGATTTGAAGGCTATTATTTGTTATTTCCATAAAATTTGCCATAACCTTTGTTTTTAGAATCGAGTAAATCAGACAAAATCTATAAAAAATCAGGGGTATGCAAGTTGAGGAGAGGCGATTAGGGGTGTACCCATCTGCCGTATACGCTCCTGTTCGAAGTAACAAACATGTAAAAGGCATTGAAATTTCAAACTATATAATGTTGAGCTATTATGGAGTTATTCTGGAAAACATTTTTTTCACCAGTTTCAACATCCTGCAGTTCTGATGACGCTCATTTTATAAGATATGTTTATTGAAACTTTCAGCCTTGAAATAATCTGAGGATTCTAACAACGGAGTTTGTCCCCTTCATTCTGGGACACTGTATACAATAGAGAGGTTTATTTACTCCATCCAAATTTAAATAAGTCTTTTTCACTATCAACTTTTGCGTAATTCATAATATCTTTCCTGGATACATAAGAGTGGGTTACATCAATTCTGACTTGATGAATATATATGTTTATTGTACATAAGAATAAATTCTTGTCGACAAACACAGGTGAAAATATAAAAAAACATGTATATACAAACTCTTAAAATTTAAAATTTAAAACATAGCAAAATAATAGCAAGCATGAAATATGTCAAATATAAAGTTCATTGTTTCACAATTATAAATGTAAACATTAAAATGTATCGTCATAAAACTCCGATAAATTATAATATGCCTTATCACTAAGAAGTTTTTTTGTCATATTTCTAAAAATATTGTACCTTTTTTCCTTAATTTCCCAAGGTAATTTATTATACATTTTCACCCCATTATAGATCAGAGAATCTTTTATTAGATTTGTTACGGGAATGGGGATCTTTAAACTATTTTCGTTTTGACGAGTATAATAGGTGACATCATTTACTCCGTAATCTAATCTATTTTTGTGGATTAATGAAACTGTTTCTAATATAAAAATTGAAACTAGGGTCAGGATCCCATGTTCAATAAACATAGGTTTACAGGAGTCCCTAAATTTTAATTTACAAAGGTATCTAATTGCTCGCTTCTGTAGTATAAACACTGACTGAAACAATTGGTTGTTACAGACTCTCCAAAAAGATATACCATAACGCAAATGGGACTCCACAAGTGCGTAATAAATTGATTTTGCAGCAGCAAATCCCATTTCATTAGACACCACCCTCAAAACATAACAACCAGATGCCAATTTTTTATTTAAGTTTCTTATTTGCTCTTCAAATTTCAGATTTGTGTCCAAGTAAATTCCCAAAAATTTTGCTGTATCCCTGTTTTCTAATATGTGGCTACCTATATTCAAATTCGGTATTACAGTTTTGAAGGAAATGGCACTTGTCTTTTTAGTATTAAAATCAATTGACTGAGTAAAAATATTCCAATTTTGTACCAATTTTGAAACCTGTTTTCAATACAATTGATTATCAGATAAATAAATTATTAACATCGAAGCAATTTCTTGGGTAAATGGAATAACAATTAAGTGACTTCGGATTGAACAGACTTTCATTCAATTTTCATAATCCTCATAATTTTCATTGTAGAGCAGAGTGTTCCTCATTCCACCAAGAACCAGAACCAGAATGTTCATCATTCCACCAAGAACCAGAATCAACATACTAATATATTGGTTTGCATAGAACTTGCGTAGTTTTTAGGGGAAATTTTGATATATAGGCAGTTTTTTCTCCACTTTTAGGGCGATATTTCTTTCGCCTGATGTGAAGAACTCCACGATATAAATTGAACTACTTTGATGGTCGTTGTGGACTACATCAGGCTCATTGGATTGGATTTGCATGTGAGTGAAAAACGAGTAGTACCGATAGAATCGACTCTTCACAATCTCTTTAACGCAGTTCATATCCCTCGAGCGTGAGAAAACGCAGGTCTCTCGTTTATACCGTACGAGTATCGTAGATGGTGGTATAACACTTGTAGCGCTGCCTACGTTATGGTCTCAGGTGCCCTACGATACGCACTGCGTCTAGTATCAGTGATCTTCTATACATTTTCAGATGAGCTTATATCTTCAATATTCTTGAAGAAGATCCCATGCATTGGTTTATCCTTGCGCTACAAAAATGAAATTCCTTTTCGAAACGGTGAAGCGATATTTCAGCTTAATTCCAATATTGCAGCAAGAATCCAATCCTCTCCTCAGTGACAGCCAAAAATACCATAGTTGTTTCTTATTGAGTTGCACCTAGAAAATAACGAAGTTCTTGAGTCTTTCACATTTGTGACAAGAGTAGTGTTAACTTATGACTTGAGATGGCCCTGTAGGAAATAATCCAGTGGATTCAAGTCCAGGGATCGAGCAGGCCATCAAACAGGTCCACTTTGACCAATCCAGCGATCTTCGTATGTTACGATTGATAATTCACGAGCAACCACACTGAAGTGCGCTGGTGCATCATTGTACATAAAACCAATTTTTAGTCTTGTTGCCGAAGGTACATCGTCCAGAAACAAAAGTTGCGATACACCTCGTCGGTAAGTCATCTTGGCAGAAATACCGGCCGTACTAGTTAGTTGTTATCTATAATTCCAACCCAGTCGTTCAACGAAAACTGATGGTTATGACTTTCAAGTGTGGGAATTCCTTATTGCACTTCTTGAGAAACTTGCTTCATCGGTAAAAAAAACGGCGTCAGTGGTTGAGAGATTTGAACCATCGTGTGCAGAAGCCATTACAATACTTTGAGGAAATTTTGCTAGAAGAAGTGCCTGAACACGTTGCATGTAGTATGGGTACAACTTATAGTCCCAAATAATTTCCCAAACCTTTCCATTACTTCAATTTCTCGAGTAGAAGTACCTGTTCCTTACTGGCATTGACTGTCCTGGTGCCCCATTGCATTTGAATGTGCCTATTTCATAAAGACGTTGATGAATACTTCGAAAGGATTCTTTATCACGAAATCTTCAAATGTACAACCGCTATGCTTGTTATGAATTTTGTTATCAGTAAGTCCATGAACAAAATGCATGTCATCTCGGCATCTATATAGCGTCTCGAACAACAATTTCACTATCGGATACAGAACATTATACGTGTTCAACCGAAATCGCCTGCTGTTTGTAGATGAAACGGCTGGTTTCAAAAGTAGGAACGTTTGTAAAATAACAACGTAAGAAAAAATATTTACTCAATAAGAAACGACCATAGTATTTTTGAAAGCGATCGGCAATCACTGAGAAGAATGAATTCTTGCATCCATGCTAGATGCATTTTTAGCAATTCTTCTGGATTACGAATCTTTCCATGTTATTTTTGGTAATAAAATGTTCCTGTCAACATTTTTGTTTTTCCTGTATCTTTGAAGTTTGCCATATATTCACTGAACACCCTGTATATTGCTGCATTATTAGTCAGTTTTTTGAGATATGTTTGGAGAAAACTTATTTTGCAGCAAAGATTATTCACAAAACACAACACCTCAGTGAAATAGATGCTGCATCCACCTCTTTGGATTTGGATTAATTTTTCTTTTCAAACATGAAAAAATAAAGGGAGAGAATGGAGTTATAACCAGATAAAAGGATCGTTGTCCAATTGAAGAGCTACTGCGCAACCTTCCTCAATTTCTGGAGGGCTAAAAAATGTACTATCCTCTAGTAGGTGCAGTATGTACATAGAGTTAAAAGGAGACCATGTTGAGAAATAATTGAAAAATATATCAAATACTCCAACATTTCTCGAACGAAAATATTTAATTTTCATTCGTAAAGCATCGTCTCTCATGCATAAAAATCCGATTATTAATTTTTAGCGAAAGCAATCCACTTAGTAGCTACGGGCGAAGGTTAGGAATTCATCAACTATTCGGTATTCCCAATACCTGGGGCACGGCTCCTGTATGAAACATGGGATCAAAGCAGGCCCTTCAAAGGAGAACGGCAGTTCAAACTATGCGAAAAATTAATATTTAACCCATGATTATTGTTATTAACTGCCAAAATTACGGATTAAACACTTACAGGGAACGCTTTGATGTCGTGTCGCCCCTTTCGCTCTCTCCTGCAACTTCATAACAAAAGAAAATCGATCCAAGTCAACAAGCCTTGAAATCACAAGTCGTTTGATTTGGAAAGAGGAATGTGTATATACGGGGTGTTGCGAGCAATGATATGATTCATGGAATATACCTAGTTCTTAACGAACCGATTGCGTTTATGTAGCAAGTCTAAAAAATTCAATTTGAAAATTGTTTGGATTTGAATAAAGTCCATCACTTTTCCCTGAGGAAACAAATGAACAATCTACAATTCAATTCAATTTTGTTGAAATCTCCTCCTCTCCAAACATAAAGTGGAAAATATTCGATAAAAACAATTACTTCTTTGTCTAAAACTTTGGCGAACTTTGAATGACTTCTGACGTGTCTCGAGACCAAATCTAAGTCGTTCTATTTGTCCCAGCTAAAGCTGCGACTTACATTAACAATATTTCGAAATCCTTATAGGTAATCCCTTTATCTCAATGATGAATCAGAAGAATAAATGTGCTGAAAGATTTCTCATGGAAAACTTAAAAAAACAGAAAAAAATCTATGGTTTGGAAAAAATCCAAAGCGTTAAAACCTATTTTTTATCTGAATAGTTCGATAACCATGATGATTTGTTGTGAAGCTACAAGGGCCCATCTACCATCCATTATGTTTAGAAATCTATGTTCACTGAGAGGTCTGTATATACCAAACCAAATTGAAAAATGTTTGTTTTTTTAACATACATTCAACAAAATCAACCAACTCAAATATAAATCTCATGAATATGGATTATACAGGGTGATCTGAGACCAATAGAGGATAATCATACCGTATGTTCTTCCCACCAAACACAGTGGAAAACTAAGTGAAATTTGAAAGTTGTATGCATGAAATTTACCAAATTTTATGGATAGGAATGCGCCCCCTCATGGTATAAATACGTGAACAGCACGAATTACATTCAAGCCATGGTTGGTTGGTTAGTTTGAAGCTGACGGGCCAGATGCAGGGAACACTGAGACCTGCTGGGGTCTATTATATTATTCTGTCGTCAGTGGTTCCTAGTTGAATAGGCATGTGTTTTTACCAGGTTCAATAATTTATCCACTATAGGTGTTTCGGATTCATGTCAGTTTCTAAGTTGGTCTGTCCGAATATTCCGTAGCGCGTCGCATTCGGAGATGATATAAGAGGCTGTTTCTACTTCGTCACCACAAAGCCTGCACTCCACGGTTTCTTTGTTTATTCCTATAGTGTGCAGGTGAATTATAAGGTTGAATACTGTGGTGTAATCGCCAAGTGGAAGCATAACGTTTCTTTTTGGCCTCCCTCCGTATTATCCTGTTCCAGTTCCTACCTCTGTTTTTGAGCCATCTATGTACCAAATTATGTTTCCAGATGAAAGGGATTCTACTCCCGAGTCCCATTCGTTCCAGTTGAGCATGTGGTCTGATATCATTTCCAGTCCGTAGTTGGGATCTCCAATTACCTGTTTGTATGAGTCTGTACTCATCTTCGCCCCATGATTGTGATGTCCAATGGAGGAAGATTTAGGATGATTTCCATAGCAGCGGTAATAGTGCTGCTCATAGCGCTCATTATACACAGACAAGCGAGCCTCTGCAGTTTACCGAGGTTGGATTTTGCCTGTCTTCGTTTCACTTTGAGCCACCACAGCGCAGCAAGCTGTATGTGATTCTGGGTCTTATGATTGCGGTGTATAGCCAGTTCATGACTTTCAGTCCCTATGTTTTTCTAAAAGCTGTTCTGCACATCGTGAATGATGATTTGCTTTTATTGATTACATATTGCAGATGCATGTTTCAGGTTAGATTCTTTTCCAGAAACAGCTCTAACTTTTTGACATGATCAGCTACTTGTAGTGTTTCGCCAAAGAATTTGGGTGGTTTCATGCCCTTCAGAATTCTTTTGAGTGTGGTTTTGCTGGGGTTTGCCCACAGTCCTTTTTTTGAACCATTACTCTAAGGTCTTCAGTGCATTTTGCATTAGCTCAGAGGTTATTTGGGCGTGCTTCCTCTGCACGACGACAACTGTGTCGTCTGCATAACCTTAGGTATAGTATCCCTGATTGTTCAAAGATTCCAGCAGTTTGTCAACTACCATATTCCACAGTAGGGGCGATGAAATCCCGTCCTATGGGGGTTCCCTGGCAATTCTAGCTGCACGGAGTCTCCGAACATCTTGCTCTGGGCCTTCCGATTTTGTAGCATTGAGAGTATCTATCTGCAGCTGATTTCGTCAACGCCTTTCCTCCTGGCAGCTGAGACCATGCTTTCGAAGGATGTATTGTCAAAGGCTCATTCGATGCCTAGAAAAGTGCATAGTGCTATTTATTTTTTCGCCATAGAGTCCTACAACCTTGACACTTGGTGCAAAGTCGTCTCGCACGATTTTCTTGTTAGGTGGGCATGTTGGTTTATATGTTAAGGCCGGTCTATTATAGCTGCATCCCGTATGTTCCTGTCAGTTTTTCCAGTCCTTTTAGAAGGAAGGATGATGAGCTTATTGATCTATAGTCTTTGGCCTGGTCATATGAATTCCGGCCAGGTTTCGGAATGAAGACCACGTTCACAGATTTCCAGGTTTGTGGTAGCCAGCCAAATGCTAGGCTCATCCTGTACAGTCTGCATTGTTCTGTTGCTAGATCTTCAATTCCCAATTTTATCAGGTCTGGGCGATTTATATGGGTTGAAAGAGTTTATTGTCCATATTACTCTCAGGTAAGTTATAATCCGCTTTGCCACCTCCCAGACAGCCCTGTTCGCCCCCTAGTTCGAGGATGACAGAGGTTTCATTGCTGGTATTTGCGACTATCGTGGATCCTAGAAAATGTGTCTTAAACAGTAGATCAATAGTTTCTTCATGGGGTTTTTGGAAAGTATACGATGGAGTCTTGCATTCTCTGAGGTTTATAACCTCACAGAACTTTCACCATGCTTTCATTTGTTCCCCTCTGATATATTTGTTATATTTTTGTAGTGTTTCTAAATATTCCGTAAACTCACCAGTTTTTTGCGCTCTATTGAATAATTTGCTCGTTTTTTATAGAAGTTTTGCGAGTTCGATGTTCCACCAGCACACGTTTCCTTCAGTTTGCCTGCTTCTTTGGGGACAGTTGTTCTGATACGAAGTTATTATAACCTTTTGAATTATTGTGAGGTTTCATCTATATCGTAAGCACAAGGTGTGTTAAGTTTGACATTCCTAAGATTTTTCAGGTTTTTCCCAAGCTCCTCCCGATATCTCAGACAGTTGGTTGTCTTCGGGTTCCGATACATTTTGGCCGGTTCACTGGGGTTACCAATCTCCGCGTTCATGTGACAGTGATCCGAGTTTGATGGTTCGTCTGAGACGAACCACACCCCTACCTGCCGAGATGCTTGGAGCCAAGGGTGATAATCAATGATTGCTCGTCTTCTTTGGCTAACAAAGGTTGGCTCATTGCCCCTATTCAGTACTTCCAGTTTACTGGAGACAATTAATTCAAGCAATACATACAACAAGATATTGGAACAATATTTGAAAATAAAAACATTACAATTTTCTCTTTCGCAAACGTGAGGTCCACAGATATACAGATTGAATTATCAATCAATATTGTCAAAGTCGTATCAAGAGTTATTATGGGACTGTCAAAGAATTTGTTGTACTGATCTGCAACAATGCCGAATTTGAAGCAGATTTATCAGTATCCATATCTGAAATCTTAGTAATGACACAGTATTTTTCTAGAAAAGTGCATCTCTACTTTTTATGTTGTCATGATGGGACAGCTTGATTGAATAATATTAATTATTATTCTCTTTGTTGATGCAGAGCTCCTACAAAATTTGCCAGATGACTGTGGCAAAAGATGATCTCAGACATACAGGATGTTTCATAATTGAATGTTAATACTGAAGGGCAATAAACCTTGGTTGATTTCAGGAAAAATTCTTAATATGATCATATGTCCGCGGCCGCCTAACTTCTGAGATACAATACATTGATATTCTCCGAAAAAAATAAGTTTTTTCCAAAAATCTCTAAAACCGCTTGATATTTTTGTTAAATTGGCACCTGCAAAGTGAATACATTTGTTCCAGTATAAAAGTTTTTTAATTTTTTTTTATATATTTTGCGCTACTGTTTTTTTTTATGAATTTAATTTTTATATCCTTTATCTTCTCGTAAAAAGGGTCTCTGGACTTTTTTTCGTTCGGCAGACGGTTTTTGATTCAACAAATAAAATGCATTGATTTTCGTCCTTATGCGTGTTTTTTTCCTAGTCCCAATGAATGTATTTTATTTTTTAAATCTGAAATCATATGCCGGACGAAAAATAGCATAAGAAACATTTTTATGAGAACATAGATATTTATTTGTAAAAAAACAGTGCCGCTTGAATAAAATCTTCAATAACTTGTATTTCATTAATAAAGCAGTTGCGGGCCTATGTTCATAAAAAGAATATTTCTTAGAATCATCCAAAGATTATCGCTCTATAGGCTCAGCAATCAATTATGAAACACCCTGTATAATTGTAAATAGTAGTGAGGTTGTTTGTCCAACGTTTACAAACTAGAAATTCTAGCAATCATGTTGGCAGTTATAATGGAATTTTTTCATACTTTCTTAGCTATTATCTTCCTTGGTTCTCATAGGAAATTTTGGAAGAAGACGAAAATGGACTATTTTACTATGAGTTGTTACAAGTATTAGATGATAGTATATTATTCAACGAGCGGTGATGTAGGTCATAACTCATGCAGATGAAGTTTGCAGCACGAGCCGCAGGCGAGTACTGTCATCAAGTGAGATATGACCATTATCGCAAGTTGAATACTATACTTTATCTACGACTATAACATTAAATACTGACATACAAGCAGAGAGAAAGAACTTTATTTACAAATCTTGATAGTGACCTATAACAATGCTCAAAAAATTGTTGCAATAACTCATTTTGTTTTAAAACAAAGTTAACTATAAAGTATGAACAACCAGTAAACTGAATATGTGGGACAGAATTATGCAAGTTTATTGTTTCTTTTTGTGTTTGTAGCATATACGAGGATATATTGAAAAATTCTTAGCCTACTATAGAACCAAACAAAATTTCAATGTCAAAATATTTTATTACCCAACATATTCTCCTCTTAATTGGATACATTTATTACAGCGAACCTGCAACGTCTCCAGACCTTTCAAAAAAAATGTTTCTTCATGCTCTGCAAACCAGACCTCCACAGCGTTTATTACCTCCTCGTTGGAAGAAAATTTACGACCTTTTAAACTTTTTTTCAGTTGAGGAAAGAGATGATAGTCGGACGGAGGGGGGTGTTCTAGTAATTTAAACCCTAAATCTCGAATTTTTTGCATGGCAACATGAGATTTGTGTGCAAGGGCTTTGTCCTGCAAAAACAAAACAACTTTGGATAGCTTTCCGCCATTTTCTCTTTAATTTTTTCCCGCAGAGTGGTCAGTAATGTCGAATAGTAATCTCCAGTTATTGTTTTACCCTTATCCAAAAAATCAATAATGAGTACTCCATGGCAATCCCAAAAAACTGAGGCAAGAACTTTTCCAACAGATTTTTGGACACGAAACTTCATAGGTCTTGGAGAACCAGAGTGTTGCCATTCCATCGATTGTTGCTTTGTTTCTGGATCGTAAAAATGTACCCAAGTCTCATCTATAGTAACAATTCGGTTAAAGAAGTCTACATCGTTTTCAAATTGAGCACAGATCGAACGCGATGCTACTACTCTTGCACGCTTTTGGTCAACATTCAAACATTTGGGGATCCATTTTGCAGCAATTTTTCTCATGTCCAAATTGACGTGAACTATATAATGAACGCGTTTGTATGAAATATTCAGTGCTTCAGATATCCGTTTCAGCCCAATTCGAATGTCTGTTGAAATCATGTCATGAACTGCATCGATATTTTCGGGGACTGACACAGAAACTGGCCTTCCCGATCGGTCATCATCTTCAATGGAAAATTTACCTCTTTTGAAGCTTGCAGTCCAATTTTTCACGGTCGCATACGAAGGACATTGATCACCAAGGGTATTAAGCATATCTTCGTAAATCTGCTTACCTCTTAACCCTTTTAAATACAAGTACTTGATGATGGCTCGATACTCCAATTTTTCGATTTTCACAATTTCGTTGGACATATGTTTTCTTTTAAATCATTGCGTAACTCTGGTTTACTTTTTTGACGTCAAACTTTACACTGACACTTCTAATGAGTTATTGTTCGTTGCTATGGTAACGCAATATTTCGATTATGCAGGAAACTGGTCTAGGCTAGCTAGATATCAATACATCCTCGTATGTTGATGAAGTACCAACTGGTTGAAGTGTTATATGACTGTATATTTCATTGGCAGTATCTATCTTATTCTTCTCGGAATCATCAACGTAACCTTCAGCCACAGTAGTTGATTGCCAACCGCCATGGCGTTTCAATGCCGTTACCTATATCCCCTCCGACATCTACCAATAAAGTTGCCGACGAGCGGCGAAAACAATGCACTGTATATAAGTTACAGTCTGGTAATTTTGAAAATGTAGCAATCAATGCCTTTCTTCATTGCTCCAAATTTATTATAGTGAGTTATAGTATTGAATTATTATAACCCACGTTGTTTGTTTACAGATACTATCAATTGCTCGAAAGTAGTTGATTAATTAATTCATAATTTAATAGGAGTAGATAATATAAATTTTCCATATAGTTGTTTGTCTCTGCTAATTATGGACTATCGAATTAAAGCAGTCATTCTCCAGATATTTTCACAGATGAGGAAAAAATATAATTTATTATAACAATAAATAATCTTAGGAAGTATCGTTCAAATGAGCCGATGAAATTCATACTGTGCAGGCAATGCGGTTCAAAATACGTGAATAAAGGAAAGAATAGGGATGGAGGGACGCAGAGATGCGGCCAAACACGCAATACCACTAATTGAAACGTCCATTTGGACATATTTATAATTGAAACCACTGCAAATATATTCGAAATAAATAGTATTTTCTCAATTTCTTTCCTGCCAAAATGTAATTGTGTAACATGCAACAGAAAATTATTACATGACACACTAGACTAAAGCGATATAAGATAATTCAGCAGTCGTGTCTATATAACTAATTCGCACAAAAATGTGATTTACATCCTAGCGATGACGACAAATTATTAATATAAAAGTGATTGAACTGATTATGTAACCAATAATAATTACTAATAATTGATAAGGTAAATAATTATTTTTATGTCGTTCACGAGATTTCTTAAAAATATTCAAACAATCGGAATTTACAGATACTTCCCCCATGCTGTACGTAATATCGGATGAAATGCCTCTTCAAAAACATGAATTTAACGGCATCTGCGGTATTGTATATGAGCTTTTTGAGGATTATTGGACTGACCGTATGCAAAAGGTCAAAATAAGCCACTGCTATAGTAAAGCTCAAAAAAAAAAATGAGTTTCTCCACCAAGGTACACTTCTTAGTCCACAGTTATTACTGCTCTATTTAAATAACATGTTGAAACTTGGTTTTTCGGCAGTAATATCACACGCCGCGATGATACAAAAAAAAACAGTCAGATATGGGCCTATACAAACCAAAGTCTGGATAGACATAGTAATCTACTCAGCTTCAACTTTCAAAGAACCAATTCTTCCCAAACTGTATCCTGAATCCATGTTAATGTCAAAGAACCACAGAATGAACAGAAAATGTTACAAAACTAGACATAATAAGCAACAGTACACTAAAATAAAATAGCCACTATGAATATCTAACAAAAATTTAAGAAAGCGGGTATACATGTTTTATGATATAACAATACTCGTAATAGTATGAAAAACACTGGTTGAATTCATTTTATCTTACGATATTATCATATGGGGTGGTAAATCAACTGAAAATACTTATACTGACTCAAAAAAGGATGTTGAACGTTTGATTCTATCGAAACCATGAACTTTATATTTCAAACGTTTTCAAATTTATGTATATAAAAAAAATTGAGAAAAAAACAAATAACCATGATTATGTTCCATAAAAAACATGAAAATTTTCCAAACCTCTACAACTTTTTCTCAAAAATGTATATGTACAACAAGACCAAATAGTAACAATTGTCCTAAATTATAAGAAATTCAAATTATTTCGCACTGAAGTGAAAAAATGTTTACTCGATAATAGACAAAATATCAATACTATGATGAAAATAATATCAATATATCATGCAGCCTACCTAGCTATCTATCGCATCCTCAACAGAGCTCCCAAGTAAAACTAATAGACAGCCCTCAGAAGTCGAGCCAAGGATTAACGGAGTCATACGTTTTGACGTGCGATTCCTAGTACTTTCTCAGGCCATTAGAAAAATAAACTGATATCGCTGGGCTTTGAACTCACGACCGGCAGACAGAATGATTGAAGAGCATTGATTTCAACCTCCGATCAAGTAACACAACCTAGATGAGTAATACTCAAATAGAACTTCTTCATGATGTTATTCCTCAAATCATGACATTATTGCCATGTCGCAATTTTTTAAGGATGCAATAAGCACGACAGCTAGATTTTGATATCTGTCGGGTATATTCATGGCAACAAAAACCCAAAAATACTGTCTTGGATGAAATATATGACAATAAGAAGGCAATTGAAACGTTCATTGCAGCTTGTTGGGAGCATGTAAAAACGATAGTATTTCCATCGCCGAACGGAGATTCTTCGTTGTCGATATAGTCTTGTCAGTACGACAACGCTGCATTTGATATTTGACAGAACAATCATTTGAAGCTACCAGTGTCGTAACTATCGAGAAAGGGAAACCAAATTGGAAAAGAGAAAAATTAATGAATTATGAAAAAAACATGTCAATTAGAGCATCGGCTGTTCTCAATATCCTGTGGAGATTATTTCATCATAATTTCAGGTTTCCATTATTTCTATTTTATTGAACCTCAATATTTCTGTTAACAACGCACAACACTGCCATTGGGGGGAAGATGTCCCTTACACACAAATCTTAATGCGTTTGCGGCGAGTTACTCATCTAGGTTATGTTATTTGATCGGAGATTTCAACCACTCGGCTACCTAACCTCCGTCAGGTAGCCATAAACAATATCTATTTTCGTCAGCAAGTCTGCAACAGAAAATAACTACTGACACCTACGACCGTTGAATTGTATCTGGAAGATTTTTATGGAAATGAACTGCTCTGCAAAGCTCTCTTTGTTCTATAGCAAATATTATGGGAATCACATACGTACCAGTTCCATATTTATTGTCAATTATCAGAGAAATCTTGCTCACCACTGTTTAAATTGAAAGAAATGTATGCATAATATTAATTATTATTATTATTGAAATAATGCGAGATTCATAAAAGAAAGATCGAACAAATTGGAAAAATCGTTCTTGCATCCTTGTAGTGGTAAAACAATAACCACTCCGATGGATAAATGAGCTGCAGAATGTTTTTCGTCTGAAATTCGTCTTTCCCACCACGTGAATCAGTCCTTGAAACATCACTATCGTTGAATGGGAAATGGAATGGGGGTTTCCAGTCATTTTCAGAAAAAATATATTTTGATATAGTGCAGTCATAAGTACCTTGTGTTCAGTTTTCGATTTTTTTTTTTCATCAATTTATCGAGATAAAAATTATTGAAAACGCCGAAATTAACCACCTAATTTAAACGGCCAGAAGAGGCGGGAACGTGACGTACTTACGCGAGAGATTTTGGTTGGTTATATACGGATTGTTCGCCTTGCATATAAAATAATGTGCCTGACAGCGTTGCCATATCGCAAAAATATATGATTTACCAGAATAGACTATTTCACTTTCTTAATAATATCATTCGTATATATGTACCTACCTGTCCCTCTGTTCGAAGTCTTGAAGAAATATTTGGTAATTTGGAAAACAGCTGCTATATTATCTGACAGAGTATGTGGTTGAATCTGCTTGACTGGAACATGATAGCATACCTATATGATATTTCCTTATTTTCGAATATTTTCATGTTCACGGTAACTTAAGAATAGCCATTAAGAAATTACTAACAAGTAAGTTCAATACGTAAGTACTTTCTAGATTTTACAAAGACTTGGCAACTGCGGCGTCCCTCAGTCACTCTCGGCTTTGTCTGCGCAATCCCAAACTCCAACATGAAGACAATGTCGTCACAGCTGAGGAGCGTTTGAATGTATGCATACTGAAATCGCGTATTCAATATTGAATAATAAATCAATTTTTAAAAATTTAGAGTGAATAAATAGTTGGGACTATGTTATAAACTGTCCTCTATTACGTCAAGTGAAAAAAGTGCATATTTTACAATACTGGAAACCCCCATTCGAAACGCATCAGTATTTGTAGATAGCAAATGACTGACAATAGCGGCATTTTTCTCGATCGGCCTGTTGAAACTCGAGTTGTTCTGAACAAATGGCAGGAAATGGAAACAAAGCAAAATTAAGGAGCAAAAACTCATCGGAACGAGAATGTGTCTTTATCCACAACGTATAACATATCGAACATGGTCAGAAAGGCGTTCTACTGTACTAATGGCCATATTCAGTCGTTGATGGCAATGGCTACTTAGGAAATCAATTAGCGTTAGGGGAGATATCGATATTTGTCTTAAATTTTCTGGAGGATATCTTGAGATTCTATTGAGACAGGGTAGTATAATGAGTTTAGGCAGCAAAATGCTGAAATCCAATGTTTCAGAATCATTTCCAAATCAGCCACTGAAATTCATTACTACTATTTTAACACTCCGTTGTCACTCCGTGATCAATCTAAAAAGGCAATCTGAAGGTTATCTTTTTTTTAAAGATATCTGCGTGATTTTACTATTGACACTATTTTACATAACAAAAAATTTACCATTATTTTTTATATTCAGCAAGAAATGCTTTAGATGCAACGATATTCTGATGTTTCAAGAATCTGTCACTGAGAGAATATATGTATATAATTGTGACTGATTACAAAAAATGAAATGACACCTATAAAGGTTCAGAGCAATCCGTGATGATTTACAAAATTGCTCGCCGCTATACCAACGAAGATATGCCTCTGAATCAAACATCTATTTTTTAGCTCTACCTTCTGTCATTTACATTTAATATAATTATTAAATATCACAAAAACTGTACGGTGAATTTGGACTGAATTTGAATTTCAAATCTAAACCGTTTGACCTTGAGACTTATTTATAGACATGACAAAAGCTAAACGAATTGGAAACTGTAACCTTTTGAAGGGTATCATAGATTCTGATGGTATCATCGGAATACGTGGCAACAGGATCACATCTCCTTTAAACTTTCCAGTTAAAATGGTAGCTTCAAGTATATTTCCGGTGATCTTTTTGATGACCAATCGCGTACCTTTGCATAATCGAGGTGGATTCAAATTACTCAGGAGAATAATAGGTGAACCAATCTTTAATCGAATATTATGTGGTGGCATTCCAGGTATATCTAGTGAATTTAAAAATTCAATTGGGAAATTTACACTACCATTTTCATCAACAACAGTATCGATTTATTTAAAAGACATCAGATCGCCTGGTAACAACTGTTGTATCTGAAAGTTAATTTCGTCAACATCAACATTTTTGGCTGCCAAAATAGCCCAATCGTTGAGCCAGTTATGATTCAAGTAATTACTCTGTATATATCCGGAAAAATACTCTGAATCAATTAATTTTTCCCTGAAGAACAGTGCAGAAATTGTCTGGCAGTTTAATGCATTGCGTATTTGGTTGCAGTTCTATTTTACTGATGATTGAAAAGCAAAAAGAATTTCGCTGTATTACTTTTACTATAATAATAACACGTGGCCGGCTATGCTAATACCAAAAGTTGAAAAAGCAATACATTGACGTTTACTACGAAATAAATTTAACATATACTTTAGCCTCAGCAATACTTGGTGCATGGTTATGCCATTAAGGGCCAGTATTATAAAAAAAATTTGAAGTTACCTTTAATTTTAACACTCAAGTAAACTTTAGCTTCGAAATGTCAGTTTTATAAAAGTACCAATGGCAATGCCAGTTTTTTCATATCAATAGATAACACAAAATTAAACATTGAAATAAAAATTGAACAGGATTATTTTATATTGTGTCCTACAATGGTCACGATTATTAAAAATAACAAAGCCAAGTTATTGAAAGCAGTCTTCTATTAATTTTTTCTCATAAAATTGCGATTCTGATTGTGTGAATTGTATTGATTACTTTTCAATTCTACAAATACATGTTATTTCTCTCGTATTTACTGCACACCACCATTTTCTATAAAGTTAACTTAAACTGACACCTCTTCCACCCGATAAAGTTAACTCATACATCTCGAAGTTGACTACAACATGTGACGTCATACACAAGTTATCTTCTAGTTATCTGTCAAAATAGTTTTATAATACCGGCCCTAAATTGTAGCTTATGTGAAACTATGTTACTTTCCACACAGCGCCATCTATTGAATACGTACTCAATCCAGTCAAAAGATACCGCCATCTGTTTGGAGCTAACAGATTATTGTGACTGTCAAATAATAGACAAATAATTTGTAATAAAATAATATTGCGGCTATAAATTGAGATGTAATTTATCCTATCTTTCAAGTTAGATGAAACTGCACACGGTGTGCAAATTTGATAAAAAATCGGTTAAGTAGTTTAGGAGTCCATCGCGGATAAACAACGTGACGCGTAATTTATGTATGATAATTGGACATTAACGAGTTCCGATGAATATTTTTTTATCCTGAATTTTCTCATTTCGACCAACAACACAGTTTTTTTCTGTTAGTCTCACCCAAATACGACGATTTTATGAAGTTTGACCGTTTATATCTCAGAAACGACACATACAAAGCAATTTCAACTCACACATTTTTCGTACGACCCATGCTACTACAGTACTATTATAGCCAATTTTACGAAGAGCCAATTTACGTTATGTTTTCGTGCGGGGTCGTTTTACAATGTCCTGGAGTTATACAAACTCTAATTCAAAAGTTCAAAGGTCGATTTATTGTAAAAATGTAATTCCAAACATTCCGTTTAAGGGTAGGTTATGTAAAACAACTAAAGTCGTTTTAAACTTTTCTTTGAAACTAACAGTAAACACATGTTCAGTTAAGTTCATAAGACATTAACAAATTTTACATTTTCATTAATCATGTTATATAGATACTAATAGTAATTATTTAAAAAAAGAACTACTAGAAAATCTAAATTCCTTCCAGATGAGATACCGCACCAACTTTTTGATAATTAAAAAATTTCGAGAGGGTAGTCATTATTTTTGGAGTGGTGAAAGCGGGGGTAATTATTCATGGAGTATATGGTTTTGAGATCAGATAATCCTGTGCTCTGAAAATTCGAAATGAGTCAAGGATATGCAACGTTCTGCATTCGCATACGATAAATTCCATCTTCCAGTAAGCAGGTATGATTTTCAGCTTCTAAAGTAGCATGTGCATCATTCCTCCAAGGACCCCTGCAATCAGTAGGTACTATTAGTAGGTATAACAATGATTTTGGTGGAGTCTGCGAAGTTTAGAAGGTACGATATTTTGTTCCTTTTTGTCTTCTTAAAGGGCCTGTTCTATACTTTCATCAGCTAAGTTTAAATTACAGTCAAGTCGGTCTTCTTTTCCCATTCCTCAGAATTCCTTCGATTTTTCACCTTCATAAAGAATAATCGGCTTCCTATCACCGACATGAATTATATACTCCAAACACAACGCCTTTCACAAAAAGTCCACAATCAGATGTTAATTCTTCTCCCGCAGTTGACAAAAAAGAAACAGGGTTCCTCTGTGGTCCAGACCCACAAAAGGACCGAATCGAAATGCTTAAAATTAATAATTAATGTTCTATAAAACGGCCCTAAATTATAAAATGACGTCCGACATATTTTATTAGTTGTTGAATTCACTGGTCGCTACGTGGCGTCCAACATCTGAAAGATTTGTGGATGTTTAATACATTGTATTTTACTTTCGAAGATTTTATTCTGTTTGTCCGACCTGTTCTATTACTGCTTGTTCGTCTTTTTATATTGAATTCGATTGATTATCGAATAGTAACCGGATACAATTTTTAATCACTCCCATCGGTAATTCAAATCGAACACCAGAAGAAATTATTGACATACATTTCAAAGACACTTATAGGCTATCATTAAAAAACTGTCATAATCCAAAAATACGTTCACAAGATTCTTGAATTGATATTTTATGATATTCTCTAGGATTTCAAAATGAAAAATTCAAAATAGAATTGAAGAGAGGCTGCTACGTACATTCATATTACCAAATGCGAAATTAATTATCGGATTTTTTGCATCTATGAACTCATACCTTGGAGTGAAAACACAAAGGCAGATTCAGTTTTTTTCCGTACTATTTCATGTTTCATCTGATATTTCGTGAGCAAAATCATTACCAAATTAAGGTAGATTGAATTTTTTTTTCTTGGCCCAGAACATCTTAACATTCGCTGGTTATTGGGGAAAAATAGTAATTCTACGTGTTTGCGAATTTTTTGTTTGCATTTTCAAATCCCAGAACTAAATTATTTTACGTAGATCCAAAATAACAAAACAGATTTGAGTATTAATATAATATGCGGATAATGTAATAAATAAATCGGGCGAAGACCGAGAAGTGTTCCTAAGGAGAGTCTTAAATAAATTAAAACAAATATCCAAAATGTGGAAAAATGGGGCAAATATCTGACAGAAAACAACTACTTTCCCCTATGGACATTGAATCACATCTGTCGTCCATTTGTGCAACGTTCCTGACAGACACAATTGCAAGTGTTCATTATAATAAAGTCATTGAATCTTTCGTTTGGTGGAAAATGACCACCTACCTACATGCATGTTTCAATGTTTTTGCCTTATTCAAAAAGCCTTATAATCTTCCCCTACAAATGAAGCCGCGACTTTCAATAAGTCAGTGGCAGCGCAATCCATCAGGGAAACAAAACAGCACTCCTTAGTAGTACATACTCCGGGAAGAGTGAATTCAATAAATAAATCCAACAAAGGAGGTTTAGTGGTAGAACAAAAACTACGGTGTCCCACTGTAAAAATAGAGAGATGGTTCTGTTATAACAAACTGACTATAATTTGTGAAAAAATGAAAAACCTACCCTTTGCATCCTACACCAATAGAATACCTGATACATGGAATTTTAAATAACTTTAATGACGGAAACATTCATTTCGAACCAGTCATTCACTACTACAATAAAATGAATAAATAACACTTCCTGACTACACCACGTTGTGAAAAACCTATCGGACAGAGAAATGCCCCCTATTCAGAATCACGACTTTTCGAAAAAATATCACGAGTGAAAAAATCGAGAAAAAAAATAAAGAAGCGGATTATGGATGTTAAATCAGTCTTCTTTTGTTTGAGTTTTTTAAAAACAGACTTTATTCACAATTATTGCAATATGGAAATATTGAATTTTACAAGTGAAATTATAATGGTTTAAAAACTCGTACTGATTCAAATCTACTAACTACTTGGTTTGAAGACTGGAAAGACTTGAACAACTTGAATCCGGTCTCCTCGACTTTTATAGGTTCGGGAATGCTGACTGGATACTGCGTAGTTTCTATTGTTCCACGAAGACCTTCAAATGTGCTGAGGAATATCCTCTATCTTCTGCGTAGTAGATGATGCAATGTTTATAGTGTATGACGCAATTCCGGGACAAAGGGCTCATTCAGGAATCGGATATAACAACTCCCCCCTTGAAAAGAAAGTTGATGCGGTGCTGCAACTTTCACATCAAGCTAATGATTTATTGGAGTTCAATTCTATATTTTCTTCTTCTCTTTCATCTAAGTGGATACTTGGTCTTCTTTTTGAAGGTAACAATCTTCGAAGGGATGCAAAAGATCTTCCTGTTCTTGGAGGTGGTGGAGGTGGATTATTTCTTGATGTCATAATTCCAATTTTCACTGAACGTCTATTTTTGCATTTACAAAATATGTAAAGTAAAATTACAAAGACAATTATTACAATTGTGAGAATCGTAAACCATGAAACATGTTTCCTCACAAAGGGTTCATTAATAATTTGATCAAGTTGATCAGAATATTGATTTAATTTATGTTGAGCAATGTTTAAGTTATCAACATTTAATTTGCTCAATTTCAAAGGCTTTAATTTTGGAAGATTTTCTTTATTTGGTACATCATTGCAACATTGATATGGAATCAAAATTGGATAACTTTTATAAGTAATATTCCTTTCTTGAGTAACAAAGTATTTTGCATATACTCTTGTATTTCCAATAAATGAATTACAATTAGGTTCCAGTTTCAAAATTGAATTCGTTTTAATTATTTTTGTGACAATTTCTTGTTTTTGACAATTAATTGTAACAGCTAAAGGATCTGATACAGTTATTAACCAAGTATTCTGTTGAATTTCAAAAACATTATAGTCTTTTGCAAAAAGTAAGGAAGTTGAACACATTCTAGGAAGTTCTAGTAATGGTCTCAAAATTTGAGCTTCACAAATTGCATTGCTATCAATTGGATAAGAAATAACATTTTCACATATATGAAAATTATAAAAAAGTAACTTACACTGATCTAAATTTTGAAAAGCAGTGTACATCATAGAATCATCATCTTTTGCAATATAATTTTTACTTGTTGGTAAAATATGATGTAACCCTGTTCTGTTGTCTAGGATAGGAATGGGGTACAATCGGTAAACAGTATAGATTTCAGGTTCGACTAAGGGAATTTTCAATACAAAAATTATCCTTGAATCTGCTTGAAAAGCTTGTAATTCAATAATATCTAAGTATTTAGATACTGATGAAAGTTTCGCGGGTAAAGGTAAATAATTCTTTTGAATTGTTTGTGTTATTTCTTGAAGAGATGATACTAAGTCATTGGGTTTAATTATTGAAGTATGGATAATATGTAGTCTAGCAAACGTAATTGCATTGAGAATGTCATTCAAATAATTTTCCAAAAATGTATAACTTTCCAATAGTTGTTCACAGATTTCGATGGTTTTCAACTTTGCATCAACCATTGCTAAATGGTCTGAAAGATCATAAATTGAAGTTTCAATTTGTTTTATATCTTCATTAAATGTTTCTTCATCTACTTGCAATTGTTGAATGGTACTATTAAATTCTTTTATTACAGAAGTTGTAACTGAAATTTGGTTTTTGAGTAAATTTTCAATTTGGTGTTCATCCCTGTATATTTTGTTAATACAATTGTTAAAGTATTCACCGTCACTGGCATCTAAATTTCCGGTAAGGGCTTTCCAAATTGATCCAGCGCCATTTATTAAACCTCTTTTATATCTTTTGTTATAATCATTCGAATCAACTTGAGATTCGTAATACTTTTCCTCTACTTGATGAGCAATTTTATTCAACAGACTAATATGCGTACTGATTTCTCCATAAAAATATTTCATTCTCGGATTGTTGGTTTCTATAAGTTCAATCAAGTCATTTAATATTCTTGCATTATGATCAATAGCTTCTTTTACTTGTGCCATATCTTTTACTACTAATAAAGTCCATTTTTCATTTGAAATTTTAATATCACCTTGTTCATGGTAATATACTCCTACTGAGTTATTAATAGGTGTTAACTTATACTGAGCGTTAACTATGTGGATGACTGCTAACAGGAGAAGAATCATTCTTGATCTGAATTTTCTTTTTCTAGATTTTCCTGATCTGAAACAAAACATGGTTTCAGTCTATCAAAATTTACTTTTGAATTTTGATTTGTTTCAGGATTCTTAAGCATGGCTGAATTTTGAAACACTTCGATAATTTCGAAAGGTCCATTAAATTTATTTTCTAATTTATTCTTTATTTGGGATTCTTTAACAAAGACTTTATCTCCAATTTTAAAAGATCGAGTTTCGTGATGGATATTTTCGTCAAATCTTTTTTTCGCATTTTGTTTTCTCCTTTCAGTATTTTCACGAGCTACTTTATAATAATATTCCATTCTATTATTAAGATCTCTTATATATTTGGTTAAAAGATCTTTTTGATTATATGTAGTTTCAGGGGGTCTACCTGAAGTGTGTCCAAATATCAACTCATAAGGACTGAATCCATGAGTTTTATTTTTACTGTTGTTATAAGCAATAACAGCAAGGGGTAAGATTGACAGGGGATGTTCATTAGGATTTTCTATCTTATGAACTCGTAACATTTCGACAAGGGTGGCATGAAATCTCTCTAGTGAACCATTTGATTGTGGATGGTCTACACTAGAAATTGTAATCTTTATGTCGTATAGTGTACAAAGGTCTTTTACAATGTGATTATTAAACTCTTTACCTGAATCTACGTGGATTCTAAGTGGAGTTCCATAATGTTGGAAAAATACAAGTAAAGTACTAGCGACTGATTTTGCGGTTTTGTCAGGTATTGGATATGCTTGGGTGAATTTAGTTAATTCGCATCTCAGTGTGAGAATATAATTTTGTACTGGAATTTCTAAAATATCAACATTTACTCTTTCAAAAGCTGTTTTGGGAGTTTCTGTTATAACAAGAGGATTCTGTAAATTTTGTCGACATATTTTCGCTTTTTGACAAATTTCACAAGCTTTTATGAAATTTTCAACATCTTTTGTGATGCCTGTCCAATTATATTTTTCTCTTATTCTTCTCAAAGTTTCATTTATTCCACGATGCAAATTCTTTTTACCATTGTGGTATTGATCTAATATTATTGGTATTTCATTTTCGTTGGGGGTTAGAACTACGTCTTGACATATTTCGAATTTAATATTCTCTTTATCTGCTAGGATATATGAAAGCATTTCTTGAATAGGTAGATCGACATTATTTTCGACATAATACGTTTTTGAGGGTTGAAATGTGTCTTGGCATCGATATAAGGAACTGAACATGTATTCAATTGCATCTTCAGGTTCAAAAGGTACTAATATCAAATAATATTTCCGATCTTTTACAGTTCTACTGGAAACAATATTTATTTTATTTGGATGAAAATCTATATCTTCTTCAAATATATCGTCAAGTATTTTATCATGTAATGGTGTTAATTTTTGGTGTTGTGGAAAAATAACAATGTCTTTATGACTTTTGTCTAGTAATTGATCATTGATGAATTTAAATTTTGAGTAATCAATCAATGATTTGATTTTAAAAAGTCTAGAAAAGTTTGTTAATTCTTCTAATACGGTTTCTTGAGCTACTTCAGTTTCTGTATCTGAAATATCATGTTCTTCAAGATTATCATTTGCCATTAAAATATTTGATAAGACTTTGCTACAATCATCAAAATGGTTCATTCTGATTCTAGATAAAGCGTCTGCGTTCTTATGAATTTTTCCGGGTCGATAAATAACTTCGAATTGGTATTCCTCTAATTTCAAACGCCATCTGGCTAATCTACTGCCAGGGTCTTTTATTGAAAATAACCATGTTAGTGGTCGATGGTCTACTATAAATTTAAATTTTCTACCATAAAGATAGGGTCTAAAATGTTTAACTGACCATACCATGGATAAAAGTTCTCGTTCAATAGTTGAATATTTTGTTTCAGCGGGACATAATGTTCTAGATGCATAGGCAATAGGTAAGTCTTTTCCTATTGGTCCTTGGGATAATACGGATCCAATTGCAAATGAGCTTGCATCGGTTGTCAAGATAAAAGGTTCATCAAAATTTGGATAAATCAAAATAGGGGTTGAAGTCAAGGCTTTTTTCAATTCTTGGAATGATTTTTTGCATTCTTCATCAAAATGGAAGGATACATCTTTCTGTAATAATCTTGTCATGGGTTTAGAAATTTTTGAAAAATTTGGAATAAATTTTCTATAATAACCTGCAAGTCCTAGAAATTGTTTAATTTCTTTTGGGTTGGCTGGTTCTGGGAAATTAATTATACAATCAACTTTTGCTGGGTTTGGTTTCACTCCATCTTTAGTAATAACATGTCCTAGATAGGCGACTTCTTGTCTCAAAAATTCACATTTGTCCGGTTGTATTTTCAAATTTGCATTTCTTAATCGTTTGAAAACTAGTTTTAAGTCAGATATGTGTTCGTCTATAGTCGGGGAATAAATAATTATATCATCCATATATACCAAACATCTCTCGTTTCTAAGTCCGGTTAGAATATGATCTAAAATTTTTTGGAGAGTACTGGGAGAGTTTTTCATTCCGAAAGGCATTCTGAGAAATTCGTATAAACCATTTTCAACAGAAAAAGCGGTTTTTTCTATGTCGTTAGGATGCATTTCAATTTGATGAAAACCTGAGGCTAGATCAAGGGTGGTAAAATATTGACATTTTCCGAGTTGGTCTAATAAATCTGATATATTGGGCAAAGGATATTTATCATCAATAGTTAGTTCATTTAATTTCCGATAGTCAATTACTACACGCCATTTTTGTTTTCCTGATGCGTCGAGTTTTTTCGGTACGACCCAAACTGGGGCTGACCATGGTGAAATTGAGAGTCTAATTATATTTTGTTCTAATAATTTTGAAATTTGTGACTTCACTTCTTCTTTGTGTACGTGTGGATATCTATAAGATTTTGTTGAAACGGGTTGTGCACCATCTTTCAGTTTCACTGTATGTTTGATTTCACTTGTGAAAGTTAAAGGATCGCCTTCTAAATAAAATATGTCTGTGAATTCTAAACATAAGGTCTCAATTAGTTCTTTCTCTTCTTCATTAAGATGTTTTAGACGAAGTAAATTCTTTATTTTCTCTGGACGACTTGTTTCTATGTTTTCTGTTTCAATGTCATTTTCATTTCCATAATATTCTTCAAATTGTAAGTCATTAAAATCAATAGATTTTTCAATTGCATTTACATTTACAACGGTTACTAAAAATTCTCCTTTTTCGTTAATTTTGACTAGGGCATTTGGAAGTTTAACTTTCTCTTTTTCAGTAGCTAACAGTATAGCTTCTGTATTTCTTAATTTGGATTTTAATTTAAAAACTTTTTCAACTCTTGGTTCGATTGTTATTTTATTTTCGAGATTTTGTGTACTGAACTTTTCCTGTAAGTTTCCTTGAATTTTTTGTTCATTATTTATTTTAACTGATGTTCCAGCAAGTGTTTTCCGGGCTGAATATAAAGGGAAGGTTTTATAATTCAAAATTAAACTTGATTACCAATATCTACTACTCCATCAAATCTTTTCAAAAAATCGGTACCTAAAATTCCGTCAAATTCGATATCTAAATCGTGTACATAAACTTTATGCCAAACTGGTTTTTCTTTTGTGCCAAATGGTATTAAAACTGACTCTTTTACCATTACTTTTCCATCTGTAACTCCTGTAACTGGTATATTTTCTGAAAATCTTTTTGTATAATTTTCAGCTGTTTTCCTTTTAAAAATCGAGATACCTGCACCTGTGTCAATTAATATTTTAAAATTAGCTGGACTGATTAAATAGTACAAATCGCTACAATTGGATGTTATAGAAATTGCTGATCTGTCTTGAGGTCGTTCATAGTGGGTATTGTTTTCTCTGGCTTGAATTCGCGAGTTTTGATAAGCGCTGCGAGATTCGCTTTCATTTCGATTGCAGGAGGAATCTGTTGAGTTGGACATTGTTGTTCTATAATTAGATTGTCTGCATATAGGGTTTGTCGAGATTGGGGATTGGTATTGATTAATTGTGTCGTACATGGATTGGTAGTTGTACTGATAGGTGGGTTGTCTAGTGACAGAAAATTGTGAAAATCCGTTTGAAGTTGTTCTACTTCATAGTCAAAATTTTCATTTGGTATTTGTTCATATTGCTGTTGTTCAAAATCTTGTTGTTCCGGGAAATAATCTTCCTCATCATAGAATGATTCGTTTCCTTGGTCTGAATATTCATAAATATTTTCGTTTTGATACTCAAAATCTGTATTTGAGCATAATGAATCGTACTCATGATCTAATAAATGGGTTTTATTCGCATTTAAATTCCATTGAGGGTTATTCTTGATTACTGTGGGTCTATTTGTTTGAAAATATTGTCCGCGTTGTTGCATTTGAGGATTTGCTTGTCTTTGAAAGTTTTGATTTCGGAAATTTCGATTTGGATTTTGATTTTGGAACATATTTGGTCTCATTTGAGGTTGACTCATTTGGGGTTGACTCGTTTGAGGTTGATACATTTGGGGTTGATTCATTTGGGGTTGGAAATAATTCCTTTGGAAATTATTTGGTCGATTTATTTGTGGTCTTGTATTATGATTTGTTCTTGAACTTTGAGGTTGTGATGAACGATTGATTGATTTTTGATTTTCAAAGTATGAGAGCTGTATCTCACGCTTTATTCTAACTGAAGCTTCTAGCATACTGTTTGGATTGCTAGCTCGAATAATTTGACCGATTTTGGGTTCGAGGCCTGTTAATAAGGTATTTAAAACCATATTATCAATTAGTTGAGACTGTGCGTTTTTCTGTGCGTTTGTTAACATAGATCTTTGTATACACGAATACATTTTCGCGCTATGACTTTGAAGTCTTGAGAAAAACGTCAGTGCATTTTCTCCATTTGCTTGCCTTATTCTTTGTAAATCCTGTATCAAAGATGTTAAGTCACGGGAATCACCAAAGTGAGAATTTAATAAAATTTTGATCTCTTGATAATTTTCTGGATTTCTGGAATTTATCAATTGAGCAGCTTTTCCTCTGAGTTTGTTTCTAATGTGAATAGTTAAAAGCAATTTTTGTTGGTCTACTGCCATAGCTTGCGCGTGGTCACAGGCGTTAAGAAAATTTCCAAGCGAAATTGAATCACCATCGTATTCTGGAATTATCGAGAATATTTCGGAAAGTTTATACGGTTCTAATGGTACTTCGCGTTCATTATGTAAACTTTCATTTGAACTATGATGTGACATTTTGGGTAAATTTTGGGATAACAAGGTTAAATCAAATTTAGAAAAATATCAAAATACAACAAAATGATTAATGATTCGATGTGGTACTTACAATGAGTTTCCTACGTCTAATGCTGGTTGGTTGAGCTTCCTAAGCTCTGGGTGGCTTGCTTCTTCTTTCTTCTTGTTTCTTTCTTCTTTTTTCTTGTTGTCTCCGGGGTTGTGGAAAGATGAAGTCCTACTTCATAAAGCTCTAGCTCCAACAGGATGAGCAGCGTTCGACGACTTACGCGGGTTCCAAGAGGTGATTTCTTCACGACGAGGTGAGCAACGTTCGACGACTTATGCGGGTTTCTTGTTGTTGAAGAGACCGTCTTGTCCACTGGGTTCTGCTTTGCGGTTCTTGGACTCGTTGGAAGTCTGGAGACTACCGCTGTTTCTTCGTTGGATCACAGCGTTTTCGAGATCCTACCGACTGCGCCAATTTGTTAAATCAGTCTTCTTTTGTTTGAGTTTTTTAAAAACAGACTTTATTCACAATTATTGCAATATGGAAATATTGAATTTTACAAGTGAAATTATAATGGTTTAAAAACTCGTACTGATTCAAATCTACTAACTACTTGGTTTGAAGACTGGAAAGACTTGAACAACTTGAATCCGGTCTCCTCGACTTTTATAGGTTCGGGAATGCTGACTGGATACTGCGTAGTTTCTATTGTTCCACGAAGACCTTCAAATGTGCTGAGGAATATCCTCTATCTTCTGCGTAGTAGATGATGCAATGTTTATAGTGTATGACGCAATTCCGGGACAAAGGGCTCATTCAGGAATCGGATATAACATGGATGATGAGAGATCATATTTTGAAGAATTTGTAACTCAAAATATTACCAACTTTCCACATGTTTATTTAAGAACTTATTTGTTCGAATTTATACGATATTTCTAACTGACTTATATTCAACTTGACATGAGACATTGGTATTTATAAATTTTCAAATATGAATTTTGACACTGCTATGTACTCAAATCAGTTCTTGCTTTTATTTATTTAACAAAACGATTAACGTTCTTCGTGTGTCTATTGGAGAGTTCAATTCAATGAAACAAATATTTCATAAAACCGAAATATTCCTGTCTCTCTATTTAATTTCAATAAGTGGAAATTAAGGCAAATATCAGAAAACAACTACTTCCCCCTTACGGACATTGAATTATATCTGTCGTCCATTTGTGCAACGTTCCTCACGGACACATAACTGCAAGTGATAAATGTTATAAAGCTATTGAATATTATCTTCATTTTGTTGGAAATGCCCACTTGCATACATGCATGTTTCAGGTTTTTTTCTCTCATCAGTGCAAAGATAGATCAGACGAAAATGTAATAGTTTTGTTCCACAATATGAATACGATTCAAAAGCCTTATGTTGTTACGAAATATTTGTTTCATTGAATTGAACTCTCCAATATACACTTTGTAGAATGGAGTGGAGAGACACGTATTTTTCGGTTTTATGAAATATTCGTCTCATTTATTTAAGGTAAGCTCGGGTAAGTGTGAATTTGGGGCAAGTGTGAGTTTGCTCGCTATCTTCGCTAAACCGGGCGATAGCCCAATGCCATCTATTGACGAATAGCCTACACTCATAATGAATCCATAACTATCATATAAAATACAAAAGAGATCTTGTGAAATCCAAATATTTTCCCCAATTTTCTAACCTACAATTCATCAACCCGAACGAGTATAACGAGTTTATTTCAAGCTTTGAGTGTATTGTTAAAATCTAAGGAAAGAATCCATTTTATACACTTTTCTTATGCCTAAACAATGAATCTGACTATAGATTGCCTTTTTTTTATGAAGTTGCTTTTTTTACATTTTTCCATTGCATGTCACACCCCGAAACTAAATGTTATTGGGGATAGTGTGACCTATCTGTCGGGGTGAGTGGGAACCTGGTTCATTTGGCCAATCTAAACAATAATTATTTTCAGCTATAGTACGAAATTATATACGGAAATCTCAGAGAGCCAAACAATATACCTGGCCAGATGTAGAAGACATTGATACACTTTCTGAGGATGAAATAACAACTGTCCTTCCATCACCACTTGTCAGAAGATGGGGATCAATGAAATTCTCATTTGATTTTTCAGATTTCTACCTGTAAATTTTTCTTTTCAACAAATGTTCACTTTCATGATTATTTTTTGTTTATTTCCAATGGGGCATTTCAAATTCAATATGAAAAAGTTCCTATGTTTTGAATAAAGATATCTCGAAACAAATAAATCGTGGTGAAAGTTCCTTTACTGTTTATACTCACACCTGCCCCAAAGAGAGATTTACGTGCATTAATATCTTTAAATTTGGCCAGAATCACACTTGCCCCAAATTTCCGGGGAAGTGTGACCTCTGGAGATGAATATCTGAATATATAAATAAAATTCATAGAATACGTTTTTCAACAGTTTTCTGTGGCGTATTACAAAGACTGACCTTCGAAGTAAATACCTGCAAAAGTTCATTGTTATATTAGTTCAGGTTCATCAGATGGACTAAATTCAATGCGAAGTAATGAAAATCACGGTCACACTTACCCGAGCTTACTATATTCTACTTCAATGGCGGTGGTGGCGTGCGTTTTAAGCACTCGCTTTCTAATAATGTAATAGATGTCCATTCACCTAATATTAATTTTAATTTTAATTTAGTTATTATGGTGTTGTTTAGGTTAGTTGAAATTATACAGTTTTTATTTCACTATGAGTGGCGCAGTATCACTAACAAGCGGCTAATTCCAAGCTGCTTCAGTGATGGCCTTGTTTACTTGACAAATAAACATTAGTATCATAGTAAAGCTTCTTAGTAGGCATGCTTGAAGAAAAAATCAAAAAGAGGGGACTTGAAGCCGAAACTCTAGGTTTTGCGGGAGGTTGCCAGAAATACAGCACCAAATAATTTGTATACACCCATTCATAGAATCACAGTCAATATTCGGCAAGAAAAACGGTTTACAAACTATACCGACATTTGAATTATAGGCACAGGGAACAGTTAGTAGTAGTAGTGTTATTTTGCAATACTTATCAAAGAGAGCACAATTGGTGTTCTTGGATACAAGAATCAGTATCACTTATGAGGTCACTTATGACATCAAGTGTCGGTATCTCCAGAATTCATAAACTGAGGTTACTCAAAACATCAAATGATGGTATTGAATGCAATGTGGATGTTTGAAAACTTTCACAATGCAATTCAATAGATATTTCTGTAATTGAAACTCTTGGAGATAAACCAGTATTCGTAGCATCCGAAAGTAGGTACATCCTTTCCATATTTATACCCAGCACTCACCTTTCGAGTGATGCAATCGCTATCGCCAATGATCAATTACATAAATTCCTTTTGCGAAAATAATCAATAAATATAGAAAGGCATGGTTGAACACAACAGCCCACACTTTGTAACCGATCAATAGTCAGCCTACTTTGATTTAGTACGTGTTTACGACACTAAAATATTCTTAAGCTCAAGATTTATTAGATCCATTCGATTTCGAACACAAGAAACTTGAGAAACGACTTTGGCGAGATATTGTTCAAAACCATTGGCGGGACATGTCAGGACGAGAGGATTCGGAGAAGGATAGGGAATTGCAGGATTAATTTTATCAATGAACATATGAAAGTACCACTTGTGAATTATATCTACCGAGTATAATGAGTACACGTTCATTTATCAATCCAAATTTCGTGTATATTTTATGTGTTGATCAGTGGCGTACATAAAACGAATAAAATATTATTTGACTTCGAAAGAGTCCATCAAAGGTTTCAGTCCGTTTAGTACACGTGTATTCAAGAAAAAAATAGCAAGCTTATATTTTTGTCAGACTCAACATCTTCTCTCTAATAAGTTGGACTTCAATACTCACATTAAAAAACTGTTCACTCTGAAATAATGCCTGGAATGAAGATAAGGAGTTAGAAACTGTAATTCAGACTCACCCTCGCCATGTTTTCAAATTTTCCAACATTCAAAAATACAGGATATAGAAAAATAAGTACTCCGATATATTATAACAAATTAGCATTCTGCAATTATGGCATACGGGATATGTTATATTCACCCGAGGCTTCATCAGGACATACTTTCAGGTCAAGTATTAATAAGTCTATCTGATGTCAAAAAGTCATTCGTCAATTCACTTGTCTAAAGAAAATATGAAGGAGAATATGGCAACGTACCACTGTATGGAAAGGTGCAATTTTTTTGAGTAGAGGTATCGCTTAGAGACATATGATACGTCAATGTATCTCTCAACATTTCCAAGCATTGTCCATTTCATGACATGTTATAATGTTTCAGAAGTCACTTGAATATGCTTAGTTTCGACTAATTTCGTTCAAATTGTTACATGAGAATGTGTAAATAATGAAAGAAAACAAAACATTAAATGAAGAATAAAGATTGATTTCCGTATATATAATTTTGCAGAACAAGAGAAGCATGATTCTGGTTCGAAATATTTACACCCCCCCCTGATGACTTCTGAACGGATTGATATTATATTTTGGTACAATAACAGTTCATAACCTGCTTCTTGACCACAAAATAAATAGCATTGAGTATCCAGTAAATACCTTAGTCGAAACGTTTTTTAGTTTTCTCTACAACAGCAAAATTTCAAACGAAAATATTCTTCCAAAACGAAGTGATGGTACATGGCGTTACAACCCTCATATCAGGATCTTTTGGAGTAGATGGCTATTGACGAACTCTAACAAAATAAAAAATAATGTTTTGGTATTTACGAAGGTGCTTTTTCTCTCGAAATAGTAGATGATTGCCATCTTCGAAAGAAATTCAAATAAGACAGGTAAATTGAGAAAATTATCTCCCATATATGCTGTTCTGAGAGACAGAGAACTTTTTAGATACCGAAATGTATCATTTCATTTTAGTAGAGCCCGTTGATAGCCACCTACCTTCTTTATGGTAAAAAGTAGGTTATGAACTACCATCGTACCAACGCACAAAAAACTGAAAGGTCGAAGAGCTTGTGAGGCTGCACAGCCCCGTACTACGACCCCCTTACAATCTACCATCTCACAAAAAATCAAAGAAAAGTGTCAATTCGTTCCAAAGTTAACAAGGGGGGGTTATTTGATATTTTATGGACATTCTGTGTCTCAGTAATCTAGCAGACCTGCTGCATAAATCACCTCAAATGATTTTTATTGCTGTTGGCACGTGTCTGGACAACTTTAACAGTGCTGTGTGCCGTTATTTGGAATATTCATGTTTGATTTGGATTATTAGAAAATAGAGCTTGGTTCGTGTGTCTATTCAATTACTTCTTTGATTGATGACTTGTTTATTTTGTGGAAATACATGTTCACTAATGATACACTAAAAACAATTTTGTCTATTTTCCACGATAATTTTATATTTGTTGACTAGTTTCGGTTATTAAATATAAAATTATCGTGGAAAATAGACAAAATTGTTTTTAGTGTATCCTTAGTGAACATGTATTTCCACAAAATAAACCAATCGTCAATCAAAGAAGTAAAATCAGCAAGTCGAGCAACACTGATGTCTATTGAATTGATTTCCTTCGTTTTGTTGATACAATGTTTTTCTTTCGAAAATAAACAGAATCAAAAGTTGAAAAATTCCTAGTAAATAAAATAATCTCCCCCTATGTCGGTGTATGAGAACAAAGTGGCAATTTCTATTATATTTCTTTAATTTTTTTCTGTTCACTCAACTGGCTTTGGAAAGACTATATCTTCTCATTCACAATATTCGAAATTCAAATCCAATAATGTCATACAAGAAGTACAGGGTGGTATAACAGAATTATTGTTGTGAAGATCGATCGAATAGTTTCTGATATACATTTGAGGTTAATTACCTACCTCTTCATTAAAGAATACGTCTTTTACGTGGGGAGTCTATAGTCGGTTTTCAGCAATATCACCTAAGCATAATTACAATATTAATGCATTCGTTACTTTCGAACCCTATAATAAACTAATCTTCCGTATTGTTTTGCAGGAACCCTATCCCGATGAATGCATGAGGCTGTTATTCTTGGTGTTCTTTCCTTGCTCAGGACACATGATTCTTGGATCCCATGGATGTGGTGAGTAGTATTATCTACTAGCGCACACTTTCAATGAGTTGAAGCTTAATGAAAAGAGGACGTCACTGAAATAGTCCGGAGAAAAAATATGAATAATAACAATTAGTAGAATCACGACCGCGCAATATTTATTTTTATTTGACCGATAGGCACTGAACATTACTCATTCTTGGTGAAATATTACTCATAGTTAAAATTTAAAAAAAAATTGATTACGCTTAAATCAACATTACGTGTTATAACTTAATAATATATGGCTTCAATTCCAAGTAAAATGTAATGTAACAAGTAAGTTTGCAGAGTTACCCAGAAGTAAATTAAAACATGCAACGTGTCTGCAATTGACACAATTTTTGCAAAGTTCCTTTTTCAATACATACCAACGTTAACAGTGGATTTTCACATGAAATTTACGGGTACCTTTATATAGAATAATTAGAGTAACATTTTAATTTCTACTTGGAGAGAGGTCATGCCAATATCAATATTAGTTTCACGTGAATTCTTGATATGCAGATAAGCGGTGCGATTTGAATTGTTTTGTGAAGATGATTATGTATGTGTCTTCATTTGTGAAGTAGATTTCTGTTAGTTGTGAATTGTGATGTGATTTGGTGTTATTCGAATAAAATCAACAAAGTAGGCAATTATTAATCGAGTAGGTATTTGAAAATATTGACTAATTTTGGATATTTTTTATGGAGTGGAAAACAACGCAAATCATATGGTGGAATAAATCCAAAGTTGCTGAAAGAAATCTTTAAAACAAGATGTCTTATCACAGTGACCTGTTTTCGTTATATTTTAGATGTATCAAACGTAATGGAGGCTGCAATCATGAGTATACGTTTAACAACAATTGAACGAAATATTATGTGGTAGGTAGTACTTTATCAGAACTCCCTTCGAAGAAAATACAGGATTTGCAAGAAATAGAACAAACATTAAAAAACTTTGATTAAAAAAACAATCAGTAAACTGAATATTGAAATAACTCGTTATCAAACCAAACATTTGGTACCTTTAAGCTTGTTGGGGGACGCAATGAAGAAATTTGCATGAATAGAGTACTGCAAATTTTTTTTACATGTAGAGATATTTCGTTCGTGGACAAATGAAAGGTAATTTCAAATTGATGGATTTGAGAATAACGAAAGTTGTGATACATAAGAAATGTAAGCTTTTCTCAATATTTCTCATCACTGTTACTGCACCCAAGTGTTTATCTACTGTATTGCACAAGAAAAGTGACTCGATGTAAGTAAGTATGCACCATTTGTAAAACTTTCTAATTATTGTTTTTCATTCTTGTGAATCTCAGTATTCAATTGTAAAAATTATCTGTTTATATTGATGGATTTTCTGCCGTTGTAACTATAGATGGTAGGAGATTATGGAACATTTTTTTCATACCACTTGAATATAAATGACATGAATTTCTCAAGAAATGTACCTAGTGTGCCCATTCAAATTTACAAGTCCATAAAAGTTAGAAATTTTCTTGGTGAAACTTTAGAGGTAAAATAATTGGCAGTAATTGGGACCATCATTGACCACCTCGATCTCCTGACCCAACCCCACTGGATTTTTTCATGCCAAAAAGTGAATCTTGAAATAGATTGTTCAAATTCGAGATGTAGGTGTGAAATCGAAAAAAAAAACAATTTTTATTCTTTTTTTTGATAACTTTAAAAAAATATTACTTTCTCTAGGTAGAGGAAGTCACGTGACCACATCCGAGTAGGTCATTTTCCATATTATTTGAAGCACAACCTAACGCCCGAACCAAATTTCAAAATAAATTGTTAATAAAAGTTTTTCTCATATGACGCCACCTTCATGAAGGGCACTAAATTATTCAGTCTTCAGCTTCAACCGATATAATAGGTATATTTGTCGACAAGTTTCCAACAGAAAAAAACTACTGTCCCATATGACCGAAGAATTATATCTCGTTGATACTTGGTAAAAAATTCTTCAATAAGTATTAATTCTGCAATGCTCTTTGAATATCATAGCTGATACTATTTTTCGATTTTAGTAGGGGAACACTTAGGTACTGGTTTCAAGGTTCTTGTCAATCATAAGCGAAAGCTAGTTCAATCCCAAATCAAAAACTAATTACCATGACATTTAAAGAGTACCTATTGCAAAGTAGGTTTTGAAGAAAACTTTGCCAAAAATCGAACATAATATGATTCAACGGACTGCGCAAAAGTTGTTTTCTGTTAGAGACTTGCCGACGACTACATATTGTATAGGTTAAAGCGAAAGATTGGATTATGTAATGCATTTTCATTGTCAGCATAATGGATAACTCTGTATTCGATATACCGACCAATTGAACGTATCAGTAATAATAAATTATATACGAGTTGAAGACTAACCTAATCATGTTATATTCAAATTATACCAATGAAACTCATCAGCATTCATCAGAAAATGTTTGAGCAATGTTACTCTCGAAATGATTGTAATGTTCAATATAATATGATACTTTCTGTCAGTCACTGTATAATTGTAACCGCAGAATGAAAGAGCGTCTACAATATTGCATTCATATGAAGTTAGGTATTTAACAGCTAATGTTTGAACTCTCAACTCTCCTCCCTTGATCTCAATGGTCAATTACTGTGGTTCCGCGCAAGATTACAGTTTACAACTGTGCGCATTATCTGTCATTTATAGTTCATTACTGAGTTCACTAAGACGTTATTTAGACGTATTTTTATTAATCGAGCGTGCAAAACACATTGATACATATGGATTTTGCTTAAAAGAAGGTATATTTTTTGTCCAAACTTATAAATTTCACTTACTTTTACTATCTTGGCTGGATTCATAATCTATAGATGTACTTCTGAAACACTTTTGTTTCGTTATACTCGATGATCCGCAAAAAATAATTCTCTTGTATATATGTATATAGCAGTATTTCTTTCTCAGAGATATTTATAGGCGATGTTTCAGGCATGAATCAATATGTATTTTGTTTTGTCGCCAGTTGAGCTGGCATAAAGGATATAAACATGCAGTTTTCTGTGGGATGGGACACACTCTATTGTGTCTGAGGTGATGTATGGTTTCTGGGCGACGGTTTTGTGTTCTTATTAGTATTGCTGATGTGTTCAGAATGTATCTGCATGGCGATAATTTCGAATCATATACAGTGTGTCCCAGCTAAAACTTGTCACCTGCCTACTATCCGAACTCATGAAAAAATGGAAAATCGCTCAGACCCGTCGATTTGTATTTCAAGGGGGAACACTTTCACCAAATACACCATCATTGTGTTGTCAACCCCCTCAACCCCAGCACCCCCTACTTCAGAATTTTCAATGGGACTACTATACTTGTGATACATCATTTTGAAGGGAATTCAATCCCAAATACATCGGTGTACTGAAATTGTGGATCGATCAAGTGTTGTTGAAGTTTTAATGAAAACTAAGTTTTTCCAGATATTTTTATTTTTCATCACCTAACATGTTATCATCGTATGAAAGGTTCAAAATGTGAACCATTCAGTTCCATACAGAAGTATAAGCGATCTTCGCACATTGATCAACATTTCTGGAGTCACTGCACGACACTCCACAACAATTCTCCTGCGTAGATCATCAAGAGAAGTTGGCTGGGTAGTATAAACTTTGGATTTCAAATGACCCCATAAAAAGAAGTCTAATGGTGATAAATCAGGAGATCTAGCCGGCCATTCTATTGGTCCTCGCCTTCCAATCCATCGTCTTGTGAAATTGTCATCTAAAAATTGACGTACAGGTGCAACAAAATGTGGAGGAGCTCCATCTTGTTGAAAGGTGAGCTGACCGTCAAGTAACCTATCATCGTCTTCAAGTAACTGAGTGATTCTGGGGTTCACAGTTGTATCAAGAAGTTCAGGATACATTTGTCCGTTGAGGTTACCATCAATAAAATATGGACCTACAATATGGTCTCCCAGAATACCAGCCCAAACATTCAATTTCTGGGGAGTTTGTGAATGAGTTTCCCTGTACCAATGGGGATTTACGTCACTCCAGTATCTGCAGTTGTGCCTGTTCACATGTCCATTTAAATAAAAAGAAGATTCGTCAGAAAAGCACACATTGTAGAGGTAATTATTATCACCAATCAATAATTGACTCATGATTTCACAAAACTCTGTACGTCTGTCAGGATCATCTGCATTTTATAAGGATGTAATTTTGCGTCTTTCAGAATTCGATGTACGCTGCTTTTCGAAACTCCAGAAATAGTCTCAAGTTGTCTTAACGATTGAATGTTGTCCATCATTGCATGTCCTACAACTGCAACAGCGACCCCTTCATTTCTCATAGGCTTCTCTCGTTCATGTTTTTTACTCAGCACTGATCCCGACTCCAAGAACTTATTCATCAATTGAAGCACGTACTGATATGATGTGGTGTTTTCTGGATGACTTTCATTGAAACTTCGAGCCGTAGCTCTAGCACATCGTCCATTTTCAAAATACGCAGCTACAATGGATATTCTCTCTTGTACAGTATAAACCATTTTCGAATGTTTTCAAATTGTTGAATGCAGTGACTCGAATACATCAATTACCAAGCCGTAAACAAAGATATGCGTATACAAAAACACATGAGGGCAATTTTTTTTTATAAAAACGTCTGTCTCACCTTCGAAACTATTATTTCTGACAGCATATTATTTTTCAATACAGTGGCGTACCCACAGTGAACCTTTCTTACGACGCTAACATTTGAGGTGATGAAAAATTAAAATATCTGGATAAAACTTAGTTTTCATGAAAACTTCAACAACACTTGATCGATCCTCAATTTCAGTACACCGATGTAATTGGGATTGAATTCCCTTCAGAATGATGTATCACAAGTATAGTAGTCCCATTGAAAATTCTGAAGTAGGGGGTGCTGGGGTTGAGGGGGTTGAAAACACAATGATGGTGTATTTGGTGCAAGTGTTCCCCCTTGAAATAAAAATCGACGGGTCTGAGCGATTTTCAATTTTTTTCATGAGTTCGGATATTAGGGGGGTGACAAGTTTTAGCTGGGACACACTGTATAAGTATTGTTTTGGGAGGATTATTTCTATATTTTGTAGCGCACATCTCGCTTGAGCTCCTGTATCCATGCATCTTATTTGTACACTTATTTATACTTGTAATTGAAGAAAAGGTCATAATTGAATAACTGAAATAAAAAGGAATGCATTTATAGGATACTAACATATTCTGTCTTATACTGAACCTAATTTCACAAATGGTTCTGATATATACAGGGTGGACCACCACATTCGCCTCGGTATTTCTACGAGAAATAAGGAGATGATTTAGGGAAAACATTTAGCACAGTCATTTGTGGGTCCATGAGGAGCATATTCTAAAATTATTTTGAAATATAGGGTGATCCCCAAAAAAATTACATACCCTAGATATATTTTTTTATATTTTCAGATACCATAAACAAAATGAAGGTGAGTTATTATTATATTTCCCATACTTAAAACTGACCGTTTCTGAGAAATTTTGAGAAATTTAAAAATACAGTCCATAATTTGATAAATTGTTTTCACCGTGTAACGTGTAACGAGCTGCTCGTGATTAAATGTACTGCTTAGCTCAAAAGGTTAAAGTTTACTACTACATGACATTTTTAATGCAATATTATACAGAGTGGCGAAAAAATTGCATCAAAATTTGGACACACATTCAATTAAATAACTTCTCAGTTGAATGGAACGTATTTAGTGGCGTAATTTGACGCAGAATTAGATTCCCTTCAAAACTATATTAGGGATCCCTGTACCTATCTCTTCTGCTTTTTACACAAAAGGCGTTTTTATAATAATAATAATAATAATAATAATAATATTCTTTATAATTTCTAATAATTCTAATTCTAATAACAATTGTATAGGATTCGTCAGTTTATCTATATAACATGAAAATATGTAATTATCAAATAAATAAAAACAAAACAATACAAGAATAATATGAAAACAATAGCGATAAAATGTAATTAATTAATATTAAAACTGGGAGATCTTTAAAAATAAAAAAACTCGTTCAACGAATAAAAACAATGGTCTAATGAAAAATTTTTCAGTCTTCTTTTGAAAATATTGAAATTGGCTGTTTCTTTCACAACACTGGGCAATTTATTGAATAGTTTTGGGCCTAGATAATTTGAAGCATCAGAACTTACTTTCAAACGACAAAATGAAATATGAAGTTCACCGACCTGCCGTGTATTATATCGATGTATATTTTCCACCGGAATAAATAGTTCTTTATTTTTGTATATATATATATATATATATATACACATTTCAAGTATAAATAATGATGGAGTGGTAAAATTCCATATTCTTTAAAGTAATTTCAGCATGATTCTCTCTGAGAAATTTTTGCTATACATCGCAGGATTTTTTTCTGTGCAATAAAAACTTGAGAGAAGTTGGTAGAATTTCCCCATAAACATAAACCATATCTCATCCGAGAGTCAACCTGAGCAAAATAAACCATGATAAGTTGGTGAACTTCTAGTATCGAACGAATATTGATGAAAAGAAATTTCAACGAATTCATTTTGGTAATCACTTGACTGCAATGAGATTTTCAGTCCAGCTTTTCATCAATAGAAATTCCTAGAAAGCGAATAGATTCATGTTGAACATCAATATTGAAGTTGTCGTCATTAAATCTTGAACTGTTCCAGAAGTTACAAATCTGACCAAGTTCAGAATTATGAAAAACATGTCAATTAGAGCATCAGCTGTTCTCAAATTCCTGTGGAGATTATTCCATCATAATTTCAGGTTTCCATTCCATATTGGGTTTCCATTATTTCGATTTTATTGAACCCCAATATTTCTGTTAACAAGGCACGACACTGCCGTTGGGGGAAGATGTTCCTTACACACAAATTCAAATGCGTGTGCGGCGAGTTACTCATCTAGGATCTGTTATTTCAGAGCATGTCTGCAGGTGGTTATTCCCAACCAGATGAATGACAATTTCTTGACAGGAACGTTGCACATATACCTATCTGTCATAAGTAGTTCAATCTTCGCCGTCGTGGTATCAGCCAGAGAAGTCGTAGTTTTCTGTCATATATGTGACTCAAGTGTTACAGCTGATGAAAATGCGTACGGAGAGAAGACTTTCGTCATAGTCTATATTGTTTATTTTTGAGTTCAGAATAGTTTTATCAAAAATCAACGAGTGATCATATCATAAAACCTTATAAAATAATATGATTAAATAAGTATATAATTTGGTATCGCATCATGTGTTTTCTGTACATCATATTGAAGGATTCACATCGATCACCTATCACAATAGAAACACACCATGATATCAGACTACTACAATAGTTACAACTACATTATCTCACTCTTCATAATTCTTACATTACATCAGAGCACAAACTCTGTCAAAACTTGATTAACCCAATAGATCAACTTTTCCTCTTTATAGCAGCAATCATTATTTTCTTCCGTTATAGGAGTTGTAAGAGATCAGCTCTTGATGGGCTTTCCTAACGTCAGAATCTTGGGAAGTTATCAAGCTGTTGGCCATTGATTGATTATGGCATATTACCGTAACGACGCTATTTCTTATCCCCTCGGTCGATTCATCTAGAAAATATTGACTGCTGAGGATTGTCTGGTTTAGAGAATGTTGGTTTCATTCGAAAACGCCGATTATCGAAGAAATCAATATTTTGAATGCAAATAGAAAATTTGATGTCGTTTGGGAAAAGAAATATGTTCATTGAAAATTACAAAATACACGGGAGCGATTCGATTTTCACAAAGTTTGGTACGAAACTTGAAAATTTCCAAAAAAAGATAATCGGAATAAAAAGGACCATCTTGTTCCATTCTACTGAAATATTTTTTTTTGGTTGCGATGGTTGAGTTACCACATTTATAATACCAGAAAAATATTGATAATGATTCATTGAATACGGCCATCCAATAATAATTTGTTTCGCTAGTTAGTTTGAATTCGGATATAGAAATGAAAATGAAGCAAATGAACATTATCGTTCGACCCGAGGGGAATATACTAAAAGCAATTTGATGGATTTTTGACATTAATAACAGCCAGGGCCGAGTGCACCACTTTCGATTAGTAATTTATGAATCAGAATTTTTTATACCATACAATATATTCAATATATTCTATCGGATTCTTAACTGCAAGTGACACTTGAAGCGTTAGTTAGGAATCACACTGACCGACCAGCATCGACCGTCCGCGACCGTCCGCGACCGTCCAGCAACGACCAAAAATTAAAATATCAATAAAAACTTTCAAACTCACACTGATCGACCAAAATTTTCAGCAGATTGCAATTTCAAACATGGTGTTCGAAAACAGGTTGAAGCCGATCATTCAGTGTGAGTTATCCGATAAGAATACACGTTTTGGAAATTTTTGTCGTATTTGGACGGTCACGGATGGTGGGTCATGGTTGCTCAGTGTGCCTGCTGCCTTGTGGAACTTGGCCCTTAATCTCATTACTTGGCACTTGAATCAGCAAACGAACGTCACTTCGACAAATATTTTCACAATTACATTTGAACTTCTCTCTAAAAGTATAATTAATATGGACTCTCATAGCGGAATTTCAGTATCACAACATCGATTGTAGAAAAAATAGCATTTCATACTTATGATTAAATACTATTTTTTGGGTCGTGAGATTGCCATACTATTTTCAATTGTGTTTTATAACCTGTGTAGTCATTTTCAACCCAAAAAAAATATCTTTTGTTACAGATGTCTGAGGTTTAATTCAATTAAATTCGAGAAGTAGTAACAAGAGTTTTTTTTTCAACTTCATATTGATGATAATCCCAAATAACTCCAGATCTGAGGGTCGAATTCACAATGAGCTCAAAGTTTTATTCAGTTCTAATAGGAATTTGTCGGTGTTCAACTATAGGATTTTGACACTATTTTTTTCCTTATAGCACAATACGATGAGTGGCTTGGCCCCTCCGTGGCACCCTCGGAAGCCCTCTTCCTAATCACGTTGTCCATCCTTGTGGAAGATAGGTCCAGTATTATACCCTTGAGCACGCTCATGGTCCGTCTTCCATGGGTGGACACCTGCGCGTCCTCCGGAAATGGTGTTTTCTCTCTAGTGGTGAAAGCTCCGTTCTCTCACTTGCTCACCGCCCTCTCTTGCCCTCTCCAGCTCCTCTTTAAAGGTCGGTCATTTCATAGTGCCGGTTTGATGATCTTTTCATCGCATAACGGGCAGAACTCCTGGTTCTGGCATTCGTTGTCCTGATTTCCAGAGTCCCTACATCTGTAGCAACCGTGCGTTCTATCAGATCCATCGCACGTGTCCCTGTCGTGGTAGAAACTCCAGCATCTGGTGCATCTGGGAACGCCAGTGTGTCTCTCCGTCTTGTAGCACACCAACCCTATCCTGTCTTCTTCCTTACGAACTAGGGTGTTTGCGCTTCCTTTCGAGAGGGTAACGGTGTCCACAGTTGTTTCATTCTGGAGGGATATGATGTTACCCAACCTGCATTCCACGGTCCAAGTACCAGTCACCTGCTTGATCGCCTCAATGATTTCTTCGCCTGTAGCATCCTTTGCCATTCCTCTCATATGTAGAGCTTCAGTACACAGACTGGTTTTCAACGATCCTCCTTCCTCTACGGCTGTCCTGAGCTTAGTCAGGGCTCCTAGATCTTCGTCCATCGTGAGGAAGAGACTTGGTGCTGCGGGTGTCCCTTATCGCCTCCACCGATTCTGATCCTCCCACTGCGCTCTTTACCTCATCCAGAATCTTCTTGTACGACTTGCTTCCGCCGCTGACAATGACTCCGAATGGGCTTTCCCCCCTTTAGAAGCTTCTTTGCTGGGAGGTGTTGTATATTTCCACGTCTATTACTACTGCGGAGGAAGGTTTCTGCCATCTTCCGTAGTGTTTCCATGCTCACGCCTCTCATCCGATTCATTATTCACTATTTTACTTCGGTTCGGGTCGCCCGTACTCCTTACCCTGGCCGTCTGGTCAATAATTTTGAAATCCCTCTTTAACTGTGGGAGTTCTGAGAACTCCTCCTTATAACATTTCTCCATGCTGATTCCCATCCTTACGTCGTCCGCCTCCACTATCACGACTTCGACCACCGTTTAATCGGTGTTCAGAGAGTGTCTTATAGACCAGTCAGCCCATGTCAACTTTTCAACCTTCTGGAATTTGTTGTAGTCCTTGGTTGCAAAAAGTTCTTCAGGGAAGCTCAGCCTTGATATGAGATATATGCATATACTTGTGTATGTCTCCCTCGTTCCTACCCCGTTCTCAGGTTCCGCAGTACCTTCGGCTGCTGTTTTTTTTTCTAGTTCGTGGATCTTTTTCCTCAGCGCTGCAATTTCGTGTTCCATCTCATCTTCCGCATTCACTTTGAGCGCTGATTTACGTGTTTCGTAATTTTCATGATTTTATTCATCTGCTTCTGGTGGCTCTTGTACCTTGGCTATCGTTGCTTGATTTGCTATGATAGCCGATCTTTCCCTCTCCCACACTAGATCCAAGGTTTCGACGTTTGGGGTGGGGATCTTGAATTATCTTCAGATTTGTTATCACTCGTGACACTGAGTTGGTCCAGTCTGGGTTTTGTTGTTCCGCTACCAGTAGACCCCGGTGTATTCCTAATTAGTAATTTGATAGTTGTTTTCGTCACAGGGTGGCACATCTCTGCAGAGCCTCACATGCAGTGGCAATGCTGGTATGACGGGGGGGGGGGAGGCATTCACTCCGTCGACTCCGTTAAAGTCCATGTAACGCCTGGCCATGTACCCCTTAACACGTGTCGCGTAACATCGTGGATTGGGAATTTGAGGTTAACTTCTTTTGGCTAGAGAGTAGGCTGTCTACGTCCTGGATGTATAGTAGGAGATGGTGGTTGAAAAATATAGTGTAAGATGTAAAAAAAGAAGGAACCTTCACGAATGCTCAGAGGGAGAAAGTGAAGTTCAGCTAAAGATATCCAGAGGCACTACCCGTTTCAGAGTTTTTTTTTTCGTGTCAACTCTCTAGATCTGTTGTATTCTGTAAGAGACAGAGGCTCACCACGAATTGCTTTACAGTAGTCTTGCTGATGTAGAGGCTATGGGAAAGCCCCCGAGTATAGCCTGTGAGGGTAAAAGACGACGATTACTATAATTTGCTGTGGCACTCCAAGGCGACTTTCCAGAACTAGGAAAAGCTGGAAAACCTACTCCACCCTGTGGTCGGTGCGCATTCCTAGCAAGCATTAGTAGACACCTGGAGTCACACTTGCTTTTCAACAACTCATATGGCCGTCTATCAATTACAGTAAATTAAAAAATTAATCGACTCATTAATCTTTTATGACAACCCATTCCCACCACTTCATTGTATTGAATCCCATTCAGTCATACCCCATCTCATTTCATCTCATCCTATCCTACCGAATCCCATTCCATATTATCCCATCCCAAACTATTTGCCCAATATCATGAGACCAAGAAATGAACATAACATAAAAATAACTGAATTTGTTTTTTCACATTTAAATTGAGAAGTTGAAGCAAGAACAGTTCATCAAATCCTCATACCTTCCTTAAAATAATTGATTCAGTAATTGCTCTTAAGCTTTGGTTGTTATCATTCTTTGGGTGGGACAGGATTACTCTAATGTTGTTTGACCTATCCTAGCACTGATGAGTGGCAGTAACCTTGGAAAATGTCATGTATTCAGGTTGTCATTCCTAACCAGATGAATACTGCACAAATAGATATCAGATGTAATTAAATATCCGTAAGGTGAAGTAGTTGTTTTTTGACAGACATTTGCCTTATATATTTCACTTTAAGGGAATGTGTGGTGAGAAGGGTCTTATTTGTTTCATTCAGAAATGAATTACTCTTAAATCGACACTCAATATGATCCAAATTGGCAGATCAGTAAGTGGAAATATTTGCCCAGAGTTTCAATTAGTATATGTTTTCTGATCGGTATGGAAACCTGAACACACGAAATGGGCAAATATCAACCGCTCAAAATTTAGAGTACGTTCGAGCGAGTGACGCCAAATATTTATTTAATAATTTATTATGAAAGGAAAATAGTTTGTCGCGACTCATACTCTCCTTTCCGGTATAATAAGGTATTCCTATACCGTTTATACTTCGGAATAACATCTCTATATTTATCTAGGTGGTCAGGAAATTTTAATTAATATTGTTAATTGGAAACGTCTAGAATGGACAAAATAATAACTAACTATTCTCGGGAGAGTTCTAAAATATGCGTATGTGGCTCCTGGAAATATTCATATGTGCATGAAGTTTTCCTTGAAATAAGAGCAAATTGTAATTTTGCGCTCATATTGTACCAATTTGTAATGTGTGTTTGTGTGTGTTTATTAACTATATTTGATTATACTTAATACAACTCGATTTTAATTGAAAACGTTTCAATTAGTAAAAACGGTTGGCAATTACTTTGTGCTCTCTTTGTAATGGTTAGAAACCTGCTTTTGAATTTCTATGTTCAATTAGGAGTTGTCCTGTTGATATATTACATAATTATATATTTTGGTAATGGGGAGATGTTGAATGTTTATAGAAGTGGTATTAGGTTTTGATAGTAGTGAAAAAAACAATTTATTTTTCGTGACTTTCCTTCTCAGTGATATGCCTAATCACAATTTTGCTAATTTGCCAGACTGTGAAACTCCATTAGATTAGATTAGACTATTTTGAAGCTTCCGTGCTACAAGCCTCTAAATTGTACCCTCGAAATCGTTTAGAGTTCTCTATTTCGAAAAACTGATATAGTTTTTCATTTCCTACAATTCGTCCATAACTTGTTTTTCTTTCATTTCAACCTCAAACGATATTATTTGGAATACTTCGAATGAAAAATATCTATTATATTGCAACTTGTACAATACTACGAAAGACTATTTATTACATTACTACATGGGTTGCTGCTCAAATTTTTCAAACGTACAAGGTACTTATGGCGTTGTTTGACAGGGCACCACATAAATAAGGAATATGTATTTTGAAAAAATCAATTGATAGTGAAAGGAAATCTGTAGAAGTACAGTATTTTTGAAATTGTTCGAACTTCCATTGCCTGATGAAAGGAAAGAAACTCGGTGTTAAGTCACGATTCGATCGTTGGGTATCTTCAGTCGTTTTCAAGTAATTTCCATCAGGCGGATAGTATTTTGGATCATTTCTTCAAAACCTATTCTATTTGTTCGTTTTAAATTCAAACTTGGAGAGCCTGTGGATATTCCTATCGTAAAAATACATGAATAGTCCATGTAGATATCTGATTATAGAAAGAATGAGAGAACTATGACTTACCAATTTTCCAGAAATGGTAGTAAAACTAATTAAATAACTCAAAAAATATTTTGTTAAGTGGCTCGATTCACACTTAAAATATGATTTCCTCTACCATCCTTTCATATATTTTTGGTTCTTCTCTAGGGACAATTGACTGATTAACTAATTACGTTACTGGTATGGTATTAGGCATTGAAAACATTCAAATACATTTTAAAATTTTTTGTCTCGCCCTATACTCTATTTACTATAATTGTGAAGGTTTAGTGGAAGTGAAAACTTTTTGGTGCCCTCAGGCACGAGCAAGCGTTAACTCTGCCTCTCGAGTACAAGATTGTTGAAATGATATTTGTGTAGGAATATTGATATTGTCAGGAAGTCAATGAATTAATTTTTTTCCTTGTCAGAAATTTCCCATTCAAGTCCTGTCTCTGGAGCTCCGATATAAACGAAGGCGCTCTGGTGAGTGAATAACACCAGTAAACCACGTCCGTGGGGTGGTGACTACTGGGTCCGAGAATCATGTGCCCTCAGTAGGCGGAGTGAAAAAAGAATTACTGCTTTCTGCATTTTTACGGCTAAGATTTCTGGCACATTACTGCAAGCAGGTATAATTTTCAGATTCGAGAGCAGCGTGTCCATTATTCTGCAGAGGAGGGGATCTGAACTCCTGATGACTTTACAGGTTCAATGCAGTACAATTTGGTTATGTAGACACTCCAAGATCAAAAGTCCACGGTCTCCCCGTTGTCTGGAGAAGTATAATCGAGGAACAGGCGATCATAAGCTCCTATGAAGATGCATCATTTTGCGAGTTTTCACGTCGAGTTGTCGCAGCTCTTCCCGATTTCATTTTGCACGGGTGCTACCTTGTAGAGAAATGCTACAATCCCTGCTTTTTCATGATAGTAGACTGAGCAGAGAAATGGATGTGAACTCTTGATGACTTTACAGATTCCATCCTAAACTCAAAAAGTCCACGGCCTCCCCGTTCTCTGAGGAAGTTTAACCGTGAAACGAACGGTTCAGGATGCAAGCTCCTATGAAGATGCATCATTTTGCGAGTTTTTACATCGAGTTGTCACAGCTCTTCCTGAGTTCATTTCATTTCTCCAAAGGAGTAAAGTAGAATCGAAAAGGCAAGCATATTAGTTACAGCATCCCTGCTTTTTTATGATAGTATACTAAGCAGAGAAGTGGATCTGAACTCTTGAAGACTTTACAGATTCCACCCAGTATCATTCTGTTATGTAGACACTACAAGTTCAAAAGACCACGACCTCCTCGTTGTCTGGGAAAGTATAACCGTGGAACAGACGATTTAGATAGATACACTGTATATTCAGCGCCATCTCTTGATTCTAGAAAAAGCACTCCGACTATGTGTCGACAATGTGAAGTCAAAAACCAATAACTCATAAAGAATAAACGACACTACTTGAAAATCATTAAACGAAGGATGAATTTCATAATTCAATCTTTGGCAAATATCCTACACAATACGTATTTTTGTCGGCAAGAATTCATCAAGAAACAAATACTACCCCTTACGACCGTCGTAGTAGTCGTAGTGCTTTTTCTGATTTGGGTTGAACTAGACTTTGATGATGATTGGCAAAAACTGTGAATCCGGTAAGTAGGTTTCTCTATTAGAATTGATAAATAATTTCAGCTTTGATTTTTGAAGAGCATTGCAAACTAGTTTTGTATAAACTTTATTTCGGCTGTAGTAGGGGCCAGTCGCTGTTTTCTGATTGATACGTGCAGACAAAAATATCAATTGAATTTCTCTGTGGAGGATTGGATTAAGTATGTTATCATTCATTATTAGTTTAATAGTCCTTCGTCAAATAATAGTGTCGTCCATTCTTCATGAAATCACGCTTTCTTCGAATCCTAATCGATCTTTCATCGCATCAGTTACTTTTTATTTCGACGATTTTTCTCCCTGCAATTTTCCATGCTGCGATTTTTCTTCAGTAGCTGTAATCAAGTTTCTATAAATCCTTCTGTCATTATCGTCACCAAGAATCTACCCCTTTCGTATTCCGAAAGGAAAATGGAAATGGCATATTTCACCCACCAATAATTAAATATCCTGATTAATGGCTTATTGGACAGAGGCGTAGAAGATGTTGCTATTATTTGAGACGACTTGATATTTAATTTAAGGTTAAAGAGAGTTTGACACGAACAATAGGGACCAAATGCATTGGTAGAATTCATCGCAAGAAAACCTAAATACCTCTTGAAAAGCCGATCTCACAGTACCCAGCGTTATTGTATTTGTCGTGCATGAATCAAACATTCATCATGGAAAAGTGTGTGGAATGGCAGTTTCGAAAGTTATCCCTGATGGAAGATTAGACGTAACAAAGTTATCATTCAGTAATTATGTTGAACGTTCTACGAATCAGTTCCTTTTCCAAAGCAATTTCGACTCCGCCAGTGATATCTAACGTTCATCGCCAAACACCGAACGTAAAAGTTGAGTATTTTTTCTTCTTTCTGAAACATTAATTAAATCCGGGAAAATCGGAGTTTTTGTTTTAATAATTTGTCGAATTGAAAAACCGCGCTCTGGAGTTTGTTGTGATTCATTCAATGATTTGATTAAAATTTTAATATCGTTGATTTGGTTTCGTTTGTGGAAGCTCCTTTGATAATTTAATAAATTTTTCATTTGATTGTATTGAATCCGTTCTGGATCGAGGGAATAAAATAATTTCCCATTCCAATTTTCCGTTCATTGTTTCTCTCATCTCAACAAGGGCATACAATTGGTTTTCATGCAAGAACGTTTGAGGCTTGTGATTATATCAAGGCATATGGTTCACGGATGAACGTTATTGATTGTTTCTGAAAAGTCGAGTATAGAAGGTAACACGTCTGTATATTACTATTTAAAATTGGAAAGTCATTGCCAGAATATTCACTACTGGCCTTCGTATAGTACCTATTAATAATACGAGTGTTGTACTACGACACTCGTACGGTATAGACGAAACATCGGTGTTGCTTTATACTCCAGGGGATATTGAGTCCGTTGTGGAGGATGAGAAGTCTCGAACATTGTTCAAAAAGAGGAGGAAAAACCGATTCAATATCGCAGGCTTTACCCAAAATATTCTGTTAAATTGGTGGTTCTGATAATAGGGGTCTTTGGTGCAATGATGGACACACTGCCATTAAACTTGAAAATCATACCGGTTTGCCGTTATTTGGCAGAAATCTCAGCTGAAGGCCGTCGTCCTTGGTGCACTTCGCCTTCTCAGGTACATGATTCCCGGAACCAATAGTCAATTACTCCACGGCGTGGAGAGTGGTTATTGGGGCAAATGATCCATCGCGCCCTACGGAAGTGTTGAAGCATCATAGACAGATCCTGAATGGAATTTTTTTTCTGCGAAATGAATATATCATAAAAGAATTGGATGACTTCCAAAAACATATTCCGTATTTTAGTCGGGATTCTGCCTGAGTAAAATATCAAATGACCAATTGTTTTTCTGTCAAAACTGATTTCATGTTTCAGAGTAGGAATCTGACAGAGTTAAGTCTTGCAATTACTGCCTCACAGTGTCTCCTCCAATCTAGACTCTCATCAGTGTATACGCCCAGGGACCGTATGTTTGAATTTTAGCGCGTGCGATATCAATGTTTTATCTCTCTACAATGGGCGGTGTTTGTATCGCTCTATGATACTTCAAACGTATGAAAATGATTTCGCATGAACTCAAGCATGCTTTCCAATGGAGCTGTGAACTTCGGGCTCCCTATGATGTTAATAATTTTTTTGGCAAAACGCGTGTTGAGTGGAATTGACGTAGTTTTGCTGTGTGGGTGGTAATCCAAAGCCATGGTCAGAGTTTCACCATATTTTTCGATAAATAGCTGCCATATGTGAGACGAAAGCGAACAAGTCAAACCAGTTGATCTGTGTTAAAAGACGTCATATTGTCGATATCTCACAATTCCTGAACATTCCATTCATTTTATTGACTTGATGGCTTTAATGACTTTCGAAATTATATGAGTAGGTATAGCAATGCTATAGGTCTGTATGCCGATATTCTTCAGTTGATAGTATTCCTACTGATTCATAAAGGAAGACATGGTTCTGTCAAAATATTATTTCTCATATCATTTTTCTGCTGTTTTGCTTCAGTTGCAAGAGTTGATGCGTTTATTCCCACCCTTCTTATTGTTTATATTTTTGCTGGCAAGTTCGTTGGCATTTTTATTCCCCGCAGTACTCTACTATATCCTGGCACCAACAATGGTTTGATAGAACGTTGTTCTGCCAGGACCATTGTATTTTCCAGGGTTTCTAGACTTCACCTCTTGGCACATTATAGTAATCCGGTTGTAAAGCAGCTATTGCAACGGCCATCATCTTGAAGCGCTGGGAGATTTCGAAAATATTTCAAAACAATGTTGAAGCGAAGACTTATCTCATGTTAGTTGTACGTATTATAACTATATGAAAGACTAAGACACTTAAACAGACATACTTCAGAATTTTTCATTCAATATAAATAAACCATATCCAGTGAAAAAGCAAGATTGATTGAAATGGTTATCCAAAGGTTGAAGTCGAGATTCTAAGATAAAGTTTGGGTAGAAAGATTTTAACCATGAATCATCATCTACATCTACTATGACTGATGAATAACACCATCTATAGATATCGTTAAAGTTTCTGTGTTATTTGGCGTAATTATCATCACCGTAATTTGTTTTCTAATGAAGATCAAAAATACCATGAAATTCCTACTTCTGTCCTGGTACTAAGTCACCCGCTAATTGAAATAAATACCGTGAAAATCCAATCCGAATTATTGACTGTCGATCTTCAGAAAGGGAATTCCTGAAATGTTTGGAAGACATATGTTCATGTTCTCATTAGAAGCCGCCGACAAAAGGTTCATTTTTGGCGATCAAACCGGTCCTTTTTGTCGGTCCTTTCGTCCGTAATCAATCTATCGATGCCCGCATACTTTTTCAAATTCTAATAACTAATTTGTTAAGTACTTTTTCTTTTATGACCCAGGCAGGTTGATTCATCAACGTGTTTTCAACTGAAGGTTATTTCAACGTTTGACTACATTCTGTGATGAGATTTGCTGGGTAGAAATTGAATTGAATTGAAGGAGGAATATTTCATAAATGTAGTTCGGTCATTTACTATGCTGTGAAAGAATTGAAAGGTTGAAAGTGTTATTTTATTTTGTGAGAAGGAATTCTTTCAAACATAAATGTACTTTCAACAAGATCATCATGTTTTTCTACAAATAGTATTAAAATACCGCCAAAGTAATTATAAAAAATATCAGGAATTCGAAATTACATTAACAAATATTAGGATCGCATGGTACATAACATAATATTATGATAGTAAAGAGCCTCATTTTATTCAACTTTTGATGGAAATAAGTAAAGATACTTTTAACAACAGTACAAAATTGCTTATCAAAAATTTCTAGTGTTGAAAGTAACTCATTTCAAACACTAGTGTATGTTAGTGACTTTCAATACAAATTTCTCAAAGTGAAATTATTTAATAAAAACAGTTGGTGTAAAAAGAGGACTTTCAATAGTGTTTAAAAATAAAAAAAAGTATGGTTTGTAGATAATTTCAAATTAATTCTCTACTACATTCGTGATGTTCCTGTATTGCATAGAGTTAGGAAAAATAATTTGTTGAATAATTCCCTGATCACAAAAAAATGGCTTTAACAGAAATAAGGATTAATTATCGTACTGACGAGAATCGTGAAAGAAGAACAATTTCAAAATAAAAACATTATAATGGCCAATATACAAGAGGACCAATAAGAACAACCAATGGATTGGAATGTGAGTAAGACAATGAAAATTATTAAAGCAAACCCAAATTCTATGAAAGTAGTAAGAATTGAGAATGGAACTGAACAAATGAAACCAAACTCAAAAAAACAGGAGTTGTTTTCGCACTCAGGTGATGTCTAGGAGCAAAAAAGAATTGAAACGCTACACTAAGCTGATAATTGAAATAAACAAAATGGGATGAAGGTATAGAAGTCTCTACGCTATTATGAACGAAAGGAAGGAAGATTTCAGGATAATGACGAGGGCAATAATGAGAACAATATTGGATTAAATGTGAAAGGTGAAAAAAGAAGTATCACAAAACGAAATGCTGATGTAGAGGAAGACACACAATGAAGAGCAAGATCACTGGATTGAAGATATAGTATGGGAAAGGAAATAGACATAAACTGATCGAAAGCCATTGCTGAAGAAATCAAATTGGAAAAGATACAAGATACGTTGACTGGAAAGCAACATACCGTAACAGAAATGGAAAATGGTATCGAAATCAAGCGTTCTGGTAAACTAACATCGTGGTAGACGTCCTTGCCCAAACTGAAATAATCTTCAGCACTATATAATTGACAAATTTATCTTGACAGTCTGGTCAACCATTTTATTATGACACATCCCTTTTAGGTTGTGAAGATAAACACTGAAGACAAAACAAATATTTACCATTCAAGTCTAGTAGTGGATAGATTGAATTCTGATCACCATTTGCTGTTGGGTTTAAATTAATAGTGCTGCTCCATAGTTGGCATATGTAGTTAGTAACAGAGCCTACAGAAACACATTCTGCTGAAGAACTTAAGTGGATGGCCATTCGACATAATACCATTACGACTACTTCTACTACTACTAATATCAATATGTTAAAATGTAATTATCTTCAGATTACAGAAACTGAGTTTTTTTGTTTCATTCATACAAAAATTTTGTGTTTGTAGGGTTCTAAAAAAAAGGGATGAATAAGTAATTTGGACTTTAGTTTCAGAAGGCCTATTTGTTTTCTATTTCGTGTAATCATCCATGACGATTCAGTTCTACTCCAGGGTAATGGAGCAAACGGAAATTCAGCTAGATATTACGAATATATTAAGCCTTAACCTTCGTAAGTCAAATATAAAACGGTGAATCCGGTAAGCTTTGTTTCAACATATCTTGTAGAGACAGTCAGAATCCTACCAATCCTATCAAGTAATTGCTTTTGCTGCTTCATATGTAAACAATCGAATGTTGAATAAGGATGTATACAATTAATATCGTCTTGGATAGGGAATATGTGATACAGAATATATGCGGTGTCAGGGTCGGAATCGTGAGAGGTTGTGTCATAACGACACAAGCGAAAACAGATTCAGCAGTTTGAAGATAAACTGGGATCTCAATTTTGAATGTGGATTTTACTGTAGGCAATCAATGTATCAATCCAAAATTTTTACGAGTTATACAAAGTATCATTTTCGGGTACCGTTAAACAGTGATGTATAAAACGGTCCTTAGGTTTTAGAATATATTTACATGTGAACGTAGGTAATATCGGAAAAATTATCTGACCACATATCGGTTATAACACATGGTCTAAAAAAAATAATATTCCTCACGATCAGAATCGTGATAATTTCTGTGAAATTTTTATGGATGCATCGATTCATCTAGATAGTTGATAAACTGTCGCCGGATCGATCATAATATTATGATTGTTGAATAATAGTTTATCATCACCACTTACACAATCTCTACTACTAGTACTACTACTACTACCACTATTGGCACGGTATAATTTATGTTTTTTTTTGTTTTTCGACCGTAGTGACTAATAATAGAGAAGGAAAACGCCTTGTATATTAACGGACAGTCGTCAGAATGACGAAACGGTGAATGTGGTGCATGTTATATGTAGGCTTTGTTATTAACCCTATAGACCATGCGACTAATGACAAAATCCAAAAATCCATCAATTGGAAAATACAGGGTATTTCATAATTATTGCTGATCCTGAAGGCTGATAATCCTTGAATGATTCTAAAAAAAAATCTATATGAAAGTAGGTCCGCAACCGCTTCATTTCTGTAATACAGGGTGTTTAAATTCAACAAAAAATGTCTTTTTTCCCATAACCGTTCTGTACTTAATCTTTAACTCTAGTACATGCAAAGTAGGTACGCATAAAATATTGATATTTTTTCAAGTTGAAAGTCTTTAAAATTTTCATCAGTGGCGCCCCGAAATATTTCTAATTAAAATATTATGCTACCGGTTTTTTGTCAAGTGAATTAAATTTTTATAATTGTACCGAAACGAAACTCAACGGTAATGAGCAAAATGTGGAAAAGGTAAATTTGTTTGTCTGAAATGCATTGAGCTTCATCCAGATATTTTCTTTCGTTTGTACCTTCTGGAAAATTTTGTTTGCGGAATACTTTCATATTTCAACTGAACACATTCATAATAAAAGTTCATGTCAATATTAATTGTTTCTTCATGCCTCTGATTTCTAACGTACTTATGAAAAAAATCAATTCAACTCATCAAATGAAACAACGACAATATTCAATCAACTTTTGAGAAAAATATTATCAACATTTAGAAAAAAAAGTTGAGCATTAATGGGTTGAATAGTTTGATGCCATAAAGTGTCATTACATGCATGATAAGATAATCTTGAGAAAGCGCGGAGTGGGTTTAAAAGACGTATCTAAAGAAAACATCGGTACTCTCTTTCTCACCATATATCAGATCCGTCTCTGTACAGAGGTATATACACTACGCCAGATTCAGACAATATTCATCAATATATGCGTTGACGGGTTCGAATTGAAGTTAGAGACATAGTGGATGGATGTGCAATATTATGCTGCTCTATTTATCTTGTGGCAAGGAGTGTAGGAAATTGTGCATAAATGCAATTAGAGTTCATCTCATCGGAGTATCAATAATTATCTAAGGCAGAATAGTTCAACACATTAATATATTTCAACACATGACTTTTTACTGAACCTGTGACTAATTTTAAAGTGGAATAATGAAACCTTGAAAGCGTGCAACATATTCCCTTGTTAGATTTTTCTGTGAATATTCCAGCAAATGGGTTGTTTTTTCTCGCGTAATTGCAAGTGGGAAAAGAATTTTTTTTAGTGATTTCTGTAGCAGAATGAAAAAGAGATCATTGTTAAGTGCGAAACCTTTGCGGGGTCACAAGTTTCGTTTCATTCCAAAGTGACTAGATATCCACTAAGCACGCAGAATGCGTCGTGAATGTTACCAACAACAATTCAAAGGAGTGAACTCCGTATATTATTGACATTTTTAAAATAACGAGCAACGTTGAAGCAGAATATAACAGTGATATATTATTCCTTCCCGAAGAATTCTCTGAAACTATGCGAGAGTTAACTATAATTCAGTAATTTGATACAAACCATCCAGGGTTTTATTGAATCCTCCATGCATTCATATTTGATACGTTTGCCAAGCTTTGATCGCTTGACAGATCGGAGAGTTATTGGCCGTGATCTTTAACTTTTATCTCGGTGATCAGATATTATACAGGTTATACTCATTTATATTTCTTCTGTGGTTGTAAAGAATTTGTATCTGTGATTTGTGGGAATCTCAAGACCAGCTGCTGCTTTCTGAATAGATTTAGTAGATACGGGGATGTTTTACATTAAAGATGTTTGACATCGAGACAACCGATGTCGGTGGAACGAATCGAAAGTTAATTTATGAGCTTCTTTATACATACGGAAAATAAAAGAATATCAAGTGTTTCTTCCACTGTATGATCGAAGTATGACGAACTGTGTAATCGTGTTACCAGTATTATCTTTTGTATCCTTGAAGATCAACAATTTTATGAACTTATGGGAATTGGTAGTGTTGGAAAAACCCCTTTGTATAATGAGTTGAAAAGCTTTCGTTAAATTGAAAAAAAAGTCCTAATAGAGGAATGTTTCACAGGTCACTCAACGAGTTTCTGAAAACACTCAACGTAGATACTCCAGCCTTATCACAGTTCAGATTTCAGACGACCTCTGCTCAATGAACTGCGTAATCCCATTACTCCAGCAGAAGTTCGACCGGCTCTCGAAAGCTCAAAGCACTTTGCTGCACCAGGTCCTGATGGGCTAAATAACTATTGGTGAAATAAATTTTCAAGCACCCACCACCATCTGGCAAGACTTTTCACATACCTAGATGGAGAAAAACAGATTTCACGTTGGTTTATCGAGTAACCGTGCCAATCCCCAAAATCGGATATTTGTTTGATCTAAAGAACTAAAGACCGATAACATGCTTGAATACATGTTATAAGTTTACCCGCATGCGAATACTCTCCGCAGTTGATCCGGTGTATGAACGGATATATGAGCAAAGAGGATCGAAGAAGGAGGTCGTTAACTGCAAGGGAAACCTGCTCATTGACAGATGTATCACGCAAGATACCGTGCAGTATTTTTTAAACGTAACCTTTTATTGACTTGGATAGAATACCGCTGGGCATTCTATACAACATTGCATGAGCTCATCACTAATTCACCATGAGATCTGGTTAAATCAGCGTCCAAACAGAACAGACTATTTTTGGAAGGGGTGTTTTTCAGGGAGACTCTCCTACCCCTTTTATCTTCTACATCCCCTTACTGACATTGTCCATAGCATTACGGAAGACCAGAGGATTCAATCGCGGCACTCCCATCAACTGAAGCCATGAGAACATCTATTTGTTTTACATGAATGACCTCAAAGTATATGCCTCTGGAGAAAATGATCTATATATCAGTACTTAAAGGTGGTGAAAGGATATACGCATCGGAATGAAAATCGACAAATGTGCCACGGTTCATTTTCATCAGGATGACACGAGGAATATGGAGAAGACGTTAAGCTCGTAGACGGAAACATCCTACATCATCTTGAAGCCGGGAAGACGCGTACCTCAGGGATCTTTTCTTCTGAATTTTCATTATGTCTCAAATCGTCTGTTCCACGATGATACCACCCCAGACAATGGAAAGGCTATATCACATAACATAATGGTACTGGATGAAGCCTGTAAAGTCGTCAGTTCAGATACCCATTTTGTTTAGTTTGTGACCATGAAAAAGAAGGGATCGGAGCATTTATATTTAGGGTTGCTGCAGCCCGTACAGCCGATGAACTTGGTCTCCTATTCAACACTGAGCGAAGTGACCCAAACTCTGTCACCGAGTTGGAACTCGTTCAGGAAAAAGATCACGTCAAATCTGCTGGGACAGAACTACATCTGCAGCTTCATAAGGATAAGCCAATGCATGTGATCTTCAAGATTATCAATGACCTCCAGAAATTTGATACTTGCTTTCCTCAGGTCAGGTGGGCTGAAGTCGGAGACAGAGAAATTCATAATGGCCTGCCAGGAAGGTGTCTTTACCACCGACCTAGGTCTACCGTAATCGTGTGATGAGAATAGATGTTACAGACATTGAATGAAGAGCTTGTCTTTGGGCTCCTGAGGCCATAATGTATTTGCTGTCAGTTTGGAGACACTGGTGTTGCCTTATGTTCTGGGGGATACTGAATCCGTTATGGAGAATGAGAAGATCCGAATCTCAGGCAAATACAGGCCAATAAGGCTGATGCAGTCCTCCTCATCTATCAAATTAAGACGAATTTCGTCATTGACTTTTTATCTCCTGGCGAAACGAACATCGTCCGAAAAAAAAAGAAAAATGGACAGAATATCAAGACTTTCTCTTTGAACTCCGTAGGCTTTACCCAATCCATTCTGTCAAAATGGTGGTTCTGATCTAAGGGTCCTTGTTGAAATGATGGACACGCTGTTCTCGAGTCTAGCTTGCTGTGATGTGGCAGAAATCAATGGTTGGCTCATTTTGCCTACTCAGGGCACATTATTTTCGAATCCAGTAATATTTTACCTTAGGGGCGTGGAGAGAGTTTACTGGGGTTGATGACACACCAGCACGCCCTCCGGATGGATCGGGGCACCACCAACAGGGTCCGAATGACAAGATAGGAATTGAAATAATAATAATAATACCTACTCCCTCGTAGAGTGTACCCAACGGCATAGCTTGTACGAACGAGAACGGATATTATTATTATTTGCCATGACGAGTCGGAGCGATCTAATGATTTTTTGGTAGAGTATCCACTTTTCAGCACACGAAAATTCCGGAAAATCTTCAGCACTACTCCTGGTGGTAGGTGCGCCCTTCAAGTAAGCACTAGACTTCGGAATTGGCATCGAGGCAACTCACGTCAGAAGACATGGGGTTGCTTATCGATTCTGAGAAACTTGAAAAAAATTTCTTCAGACTGAGGGATCGAACTTGGCCGATATCGAGTCGCTGCGCTACCGACCACCTACAGTTTCTTACAGAAATATCACTGGAAGATTCTCATTTCGAAATTAACTGCACTTACAATTTTGCATATTTATGAGAGTGCGGTTATATCTCAGATTTTTTTTTCAGAAGTTTCAAGAAAAATTGTTTTCCGTCATTGCTGACCTGTTTGAGTTGGGATCAAAAAATCGAAGAAGCTGTCTACGATTATTTGATGTATTCATTCTTCCTGACATCCGTGCTGCCGAGAAGTGCTTCTTGCTGTGTTAACTGGTGGCGCTGCGACTAACCTATTTTCGTGGCTTCATTCGTAGGAGACGGCTCTAATGCTTTTAGATATAATCTTTTGTTTGGTTGGACAATACGACTATAATATTCTCTGACCTAACCTAGTATAGATGAGAGGCAAGAACCATAGAACATTCCTGTTTGCAGGTGGTCATTTTTCCATCGACTGAAGAATATTGAATTTTTTTCATCACAATAAGCACTTTGCATACTGTCCTACATGAGGAACATTGCACGAATGGATGTCACATGTTCATGAGAGGAAGAAGTGGCTGGCTACCTTTCAGCCATACAGAACATTGCGCAATGGTCGTGAAAGCCTTAGTCATTATACTTATTTTTAATTTAAGGCGGAGTCTCCTGAACTTACTGATGGAAAAATTATAACTCGGGGAAATCGGTACAAGGTAGAAGTTTAATGAATCAATTAGCCCCTATCAGTTATCGCTTTTATAAGACTGTTGACTTGAATGAAATTATTCAATTTATTATTTATTTATTATATTCTGAAAGTTTTTGATCTGAATTCTCTTAATTCCTCCAAACCTAATAAAGAATAGAGTTTTCAGCGAATTTGATAACGGGGCAGATATAGTCTCCGAAACCTCAATGTTGTTTGGAAAAGAAAAGAACTTTTCAGTTTATTTTTTTAGAGAGGAAAATTTTAGAATGCAATGCATTAATGATGGAATTTAATAATTTTATTCGAGTCAACAATCTCCTAAACGGAGTAACTTTCTACACCTGTAAATATTTCCTTCAATTAACATTCTTTCTTTTTCAAATTGTGAGAGGTTGAAATTTGTAAGAATCTTTGCCAAGAAATAAATATCCTACACAAAACCAAACTTTCTTTCAATCAATATATTTTTTTAAATTCTACATTTTGGATTGTTTTCAAAACCTATTTTATCTATATTTTTCGGTCACTGTGTATTATTACGTACTTAAGATTTTTATGACTTATCAATAAGATATTTTTTACATTTTTGTGTTCCCGAATATACCCAACTCGTTGAATCCTCCATCGCGAAAAAAATATGATAGTGACCGAGAATGAAAGAAAATATACCTACCGTGTGGTTCGATTCATGAGAAGGTATTCTCTGTTTTCTGCATTCAGTTGGTGTCAAATGCTGTGGTAATAAATAAATACACTCGATCTGGCTGAACGAACATAAAGAAAACTTCGACCAATAATTCACTTGGGGCCTTATAAATATTCTTGGTCACTGCAGGTACGCTGTGTTAAAGTTGTACACTAGGATTGGTAACATGAACTCATTGGATTTTTTTTTGTTTGATGCTCATATATTACCACCTTTATAATTGAATAAGTTTGATGGAATGGTCTGATTGTAATATTTTGTAAACAATAAATTTTTAGTTTTCAAATGAGCTGATCAGAGATAAGTTGTTCAATGTTGATAACGTCGCATGGTCATTTCATGTATACAAAGTGAATAAAAAAAAGTACAAAAAATCGGTTAATTTTCATGAAAGTTCGAAATGATGTTACGGTTAAGGAGTTCAATATATTGTCATCAATATCAGCATACCAATTCCTTGTCTTGGCTATCACGATGTCTCCTGAACATCACAGGATGTTCCTTTTCGTGGAAGCCAGAAGGAAAAAATAGCATCATTCTAAATAGTAAAGCGAGTCAAGTAACTGAGATTTACCACTTTTTTAAGAATGTAGATAAGGTGCAGTAAGTATTAACTCCAGTTTGGTCATCTTGTATTTGAATGTTTGATATATTTCAATATTTTTTTTTATATTGGATGAGATGAAACACAACATCAATACTAAAAAATAAATATAAATGTCCCATTTGCGAATTGCGAGTATTTATTTTCAGTCGTAAACTCAAGAATTTTGTTGTTAAGAACTGTTCCAACAATCTTTTCTTTACTAACGAATAACCCGACATCCAAAATGAATAGAGTAAAGTCTTTCTTCGGCCGACTAGAACTCGAAAACACTTGGTTAGATAATAGAACTGCTACTGTTATTGACGTCGAAAAAAAATCGACCACGGGCCACGGTCTGGCGATCACCGAACAGCATCAGGCATCATCAAGACTATAAAGGGCAATAATTAGCCCTGCAAAATCAGAAGGCGATAATTCGCCGAAGGCCCGATGTGAATCGTTGCACAAAGGAAACAGTGGCCCCCCGACCAAAGACCAGGAAATTTGACAGAAGGGTCAAAGGTTGGGTACTCTCTGGCGCCTCGAGCGTATTCATTTACTCTCTGCCCTGTTGCTGAATTCGCGTTCGCCTTTGATTACGTATCGAGAAATTTTGCTGAAACAATTTGCCATTGTCTATGTGTAATTTGGCAACAATCACAAGACGTATGCGAGGGGATATGTTAGTCCAGGTATTTGGTCCTACAAACAAGGCGCACATCACTGTAAGAATGAAAATGTTTATAGGTTCAACTGTAGCTGATGATATTGGACCTTTTGAGGCTTGGAAAGTCGACTGATAACAGAGAGCCCAAACACTTTTTGTAAAATCTCATTTCTCCCATCTGCCTGCAGTATAGGACATTTTTGGCAAGTATCTGCCAAAAAACAACTTTTCTCCTTGCTTATACTGCGACGTATATTGAATTATTGCAATACTGAAAATGCTTCGCAACAACAATCAGAATTTGTTTTGATCATGACAAGGGGACAACCTGTAGGCTAATTTGCATCTTCTTGCTCCTAAGGAACCAGGGTGCTGATGATTGGCGGTGAAAACTTTTGAACATAAAACAAAATTTAGAAGACAAAAAGGGAGATATTAGTGAATATTTTTCATCAGTTCTGTGTACCACTACCATGCACCTCCTGCTGATTGGCGGTCAGTAATTGGAAATTTATTAATGATTTGGAGTGCTTAGCTATTACGTGTCTGAAGCTTCCCTATATCTGACATAAGTTCATTTTTATAGCAATGACTTCACTGTGCATGGTGCTGAGGGCCTTGTTTGCCGGGCAGATGATCTTTATTTCTAACAGTTGAGTTTCTAAGCGGCGAACTTCCTAAAAGCTGAAAAATACCGAAGTTAGCGCCTTGTGGAAGTTTCCGAGGTTTTGCATTTGTCTCACATATTCGGGGGTGTCGTTGTCGGTCTGGTTGACTAGTAGTCTGTATTTGTCTCTGTCGTCTTTCCATACATCGATATGAAGAACAGATATACGAAGTCTCAAGAGTTGGGTAATCGTTTTGTGTTATGAATCGATTTTCCATTCTCAGGCGGACGTATGGTCTGTCTATACGTAAAGTTGCATAGACCCCATACGGTTGACACTTATAGTATGATGGGATTGCCATTCTGCTACTTTGTCCTTACCGCTTACCCAGGGAATTTGTTGGTCGATCACGATGACATGCTCTTTTGGTGTCCTGCGTCGCCTTGCAAGCAGGATATATTTGCTTTCCTCTACATTTTGCTTAATTGTCACTGTAGTTTGGCTGTGATCCATCTTTCGTGTGATTTCTCGACTATAATGACCTTGCTAGCTGTGTCTTAGGTTTTCCGCTCTAGACATGTTAGTCGTCAATATTTGGAATAATTGTGGTCATATCACCAATTCTTGCGGGATTCCCTTCCTAAGGTTGAAAGTTATTTTTTGAACTTGCTTCTATATCTCCGGTTTCTCAAGAAGTTGATGAGCTTGAGAGCATGGGTCATGTGAGAAGGTAAACTTTCACGACCGGTAATCTTTGAACTTTCGGTGGTTTTTGGGTATGTTGGTCGTGGTATCGAGGTAATTTTTTGTGACGTTTTGTCTACATCAGTTAGGCTCAAAAGAATGCTTCGTCCGTTACCACAATGCCTTTGAAAATGTGAACTGCAGATATAGACGAAACATCAGGAAAAATAACCTCGAGATCTCGACTAACAAACCCAAAAACCATCAGAAGTTAGTCATGGGTGTTAGGTAGTTCGCTCCTATTGATTTTGCTATTAGTACTTCGAGCAAGACTCTGTCGAACGCCTTTGAGACGCCCAAGAGAATTAGCCCCTTAAGATGTCTCTTTGTGGTGCGGACTTGTACAGCTGCAACGATTAAGCGGGTTGTCTGAAGTTCTATAGAGTGTCTGAAACCGAACTGTTCATACGAAAAGACAGTCAGTGCTTCTGTCATGGACAGTCTGGTCTAAATTGCTCTTTCAGCGACTTTGCTCATCGCCGGTGATAGGCTGATGGGGCGATGATTCTGATAGGAAGATGTAGTTTTTAGTTGGTTTAGGAATCATGATGACAGTAGCTATTTTCTAGCTTGTGGGGAAATGTCTGAGCTGCAGAGCGGCGTTTATGGTGTTCTAAAGGGCGGCAATGTCTTTCCTCAACAAAGCTTTCAAAGTTCTGACTGGTATGCCAATAGGCCCTAGTACAGTTCTAGTTTATGAAAACCTGAGGATGTCCTCTGGGAATGTTCGGTCTACGGTAATCTGGGTATCGTTGGTTTTTCGTAGCCGTCTGACTTTCCTTTCTATGTGAGTTTTTATGCCTTCCACGTCGTTCGTGTAATCGACTTAGTTTTCATGGCACTGGCGTTCAAAGGAGTCCGCGAATGCTTCTGCCTTGTTCGCGTCTGTGAAACCAGTTCCATCTCACCGTGGAGTGTGAAGCATATTTTTCTTTGGCCGTACCTTAGAAGTTTTTACATTTTCCAGATGGAGTCATCTTCTGTATTCAACTCATCCCACTGTTTGAACTGTCGCTTGTCCTCGAGGGTTAGTGTCCTTTGAGATCGTTTTTTCATTTGACTTTACCTGATCAGTTCCTTGGTTTTGGGTAAGATCCCTCATTGAAAGTCGAATTTGGTGATTTGTTTCTGTTTCGTGCTTCTCTATATGACTTTGCAGTATGATTTAGCTCCTAACCGTGGTTTTGAGCTGTTGTATCGTGTGATTCCTGGGAATGTTGATATGGTTATGGAGATATGAAGCGTTTGTTGGTACCTGGACCAGTAATTAATCTTCCAGGTCATGAAAGCTACATCCTGTACCTGTTTTCTTATGCTTTTGTAGGATGTGGTTGTACCAAGTGCAAGGATAACGGCCAGGAAAGAACAGTGCTAATACTCGGTAACGGCAATTATTGGCAATATAAATGTCGGCATGCAGGCAACTGCAGCATGACATGTTTAGTGAATATTTCTAGCATCTCACATAATTATAAGTGTCATATTAAGTAGTGATACTAATTGATTTTTTCTGTGTCGAATGCACATCGGCCTAGGTCCTTCCTACGGAAGTGTTCATGTAGGCTTTGTTACTTACTCCATACGCCACTGTTAATTTGAACCCAACAGTGAATGGTTGACGAATCTTCCTGGAAACTATACGTTATTTTGAATTTAACTTACTTTTTAAATTAACCCAACCAGGAATCGATTGGCCCATGAGTCGAATGGGAAAGAAATCAATATTGAATAATGGACTAACATGAATACACTGATGAAATTTAATCTCCTCCTCTACGGAGACACCTTATGAACTGGGTCTTTTGAAAAATAAGGTTGATTTTCCGAATTGAAAGAAGTGTAAGAATTTATGTAATCCACGTTCATTATGATCCCATCAGCCACCCCTTTTCAACTTCATAAAAACATCCTATAAATCGGCGATTCGCGCTTTCGACAATGACGTATGAGTCAATAAGGCCGGTATGTTCGAGTGGGCCATGACCGATCGTCAGCTGTTCCCCGCAGAGAACGCATGCAGAGCCAACTCTAATCGAGGATCTGTTATCTGACAACCACCGATAGTGCATGGACGTTTGATAGAGACACATGGTGGGTATAGGAAAAATCTGATTTATCGGCTAGTATTGGGTGCTGTTATTTTACCGGGAGATTGAGAGCGGTCCGGACGCCCCCGACTGATCTTTCTTTCTTTAGAGTTAATAAGAATCGAAATTTTTGTGTGGGTTGACTTGGATGTGGTACTTCATGGATGAATTCGATGAATTGCTAATTTTCACACTTTTTCACCGCCGTTATAATCGAAGGCTCTGTAGTGAAATATTCAATCAATATTTCCTGTTCAAGTCTAATTTGGGATGAAAAATAAATTGATTTTACTAGTGTAGGTTACAGAAACTACCAAAAGGCAGAGTTGGCGCTTCACTCATACAAGAAAATGGGAGTAAACTAATTGTTATTAAACAAAATGAGACATTTTCCAAAAAAATTATATATCATGATACATAACTATCTCATTGTTTTAGATGATAATTAGGACAATGAAAAAATAAAAGAATAAAAGGAAGACTATAAAAAAACAAAGAGAAGATACTTTAGTAATTGAATTGAAGCTATTTTATCTTTTTTTATATAAATAATCTGGTAAGGAAAATGATCGAAGTTGAGCTGAAACCTTATTGATGAACATGAAAGTACCTTTCAACTATTATCTCAAATATTTCAACTATTATGGGAATAATTGGTGTAAAGTTGTTCGGCTAAATTTCTTTTTTTTTTTTAAATAGGCATTACTCTGCTTACTTTCAATACATGAGGAAAACATCCTTCAGTAAAACCGCAATTTATAAGAATACTTAGAGGGTCAACAAGCTTTTTGATTTTGTCTTTGAAGATGCGGCTATTTATTTCATAAATGTCATAGTAAGTAATTTTTCAATTTTCTAATGGCCTGCTCAATATTATCATGAGTCACTTGTGAAATAAAAACTGAATCCATTGGTTCACCGATGTCAGATAAACAGTCTGAAATATTTATATGACGCGCTGGTATTTATTATTATTTCAACTATGTTTGTAAAAAATATATTGAAATCATTTGGGGCGATAGTATTATTTTTTTTTGAGCCGACTACCTGAATATCTTTCGAGATTTACCATTTTCCAAGCATCTTCTTGTTTGTTGTTCGAATTCTGTATGTATTAGATAATAGCTACCTGATGATATTTTTGTTTGAATTTTTCGAATATTTTTCTGTCAGCTAGTTTGCTCGAGCAATTGCTGTGCTGATCGTTTATATTTGCAAGGCTTCTCTCATATCACGAAATTCTTAAGTGAAGAAGCTAACAGGTCTTTTCGTGAAATTTTTATTTTTGATTTTCTTCAGAGGGAAATGTTGACGAACAAGAGAATTATAATGATAAGGATCTTCTTCTCCTTGGTATCGCCATCAGCGATCCACTTCCTTGGGAAAACTATACCAGCTCCACCGTCAAAAAATATACTGAATCTTTTTGAAATATATTGGAAGAAGATCAGGTTGTGTCATCGCTGGTGCCGATGCCACGCTCATAAATTCACTCACTCCTCTGGAACACATCAGAAGAACTGACGATCTAGATATTTCCATGCTGATGTTTCTCTGAGTTACTACAGAGTAGGTAGTGTCACCTTTGGAGACTTTGAAACATTTCTTTACCAGGACTCTTATTCTTTCAATGAACGGCAGAGCTTTACAACAATTTGTTCATTGAGATGTTATGTTCTCAGAATTTGATATAGATATAAGTACCTTATAGCATCATTGCTACATGATTAAATTGATGAATCAGTACAGGGTGGGTCGTACACTAGCGATCTGAGAGCTTGATAGACTTTTTCGGCTACTTATCTTGTAGGGTGTTTCCTGCAGTTTCACATCCATGAATAAATTGGATATACATATGACATCCTAATTGCTCATTCATCTCTCCTGCCCATCATAATTCAGAACATAAATAAAAATTCATTATTCCCAATTGGTCATTCATCAATAGCGAACTCATCGTTATGGTCATAGGATGAACCGGTGATTAATGAGAGAGGACAATTAAAAACGAATTCAATAATTAAATTTTGGCGGGAGTCAATTAATCAGTTCAATATACTCAACGGAATCGGGAGGATATGCGGGCACCTAATAAAAAATCAATTAGACAAATGGGATGATATTGGATATCGGTCGTACAGTTTGTAATAACAGTAATTGGTATTGATGACTATAACCGTTGCGTTGACCAAGTGGTTAAATACGGGGTGGGGTGTTGTAGGTAAATATCACTCGATTTCAGAAGAATAACGAATTATATTCCAATTTTCTTCTTTTTTTCCTATGGAGAAGTGTGATCGTTTTACGGTTATCCTGGCTGAGCTGTACGTAATATTATAATTTTTGGCATGACAGATTTGGTTTTTCAATATATGTCACTCATAATATTCGAAAAATAAATTAGATTCATCATCAAATAATGTAATTTGGTAACTCTCTCAAACGATATATCTGGATTCGATCTGTAATGTACCACAGATATATAGCATATTGACTGAATCTTGATTTTATATTGGAGTGATATGGATATATTGTAAATGTATGAATAATATTGATCCAATATGGATGAATATTGGAAATACAGTATCAAATTGATGATAATGGTGGAATATTGGCTCTACCTATTCTGAATGTATGTCACTATAATATCAGGTCAATATTGGTTGAATCATTCTCACATCTGACTACATCTGACAGATATTTCTGCAACGTTCTTCCAAAAAGTCCCAATTGCAAGTGCTTGTCTTCTAATTAAACAGAATATTAAACTTCATTTGGCTGGGAATGACCACCTGCAGACATGTATGTTTGCCAGTTGCAGGGACAGGACAATTATAATGTAGTCCGACTTACCCTGTTACTGATGAGAGGCAATAAACCTCGAAACATGCATGTCTGCCAAATGAAGGATAATCTTCTGTTCAATTACAAGACAAGCACTTGCAATTGGGTCTTCTTGGAAGAACATTGCAGAAATATTTGTCAGATGTAGTTCAATGTCCATCATGGTATTAGCCAGGGAAGTAGTTGTTTTCTGACACGTTTGACTTTAATTTTCCACTTGGTGGAAACGCTTAGAGAGATGGCAATCCCAATATTCCCCTCGTCGATTCTAGGGATGAAAATATTATTGTAAATATACCAATGTTCAATAGCATATTTGTTGACATTATTTCACCAATATTCAACAAATCATAGTAACCTATATTGGGTCGATATTGGTTGAATTATTTTTATCAATAACGATAAAACAACATTACGTAGATATTGTTCTAGAATAAATATTGCAAACTCAATATTCCTCTCATAGACTATGGGGATGAAAACAATATTGTATATTCAAATTTGAAAGCACATTGGTTGAATATCGTTTCGGCAAATATTCACATATTATGTTGATTAAACTTTAAACGAAAACTGTATATCAAAATTGAAATAGATGTTATTTATAATATTGTTTCAATATAATTATTTCAATTTTTGAATTATATTATTGGTCAAATATTCAATAAACAATACTAAAATTATGATTTAAACCTGTGTAAACTGCCAGATGGTAGTCTAGTTCCTAAATTGTAGACAGTGACTCATCGGTTGTACGGTTCATAATTCATATAAAGCTGGTCAAAAAATAGAACAGGTAGGTACTTTGGCTTCAAATCAAGTTTTACTTTGCCACTTTCGTACATCCCCTCCGCACTTTCAAATCACGTAAAATCCGAAAATGTATGATGAGTCACTATCTACAATTTAGGAACTAGACAATATACCGGGTGGCTACGGAAGTATTGCCTACGGAATATCTCAGTTATTGTATGAAGTAGGTTTGTGAAATTTGGAGCGTCGATATAATGACATAAGAGCTAGAATTTGAGCATATTGACATGTCGAAGTTAACTTCCGGTCTGACCGGAAGTAACATCAACTTTCTTATTTTAAATGGAAACCCTTTTTTTTTTTTTTCGCTTTATTCAGCATTCAATTCCCTTTCTAATGACATATCACAAGTTGGTATCTAACCAGAAACTAGATCAGAAAAAAATTATTATTGAAATTCACCGAGTAGGCCGTGGAAGCAAAATGAAAGCCAAAAATTGAAAAGTTGGCTATGGAAACCATACGTCACTTGATAACAGTTGCTACTATACTGTGATATTTTATTTTCATTCGTCGGCGTTATAAAAAGCCGCCAAAAAAATATTGGAAAAATTGGGAAAAAAACAATACTCTGTAGGTCCATAACTTAAATAGGAACATACAACTTTTTCTTGCCTGTACTATTCAGCATAACCATTCCTCTCTAATGATATAATAGAGAGTAATTTTTTGAAATGAAATACCAAAAAATCCAATAATTATTATTCAAATAACATAAAAACAGATTTATCGAAAAAAAAAAAATTCAAATTGATAGGATTAAAGATAAAATAAATTCAAAACAAATGTTCGAAATGCATTCCCTCAACGTCAATACATTTATTGACTGGTGATATTTTCATGTAAAACGTTTCTCAATATTTGGGGCGTTATATCTTGGAAAGCTCTACGAATTTTTACTTCTAGCTCATGTAGAGTTGTAGGCTGTGTGGAATACACCCTATTTTTAAGATGCCCCCATAGAAAAAAGTCGCACGGAGTAAGATCAGGTGACCTTGGTGGCCACCTGACTGGACCATGGGTTGTTATAAGTCTATCTTGAAAGCGATTTTGAAGATAATTTCTCGCTATTCTTGAATTATGCGGAGGGGCGCCGTCTTGCTGGAAGTACATTCTCTCAGTTATTTCCGCTGGTAGGTTGTTAATGAATTCCGAAATTTCACTCGTTAAAAAATTAAAGTATCTCTCTCCGGTTAGTTGGCCTTGAAAAAGAATGGGGCCAACAATATGAGTTCCAACTATTCCTGCCCAAACATTCACACCAAATCTCTTCTGGAAGCCACCTTGTCGAAACCGGTGCTCGTTTTCTATCGCCCAGTACCTGAAACAAAAGACCGTTCACACTTTTAGCACTTTACACTTCGACTATCGACAATAATCCAAATAAAGTACAGTACCTACCTTGTATTATTCCTGTTAAATAATCCATTGTTTGTAAATCTTGACTCGTCCGTAAACAAGATATAATAGTTAAATAGGTGATTCTCAGCATTTTGTCGAAGAAACCAATTACAATATTCCAGGCGCCTTTCACCGTCATTTTCATACAAATGTTGATGCAACTGATACTTGAAGGATTTAAATCGATGTTTTTTCAAAATTTTACTAGCAGAGTCCTTACTTATAGCTAATTCGGCGCCAATCTGCCTTGAGGAAATTGTGCTATCATATTGTACTAAAGCTAATACATTAATTTCAGTTTCCTCATTAATAACAAATGCTTCTTGGTCTTCGTGAACATCAGGCTCAGTTCTTAATTTTTCTTCAAGCCACTGGAAATACCTTCTTGACGGTTGCTGCCTCCCTGGATATCGCTCTAAATACAATCGTTCAGCGGCATAAGAATTTTTTAAACATTCACCATAAATGAGAAGCATGTCAATTTGTTCGGTTCGTGAATAACGGGGCATTGTTTGAATATTCCACTAACTGATTTCGATTTCCAAACCCTTTTAAAATGGCAGAATCAAAAACACTACTTCGAACGTCAAAATAATATGGAGAGCAGCGTTCGTGAGAGCTCTCGTTTCTTTTTTGTTTCATACCAAAATACATCTTAATCAGCCTACTTGTTAATATTTTGGTTCGAATGATTATTGCAATGGAATGATTATTCTGAATAGCACAAACATCGTCCATAGGTAGATATTAGAATATCTATGGACGATGGCACAGACCAAGTACGTTTATGTTCCTATTTAACCTAGAACCTACAGGATATAATTTATCATTCCACATTATTTTTAATGTTATTTTTGCGTATGGCGATAATCTGTTTTGTTATTTGAAGAATAATAATTGGATTTTTTGGTATTTCATTTCAAAATATTACTTTCTATCATATCATTAGAAAGGAATGGTTATGCTGAATAGTACAGGCAAGAAAAAGTTGTATGTTCCTATTTAAGTTATGGACCTACAGAGTATTGTTTTTTCCCCAATTTTTCCAATATTTTTTTGGCGGCTTTTTATAACGCCGACGAATGAAAATAAAATATCACAGTAGTAGCAACTGTTATCAAGTGACGTATGGTTTCCATAGCCAACTTTTCAATTTTTGGCTTTCATTTTGCTTCCACGGCCTACTCGGTGAATTTCAATAATAATTTTTTTCTGATCTAGTTTCTGGTTAGATACCAACTTGTGATATGTCATTAGAAAGGGAATTGAATGCTGAATAAAGCGAAAAGAAAAAAAATAGGGTTTCCATTTTTCCATTTAAAATAAGAAAGTTGATGTTACTTCCGGTCAGACCGGAAGTTAACTTCGACATGTCAATATGCTCAAATTCTAGTTCTTATGTCATTATATCGACGCTTCAAATTTCACAAACCTACTTCATACAATATCTGAGATATTCCGTTGGCAATACTTCCGTAGCCACCCGGTATATGAAACATCAGCTAAAACCGAAGGAAATAAATTGATAACTCTTTACAACTAGTTTTCAAGGGTATTAGGACATTTGGGCACGGCCTGCAGCATGTCGAAGACTTTACTGTATGTGGACCGTTTTTGGTCACCATTACCGCATATACTTGACAAAAAAGTATAATTTAAAAAAAAAAACACTCTTATTCTACTAAACCAATAAGTATATCCAAATGATATTGTAGCAATATCGCTGATGTTATGAGGCCAATATTGCTTCAGTAATATTCTATCAATATTGTTTTAATAACATGCAAACAATATTGGACATCATAAAAATAATATTGATGGGATATTCTTTAAGCAATACTGGTAAAATATCATTTAGATACATTGGTATAATATTGACAGTGAAATATAAAACAAAATAGAATGACTCGAATTTTCTAAAATTACACTGCCTTGTCTATCATTTTGTTCGAATTTGATATGAGGGTATCACATGAGAGATCGAGCTATTCTCTAACTAAATGTGAAGCAACAACAACTCCCCACTACAATATTATGAAAATATTGGCAAAATATTCAAACGTTATATTGACGAGAGAGACAATGTGAACATTTGGCGATATTAGTCCAATATTGTGTGGACATTATAAAAATAATATTGATGGGATATTCTTGAAGCAATACTGCGGTACAATATCATTTAGATATATTGGTATTATATTGAAAGTGAATGATAAAAAAATTGAATGACTCGGATTTTCTGAAATTACACTGCCGTGTTAACGAAAAACGCCTTACTTATCTAATATTTTATTCTAAATTTATATGAGGGTATCACATGAGAGATCGAGCACTTTACCGAATAAATTTAGCGAATCATTCGTTTTCACAATGTACTATTTCTGTTCACATGTTTTAATCCGTGTTGTAATGTATTTTTAAGAGATTGTTCATGTGGAATGTTGGTCACAAGACATGTTCTGTGAAATTCACCGAATGCATTAAGTAAGCTTTTTCTCAACGATTTTTATCATTGTAGGCAAACCCTACATTTTCTGAAACCTCATAGTGTGGACTACTCTGTTATGGCCTGATTTGAAAAAACTGAGAAAAAAGTGATTCCGAGTTTTGGTTTTTCCTCCTGTATGTACCGAATGGCACTTTTCCATTCAATGAATTTATGAATATCAAATGAAAATACACCCTTTGCAAAGAAATTTTTTGAAACGAATTTTTTATTTCTAATTATTGATTTTGAGATATTTGGTGTCAAATGAACCCATTTTGGTACACGAAAGTCACCATAACTTCAGATCCATCCGATATAAACCCATACAAACCTATGTATTTGGGAAACTCTTTTAAATACTTTCAATGCAGTGAAAATATATAGTGTTTTATTTGAAAAAACATAACTTCTCATCAAATTTATCGGACACCATGTATGTTGGTAATTATTTTTCAACTTTTATCGAAAACATTTCTTTCTATTTTATATAAGGATGCAGGTATTGTCTATCCACGCATCGTCGATATACCCTGTTTAATATTAAACTCAAATTTATGTAAAATTGAAAATATTCAGGACGTGTCAAAAGAAATCTTTTCGTGGTATATTCCGATATAATTGAAACAAATAACTTCCTGGAAAATAAAATCAGTTGGCAATACGGAAGATTTCTTGATTTTATCCTGATTTACAAAAAGATAGCGTTCAAACAGTATATGTTATCTGAAATAGAAAGACTCCAAACTTGACATGAATTTTGATCAAAGAGTTATTTTTTGATAACTTTTCAACTTGACAGATTTATTTTTATCAGATTCACCCGCTCTCCTATGTTAACAGTCATTAGATTGTTAAAAAATTCCATGCACATCCCTTGAGAAGTCATCACTAGACACATCTCAATTTCTCCTAGCCAGAAATAGCAATAAAGAAAATCTGAAGCAATAAATAGAAAGTGATAACATTTCTCGAGTTGGAAAACGAACCATCATCGGCAGTGCTTATATTATTTTTGTCACATTCTACAGAAATAACATTAACATTTTGAGAACATCTCATCAATATTCCTTTCAAATTCTCCAAAATTGTTTATGGACACCTTCTCAGAACCAAAATCTTGGATTTTTTCGAGGTGTAGGTAAATCAACAGGCCACCGCTACCACATAAATGGATTATACAGGTGTTCTGATCCTAAGATATTCCAGATGACTAGTATCGATAAGGTCCGTGATATTTATTTGACAGTCCCACTTGTGGGTATCATCGAAATTTCTTGTGTTCCAATTGATTTATGTTGAATTTATGTGGGATCGAACACTTCGATGGTCGATGGATCTCTTGCATTTAAATTGAACTAAATGAATTATGTAAACATTTTCGGTTTGAGGATAGAATACAGCTGATTTTCTGAATGGATAGTTCTGATTATTGCAATAATATGCTCTAGTGTATTTCGACATTGATGTGTAATGATAATAATAATGATAACAATTAATTCCCGTCCACAAGGGCTAACATTTTATGATCGATGAAAATTCTTGAAGATTGAGCAGAAAACTTGTAAGTGGAATATGTAAAAGGGAATGATGAGGGGAATGAAAATTAAACAGTGATGAAAGATGGGTCGAGAGAGCAGTTGAAATAGAAATGAATACATGAGTAAATTGAAAGAAAATATTAGATAGTTTACGAGGATCGCATAGTCAGAACAATTCGCTCAATGATCGTGATGTAGTTCAAGGGTGAGAGGGTGAAAACAATTCATGGTTGATTACTACAGTCGTTGGCAAAAACTTACCATGTTCTTTGTACACAATGAAGAGATGCAAGTTTACAAATAATTCGTGGAAGTAGAGTAATTTGATTTGAAAAATAAATATGGATAGTGAAAGCACCAGTGACATATCGTGCATACCTTCAAACATGAAAAGGTAGTGAAATGATGGAATTTATTCAATCAATTTGGTCTAGAAAAGTCACTAACTTGACGTACGATCTCACTAAACAATATGAAATTGCTGCAAATTTTCCTCATAGATGGCATCTTCATCTCAGTTAATTTACAGAAGTAAACTTATGTTTTGGAAGTTTACTGACAACTTGAAGTAATTATAACTGAAGTAACCAGATGATCTAATTGAAATTACATGAAAACTCTTACACAATTTCTGGAAGTCTGCAAAAAATATCGTTCAAATTAATTGAAAGTGAGCATACAGCAATATTGATTTATTTCATTTGTAAATCTGAGAAATGTTTCCAACTATAGAAGTTTTTTGAACAGAGACCAAAATTTAGTTAAAATAAGAACCACTAAGTAGTATTGAAAATCACAAACTTCAAATGAAAACAACAAACAAACCTGTATTTCTATATCAAACTTTGTGACTGTATCATACCAATACCTTAGTACAGATAGCATTGTTTATTTTCTTATCTATGAAATCGCAAGTCCATCATCGACAGAACAGAAAAATAAAAGATGTCAGCTTTGTCATATCCAATGTTGGAAAATTATCAACAATTACCCATGCTGTCATGTGTCCCTATGTACATTTTGTACATATTTCTTAAGCATGAAAAAGTTTGGGTTTATGTACATCTTCTATATATCCAATGAATACCTACCACTATTTGAATGAATCCTTATGTAACAATTTTCCCACTTACCACACAATCCCATTGCCGGCAGTTATTCACATCAGTCTTTGACATTCTTGCTACTTGAGTTCTTAAACATTTATTTCATGTACTTCTACCTACAGAACTTATCAAATAAATTTTGCAAAATTCATCTATATGAATTTTTTAAATCTCACAGAGAAAACATTAAAGTCAAAGTCAAAATATACTTTATCGTCGGAAGTTATAAAAAACTTATAGACAAACCTTAATTGGTTTTGAGATAATGTTGAAATTGAATTGAACCAAATTATAGACGGTCACGCGTAGTCTTCCTAACCTGAAAATAGCACCAAAACAAAACTATAAGTCAAATCATTTTCTTTATTGCTCATGTACCGTCCCTTGTATTTTCCTAATTGAGGATAATGCCTGCATGACTTCATCTATTCCATTTTCAAGTTGGTCTTATTTTTTCCTTATTCTGCTTCTTGGTACGAATTCGGTCATAACCGTAACCTTTCACGAATTTTGAATTGACGTGAAATTCCTGATGAACTAATTCGCCGCAGTGGTCATGATGGTAGAGCGCTAGTCTATCAATCAGAGGGACGTGGGTTCGATTCCCTGCTAGGAATCGCACGTTAAAAGGTAAGACCCCGTTAATCCTTAGCTCGCATAAGTTTCGACTTCTGAGGACTGTCGTTCGTAGGGGGATGACAGCTGGTTAACGGAAAAAACAGTATCAAACAATTTAAAAAAAAACAAAATTTTATCATTATTTCTGCCTCCTAAAATAAGCAGTGCTTCTAGTAGACTCTCCATGTCATGACCAATTTGGCTCACAAGGCACAACTTGTTTTCAACAACAGAGGCCAGGTTAGGAAAGCATCAGATAACTCTCTAGTATCCTTTCTCTTTCTAATATTCGATCCCTTAATCCGCTTTTTTTAAATCGAGATATAGGTACGTGGAACGAGAATGTTATAGAAAATGATCACATTTCCACCAAAAAATTGGAGAATGTAGGTATTCATGAAAATGAACTGAATCGGTTTAGAAAGTAGGATACAAAAAATAGATTGAATGTCTTTTTCATATTACTATAACTCATTCTATTAAATTTGTAATAATCTAGCAGAATTGATATCCACACCTGAGTTGGAGTTTGAGTAAATTAGTTATTTTTTTCGAGAACAATAGTATTTACCTTTTTGTAAATTTTACGAAGAAATATTGTAGTGACTTTTCATTTGAAAACAAATTGATGTAATATGTTGTAATTTTCAATGTTTAGTGGGTTTTTCAGATTCTGGGGAAAAACTTGTTATTCATGAAAAAAAAATTATTTTCAGTGGATTTCAATTACATTCAGAATTTATGTGAGTATTGCGAGATGGCAACAACAAAGTATGGTGGGCAATCAAGACGGTTCGTACACGTGAGGTTCGGTAAACATATGGCTCATTTGAGATTTGGTCGCAAAAAAGTCATTTGTTTGAATATGACGATAAAATTATTATCAAAAATATTAAGTTGCTAAAAAACACGTTTGAAAGATATGAAATGACAAAATGCCATAATGAGGACAGAGGGCTGATTCCTTCCAATTCCTTGTAAGATTTTGTCAGTTAGGGCTACTTATCGGACCTAGTTAGGGATTAACTAGGTTGAATAATAAGTTACTACACATTTTCTAGTTGTATCTCAGAAAGCGTCAATTGCGACTTTCAGAATAGTTACTTACTTATATTACGGATAGTATCAATTGTATTTCAGAGTAGTGACTGGAATTTCAGAAAGGCTCAAATGATTTTCAGAATAGTGAGTTGAGTTTCAGAAAGTGTAAGTTGAATTTCAGAAAAGTCATGCAGTTGGATTTCAGAAAGCATCTATTGTATTTGAGAATAATCAATTCGATTTCAGAAACCATTATTTGAATTTCAGAGTAGTCAATTGTATTTCAGAAAATATCAAATGTTTTTCGGAATTCATCAATATCTATCACTTAAGAAATTCAAATAATTTTTTCTGAAATAATTCTTACTTTTTCTAAAATTCAACCCAAGTTTTATTACTCATAAGACAATAACAACAAAATAATATATGAATTAGAAATTGAATATCATCTGCTCGTACATTTTTTCTGTACTGATGATTCTGTTATGAATTTGTACGAAATGTAGTTGAATTTTATCTGTTTTATAAGAAATAATTTGGTATAAACTTGCAAACTCTTTATTTCTTCTTGACGGGTACTTTTCAATCTGACATAAGTGACAAACTCTCACTGACACTTTTCTAAGGCAACAACAAAACAAGGCAATATAGCTTAAAAAATTGGCGTAAACAGATTCTAATCCCCAATGATTTGTGGCACATCGAGCGAATTTATTGCCCAACTGGCATTTTCAATAGCTATTGCAGCCTCATGATGCCTTGTTGAATGTTGTGATGCACGTTCACAATCACCTCCAATATTTACCAAATCGAGCCACACAAATTCAACTTTGTGATTTCATATTTTAAAAAACATGCTTTCTGAAATAATTTTCACGTTCTCTGAAATACAAATGAAACTTTCTGAAATGCAATAGTCTATTGCTGTAGGAAATCCAACTTACTATTGATACTTGATACTTTCCAAAATATAAGTGACTATTCTGCAATTCAAATGACGCTTTCCAAAATACTACTGCAAAAGGTGTAGATTCAGGCAGATACATGATAGAAATACAGTAATTTCATCATGGTTCAATCTGTCGACGATCACCCCTCATGCTGCTAACTTTGCAAAACTCAAATGTGCTATATTATTAAAGTGTTTTGTTGAAGAGAAGACATATTATTCAAATTATCTCGGACTGTTAACATTTTTTGCAAATCTTTTTTGACTTGCATGGGTATCCGTACGCACTCTGGCTATCACAATATTCCCTATTATTATTGTCATTACTCACAGCGACGTAAGCATTTCTTTTACACGGTATATTTACATACCAAAAAAATTACCAAATGCCGAATACATTTGAATGATTCTGTCTTTTCAGAAGCTTCTGTGAACGAACGATCAAATACCATCAGCTATGGGAACATGCAAATCTATGCGTGAAAAGCGCAGCGAACACGCCGGTAATGTAATCAAGAAGGCTACGATACAGAAGTGCAAGCTAACATTATTTATCGTCTGTTAGGTACTTCACCGCAAGTACACGGGGTGCCTGTAAGGACAACGATTTATAACTGGCCACACACTATGATCCTGCGGAATTTTTAACGAATCATACGCCAACTTCGATTTATAATAACATAACGTGATATATATCGATAGTGAATATAACGAAGATTGGTGTTGCTGACTGTATCGAATTCGCAATGAAGAATGTTTTTCGTTTATCTGATTATTTCCAGATATTTTACGCCGATGAAAGAATTCCTGCTCGGTCAGAGTCAGAGAGTTATTGCGAGAATACTTTATGGATAAAAAGTAGCGAATCCAGTTATTGAGTATGTTCGAATTGACGGAACTGATTTGCATGCCGCAGCTATCATTTGGCTACAAATTGAGATTAGGGAAGGCTGCGAAGAAATAAGTTGCTCAAACTTTCACGTAATTAGATAAGGTAAGTGTTTTGTCTGCTTATTATTCTTACAAAAAAAATTAACTATTTTGTAGAAACCCCACATTTCAAAGAAATTATATAAAATATTTCTTCATCTAGATTGTTTATATTATGCCATAATAACTGTAGATATAATTAGGTTGAATGAGTTTTCAATACAGAAATATGTGTCAGCTGCACTTGGGGATAGCTGTTCCCCTTACTTATTTTGAAAAACCTCCATGCCATGGTTTGCTGAGATATTCAAGAAAAAACTAAATGTGTTCCACTTATTCAATCACAATTTGTTTTATGTATGTTATTTCAAAAAAATATTAATATAATTTGGAATATTTTTGAATTTTTGTTATGACAAAGATTTTCTTATAATACTGGTGGTGACAAATGTGTTTCTTTGGTCGAAGGTTTTTACCTGTTCATTCATTCTTATCAATATCTGACAGTCTTTTTCAATAGGTATCTCTGGACGTTTATTTCACTGATTTTTATTCATTTTGTCGTCATTTAAATGAGTCAGTATTAATTCCGCATTATTACCCAGAGTCACTGGATTTCTCTCATAGATTATTGATTGACAAAATACTCCTGAAATATAGTTTCCTGAGTTAGACTATATTTATCGATCTTCTTGCTTGTTTTATTTTGTGAAACGATAATTGATTATCCTATTTTCACCACACTAACATTTGTCCTCCAGTTTTTTGTCGAATACCCACAGGCTCATATTTCACTCTTATTCAACAGTTATTTTGCTACTGAAAACCGTATGTGCTATCCGAAAAGCTGAAGCTCATTAATGGTCAAATTTTAATTTATGCTCGAGTAGGAAAAATTTTAAGAGCTCTTCAATCCGAAAATATTTATAACCTACTTAAAATTTTAAAACCAAATTAAAAAAATTTATCGGCCATTACTACACCAGCCCTTGCAATAAAAACAATACAGGTATAATAGATTAGAGTACACAAATGATTCACTAATCAAAATTATATGACCAATAATAAAGTGATAACTATCTATTTTATACCTTTTGTCTTAAGAAAGAATAAAATCCAGAGTCATGAATTTTTATTGGGACGAGACTAACCTTTTCTTGGTAGGCTTTTTTTCATTGGTAATTTACGAAACAAGAACGCATCGACGCTTCGAGAAGCAACCATTACTTGTCGATACAAATCGAGATAGCCGTGAATAGTGGATTGTTTTATCGGGGTTCATGGTAATAATCATTAGTGAACAAGTGGAGAGAACATCTGAACGACTAAGTTCTTCAATCTGATAGTCATTTGGTCGCCGTGTTTTTACGTGTTAGTGCCACCTTCGATTTGTTATTGGAACCCGATTTATTTTAGTCATCCACCGTTTAAAGTACACGGTTTTGAATAAAAAAAAATATATTGCATTTGTTTCGAGGAAAACTTGAGTTGAATCTCTATATTAAGTTATTTTGAAGCCATACCAGATTTATATTCACCTAATAATTTATAAAATATGTGATATATTGATATAGAAAATAAATACAAATACATACGAATTTCAGGGTGTAAGGGATAATATGTATACCATTGAAAAGAAAGGAAATTTATATACTATAGGTACTGAACACATACACTAATTTAGGGCCTACTATTATTGGATATAAAAATGAGATATAGTGAAATTCACAATGGAAATGATAGTGCCAATCGAGATCAAACTCCTTGGACATATCTGATGCGATGGACAGAGTTTCACATTCACCATTCCTGAGCGTACTAGATATTTTATGAACACGATGCTGATGGCTTTTTCCCTTACCTTTGATATAACAGATAGACCTGTAGTTACTTGGTGGGCTCTTTGTTCCTTTTTTGGGTATTAATCGCACTCCAGAGGAGGTTTAATAACTTGCAAAGAGCTGATGTTGGATTAGAAGTTTATTCCTTGAAAACGATCGGCGGAATTTTGTCAGATCCCCTAGCTTTATTGGTGGTGAGACCTCTGATAGTTTGTTGGCGGAAGGTTATTTCAGGCATTTGACTATTCATTGGGGTGATATTCATTGGTTTTTCCAATGAATCCAGTGTAGAAGTAACGTCAAAAATGCTGAATAGATCCTGTGCGTTCATCTGTAGTGTTTCATCTTCTTTGGTTATGGGAGGAAATGAGCTAGAAGTGAAATTCCTCCCTACAGCTTTGGCAAAAGACCAGAACTAAAAAGACCTGTAAGGATACTCAATGAGTTTTGATCGTACCTTGGCGTTGTAAGACTCTTTTGATGATACGATTAACTCCTTGAATATGTTTCTAGCTTTAGAGGTAGTAGATTTTCTTAAGAGCTATGACCTTGAATATATCTCTCACTCACACTCCCTGCTGAAACATAAATTTGCCCTCTGTAACGGTATGAGTTATAGCACTTAAGAAAATCCACTACCTCTAACGTATCCTCACAGATGGTATGCTCGAGGGTGACAGCTCTGCAATAGTTTTTGCTATTCTTGACATATTTGATATATTATATTTGACTCCCTAGCATTCTCAGAAAAAAATACGAAGAGTGAAGATGAGTTCCAAGTGAAGCACAAACTTCTATACTGTATATATCCGAGATGGTGGTGAGGAAACAATTAAGTGTATTGGCATAACGATTGTGGATATCATGAATGCGCATAGGTAGCTCCACCAGCTGTTCTTGGCCATACGTGATGGCGAAGGTTCAGCTGGACTATCACCATCGTTAGAAAATTCGAGGCAGGTAGAGTCATGCTCTTTGAAATTTTCCATTAGAGTGACTGATGATGATGGATGAAGTCGAATTGGAGTAGAAAAACACTCGAAGAAGTCGTTATAGGATGGTTAATTCCATGATAGGTAAAGGCAGCAGACGAAAATTGGTCTGTCTGGTATTAGCCAGCTTGAATCACACCACCACTGAGTATTTTGGCTCAAAAATTTCTCTGCGTTGGCATGAAGGATTAAACTTAGGGCAAATAAAAACACCACTATCGAATCTGAATTTTTTTGAATAAGACCTTTGAATGGGAATTTGTTTCAATCTCTAAGGGAAATCTAGACGAGAAGTTTTAGAACAACCTATTGAATGCTCATAGTAAAGGAGAATGAAGAAAAAAATTGAAAAACCAACCAACGGGAGATCTGTCAGAACAACAATACAAATTTCGAAATGAAAATCTACGATAAAGGGTAATCAAAACAGTGAAGAATAGACTGTATTCAATAAGTTATCATGGGAGGAAATCCTATAGAAATTGGTATTTATCTGCTAGATATCGTAGACAAAAAAATTATACTGTAAGTCGAAGCAGGTGTCCCACAGGGTTCAGTACTATGACGAGTATTGGCTAAGCTGGTACAGGAAGTAAATGAGTATGATCGTATATTGCCAAAAGTATGAAACAACTTGAGTGGTACGCAATTCTCACCTTCATGAAGTTTAAATGAACTGAACATAGCACCAAAAGAATGCGAAACGGTTATCTCGAAAGGATAAAGAATAGGTTGAATCCGTATGCGAACCGAAATAATTCACTTGAGCTATTTTCTGATCCAAGTACTTACAGGTCATGGTTCCTTCAGACACCAGAAGAATTGAAAAAAAAAACAGGCGATGACTTGTCAATAAATTGATGGATGTAGCCGTTACTACGTGGTAGGAGATCATCATAAGAAAAAGACAAGAAGATTTCTATGTTTTTATACTCTCAAACAACTATTTTAAAAACCTAATTTTGAAGTACCATATACCTAAAAATATTACCTATAATAATTAATGAACATTAGTTATCCTAAAATAATTACATAAATTTCACAACAAAATTAAAATTGACTGGACTGTTATGGATTAATACCTGAATTTTGTTTTTATATCTGACAATCAGGACGAGATAAGTTGAAAAATTATTTTCGCCAGTTTTCAACTTATCTCGTCGTCATGGACTCTAGTACAAATCTTTATAAAAGAAGTGATGAGTATACAAACTTAAAAGAAGACAAGAAGGAAGTCAACAGTATTTTTTACTGGCATATCCAAAATGACCAACAGTAACTTTTTGAAATCCATGTCGAGACAGTATTTTTTAATGGCATATCCAACATTGAAATTCTCGTTTTTTAAAAAATCAATGGTTATGTGAAAAATATTGTAATTTTGAATTGTTAATTGAATAATATTATTGGAATGTGAGTAAAATGTATACATCAGGGTAATTTATTCAACAAACTGCCAGTCAGTGAAAAAAAAAACGTGTTCGAATTGTTGTGTTTATGTTTTTGGAGCTGATTCTGTACAGGGTGATATCCAAGAATATTGTACAATATTTTGAAAACCCAATACGTAATAATGTTTTGGCAATTTGTATCAACATCATATATATCAACTATAATTGAGCTGGCGAGACCGATAAACAAGTTGGCTTCAAAGAAAATCTCAATCGAAGAATTGTTTGTGTGTAATAACTTAATACGACAAGCGAACGTTGATAGTTTGAGTTCTAATTATGATATCTTGAGCACTATTTATTTCACTACCAGTGGATGTGTGTAATATAATAAATTTTGTGAATGAAGTTAAGTGAAAGAACCCATTAGCGATGAATTATTAAGAACAGCTTTCCAATTTAATCTGGAAAATGTATATTGTAATTTTCGCATTCGATCTAATGAGTGGTATAAATTTATCAGCCCAGATAAACGGAGATACTTGGCACAATTTCCTAGGTATATTTTCGTTAGTTGGTAAACAGGATGTTGAATTAATTTTCCATATTAAATGAACATGAAAGAATCTCGAGTAATTGTAAAGGAAAACTGGCATTTCAGACGAATATATTAATTACCAACTGCCAAATATCAATAGAAACTCAGTAATTTCAGTTATTCTTTATTTTATACTATTCGATATCTTGTTTAATGTTGAAAATGTCTGGCGTTCAATTCCAAACAGTATTATACAGTATTCTAGAGTAGCATTAATGAGTGATATTATTTCGTAAAACTGTTGTAGAACACGTTGTGAGAGCAAGACCATGGCAACTTGTTGATCAATTCCATCAAATGAAGATGAATTTTACTGAGAATTCAATTATACTCTGAATGGTGTATTACAACAAATTCTTTGCCATTAAAGAAACACTGGTACACGTCACGTTATAGCAGCCAAAATAATAGAAAAATATGTACAATGCAAAAAAAAGATATTTATGAGATTCAGCATTTTTTCAAAATCCACTCTAATACTTAACTTTGATAGACCACCTCATATGGACTGAAGAATATGGCCCTTGATTCGCAATCAGCAGAAATAGTGCATCTCATTGATGATACCTCGCTTACAGACTCAGTCACTTCTCTGTAACACCGCAGAACATGAGATACCAGAAATTCGTGAGATATATAGTAGCAAAAAGACATCTATAAATAATTGTAAAGTTCTACCCACGCATACATTTTGGAGCTGGCGATCTGGTAGTGAATTGTGGGTGCTTGGTGTCCGAATGGTATGCTGTGGGGGGAAAAGATGTTAGAAGTGGGTATGAATCAAGCAAACACGACCACAAAGAGAAGTTTTTAATTGCTTCCTTGAAATTGTTGTTTTGACTACAACGACTTGAAAGATTCTTGAAGATTTGGATTATTATTATGAACACTCAGCGGGGCTGACCTTCAGCTGATAATCGGGTAGTTCTGCATGATTCTGCGCCCAGAAAACAGCCTTATTTCGTGAGTACTCGTGATCTTCTGATGAACTTCTGGTGATTTCTCGTAAAAAATGTTCATGCCAGTATCTTCACCACCACAGTATCCGAAGATGTCTGTCTTCTTGTACGCAAGAGCATAGCGTTCAAATAGTATGTGGGGGCTGTTTCATCCCCACAGAATCTCCAGAGCATGAAACAATCCTTGGTACTTGGTCCAATTGCGGCACATGTTTCCTCAAGTAACAATGCTGTGATGGCAGGAGTTCTACCTCCTCCTTGAGAGAGTTCTGGTTCAGACGGAGTAAGTGTTTTAATCAGTGGGCTTCATCACCATTATTTTATCGTGAGTATTGCTTGAGGCATTTTCCCAAGAAGATAAATAAAATATCTCTACATATTCCTTTGTGATATACAAAATGTGACCAAGCTGAACCACTGGGGATTGTGGCTGCCTCCGCTCTTTCTAGGGCTTCTGCCCTCTCATTCTCCTAGATGTCTCTGTAATCATGTTCAGTGTTCCTATGTCATCAAGGTCATCACGTGTCTTTCAGGCCAATTTGAAAGTATACCAGCATAATCGCCGAACGTTTACTGTTGATTATCCGAAAGAATGGCTGTAGTCAGTATCGAAGACTCCTCACAATACTACATGTAAAAATAAAATGGATGTTGACTCTACTTGGAATATTATAGAGGTTTGAGTATTAAGGCTCATACTGATGTCGTGCCTGGCTCTCTTTCTGCATATCTCAACATTTACCCAATTGTTTATCTTGGAACCAAGCGGTACATACCAGGTTTGGCAACCTTCGTCAAAATTCAGTCACCCTAAAACTTTATACACTTTTGAAGATTCATGTAAAGAGTTTTATGTTTCGTGATTCAGAAGATCAGTTTTTCAAAATAAAATAGGATGTAAAACAGAATTGAAAAATGAAGTTTGAATGTTTCCAACAACATTGTTAATGGGGCGTGACCAGAATATTGACAATGCCAGTTTCGTGTTGAAAGAAAGTCTCATATTATTAAACTTGATGCTAAAAATATAAAACAGATTTTTCATGTTTCAAGTTAGAAGAATTTAATTCCAAGTCGGAAAAACAAAATGCCCACTAAGTCAGAATTTCCTAATTGAAAGTCGAATTAATAAAAAAAACTTGGTAGCCCTCAAATGCTTTCGTAGAGACATAATTGAAGATTTATATTTTTGGCATTGAGTTTAATAATTAAAGATTTCCTTTCAACACGAAACTATCATTGCCATTATTCTGGTTACTCCCTACAAATAATAATGTTGGTAGAATCAAAACTGTATTTTTCTATTCTGTTTAAATTCGGTATATTCGAATTTCCCAGGTAGCACTTCATATTGGCTGAATCTTGATTTCATATTGGGTAAATGTAAAAATAATATTGAACCAATATGGATGAATAACGGAAATACGATGTCATATCAACAATATTGGGTAAATATTGACTCGATCGATTCTAAATATATATTGGCATTGTGATATTGGGTCAATATTGGTTGAATGTTTTTAAAAATATTGATAAAACAATATTGTCTATATATTGTTTTCAACATCTAGAATAAATATTGCAATCCCAATATTCCTCTCATATCGAGTCTAGGAATAAAACCAATATTGTTTATCCAAGTTTAATAACATATTGGGTTAATATTATTTCACCAATATTCAACAAATCAATATAACTTATGTTGGGTCGATATTGGTTGAATGCTTTTTAAAAATATCGATAAAACAATATTGTCTATATATTGTTTTCAACATCTAGAATAAATATTGCAATCCTAATATTCCTCTCATATCGAGTCTAGGAATGAAACCAATATTGTTTATCCAAGTTTAATAATATATTGGTTGAATATTATTTCACCAATATTCAACAAATCAATATAACTTATGTTGGGTCGATATTAGTTGAATGCTTTTTAAAAATACCGATAAAACAATATTGTCTATATATTGTTTTCAACATCTAGAATAAATATTGGAATACCAATATTCCTCTCATATCGAGTCTAGGAAGTTAAATAACATATTGGTTGAATATTATTTCACCAATATTCAACAAATCAATATAACTTATGTTGGGTCGATATTGGTTGAATCAATTTTGCCAATATCGATAAAGTAATATTGTCTACATACTGTATTCAACATCTAGAATAAAATTGGAATCCCAATATTCCTCTCATATTGATTCTAGGAGTCTAAAAACAGTATTGTATATCCTAGTTTGAAAGAACATTGATTGAATATTACAAAAAAATCATATTCACTTTTGATGATAAAACGTTAAACGAGAATGTCATGCCAATATTGAAATAATTATGTTGATACAATATTACAAAGACATTCCATTACCAATATTTCAAGTTGAATATTGGTCGAATATTCAAAAAACAATATTAAAATGAATAATTATAATACAACCTGTGTAACAAACCGCTAGAGGGCATTAGATATGAAAAATAAACTGAAACCTAGGGAAATATATGAAGTACTTTTCACAACTTGTTATTAAGACAATTCACTCAGTGGTTATGACGACCAAAATGCAGACTCTATTGACTTCTTTATTGAAGGAGAACTGTAATTGTAGAAGTTCCGAGTCATAACACATTTCCATGAAATAGTTTACTTTCAATATTCTACCAATATATCCAAATGATATTGTATCAATATTACTTCAGAATATCCCACCAATATTATGTTTATGATGTCCAAACAATATTGGACCAATATGTTCACATTTTTTATCGCCAATATTACGTTTCAAGATTTTGCCAATATTTTCATAATATTGTACCAATATTATCCCAATATAAGTGTACCAATATCGCTGAATATTTTGAGGCCAATATTGTTTTTAGAATATTTTGGCAATATTACACAAGAGATATTGGACCAATATCGCCGAATGTTCACATTTTATTTCTCGCTAATATTGCATTTGAATATTTTCATAATATTGTACCAATATTGTCCCAATATGGGTGTGCTACCTGGGTTGAAGCCAGAATTTTCGAAACTGAAGGCAACAGGAAAATATCCCGACTTTAAAGTTGGAATATCCAAGTTTGAAGTCGGAATAATAAGATTCCGTACGGAATATCACAGTTGAAATTCTGAATTTCCGACTAAATAATCTGAAAAAAAAAAATATTCGGATTATGTGGCTTACATCTTTATCAACCAAAGAATATTTGTCGTAGGAATGACTCACCAAATATGATTATTAGTACCCACCTCCAATTTACTCCAGCTATACTCTATTGCAACAACTCTTCCATGTAGAATAAATTCTTCATTCAATCCTATTCCATTTATTGAATAAACGACCACAGGATCAAATAAAAAACATGACCTCGTAATGCAGTTTACTAAATCACCATGAATTTAGTGCCACTTGCTGAGTTAGAAGTGTATCAATTTATTGCTGTACAACCGTGCCAAATCGTTCACTTGTCAGTTCATAGACTAAAGTTTACCTCGGAGTTGAAATGGATTGAATTTTTTACAGAGCTGCACTCGTAAATAGTACTCGAAGTATTAATCTTCCTGGAGAACATCAGACACATTGAATTATGTTCATTTTAATTCACATTTTAATATACTAAGACAAAATGTTTTTTTCATAGATTATTATTGACAGAGGATGTTTACTCGTATTATCATAGTAAATAAAATTTGCCCAATTTTGATTTTTTTCTGTTGCTGTAGATTTCATAGTCTCCAAAATACAACTCTTCAAAGGTTTGTGTTTTTTGCAATTTCTCTTGTTTGTCATAATATCACCTTCGTATCAACACAAACCACTTAACTTAACAAACTTAACCACTGGGTAGGTAAAAAACGTTCATCACAAACATCTCAAATCTACGACGGCGTAGAACAGACATGCAATATTTTTTTTTTCTTAATTTCCAGTTATAACTCGAAACTAGTGTTAATTTCGAGTTACAACTCGAAACTAAGATAATTTCGTTTTACGTCCGTTTTACGCCGACGTACAAATCTACTAAAGATTGTATTTTATAACTCATAGTTTCAGTAAAAGTGATAGCAATTTATAATGATAATGATTAAGAACAAATAATTAAATACATTTCTTCAATACAGCTTCTCCTACACACAGGTGACACTTTTTCTGAACGTTTTTTGCCGAATTAATTAGTTCAATAGAAGTGAGAGAAGCAAAACTTTATAACACTGCCGCTTCCAATTCGTATCTAGAATTGGTCGGAAATTCAAAAGTAAAATCTTTCAACCTCTACCAGAGGTAAAAGTCCATAGGCGTTAGGTTCGGTAATCTGACCGACCAATGGTTGGGTCCTTGGTTGGCTATCCAATTATTACCAAAATTTGCAGACCAAAAGTTGGTGACAATTGCAGTGTTGTGAGGCGAAACCCCGTCTTGTTGATGATATAATTTCATTAGTGGGTTCAATATTTGGCCTTAAAATTTCTTCATAACTCTGAGATGTGAGAGTGCCATTATAAATAAACAGGCCTATAATTCTACCCCTGAAAACACCTACCCACACACTGAATCTAAATCTTCCTTGACTCGTCTGCTCCACAATAGAATGAGGATTTTGTTGTGCCCAAGTATAAGAATTGTAGCGGTTGAAAATGTCGGCACTGCTCATAAGCTTCGTCTGTCCAATTACAATTTAACAAAAAAATCACGCCCTTTTTTACAATTTTTCAGGAACCACTGGCCAAAATCCATGCGGCGCCAGCGTTCACAATCTCCTGGTCTGAGTTTATGAAATATTTTGGTCCTGTATGGTTTGTATTTGTGTTCTCAGTATCCACCAAACGTTATTTCATGGTAGGCCTGTTGATATTTTGGGATTATTTTCAACAGCTCCTAAAACGACTATTCCTTCCAAAAGGTTTGTCTCTTACTGGAAACCTTTCATGATACAAATTGCTTGCTGCTTCTGCATTTTCCCCGGTTTGTATCATATCCCATCTTTCATAATTCTCATACTTCATTGCAAATGTGTTTGAAAATTTAACAGAAGCCACGAAATATAATAATAATAATAATAATAATACTCCCTCATAAACACTCGTTGAGTGTACCCAAAGGCATAGCCTGTGCGGGTATAGAGGACGGCTATTATTATTATTTGCCGTGACGCTTCGGGGCGACTTACTGATGTTTCAGGTGATGTATTCACCTTTCAGCTGTAGGAAAACCCGGAAAACCTACAGAACCACCTCGGGTGGTCGGTGTGCACTCCAAGCTAGCACTAGACGAGATTGGCATCTAGAAAACTCACCACACACTTGCTTTCCAACAAGGCATGCGGTCGCCTATCGATCCGATATAAAGCAGTTGAGAAAAATTCTCGTACCTACATCGGACTCGAACCGACTATCGCTATGCTGGAGTTTCGAATGGCCTGTGCCTTAGACCGCTGATCCACCGACCACCCTTTAAAGAGCGTCTTTACTGCTTACTGCTACCAGTTAACATTTGCATTCTGTTTTATCTCCGCGTCGTCCAAAGCCTACTTGTTCAAATTGTGCCTTTCAAAGTCTACATGAAAAAACCTAAAAGCTCTGTATTTCAAAGATGACTCTACCAAAACATCAAGAGTGCTACATTTTAAAAAAAGGTAATTTTAAGCTCTATTCAAATATGCAGGAATATACAGGGTGCTCCGTTTAAAATATTTTTTTTGTACCATCAATTGTTGTTGTTGTTTCAAAATTGTTTTCTCCGTTAACCAGTTGTCACCCCCTACGAACGACAGCCCTCAGAAGTCGAGACTTGTGCGAGCTAAGGATTAACGAGGTCTTACCTTCCTTACGTCCTAGCACGTTATCCATATCTTATTCGAAAGAATAGATTACTCACACGATTGAATTCTACGTAAAAAAGGTGCTCTGGAAATTTATTCATAGAAATAAGGCGTTTTTGTTAGGAAAAAAGTTACAGCAACTTTACGAAAATGCAAATTTTAGAAAAACATGCTGTTACTCAGAAACGATGATAGATATCGGTTTTCACTATTAAGTTTGTATGAAATTTGACCCTCAGACACAGCCATCAGTTATTTCCATCCAGTTTGAAAACAGAACATTCCCTTAAAAATTGTCCACAAGTTCATCAGGAGAGATAAAACCTTCCTCAGTAAGTCTTTCTTTTATCGACTCGCAAATTTCAATGTACTATAACACATTTTTCATCTCCAGGTGATAAAGTAATTAATAGAGAACAAAATAGAATGGAGTTTGATATTACAAAATAAAATGGCATCGGAATTTCCTTATTGATTCAATCAAAAAGTGATTCTTTGGACTTGATACTATATTAGAGATGTCATTAATGAATAGAAGGAATAGAAGAGGACCTAAGTTTGAACCATCAGGAACTCCGGAAGTTACATTAAATGTAAACGATTCAATTCTTTCATATTATACATATCATTTTCTCTCACTAAGATGTGATGTCAGGAGATATTGGAGGCACATCAAAATGCCAAATATGCGGTTGAGAAGTATCAAAATGGAAATGATTGTTGAATCGACCATATCTTGTAGTGATCTGAATCCAACCCAACCTAATATAAACATTTGTCGATTGTATACTCGGAACTGAATAATTCTTGGAATTTTCTAATCGAATCAGTTTCAATGCCTTCCATTGTCTCTCGTACTATGTTCCACCAGCTGAATTAAAACTAATATCATCACAGCATGTACACCGCCCGTTCTTGAAACTCGGTAGCCACGTGGTGACTTCTTTCTCTTCTTTGTCAGTTGCTGGTGATTTTTATTGAATGGCGATTGAAAAGAATTGACTCAGTAGGCCACTTCCTCAGTCGGCGGATGCAGTCAAAGGATTCGATCACCGACCGTCATTTATTGGAATTATCAGTCAATTTTTATATCGCCGACTGTGGTGAATCCTGATAATCATTGGAATTAAATGTTTCGAACAATAGAATGAAGGGAAAAAGAATGAGAATTATTTTTATTGTTGCTTTGATTTGGATCCGATAGTTAATAGAAGATATTGATGATCGAGATATATCAGTGATTCTGTTGTAGAATTCGATTAGTTACTGTGTTCTCATCTGTTTGTTTAATTTGTTCAGAAATTGTAGTTGAAGACGGTTTGAGAAGTATGTTTTAAATTCATTCAAGTTTGAATAACTTCTTGAGAGGGATTAGTCTAAATTTAACATATTTTCAATTACGCAAACAAAGAACCTCACAAATTTTCTATGGATAAAGGCTTTCGGCTATTTTAATGTGTTATAGATCCTAGTATCTTTATTATATAGTCCAATTCCCAGATCAATCCCATCACTAGTTTTCGAGATACAGGGTATCCAAATGCGATTTTTCTGTTGATGCATTTTTTCCGTAGTTTTTTAGCCTCCATACTTTTGATAGTTGAATGCTAATAGAGGGCGATAATATTTGGATAATCATAAGTCCGCAAGTGCTTCATTTTTTGTGATGAAAGGTGTTGAAGTTTTCAGTCAAAATAAGGATACGCCATTGTTCTTCTTTATCAAATAGTTATTTTCATGAGTCCTCGGAAGAAAATTTCTTCTGAGCCCCCCTTTGCCCTCAAACCGAAATCCGGTTCATCGGCAGTACTCTTAATGGTCCTATGTCCAAATTGCTATATTTTTCGTAAATTTAAATCGTGAAGAATTATAATTTTTCAAAAGTCCTGAAAACTGCCCCGGATGGTTGTAGGAAATTATGGAAGGGAAGTTATGTGGAATCCTATAATTTACAAAATTATATAATAGGTATACGGGGTGTTCCGTTTGAATTAACAAAATAAAGTGCAATTGACGAAGGAAATGCCACAGGCATAATGGACATCCAGACATCTAATGACAAAAAAAGCTGCAGTTCAAACAGGAAACTACAAACTACTACGGAATAATCCAAATTCTAAGATAGAAAGGATAATCTACAGCACTCCCAAATAATATAAAAGCTCCATTCCAGTATAAGGAACAGACACGTCTGACGCCACATTACAGTAAACTACCTCGTCTCTACATCTTTCAAAAATCCATAAACCAGACATGCCATTAAAACCAACCATCAGCTTCCGAAACTCAGCGATCCATAACATAGCAATACTACTAGCAGTTCATTTGTCAAAACTTCGAGGCATTTCGTGGACATTATCAAAGAGGTTAAAGTATGACCTGAAGATCGTTTCATCAGCTTTGACATGGAGAGCCTTTACACCAATGTCTTCAAAGAAGAATACTTCAGCATCATCAAGAGAAAAAAATACCGTTTCTTCTCAAAAGTCGACGGACTGCTGATGGGATCTTTCTTTTCCACAGTAATCGCTAATATATATATATAGATAGATAGATCTTTATTCAATTAGGAACCCTAAATACTATAAATCCCTTTTTAATTAAGTAACACTTTAAAGTGACAGCACTATTTAGAAATATATTACAATTTTATCCGGATATCGAGATATACATTTAGGACAAGGACATTCAAGTGATAGACCAACCAAGAACAATAGATGTTAAAATAACAAGTAACAACAAAAAAACAAATAAGTATATAAATGTAAGTAAATAGGTACTAAAAGTAAATATATGTATAAAAATATTTTTACGCCGAAAGAAATTCAACAAAAGTATTATATTCCGTACTATTTGTCTGTGTATTTATTTTGGACGTATTCCTTCAATTTACTTTTAAAATCGTCAAAGAAGTAGATGTTCTAACAGAATCTGGTAGTTTGTTGAAATTCACAAAACCCCTAAAAAATAGTGAGTTCATGGTACTACGGTAGGAAGTGCTGTGTACATAAATGTTATTTTTGCTGCGTGTGTTATGATTATGTATATCTTTATTGTATGTTATAAACTGTTGAAAGTATTCTGGAGCCATATTATTATTTATCTTGTATATGAAAATCATGGTATGATAATAAAGTCTGTTTTCCACTGCAAACCAACCAAGTGTCGTTAGCATCGATTTTATTGGGGTTAGGCGATTCGCTTTTAAAATTATCCTCATACCACGATTTTGCAAATTTTTAAGCATATTCAATTTATTCAGATTGAATAAGTACACTATGGACGAGCAGTAATCAAAGTGTGGTTGGATTATTGAATTATACACGGTGATTTTAGTCTGGCTTGATAAGTGTTCAGATATTCGGGTGAAGAAATATAGTTTTTTTGAAATTTTTTTGTAAATGTATTCAAAGTGGCTACTAAAATTTAGAAAATTATCTAGAACGAATCCCAGATATTTAACAATTTGAACAAATTGTATATTTTCATTATTGATGTTTAAAATACTATCACTAAGATCTATGGTTTGGTACTTGTGTTTAGTTGTGAAGATCATTGCCTGTGTTTTGGATACATTCAATTTAAGTTTATTAATACTCAGATATTTGTTTATTTCTGTCAATACAGTGTTCATTTTTTCAATAGCTGTTTCAATATTATTATCACTACATGCAATCATGGTGTCATCAGCAAACAGATTAATGAATTCACAATCCACAAAGAGCTCAATATCATTCAGGTACAATGTAAACAATAGGGGGCCTAGTACACTTCCCTGTGGAATACCTACATTATTAATCAATTCTGACGATGTTTGATCCTTAAAGCGTACTCGTTGCTTACGGTGTTCAAGGTAGTCATTCAACCAATCCAACACTTTACCACCAATACCGTACTGTTTTAGTTTAGATAACAATATTCTCCTGTCAATTGTTTCAAAGGCTCTCTTGAGGTCAAGAAATACAGTTACAACAAATTTATTGTTATCTATGAGAGTTTTAATATAGCATATAGTGAGTTGCAATGCTGATTCACAGGAATATTGCTTTCGAAACCCCGACTGATTTATCATCAATATTGAATTTTCAGAAACATGACTTAGTAATTGTTCATAGACAACTGTTTCTAGCAGTTTTTCAATTGGTGGCAGAGTGTTGATTGGACGAAATTCTTCCGCTTTGTAGGTATGTGCTACTTTTTGAATTGATACAACATTGCTAATTTTTAATTTATGTGGGATTTTACCAGTATGCAAGGATGTATTTATGAAATTCAAAATAACATGACCAATGGTTTCGAACACTTCTCTCAACATTCTGCAGTTTAGGGTTTCATGCAAAGAAAACTTATTATTGAGGCTACCCAGTATTTTACGCAGATCTTGCATCGAGAGTATCGCAAATTCATCAAATTTCAAAAATAAATTATTGTTCATGTTACTCCATATTTCTGTATTGTTTATACTCTCTACGATATCCTGAATACTTACGATGAAATATTTATTGAAACTTTGTGCTATTTCCATATTATCTTTTAACATAAATCGCCCATCCTCATTCAAAAAGCTTATATTTAGTGGGATGTCTTCACGTTTATTGTTCACTAAATTTTTTAAGGTTTTCCACATTTCTTTAGGATTATGTCTGAACCTATCAATTTTGTCAACATAGTACTGTTCTTTCTTTTGTTTCAAAAGATTAACTACACTATTTCTATGTTCTTTAAAAATTTGCCATTTCATTTGTTTTTCATTATCAACACAATATTTAAACTATAGGCCCTATCACGCATTTTAATTTTATCATATGCCTCATAATCAAACCAAGGTAGGTTTGATTTATAATGACAAGTTTCAATTGGTGCAATATCATTTATAACATTTTCACATTTTTCCAAAATTTCTTGATATATGACTTCAACATCAACAGTGTCTAGATTAAAGTTCTGCCTTATAAGTCTAGTTTTAATATCGTCAAGATTTTCAATTTCAAGATTTCTGATTTTTTTTGCATTAACATGTGTATAGAATTATTGAATAAATTTACTGATATAACAGAATGATCGGTTATTTTTGGACAGTCATGTACATCCGCTCTCAAATTAATTCGGTTACTTGAAACATAATCCACCAAAGTTGAGCTGGTATCAGTAATACGAGTATATTTGGTTATACATTGTTCAATTTCATAGGTTGACAAGAGATTTATCATTTTCCTACTATAGAAAGAATTAGACATTAGATCTATGTTAAAGTCGCCAACTATCACACAATGATTATTATTTGAGAATACAAGAAGTGGTTCTAGGAATTGTCTATCAGAGAGGCAGAACACAAACCAAAATTATGTCTAAGATATGTGGACGACACCTTCACCACGGAGATGATCGGCTACTTCCAGAAAAAGGAGATCGTGAAAATATTGATGGAAAGAGCGATGCAAATTTGCAATAACCAAGAGTCACTGGATGCGGAGATTAACTATATTAGAAAGGACCTCCTAAAAAATGAATACTATGAGAAAATTCTAAGAGAAGTTCAGAAACAACTCGGAAGGACCAAGAAGATCGAAGATCGACCACATAATCCAGTTATCGTTCTTCGATACCTCAGATGTATCTTCGAAAAAATCAGAAGTATCGGAAACACAAGTTCAACAGCTGTTTTTAATCCGCAAGTATCTTAAGAAGCTTCCTCACCAAAACGAAACCACAAAAAAAAAACCGCAGAATCCAGCGGTACCATGTGAATATGGAGATTCTTAACATCGGGAGACCAAGAGACCGTTATCCTTAAGAATAATCGAACACGAAAAGTGGACTCAAGGGGGGAGACATCTAAATCAGGGATTGCTGACCATGCCTGGACGAATTCCTTGGAACGAGGTTAGTGTTTTTCATAGAGAGGAACCTTAGTTCAAACGAAAATTCATAGAAACCGCGTATAACGAAGCCAATGACCCTTTCAGTCAGTCGAAAGTGGAAATCGAAAACGTATGGAGACCGCTCATAGATCGCTTTGGAGAGAAGAAAAAGCGCGAAATTATACGCGCCATAAGACCACCATAATTAAACCTCAATAACACCACATCAGAAGACCTGTATATGATCTCGTAGCATCTAAACTTGAAACATGAAAAAGTTAAACATCTCTCAAGCCATTAAGACGACGGACGTCCTGAACCTTAGGGATCGAACTCCAGTTGATTTCGAACTCAGCTATTCGAAATTTCTGTATCAGTAAACAAAAGTTAATAAAAAAAGAATCTGAAAATATATACGATATGATGAGTAATAGTATGAATATTGCATAAATGACTTTTTGGCTGAAAAATATTTCCTATGCGATCGAAATAATAAACTCTCGTTAAAAAAATCAATAATTTCCAAAATATTTTTGAAACGTTGAAACGTTGACCTTTTTTGAAGATGAAAAGTATTTTTTGAAATATGTTATTGAAAAAAATTTATCAGTTTTAGATACCAGTCTTGTGAACGCAGTAACGGGGCAAATTTATTAGTTGTATTTCTTATCGTTGAATGGATTTTCTTAAATTGAGATTTTTTTTCCTTTTCAGACCGTAGGCGGTTGAAATATCCAAAAAATCGATGTCAAGATTGGAAACTGGCGTTCAGCCAATATTCTTCCATTTCGAACATCCTTTGTTCAAGGAACATATTCCTGTTTCACTACTTTGTAGCTTTTTTAATTTCACCTTCCATACTCCTTGTTCTTTCCAGCTCAGTCGCTTCTCATTTTGGAATCTGAAATGTTTTTATCTCTCAATAGCACCGTGGTTTTCAAATATGTAAAATGAAATGTAGCATCGACTAATATAGTCAAGATTACAACAAACTTGGTTACATCACTAGACATCTTTCTATCTCTACTTTTTTCAAAATTATTTCGACTCAGTTTTCAATCTGCTCTTTTCAATATTTATTATCACAATAATATATTTAAAAAAAATGGTGATGTGAGAGGAATAAAAACTGGTGGGTTAGTGGCAAAACACATAGGGAAAGTGCAACAGGTATTGGATGGTCGGACTATTTCATCAGCCAAACCAACACTCTTTGTAAGTATGCAATAAGCTGACGATGTTAAAGATGATGTTCTTGAACTATCTAGATCGTAGTGACCAGTTTGTAATACTGACCACGCGACAATTTAGTTAATAACCCACTTCGATATGAATGTTTTTCATAAAACTTTATAACAATATAATATCGAGGGTCACCCAGTAGGTATACAGTCATTAGTGAATTTCGTTTCGAAAAGAGATATTCCCACTTTTTCCTTGTCGAAACATCCAAATCCAAATCACTAACCATTTTAATTGGTGACATTTCAAAATTCGAGTCGTAACTTTAATCCGAACGATTCAAGCCTATCAACACATTATTATCTTTGTTAAAATGTCTGTAATATTACACATATGTGTATGGGAATACATGAGTTTTTTAGAGTTTTTATCGAACAATCGGAATGTCGGCGAGTCAAACAATTTTATTTCTCGAAAAACGGTCGGTGATTTTACGGCTTGGTATTATGATTTTAATATTATTCCCTACCATAAAGTATGACGTCGATTCACATTGTGGAATTATTTAGATTTGTTGACTCTTTGGAGGATCATTTTTGCACAGATCATGTTCTGAGGCAAATGAAATGAAGATACAGTGTTCGTCCAGTATATAACATAAAACATAATCGTTTATATATATATTATGATACTTAACAGAATGAGGTAAATTAATACCAGAATATTTATTATAACAGGAAAATTTTTATTGATTTCATGAAAAAACACAAACAAATCGATACAGCGAAGGAACATACTAATATTATTATTATTCGGTGGGGATTTTTTTAATGATTTCATGAAAAAACACACTTAAAAATAAATCGAAACAACGAAGGAACATACTATTATTATAATTATTCGGTGGGGCTGACCGAGTAGTTCTGGGTCGAACCTTTCTGTTCCGAATTATCAGGTTCATCGCGTGAGTGTTCCGGATCTTACGATAATGTCCAAAGATATCCAACTTCATGAGAACGAGGGTTCCAAACAGTATGTAGGAGGTTGCTTCGTCTTCATCATGACAGAACCTTTACGTGGAGTATATTTTTCAGTAATGTCCGATCAGATGTCCTACCATATTCCTGATTGAATTCCGATATTATTTTTTTAAAAGTATTACCCAGGAAGATAAATAATGGTTTTCAACCCTATTTTACGTGCTCTGCTGAATTTTCTCAAACATGATTCTTTTGGATCGTTCCAGTACAATGAGAGTTGTTGCTGTTGCCGCTCTTGTATGACTTCTGCCCTTTCATTTCCCTGGATGCTCCTATGACCTGATATTCACAAAAGTTTTTACTTTTACTGTACTCCTAGGCTGTTGAGGAAAATTGATCCGCAAAGTTCTCTTCAATTCCATAGGCCTAGGGATTTGAGAGTCCGTGATATTGGCGCCCCTCCTAAATCTAATCATCTTAATTGATACATAATTTCTTTGGTAGGTCTTGAGCCTTGATGAAACCCTACAAAATTTTCTTCGCAATTGAACCTGTTCCTCATCTCTCATTTGTCATTTTTATCAGCTTCTGGCTCTTGGCTCTTCATGAACCGTGCAATATAAAGAACGCGACACCATGGTCTTACATGAAGGCATTTTTCAGCTGCTTCATTTTGTTGTGATATTTTCTGAAGCTGTAACTGTTCGATGGTCGATGCTCATCTTGTTTCAGTCGCTATATCCCTGTTTCCTAGCTTATCATCTTTTTGTTTTTCTTTGCACCTTTCATATTCAGTATCATGGCATTTTCAAAATTGTTGTCATCAATAGTTAGTGAATATCCTTCATTTCATTGCTCTATTCTCAAAAATTCTTCAATATATATGGTGCTTGCTTGGAGGGCGCACCGTCTACCCGCGGGGATGCTGTAGGTTTTCTGGGTTTTCCTACAGCTGAAAAGTGAATACACCACCACAGTAAATGATAATAATAGCCGTCCTCCACCGTACAAGCTATGTCTTTGGGAACACTCTATAGGTGTTTATATGGGAGTGACTAGATGCGTATGTCGTGCAGTGATTCCACAAATGTGGAGAATACCTTTGTGAAACTTCTTTCGGATTATGAATGGTTGCACCTTTCAAGTGATGAAGAAACAAATCATCATACACTTACTCTTCGTGAAAACTTCAACTAGCATTGATCGATTCCCAATTAAATTACACCGATGTATTTGTGACTGAATTTCCTACAAAATAATTCATCACAGGTAGAGTAGTCCTTTTTCAAATTCTGAGGTAGAGGGTGCTAGTGCAGTCCTTTCTTGCTATTATCTATATAGCAAACAAGCAATCCGGAATGGTTGGAAGAAATTAGAAACTTTCGTTTTTTACCTGCAGATAAAGCTCTTCCTCAGTCAACTTTATGAAGTATTCATAATAAAGATTAATATATATAGAAATAATTATGACAGAGCCAAAAATTGGTTTGTTAGAGACACTAACAGATTCATATGAAGTGGTAATACTGGGTGACTTTCATTACCTTCATCATGACACGTCGTGTAGTTACAGTTGCTGAGTAATGATATCTTCAAATTGGTTTAACCTAACTTCAAGGCTCTTTGTACACGCCAACCACTCCCTATCGCAATAAACCTTTCAATTTGAGCGTGTAACATCACAAATCGAAAGCAAATACCGCGTCTAATGGTACGTTTGTATCGATCGTACCCGATATTATATCGATATTAGTCGATTATTATGTGTGTCCAGAAATAATTGATAATTTGTATGGTCGGCGAAGCGGTGTCTTGAGATATTCGTCCTTAGGGCAGGTTAGATTGGAAGTCGAAGTCCATTGGTAACGTATCAAGCGATGTAGGTGGTATAATTATTAGCTGAAAATCGATTTTGGTGTGTAATAGCTATTTGTTCACATAGGCGTCGACCTGAACATTACGGAAGGATGGATTGACAAGTTAACAATTCAGTAACATGGTTATGAATGCCTACCTGAATTGTTTCAGTTGATTCACTGATTCCTTTCAGAAATAAATAATTCAATTTGACGATTCCACAGATGACAAAATGAAGGAAGCTTCTCTATTCTCCTATTTTTCAAGGTTCATTATATTTTTCTGACAGAATATACATGAACTACGGAGGAATAGAAGGGTACCTATCATTAGAATATTTATTTTTGCTAATTCCGAGATACTTAGTCAGAATTCTGACAGAGTATCTTAGAATCAGCTAATTAGTAGTATTTTATAGTTCTGAGATTCTAAAGGTACAAACATAGAGGAGCGACGCGACTAGGACTAGAGAAGAAATGCAGGCACATGGTGATCGCGTCCAATGTAAAACCCATTAAAGCAGGGCAGGGCAGGGCAGGGCAGGGCAGGGCAGGGCAGGGCAGGGCAGGGCAGGGCAGGGCAGGGCAGGGCAGGGCAGGGCAGGGCAGGGCAGGGCAGGGCAGGGCAGGGCAGGGCAGGGCAGGGCAGGGCAGGGCAGGGCAGGGCAGGGCAGGGCAGGGCAGGGCAGGGCAGGGCAGGGCAGGGCAGGGCAGGGCAGGGCAGGGCAGGGCAGGGCAGGGCAGGGCAGGGCAGGGCAGGGCAGGGCAGGGCAGGGCAGGGCAGGGCAGGGCAGGGCAGGGCAGGGCAGGGCAGGGCAGGGCAGGGCAGGGCAGGGCAGGGCAGGGCAGGGCAGGGCAGGGCAGGGCAGGGCAGCGCAGCGCAGCGCAGCGCAGCACAGCGCAGCACAGCACAGCAAAGCACAGCATAATTGATATTGAAATAAAAGAATTCCTTCTGTTACAAGATTTTTTGCATATTTCAAAAAATTAAGCCACACACTCGAAGCCAATAAATATGTTGAATTGACCATCGAGACAAATGGTGTAGGTACTGTAATCATTTTGGACTATTATGTCTACCAGGTACACATATAAAAAAATAATGAAAGTTTTGTTATAACACTGTACCTTTTCTGCTGAATTGGAAAGTTGTAAGTTTTAAAAACAATGTTATAGAGAAGAAAGGTCCTCCATCGGTGTTGAAATGCTGAAAATAATTGTGGATTATATAATATGTCTTCTCATGACTAATAATAAACAATTAACTAGAAATGGATTTGTAATACCTGTTCTCAAAGCTTGTGACAGATATAACGTGCTAATCATCAACCAATTCCACTTATAACAAGTCTGGCGAAAGTATTGAAGAAAGTTGTAAAGTTGTAAGAGTCAATAAATTTCTGGAAAAATATCATTTACTTTCTAACTGCCAATTCGGATTTAGAACCATCAAGTCAACTCAGAATGCTACACATTTATTAACGAATACAATTTATTGATGCATTGATGAAGGTGAACTAGTAAGTGGTATTACTGGATTACCTAAGGCATTCGAGAACGTCGACTATTCCATACTCATGAACATTTTAGAGGACATGGGAGTAAGAGGCCCGGCATATATTTTGTTGAAAAGTTATCTGAAAAATCGAAAACAACAGGTCTGAACTTAAAAATGAGCGAAAAAATAAAGTAATATGTGGTGTGCTTCAAGGGACGGTGTTGGGTTCATCGACATTCACAATTTATGCGAACAACATATTTTTATTGAAGAAAGAGGGTCAGATCATCAGCTTTGCCAATAATACTGTGATTATTCATAAGAACACCAAGTGATACAAAAATAAAAATTTAAATCGAAAGGGATTTGGTGAAAATAACAGCATATTATCGGTGAGTTAAAAATAAACGGTATTCATCTGGTAGCAGTGAGGCGTTTTTTCCAAACTGTGATATAATCATGAAAAATTCTTTTGCAACAAGATGAGTTAATGGAAGTAAATATTGAGTAATTATGTTGGATTGTTCTTTCAAATGGAAAACTCATTATGACTACCTCACACGAAAATTGAGATCCATATAATATAGGTACAAAAAAAATGTTGAAGTTTTAAATAAAAAGAAATAATAATAGATTATCAGAGCTAGGTGGAATCGCATCTGAATTATGGATTCATAGGAAAGTGTTCCAAAAACACACTATAATGCAATACAGGTTTCGCAAAATCAATTTTTGAGGTTACTACTGAACAAACCCCATAGGAATCCCATAGGCGAAGTTTTTGCAGAAGCAAAGTTATTAGATGTCTGACAGATATTTTATTTACGAATAATAATAAGCCAATATCTAAACAGAGGTGAATTACAATGGCATACTAATGACTATGGCACGCGGAACAAAAAAAATTATGTCAGACCTGCCATGGACAGAGGAGTTACTTGAACTTGGGGACTTAGCTTGCCAGATAATGTAAAAATGTTCAAATTCTCTCGAAAGGGTCAAAATTGAAATCAAAATTTACATTGTATAGCCCAAGAAGGCAGATACAAGAATTGATTGACAGTAAATGATTGAAAGGTTACGTATTATTTCATTGTGATGCCATAATTGTGTAATTAGTTTGATTTTATACAATATCACTATATCTATGAGATAAATTATTGTACCATCAATCATAAGATTATGTTAAGTGTTGGAGTTGTTTTGAAATATTTTTAAAATTTCATCACTTTTTTAAATTGTTTCACCACGTTCAAACTATCTAAATATGACCTTTTCCTAATAATACTAATAAAAAATAGCGGCTGTTAGTATAGAGGAGCGATTAATTTCACGAACTGTGGGTGTTTCATATCAAATTAAAGAATCGAGGTTTCATTTCCTTGGAGAGTTCAACTCGACAGAATCAATGACTTCTTTCCTCAGAAAATCTTTCCGTTCAAAGTAACAAGTGTATTAAACTTTTAAATAGAATCCAAAATTTATTATCCAATACCGCCGCATCTACCCCTTTTTTAATTTAGAGACCCCTTGTTTTATACAACTCGCTCCTTATCTACCTAAAAAACCACTTAATTTGTGATTTATACCTTTTTTCTTACAAGTTTCCTTTGTAACCCTTTTATTTGAACTTGAAATTGCAGCCATAACTCAATTTGTATTCGATATTATTTTTTTTAATTACGCGACTCAACACTTCTACAGTTCTTCAAGAGGGTTGAATTTCTGATAATTTGATTTGCAACAATGGCTTTGAAGGGGGTGCTGTCTAATTGGGCGGAAGGGTTATTTATACCAAATTTTTTGGGTTGAGGAAGTTCAATCCCGTCTGAAGAATGAAAAGTAACAAAGTAACATGATTGCCATTCAGGTGACGTCTTTGTGTTATTTTTAGACGGAAAAATCAGGAAGAAATCGTGCTTGGGAGTGATTACAAAATGATATTTTTCTGGATTGTTGCATTGATTCGCTTTTCAATTACAACGGTAAATATTGCACAGTTGTCATGGCTCACAAATTTCCGAGAGTCAGTGTGCGAGTGCATCAAATTATTGCGTGGAGCCAACTTCATTGTGAACAGTAATAATTATTGTTTTGGTCAAATCCTCTCGACGAAGTAAAAATTCATCTTCTTAGCCATCCAGATGTATTCCGTACATCACGTATTATTCTCATAAACATTTATTATGCATTTTTTCGCTCGCAAATCAAGTAAGCATATTAAATGAAGAACGAAACATCTCCTGAATTAGTGATCAAGGTAAGCTATGTTATATCAATGATACATTATCCGCAGCCTTTGATGTGTTGCCGACATCTCATGCCACGCCCCTATCGACTAATATTGGCATTTTGATTCCGACAAAGCTTGCTAGATTCTACAACAGGTACAGTGGGTACACCCGTGTTCAAGATTAGTGCTAGTATAGTAGAATATCACCTAACGGGTACATTGTTTCGTAAGTTATGACCGGTCACTCAAAAAAAATAATTTTTCGTCATACTTAGTGGCATTAGGTAGGGAAAATTGCGACAAGAAGGAAATAGTGAGGAAATTCAAAAAATTTAAAAATTTGTATGCGAGAGATAAAGGATAGGATGTAGAATTTTTCAAATACGAAAGGAATACATGTATACTGGGTGTCCGCGGAAGGTGGCTCGCACTTACAACTTTTTTGTTTTTTCAGCAAATTGAATTGAATCTCAATAAGACATAAAACTGCATTTTTTGACAAGAGACATTTATGCAACATCCGGTTTCACCGGAAGTGACACAAACTTTCGATTTATAAATGAGGCACCAGATATATTTTTCTTTTGACTCCATATATGACATTTTGATTACAACTATATGTCACTTTTTCCTTTTAATAAAAATTTATATTTCAATTTCGGAAATAACTTTTCAATCTAGAGTGCTATCGATATGTTCAAATCACTAATTTCGGTCCTAAAATATTGTGAAATTTACTGTTTTTGGTCAAAATGTATCTGCTACCAAAAAATGTATTTTTTCAATTGGTAATACTAACTATCTTCAAACGGCGACGTGGTGGCTCGTCGAGATATAAAAAAAAAGCATTTTATTACGATCAATTTGATACCGATTTCAAACAAATTTTCTTTGAAAAAACTTGAGAAGATCACGTTACGGCAGATTTATCAATAGTTCATCAAATAAACCCAGCTTCTTGAAGAGGCTGACTTGTTTATTTGGTGTATGATCTTTCAGGTCCGAGGGAGAGAGTGAAGCTCTGTCAAACATCGAAACCCTGATCGGTGCGCGGCGGGAAGGGCAAAAAGTATGTGCTCTGTCGATTTATCATCTTCAAGACAGAGACAGTTTAAGTCTTGTTATTTGATGATTTAAACGACAGTGTCCTGTGAGTAGGCCTTTAAACATCGCAGGTCATCCCTGCTGGAGTCTAACAGTGTTTCGTCCAAATTCTTCGAGGAATGTATGAATGCCTATAAATGAGCCATTCCTGGTAGATTTTGCCGGAAGTTTAATACTTTCCTTGCTGTCCAGATAGTAACTATATAATTGACAAAACTTGGTGAGATGCCAATGGCAGATTCTAGTCCAATGAACCTACTTGCGTCCCCTCCTCTTGCAAGCCCGCCGTTTCATTGCCTTCCATAACGCAGTGGCCAGGAATCCAGACCAGAGACAGACTGTTGAGTCTTCCCATTGAGGATAGTCATTTCTGGCAGTTTGACACCAGCTTGAAAGTAGATCGATATGAGCCAAGTGCTGTCCAATGCGCTTGGCTGTACGATAAAAGTTTGGTTTATTCTTGTGTGAGGTTGATTTCTTTCAGTCTCTCTACACATAGATCTAGATCAATAAACCTAAACAGTTGATATTTCTGTTCTAGGTACAGGACTGTATACACCTGCATCAGATCCTGAGGGTGAACCATCTGTGCACCGACAATGATCTAAGTATTTCCTGTTCTTGGAGGACCCAGTCGTCTCCATTAGGAATTAGGCATTATCAGAGATCATTCCCAGAATGCTGTGACTTTCAGTGTCAATCAGCAGTATGCTGTGCTCTGTATACGTTTGTGCAATTGGCAATATGCATGATTCTGTAGGTTGTCCATCTAGCTTCTCTCTCCAGGAAGATATGGAGAGGAGGTAGGTCTGACGGTATGGTGCTGATCGCACCAGTGATCGCCAGACAAGCCGTTCGCTGTGAAGTTTTCGGCCACCAGGCAATGGCACCGTATGTGATCATTGGTTTAACAATCATCACATAATATATCCAGTGGATTTGTTTGAAATTTAGGCCTCAAGATTTTCTACATATCTTCCTACAAGTCCATAAGGACATTCTGGCTTTGTGGAGGACCTTTTCCAAATGCGCGTTCCATGTGAGTTCTTTATCAGGTTGTTATCCCTAGATATTTCAATTTTGCTGCCATTGAAAATGAGTGGAGTTAGGTCTTCCAGCTTTCTTTTTCTGCCAAAGGGTATTATCACAGTTTTACTGGTGTTGGCAGATATCTGTTTCCTCTGGCACCAACTGTGAACGTCTTCCAACGTTCTTTGGAGGATATTAGAGGCTACCCTTTCCGACGTGGTACTTGCCGATGACTTTGTTATTGAGTGATGCTTATGTAATGCTAAATCTATCGATTCGCCGGTTTGATGAGCATAATGGGTTCAGGAGGGGGCGTGCAAAGAGCTTTCTGTGTGATATGTCTGTCCAAGACCCTTTCAAATCATTTTAGGAAGGAAGGATGTTAGGCTGATTGGTCGTACAGATTTGATGTGTATACCACCCTAGCCGCCAACCAACTGGGTGGTATATAATTCCACGCCAGACTAGCCCTGTATGATTCTGTTAGGTTAGGTAGAAGCAATTCCAGCCCGCTTTGAAGCAGAGCTGGAAATAAATAATTGCCCAATCAACTGCCGGTGCTATGAACTTTCTTAGCGACCTCCCAATTCTTTTTTGTAAGTTTGGTACCCTGAAAGAGGGGAATTGTTATCAAGAATCGATCCGATTCCAGCAATCGACTCTCTAGAGAGAATCTTGTAGATTTTTGAGCTGCGAGGTATGTCAGAATTTCCTCCAAGATTCCCGCTTTGCCTTTCTGATCGCCATAATATAGTTTGTTAAAGTAGTGCTATAGGGTTTCCAGTTGCCTGACTTCTTAGCCCCATTTCCCTAATTATTACATTAACACTTAAAATTGTTTCATTCACTGTAAATACAGATAAAAACGGCGAGGAAAGGAAAAAACGGACATTTGATAGATGTTCAGATTTCATATTTTTTGATTATCTTCAACAATAGTTTATAGTGAGATATCACGAGATTTTGAATTTTCTTTTTCTGTAACCTTCTACTGGTTATGCTAGATGGTAGTTCAGGTCCGTGGTAGGTGATGCATTTCCAGAAGTGGGTTAATTTATAACTTTCTTCAACTGACAATGAACTTAAATTATTTTAGAATGTTGCACTGGCTCCATTTAATTTCAACTCTTCATCTTTATGATAATTTTGACATTATTATAACCTCAAATTTGAACAACGTGCCTTTTTTGCTTGTGTTTTCATGAGAATCTAACACATATAGCAAGCATCCTTATTTCAGAATTTTTGTCGAGTTTATCCATTGTATTATTCACTCTGTTAAATGCGAATTTGGTGTTCAAAATTGTACAAAATACACAGGAACTATTCGATGTTCACAAACTTTATCATAAATATTACAGGTTTCTCTAACGCAGTAGTTTTTTCAAGCGAAGTTCTGAATATCAGAGCTATGAAATGAAATGAGTCATTTTTCTATTCAATTTAGAACTTTTAAATGCACAAAATATTTGTCTAAATTAAAATACTGTTTTTGTGGGATGGATTTTTCATCCAGTAAAAACCTGGTGATGGAGCTAATTTACTAATTCGCCGGTAGTTAACACTGTTATACGTTAAACATAAAATTACATGTTTTTAGTATTCGCTGCGATATTTTTCTGATTATTCTAGTTGAAAGCATTACTTTTGAGTGAGAGTTTCTACAAAATTACCATGCAGTTTATTTGTTTGAGGAAGTCGATATATTCAACATTTCCGACCCTCATAGGCCTATACAGAATGAAGTAACAGGTGAATTCTGAGTTTGTTTTGTGTTCCTATTTTATTAATATTTATTGCTGTGCGATAAGGGCTAAGTTTACTGGTGTTGTGCGGGTCCAGGATGTGTGTGAATTTTTTTCGTGGTCGAGAATTATCTGATTTTATAATCTTTTTCCGTCCGGAGACTGATTTTCATGAAGGCATTTTAATATTTCAGATGCGGCAGGCGGCGCGAAAACTAATAATATATTTGATATTCTTAGAATAGACATTCAGTCGACCGCGTGATCTAGATTACCTTTGTTTTCAACAGAGGGGCAATTTTGAGGTACAGCCATAAGCATTCCGGTAAAACCATTCTTTAAAGAAAAATATAGTAAGTTAATGACTGTGGAATCGGTACTGGAACAAAACGCGAGTGCCATGTTTTCAGTTAGCAAGCATGAATATTTGACGTCATGTTGATACCCTACTGATGTAACTGTAGTGAATTTGAAAACTGAAAGGACCTACGAAAAAATGTGGAACGTTTCCACTTAATACAAAACTTTTCATGGAGATTTCTTCTTTTCAATTTCTCAAATTTCCTATCAGAAAGTATAAATTGCATTTACAGGTCAGGTAAACATGCGGCAAAAATTCAAGGGGTTGTTCCTTGATCTATTCTAAGAATATTTTGTTCCATAATGATTTTTGAAAAACCCCTTTGTTTCGAAGATACAGGGCGAACACAATTTGCGACAACCATATTTTATATTTGTTGAAATAATCAATGTGAATAAACGTAGGGTTTGTAACAGCAACATATGGAGATCGCTGGATTGGTCGAGATGGGCCACACGGATGGCCTGCTCGATCCCCGGACTTGAACCTCCTGGATTATTTCTTCTGGGGATATCTGAAGTCATCAGTTTACGCTACTCCATTGGCGAATTTGGATGATTTGCGAAATCGGATAATTGCTGGGTGTTACTCAACTAGAAACATCCCCAGACTGTTTGAAAGAGTTCGGCAGGACATGAACGAGAAGATTGAAGGCTTCTATTCAGGCTGGAGGAAGTCATTTCGAACATTTATTGTAGATTAAGCAACTTTCCATGTACTCTTTGATAATAAAATGGTACTGTCGTAAATTTTGTTCGCCCTGTATCTTCGGAACAACGGGGTTTTTAAAAAATCATCATAGAACCAAATATTCTTAGAATAGGTCAAGGAATAACCCCCTGAATTTTTGCCGCATGTTTACCTAACACTCGGTATAAACTATCACGGTTTTTGCATCAGTCCAACGTTTTGATTCCGAATAGATATTTTCTCCCCTTCAAAGTGTCATTTATCCAAGGTATCGAATCCAAAATTCTATCGTCATTACATCGAGTTACGACTAACGGATACCTATTGCTCCTCAAATAATGATTTACGACCTGACTGGGAGACCAGATTACTAAAACCATCTACCCTATCGGATCCAATCGGTATACAGTATGATTGTTTTACTATCTTATTACTTGCTATTTAATGATCAAACTTAGTATTTTGAACTTCGTATCCTTGTCTATATAGAGCACTCTCAGCTGACGTCACAACATGACGGACATCAGCTGGTGGAGGAACAAATAAAGCAGTTGTGAATGAGAAGAAAATATTTTTTTGTAGTTTTCAAGTGGTTAATTGTGATTTTCAAAAATTCATAGGTATTACTTTGGGATCCTACCTTTTTCTTATGATAAATCGAATAAGTTTACTAAAAACTTCGCTTTTAGCTTTGTGCGTCCTCCTTGACGATGAATATCATTTTATACTTGTCCCCTTGCAAGTGTTGTTATTTGGCACTTTAACTATCAGTAAAAACATTACAGGAGTTCAAAAATTCAGGATGGGCCCGATTACATCATAGAATTGGATTTTGTTGGAAGTATTGATCCATGCATACATCTTGAAATCATCTGATCTATAGCCTTGGACGAAATTGCAAAGATTTTGAAAAATATGTTCTTAGAATACTTTCTCTTCAATATATTTTTGAATTGATGTTTAAGAGTTTGGACGTCTTTACACAGTTGACATGAAAATGGAATAAATCTTGGTGCAAATAAATTGAGCAATAACTTTGTTACCATTGGGAGCAGTATATGTTACAGAGATCTAGCTGAGACTGAACTTATTGTATGTTTGCCATTACCAAAGAGTTTTGAAAGATGCATATGCAAGTTGAGTTAGAAGTATACACATGTTGCTCTAATACTTTTTGCGTTGAAGTTTTCTGGTGACAGAAGTGATGAAAAATCAGAAGCAGATTTGTTCAAAATTTGTTCTTTCTGTCAAGCATACAGTGCGGCTTTTAATAGTCCCCCCCTGTTTACTTTTGAACGGTTCGAAGTACAAATATAAATAAACCCATTTGGAGGGTTTCACCGATAATACTTTTTTAAATAAAACACATTGTGATTGCTCGATAATTGGAAAAAAATTCAAATGGCATGGGGTGTCATGTGTCACATCGTTGAAAAGATAACTAATTCAATTGTCTCTTCAACCATTCAATATTTTCAGAATTTCGTTTTTACTTTTTTTCGCAATATGCATTTGAAATGAATTCCTTACCTTATTCACTCCACCACGATAACTTTTGAATAGTTTGATGTAAATTTTTTTGAATGAAACAAAATTCGAAAAAATTCAGATGGTTAAAAAGAGAATTAAATTCTTTTTTTAGTTGATGTGCCGCCCGCGACATTTATCAAGTAATCACAATGTGTTTTATTATAAAGAGTAATATCGGTGATATCCTCCAAATGATTTTTTTTGTTTGTACGTTAAACTGTTCAAAATTTAACAGAGAGGGGGGACTATTAAAAGCCGCACTGTACAGTGTGTTGGTATATTGGCTAGGGCACAGTATGGAAGAACAATTCTACAAGAAACTGGAAGATATTGATTGTTATACAAGACACCAACCGTACCATCTACAAGATTCGTGACAGAGGATAGAGTCATCAAATCCGTTCATTGGTACAGTCATGACTGCCTGTGCTTCCTCCCATATATAACCTTTTCTGGTATTACCTTATATATAACCATCTCAAAATGTATAAAGAAATACTCTGTGATCATCCTTTTTATACATCATATATACATTTTTATGTACTAAACTCTTTTGTAGAAATGCAAAACTCCGTCCTATTATTTGAGATTTTGATGTATCTGAAACGGTGTCTGCAATAGTACCTTTCATGTAGGATTCATATTTTATATATTTTATTAACATATTGACTTTGACTATGAAAATCGAGCTCTTCTGTCAATACATATTTCAAATTGAATGAACAATATATTTATTACAACTACAGGATATAAAAATATAAAAGTTGTACGAAATTCAAAGATAACCGTTTATACATCACTTTTATATAACTTAATTCTTTAATTCGTTTTTGAAATTTCCAAGATAGGAGAATCTCTTAAAAAGAAGAAAAGAAGAAAGTTTTAAAAACAAGTTCTCCAAACTAATTTTCATACTTTCAATTTTTGAGGAGTTACATAAAATCCGATTTCAAATACTTACTGTTCAACGTAATTAATGGACAAACTCAGTCAGTATTTGACTTTCAACTTTACTACTCATTTATTGATCATATTATACTCGCATTTTTCATATTTTTTACTCCTGTATAGCTTGGAACAATGAACAACGTCTACGCCTCTGCATCCAATCATAAATTTCTCCATTCCCTCTCAAAAAGAACTAAACTTTTTAACACCTGTGACTTATTCATTTGAATATTTAATTTAAAAACGGATACTTCTTATTTTCTTTTCATATCGATCCAGTATATCAAGCAGACCGTCTGACCGGAAAGTCCTGACCCAAACAGTTGAGTGCACACCTACAGTTGATTATAACGTATGGGACATAATTTGAGATATCCTTTTATTGAAATCGTCTGATAATTTTCAAATTTAACGTTTGAAAGAACTTCGAAGTGGCTGGATGTTTATTATTTATTTCTTCCCGCGTCATGGTTGTCACAGGTTTTGCTGTCGCATATATCATGCGGTTTCTGGAAAGGCAAACCATCTGCAGTTTTCATATATTTATAATGATTGCATTAATCTGGAGTATAATTTACTAGCTGCTGGAATATGACCTGAATAAAAGGAAAAATCGATAGTTTCTTGAAGCATATTCAGGAACAATAGCCACCATCTTTCTTAAAATAATAATTTATGGCTTGCCTGTAATACCGTCTCAAAAATATTTTTGGGGGTGATTGCGTATTACTTTTTCAAATAACCTTGGGGACTCCTATCACTTCAATAACAATAATTTTTTTCATTGATGTTTCCATATGATGAAAATATGCACTGATTACTTACTTCAGCACTTATGTGGATCGGGGGTGATATTGATGATTTTGCACATATTTTCTTAAAATTCTATTCTGACATCGGTATTTTCCTCATAATCCACTTGTGAGAACCATTTGTTGCACAGATGGCATCAATTGTATGCCAATTCAAAAGACGGCATCAACCTCCAAATTTGTAGAAATCATAAAAATATATTATGATATTCTGAGCATGATAGGGAAAACACTGTTTTCACAGTATGGCTAGTTTTTTGCAACCCCTGAACAAAAATAAATCGCAGAGAGATGCCATCAGGTACAATTTTTTTGAAAATACTTTCCAAAATTTAACAAATGAGGTTATCACTGTCAAGGTATTTAAATGAGCTTCTGAATTAAATGCTGCTGAAACTCTGCGAGGGGGTTGACTTAGGTTGGGAGTCAATACCGGACAAAAATAATTACCTCGATGTCAAAATCTACAGATATCACGAAATCCGATTTGTATATATGTTGCATCAAAGGTATTCGACTAATAAAAATTTGATGTTGACCCCCTCTGTTATTTAAATCACCTTCCGATACATTTACAATTATTGTCTGGCATTCTTCGAAAATTTATTTTCACTCCATGAAGGTCAAAAGCCGGTTAATGTTTATGAGTATTCTTCAAAAAATGGTTGAAGCAAATAATGAACAATAAAAGTTTCAATAAAGTTCAAGTCATTAATTTTTCACTTACCTTTTATTACCCGATCTTTTTTGCATCAAAAAATCAATTATAATGTTAATTAATATTAAATAAACCGGTGATCGGTTTCGCTAGTGTCACAGGTCAGTATCGAGGTATTTTAGTTTTAGAGATCTATGTCTTCCACTTTCTTCTTTGCGTCATGGTTTCATGAGTGTGCTTTGATCTATCCGTATATCGCGAAGGGTAGGTTTCACAAACTTTTTCAATAACTATGTCAAATTCTCCATAAATGGTTAATAAATCAAAGTAATGTTCATTTTTTATTTCTAAACGGGGCATGATGAAAAATTTCTCTACGCTTTAACTCAAATTATTAGCAAATATTTTGTGTGATGACTTCAGCAGTTGTTTCTTGTCGATTCTTGAAAAAAAAACTACTAATAATTCAGATATCTCTAAAAACCACACCGATATTTTAGTTTTTCCAAGTTTCCTCAAAAACCGTTTAATTTAGATATAGGGTTGTAAACAAAAACTCTCACTATTGTTAACGTAGAATCCACTAACGTTGAGAAAAAATGGGGTTGCCATAAATAGGTCCAAATATGATCTTAAATAAAACTCATACATCAAAATCAACCAATGAAAACAAAACCTGTTCTGAACGAATAGAAGCATCAGTTGATTCAGTTTTCAAACTTACTATCACCTAAATAACTTTTCCTCCACATTTTCATGAAAAGGAATATCCTGATCAATTTGGAATTTTATACCCTCAGGAAAAATAGAATAGCAACTTGATTTCATGTTGATAGTATAAGATGTAAAGTGTTCCCGCTAAATGAGTGACGTATGTAACAAAACAAGTACTCTCGTTCTTAGGTGAAGCGTCGTGATTTAGTCGAGTGAAAATATAATGAATTATATACAAATTTGTACTTTAAGAACGATGAATGAATTGAATAAAATTTGATAACTGAAGACTGTATACTAGCTAGCAAAAAAAGTTAATCGTTTAATCCATTGATTGACAATATTGAAAATATTGTGGTGAAAAAATTGATTTCTCAATGCGATGCTCACATTTCTTTGATTGGAACACATGGTCATCAAGTGAAACAACGTTCAACTCATACTAAAGAAAATGTATCAACAAAATAGTTATTTGTTTTACTAGGCATAAAAGCACAAGATTTAATGCCAAGGCATTAAATCTGCTTTTCTGCCGTGTGAAACATAATTTTTTCTTCAAATTTGTTCCAATTCCACGCAAAATCGACTTTTTCATATTTAAATTGCGTTTCATTATCAATATCCAAATAACTAAATTATTTCATCGAAGGTAACTGGGCCCTGCGTTACTATGTTTACCGCTGATAACATTTGTTGAATTTGTTTGTTTACTGTTTACTTTGTCATTGTCAATTTTAATAACCAGTTTGATTTAAATTATTACTTGGAAGGTTGCCTAGCAACGAACTTTTGTGCCTAGGCAGTAAAAGTGGACTTTTTCTGCCTAGGCATTGAAAGTACAACTTCTAAGCCTGCCAAGTGTCATTAAAAGGCCGCTTTTAATGTCATTGGAGAAAAATATAATATAAGGAAATAAATTAATTCAAATATTCACGTATTGAATGAAGCGTCTAATTATTTATATTAAGTAATCAATAATATCTGGGAAATTTGTAGATCTGATCACATTGCTTATAATAATTTAAAAAAACTACATGAGTTATAAAAGGAGTTGGTTCAATAAGTATGATATTTGGTTCAGGCAATTAAATTTAATTTGATTGACACTTCAAATTTGATTCAATACCAAGACGTAATTTTACTCATTTAAGGACTTATTGTCGTGCATATATACTTATTTCATTTGTTTTGTTCAATTAAATTTGATTTGATTTAACGATTAGTTTTTTCTGTGTTGTGCTAAGAATTATTTATGATGTTTTTATGAATTCTTTTAATAAATGCACCTTCAGAGGCAAAGAAAAAAGAACAAAAATCTTCAATTTTTCAACCATTTGATATGCAAGGTTATGTTTTACTTCTAGAAACAACCTAAACGATGTTCTTTCGTGACGTGTTCCAACATTTGAATCCGTGGATCCTAATTATAGTTTCATTAAAAATCAGCTCAGTTAGCCCTCTTATTCGATCAGAACAAAAAATACATGTGATCTTTTACATCCTGTTAATAAAAGTAAAAGCTGAATTTGACTGAAGATCAAAAACAGAGATTTGCCTTTCGAATGTTGTGCTAGATTATTAACCACATTCTATTTTTGGATATTTTTTGTGTCTCAGTGATGGCATTCAATTGCAAAAGTGACTCTCAGCTGAAATCTTATTCTGACGTTATTTTATATCACCGTATTGTTCTAATTTATACTCAATAAAATTCATCAGGCTTTAAAACCTTTCCCAAGTCATCAACCACATTTGAAATCGCTGTTGATATATAAAAGGAATAGTTAAAGCATGAAATTCACCTCGGCCAGACGTAAAAATGAACGGGGGTCGTTATAGAGTTGAAAAATTGGGCGCCAATATTTATTGACCTTAAATTTGTAGTTGTAAAAGGTAGGGTTGGGCTGTAAAAGACTATAAAGTATCGATTAACGAAATTGAGGCGTCATGAAATGGATGATTTTTATGTGCTTGGTAATAATCATAACTTCAACCAATGTTTTATTTCGATTCGAAAAATGGATTATTTGAATAATCTTCTTCAAAACTCCCATGCAGTGGGTATTTTCGTAGGCAAGTTTCCACGTTAAAAAACTACTGTTCCCTACGATCATTGAATTATATCTGTTCTATATTCATCAAAATATTTCTGCAAGAATTACTTTGCAATGCTCTTCAAATATCACATCTAGCCAAAAATAATTCATTTTAAACAATAGACGACACTACTTTACAGATGGGTCCAAATTTATGTCCTACAATCAGAAAACAAAGCCTATCCAGAACACATGGCTAATGCCAGTCGATGCCAATACACAAAAAAAGTACTAATATTATTAATACTCCATCAAAAACACTCATAGAGTGTACCCAAAGGCAGAGCCTGTGCGGGTAAATGACAGCTATTATTATTATTACCCGTGGCGCTCCGAGGCGGCTCACTGATTTTTGGTGGCGTATTCACTTGTAGGAAAACCCGAAAAACCTACAGCACCACCCCGGATGGTTGGCGCAAACTCCAAGCAATCACCAGACATCGGGATTGGCATCTAGACAACATTTTCTATCGACTCCTATGAATAAAAAGAAACAATTTCGGTGACTCCTTTTTTGGATGAATTTCAAAGAGAAATTCATTGGTGCATATTTGGTTTGATATAATAGGATCTATGCGGGAAATCAACCCCACGAACAATAGTTGGATTTTGTACCAAGAGCAGCTCGAAATGTATTTCGACTCAGCTGGAAAGTATCTGCACTTTTGAGTTTGATTGGACCGGAAACATATAAAGTTTTACGGGATCTCCGCACACCTTAACTTCCCAAAGACAAATCGTATGAAGGGTTAACTTCTCAAAACCCACTTCTCTCCTACCACATCAGTATATAGAGAAAGAATAGAATTTTATGAAGCTCGACAAGATAAATGTGAAACTATTAATAGTTGTTATGCTAGAGTTCATAATTTAGCAAATAATTGTGAATTCGGTACCTATTTCAGTCAGTACTTGAACGACAAGTTCATATGCTCTATGAAGAAGGGACCCATTAGAGACAGACTCTGTGGAGAGAAAACTGAAACTGCAATAGATACAATTTATGAATTAGCTCTCAATAAGGAAGTTTCTGGAACTTCATGGAACATAAAAATAGCCCAAGTCTGAGTAACTTTCGAGAAAAAGCTCTTGACCTTTCTGGGATATGGAGGTGTAAGTGCTGTGGGAACACTCACACTGGTGAACAGGTCTGTGGATTTTCTTCATATACTTGCAACGTATGTTATAAGGTAGGTAGGTCATTTAACGGAAAACATAAATAGAACAGAAGCTAGACAGTATCAAATTGTAGCTATTATTGGATTTTTGGATAGTGAGCAGCAATATCAACAAAGCAAAATTCTTCATGGACTCGGAATAATATAGATTTATTTTATTTTTTTTTTTTTCATCAACAATATATTACTATAAATATTGACTATAAATAAATGTTATATTCTTCAGTAAAAAAAAAAGTTTAGATGTAGATGATGAAGAAGTAGATTCTAACGATATAGAAATTTTTATCGTCAAATTCAGTGATAACACAATTTTTATTGACAACGAAGTTGAATCATCTTTTCAATTAGATAGTGGTGTGGGGGTGTCCGTGATATTTACTCGTCGTCAAGGACGGAAATAACAGGAAGTAATAACTTCATTGTATGAACCCGAAGCACGTATACAAAATTACAAAGGTATCATTCGATATTGACAAGTTTTGATATCAACAAATTTTATGTGAATACATCACCATTTTTACTATGATCCGTTATTTGCATTATTTGTGATAGTTGTTTCCTGAGAAGCAATATAATTTTTTTGGTCAGATTGAAATGAATAATAGTAAAAAATTAATGAGAGGATATGGCCAAGAAACAAAATTAAAAAAAATTGTATTACGTCCCATATTGAGACAATAAAGACGATACGGCGAAATAGATGAAAAATACGTTCGAAAGGATGATGGAGCACGTCAGCTTTTACTCTGGCAGGTCTTCGATGACACCTGAGAGAACCATAACACATTCCACAACAATAAATTCAAAACAATTCATCACAAATCTCATCTTATCTCAAACATCATGCCAAGTTGACAACAAAAAAGCCACGAAACCATACAGCCCTCAAGTTAATAAACATCTCGGACGACTTGATCAAGGCATGCGAAAGTGGGGTTGAACATAACCTCAAACAGGTAATCACATATTCAGGTAGCATAAGCTATTCTATTGCGTTTCAAAAACCTGACCATACATCAACCTTATAATTGCACTCCAAAAGATCCGATCTTCGCTCGTAAATTTGTAAAATAAATACTGAAGATCTTAACGTTACGTGTAGTTATTTTATTTAGATGCCGAGGTACGATTTTGTCTTGTTTATCGCCTTGGTGACTGTCTTATGTTATAGTTATGATTATTTCTTTTGTTTTTTGGTTTGTTTGGTAGACGCACCGGCTAGGATGCGGCTATTTTATTAGAAATTTTATTTGCGTTGGAAACACGGTAGCCATTTATATTTTACTGTAAAGCATAAATATGGGAGGAATAATGAAATGGGAGGTGTTGAAATTGTTTTTCTTTTATTTCTGTTTTTACCACATGATTCACACAGCGATCAGACATTGGGGTTTGTGGGGCTTTTGAATCACAACGGCCTTACAGGGTCAATCATGAAAAGCTTTCCTTGAACGTTCTTACAAATCAGCTTATTATAAATATCATTTGAATAATGGTGCAAAAAATCAAGGCATAATTGAATATAATTCAGTGAAATGAATAGCTTCATTTCAAAATAAAATCAAAATCAACCTTTAGTATTTCAAACAGTATCTTGGACATGAATAGCAAGTAGGTATATCTTGATTAGGATCAAACAAATATTTTGTGAAACCGATTACACAAAGTGGAAATAAAGGTAGGTATCTGACAGAGAACAACTGCTGCCCCCTACGGACATTGAATCAGATGTCGTCCATTTGTGCAAAGTTCATCACGGAAACATAATTACAAGTGCTAATTATTATAAAGACAATGTAGTCGTCTTGTTCCACAATTTGAATGATATCATCCAGAAGCCTTGAAGTATTCGTCTATGAATGGAGCTGCGACAATAAAGTCAGTCACAGCGCCATCCGTAAACAACTCAAGAACCTTGTAGCACTGTCTCCAGGCAGATGCCAAATGCAAATAAAACGAAGCAAGTTCGAGTGTGTATATTGGAGGGTATATTGAGATCCATCAATAGTTTTTCCACGCATGAACACAGGTAACACTTCATATTCAATTGGCTGAATCATAAAGATAGACTTGATAGACTATAACTTCATGAATTATTTGTATTATTAAACAAGTTAATTTGAAATTGTTTACATTATTTGATTATTATTGTACTTTAAAACTTCCTAGCATCAGAACATGTTCTGACTGGAAGTTATTTCTTCACTAAATAAATAAAATACTGGGCCAATATAGATATATTATAAATGTAAAAAGAATTTTGGTATTGTATTGGTATTGGTGAGTATGGATGGTGATTGATGCGCTGCGACCTGATTAGATCTATTGTGCCCCATCTTCTTCTGCTGTCACAAGATGTTCTTGTTTACAGCAGCCCTTCAAGTCCCAATTCCTTCAGGAATTTTAGGATTTTGAGGGGGTCTGCTCGTGGTATTTCTCCCACGGTCAGCTGGTGTGATCCCAGTATATTCAATCTTTTGCGATGTACAGCGTAACACTCCATCAATATATGGTGGGGTGTTTCTGGGTGTTCCCCACATAATCTGCAGGTGCTGTCCTCCTCTAAGCCTAGCTTCCTCAGGTGTTCTTTGAGTCTGCAATGCCCCGTTAGAAATCCCGTGATTGTCTTTAGACTAATTTTGCTGAGGTTAATCAGTGTCTTTGATCTTGCTCGGTTGAAATTTCCGAGGAGATCTTTGGCCTGCCTCAGCCCTGGAAGTCTTAGCCAGTATGTTGCTCTCATTGCTTCTTCAGCTTTATTGAGTTCTTCTCGGAAGTAATATTTTCCAAGTCCGCAGAATGGTTCTGGCCCGATCAGTGGCGTTGCTGCGCCTTTCCGTGCCAGGGTATCTGCTTGTTCGTTGCCCTCTACTCCGGCGTGCCCTGGCACCCAGAGGAGGGTCACCTTATTGTTCCTGCCCAGATCATTAAGTTTGTCTAGGCATTCCCAAACCATCTTCGAGTTGATGTTGCAGGAGCTCAACGCTTTGATGGCTGCTTGACTATCGGAGAGGATCACGATTTCCTGGTTCCGGTATTTCCTATTGAGGTTGAACTGAATGCACCTTTCTATGGCGTGAATTTCCGCTTGGAAAATGCTGGGGAACTGGCCCATGGGTTCAGAGTATTTGGTGCGAGGCCCAAAGACCCCTGCTCCAGTTCCTTCGGGAGTTTTGGACCCGTCCGTATACCATGTTAAGGTATTCTTCCCCAGTGCTCGAATCGATTCTATGTTCCATTCTCGCTTGGTGTTTAGTTCCGTTCGAAAAAGTTTCTCGAAACTAAATTTCTTGGTAATTTCGTCAGTTGGGAGGTCGGCAAGGTGTGCACAGTTGGTAGGGGTTAAGCCCCTCGCGCCGTGTGCTGTCCCTATGAGTCCGACTTTAGCCAACCTGAGGTTTGCCTCCCAAGCAGTTCTCTTCACCATTATGTGGAGAGGAGTGAGGTCCAGAATGACCTCTATTGCTGCTGTTGGAGTCGACCTCATTGCTCCTGTTATACAAAGACATGCTAGTCTTTGCACTTTTTCCAAGATCTTCTTTGTTGTGGCGAGTTCGGTTCTGCCTTGCCATGCTACTGCCCCGTAGGTGATCATAGGTCTCACTATCATGGTGTACATCCATCGCAGTACTGATGGGTTACATCCCCATGTTTTTCCTGCAATGTTCCTGCACACCATCAGTGATGATTTTGCCTTATTAGCGATCTTTTCTACGTGTCTGTTCCAGAGTAGTTTTGAGTCTAGAGTAAGTCCTAGATACTTCACCTCTTGCTGCCATTCTAAGTCTGCTCCGTCGAGGCGAACAGTCCTTAGGTGCTGAACCTTTGTTCTTCTAGTGAATGGTACTACTGTGGTTTTTGATGAGTTAATTCTCAGCCCCACAGAGAGGCACCATCTTCTGGTTGTCTCTAGCTCTCTTTCTATGAGATCGCAGAGGGTTCCTTCGAATTTGCCTTTGGCCATGATGACTATGTCGTCCGCATATCCAAGGCAAGTGACTCCGCTCCCGGTCAGTGTTCCGAGTAGTTCGTCTACTACGAGACTCCACATCAGAGGTGATAGTACCCCTCCTTGTGGGCACCCCCTGTTTGTGCTGATCCGAAAGCTGCTCTCACCCACTTTCGTTTCAGCTGTTCTTGTGGCCAGCATTTGGCACATCCATCTGGATGTGGTTCTGTCCACTCCCTTGTTCATTAGGGCCCTCTTTATTGCTTCATGAGAGGTGTTGTCGAATGCCCCCTCTATGTCTAAGAAGGCGCAAATGGCCATTTCTTTGTGCTCAAGTGATCTCTGGATGCTTTCGGTAAGCACGTACAGAGCGGTTTCCGTTGATCTGCCCGCCCTATATGCATGCTGCCCGGAGTGCAATGGCACTCTCTCCAGTATCTCAGTTCTGATGTAGTTGTCTACCGTCTTCTCCACTGTCTTCAGTAAGAAGGATGAGAGACAGATTGGTCTGAATGACTTCGGGAGGGTAGGGTCCTTCTTTCCCACTTTGGGAATGAAGGTTACCCGTGCTCTTCTCCAGTTGTTCGGTATGTACCCGAGTGCCAGACTAAATCTGGCTGCTTTAATGATGTACGGCAGTAGTTCCGTTTGCCCTTTTTGTAGAAGAGCCGGAAATATACCGTCAACTCCTGGTGACTTGAATGGTTGGAAGGATTCAATTGCCCATTTCACTCTTTGGGGAGTGCATATGGTCTTTGCTACTTCCCAGTCTTCTCGTTTGGCTCTGCCTGGTTCTTCCAGTGATCTGTCGGATTCAAATGGTATGCTGCCTGGAAAGTGCGTCTCCAGTAAGAGGAGAGCTCGTTGCTCTTCATCCTCTGTATAGCTACCATCTGTTCTTCTGAGTGACATAGGTCCTTGCTCTCTGCCCCTCGCCATGGTTTTGTATAACCTGGATGCTGCAGGGCTTGATGTGATTGTCTCACAAAAGCTCCTGAAGCTGTTCCTCTTGGCTTTCCTTATCTCTTTATTATATTTTGTCAGCCTTTCGGTGTATCCCTGCCAATCTCCGCCCCGCTTGGCTTTGTTAAATAGCCAGCGGACTTCGGATCTCAGATTTGACAGGTGTTCGTTCCACCAAATGGTTCCACTGTGGGATTTCTTTTCTTTTATGGGGCAACTGGATTCGTATGCATCCATAATTGCCCCGTTTACCGCCTCTAGGGTCTGCTCAAATTCGACGTGACTGTTGCCGTTGAACTTGATCTGTTCTAGGTTACATTTTAGATTGGTGGTGTATTTTTCCCAATCTGTGTTTCTAGGGTTTCTGGTGAAGGTTGTTTGTGTCTCAAGCCCTTCCACGTTGAACATAATGATTCTATGGTCTGAAAGAGAGGGTTCTTCTGAGACCCTCCAGTTCCTTACCATTCTACTGATGCTCGGGCTGCCGAGCGTTAAATCTAATACTTCTTGCCTAGCCCTAGTTACAAAGGTGGGGACACATCCCACATTGAGTACATTTAGGTTAGCCGCGAGTATGAATTCTAGCAATTGCTCACCTCTTTGATTGGTGTCCGTGCTGCCCCAGATGGTGTTGTGCGCGTTGGCGTCGCAGCCCAGCAGGAGGGGTAGATTGCTCCTACTGCAGTAGTCGGATAGCCTCTGTACTTCTTCTGGTGGTGTTTGCCCATCTCCAGCGAAGTATCCTGAGGCTATTACTATGTCGAGGAGTGAGTGCCTTGTGCGGATCTTGGCCCGAACCGGCACTAAGTCCCTCGTCATGAATTCTGAAAGACAAATATAATTAATATTATTTCTGATCAGTATGCAAGCTCTGGGGTTGTCACTTCTGACATCCCAGATCACCATACCTTCTTTGTTCGGCAGTCCTCTGATCTGCCCCCTGTTGACCCAAGGTTCTTGGATCAACACAACTCCCAAGTTTGTCCCGGCGAACACCCTCGATAAGGCGGCAGATGCCCCCTTAGCGTGATGAGCGTTCACCTGGGCAACCCTGACGTGGGTAGCCATTGCTACACGTGAGTTGGAGTGCTTGCCTCCTCATCATCCAGCAGCATTTGCTCTTCTTCGCTGGGAGTCACCGTGGTGTCCTGGTCCACGCTCCCAGTCGATTCTGTTTCGCCTGCTGGGTCTTCTACAGCCCCAGGGTCCGGTGTCTTGCCCGCCTCTTCTTCCTCCTTCTTCTTGCTTGAGTCCTTGCGGAGGCCATGAACGGGGATTTTCCCGAACCTGAAGAAAATGGTGTATCCCATTTTCCTGATGGCCTCGCAGGACTCGTCGTCAATGCCAATGTTTAGTAACTGGCCGTTGCCTTCTTTCTTACTTCCCAGTACTTTCCACAACTGGGTGTGAAGCCCCATGTTTTGTGTACTTACCAGGGCTAGCAACTTCTCCGTTTCAAAGTTCGAGCTCCTGGGAAAGAACACAGTGATGGCGTGCGCCCTTGGGATGTCCTCTCCCACGCACGCCATCAGCTCTGTACCCCTCCAGTTGCTCAGACTGGGGGCATTTGCCCTCAGCCAGTCTGCCGTCTCTTGGGTGACACAGTCTACCACAAGCGTGCTTGGGCGAAAGTGGATTCCTCCAAACTGGAGTTTACACTCTGCACCCAGCACCATCTCCTGCACAATGGCGTCTTCAAGTGCTGTGAGTTGCTCAGCACTCAGCGTCTCCCGTGGATAGTTTTTGGGGAGGACTACAACTTTTATCATGCTCACTGCTTCAGCATAGCTGGTGGCTTGCCCAGTTTGCTTAGCAGTGGCGGTGCTGCTTCCCGCTTCAGTCTTCCTCCTCTTAACATTCGGACGTTGAGGGGGTGTTTGGGTTTTGGGGCCCCTCTTCTCCGTCTGTTGTGGAGGTTGCTCCTGAGGCCTTTTCCTCTCGACGGCTTTCCTTCTTGCTTCCTCAGGTGTCAGGCCCTGTTCAAGGAAGCGAAGGTACCATCTTACTCCTGCCCCGCTAAGACCTCTTCTTAGCGGATCATCGATGCCTCCAGGCTTGCCTGGAGGTGGCAGATCTTGTTTCCTCCGATTTTTCTTGGGAGGTTTCTTATGGGAAGTACCTTTGCCGGATGCTTGCTCCGAAGGTTTTTCCTCCTTTTTCTTTTTCGCTCCCTCTGCTTCCCGAGGTGATTTCGGTGAGTGGGAGCTGCCAGGACGCTCTTGAGCATCCTGGGTTGCGGTGAATTCCCGCGATTCACTTTTGGTTTTTTCTTTATCCATGTTGGTCCCACGAATAGCTAGGGAACTAGGAGTCGACCACGCCGGAGCCCCGCACGGCGTGGCAAGGCTGGTACTCGTGCAGGTCGCCTGGTATGCACGAGGCTCCGTTCAAGGCGGTGCTCTCCCACCGCCATGCATCCACGGGCACGGGTCGCGTGACACCTTGGATTGGAGGGTTGCTCAGCGCCACCTTATTTTATTCGGTGGTAACCTACGACGTGCCTGTGGGTCGCACAGTGCACGCCGCAGGCCGTCCGGCTATCCGTCACCTGCCGACGCTGCTAGTAGCCACCCAAGCCCTAGTAAAAAGAATGGATGGATATATGAATATTGAACTAAAATATTAATAATATTGGAGGAATATTGGCCCAACCTATTCTGAATGTGGATTGTTACTAAAATAATGGGTCAATATTAGTGGAATAATTTTAACCAATATCAAAAAAACAATATTTTTAAAATTGTCGACATATTTTTTTAAACATCCAGATTAAATATTGCAATACCAATATTTCTCCCAAACCGATTCTAGGAATAAACGTGTTTATCCAAGTTTCATAATATATCGGTTGAATATTGGCCCAATCTATTCTGAATGTAAATAAATTGTCACTAAAATAATGGGTCGAGGGGTTTTATTTTGAAATTATTGTGCATGAAATTATTCATCAAAAAGCACAATCATGCAAAAAATATTTTTATAGTTTAATCCATTAAAATTTATAGGTCATGATATACGACAAGATTATTTCTTGTATGATGATGTTTGTTTATATATTCCTTTGGTTACGCATCCCAACAATGCATTGAAGGAGCCTTTGCTGTGAATTTTGCATGAAAACATTTCAAATTCTGACGTATTTTCGTTGCCTCGTGTCAAAATGTTTGTCTAGAAATCCTATGGATGAAAATCAATATTGAGTCAATCAAACGATTAAGAATTTATTATTTTTTTATAAACTGTTGCCACGAATATTAATAAGAATCCCTGAAAAACGACACAACGAAAACCAATATGGAGGACGAAAATTCAATCACGATTAAACAGCTCTTGTGAAATAATCACTTATTTGAACAAAATATATTCGAAATATGGTGGTGTCTGATTGGTCTATTTCATCATGAATGAAATAATCTCAGCAATAATCAACAATTCATAATAATCTATATTAGTTCAACAATTCTTAACAATATTGATAGAACAATATTGTCTACATATAGTTTTTAACATAAATTGCAATATCAATATTTCTCTCATATCGGTTCTAGGGATAGAATCAAAATTGTATGCACATTTGATAGCTTGTTGGATAAATATTATCTTAGCAATTTTCACTGAACCATATTAATCTATATTGGGTCGATATTGGTCACATAATTTTCAACAATATCAATAAAACAATATTGCCAATGAATTATTTTCAATATTTAGAATAAATCTTGAAATAAAATTCTTTTCATATCGATTTTAAGAATAAAAAATAATTTTGTATCTCGAAGTTTTATATTTGAATATTTTTTCACCAATATCCAAAAAATCATATTAACCTTTAGGTATTGGGTCAATATTGGTTGACAATTCTTTTACCAATTTTTATAATAAAATATGAACATTGGTCGAATATTCAATACACAATATTGTGATAAATTATTATTAAACCTGGATAAGAAACCCCTATCTATGTAGAGCCATAGATAGATGAATGGATAATTTTATTTAACCACGTATAGGTACATACAATGTATATTCGTAGAAGGTCCAAGAAAAAAACAAATATTCATAAGGTCCTAAAACAGGTCTACACTTCACATAAAACTATTGTAAGTAGTCGTTACAATTTCAGTTATTAGGTAGGTACAACTTCGCATATGACTGATGAGGTGTGTCCGTTCATATACTCCTGAATTGAATTAATCCCGTGTTCTGAAATATATTTTTTCATTACTTATGTAGAACTTCAGCTGAAACTCAAGGAAATGAACAAGAACTGTTATTGTAGAAATTCTGAGTTATTCGACTTTTTTTTTTGTCGATAATTCACTTTGAATATTTTACCAATATAACGAATAAACTGAATATTTTGAGTCCAAAGTAGCTTTGAGAAAATGTATTGCTTTCAAAATACCCAAGTGATATTGGACCAATATGGCGATTGTTTTTTTTTGCCAATATTAAATGATGCGTTTGTATATTTGGTCAATATTCACATTGTGAAAGAATACGGGGTACCCTTCTCTCTAAGCGTTTCCACCAAGTTGAAAAAAAATGGCAAACATCTGTCAGAAAACAACTACTTCCCTGGCTCATACCACGACGGACATTGAACTACATCTGACAGATATTTGTGCAACGTTCTTCCAAGAAGACCCAGTTGCACGATGCTTGTCTTGTATAATTAAACAGAGGATTATCCTTCATTTGGCTGGAATGACCACCTGCAGACATGCATGTTTCGAGGTTTATTGCCTCTCATCAGTGACAGGGTAGGTCGGACAACATTATAATTTATTGTCGTGTCCCTGCCAAATGAATAATAATCAACTGTTTAACTAATATTTCCCCACGGATGACACCACGAACTACAACAAAGTTGAACGCAGCGCCATCCGCACGGAACAAGATAAAACACTCCCAAGTAGCACAGTCTTCGGGAAGAGAAAACTGTAAAAATTCGAACGAGTTCGAATATATTGTGCCAGAGAGGTATCAACAATGTGAAAGAATACGGGGTACCATTCTCTCTAAGCGTTTCCACCAAATGGAAAATAACAGGCAAACATCTGTCAGAAAACAACTACTTCCCTGGCTAATACCACAGCGGACATTGAACTACATCTGATAGATATTTGTGCAACGTTCTTCCAAGAAGACCCAATTGCAAGTGCTATTCTTGTAATTAAACAGAAGATTATCATTCATTTGGCTGGGAATGACCACCTGCAGACATGAATGTTTCGAGGTTTATTGCCTCTCATCAGTGACAGGGTAATGGTAATGGTAATGGAAATGGTAATGGTAATTATGGATGGTGACTAATGCGCTGCGACCTAATTAGACCTATTGTGCCCCATCTTCTTCTGCTATTTCAAGGTGTTCTCGTTTACAGCAGCCCCTCAAGCCCCAATTCCTTTTGAGGGGGTCTGTTCGTGGTATTTCTCCCACAGTCAACTGGTGTGATCCCAGTATATTCATATTTATATGAGTTGAGAGTAAACTAATTCACTCAAGCTCATTTAGGGCTATGTTTTGGACCATTTTTAACAAAAATTATTTTTTATTTCGAGAACCGATAGAGTAAGATATAGAGCATTATCAATAAAAAAGTGTCATAATGAAAGGGCGATTCTAAAAATGAAAGATAAAATAAGTTGCTAGGACTTTTTGATAGAAGCGATACCGACGCGATGCCGAACATATTTAGTGTTCGTCAGAACAAGTAAGGAAATGAAAGAAGTGGAATTTTCAGAAATATCCTGCGTTACCTATTCCATAAACGTCTAACGGCCACAGACCGTGAGTCAAGCTGTATACGCATTATCCAAAAAACCATGCCAAGGACCCAGTTTCCTCCACACTAAATCTCTTTCAAATTAATAATATGTAGGAAGTCTCAACGTTTAGCTAATACTCTTGTTTCCGATATTGGACCGTGGCCTATGAGCAATTAAGGATACTTTACCTGACCCATATCAGAAAATTTTAATTTTGGGCTTGGATGGGTAAGTATTTTTCAACATTGATTAAAATCAATAGAAATCACCCTGATAGAGAACGATATCATTGAAACTATCCGAAGTGTCAAATCGAATGCGATGTCAAATTTTCATATTGACATACTTTCAAAATGGTTGAAATTTCATCCGTTGACAATCTGAGTACATTCATTCGATATTCAAACGAAGAAAATCAGTGTGATGAAAGAAACCATTTCCCAACTGTGAAGGACATTGTTCGGGACCGTCTTATGAATAAAGATATCTACGACCTCACACTGAAGGAACTGAAATGCTATTTTGACTCAAGTAAATACTTCAAAACAGTGTACGTGTCAGGTATTTCGAATCTTCCATATGTTCCAAGAATCTGTATGGTTCCTTGGACAACAGAATCTCCTAGAAAATCAAAACTGAATAGAGCTATCTTACATAAGTCAAAAGAATTAAAGAATGGACTTCTGAAAGCAGACTTTCACTTTACCCAACATACCTTACAATCCACTATGGAAAGTGCATTCAACGATTTTCAACAACGGCAGCCGCTTCTTCCACTCGAAAATCTCCAGCGAAAAAACTCGTATTCTGCATACAGGAAAATACCAAATGAAGATCCTCCTATACCAGGAACAAATAGAATAGACGAGTCAGTGACTATTGATATGGACATCGACAACAGCACTAATAATTTTCCAAAAGAGAGAGGAAAAACCTTCGTGGCTTTTGTGATAATGATTGTGAACTTGTCACTTACTGTCCTGTCCCTCAGCTTGGTACATGAACGTCTACCAGACAGAGATTTGGTTGGCCCTCTTCCTGATGTCTTCCTGGATAACATCCCGGCCTACGATTGGGCACTTGAAGTTTCGGAGTACATAATGGTTATTTATATGATAACGACAGTGATCGTCATTATGCTTCACAAACACAGGTACATTTTATCCACAAGAGTGTTTCTGATAATGTCTTTACTTTACCTGTATAGAGCTATCACGATGTATATTACAGTACTACCGGTTTCGAGCAAAACTTATCCTTGTTCGCCAAAATCGGATCATTTGACTGCTTTTGAGCTGATGAAGCGAGTATTGAAATTGATGTCAGGATTCGGAATGTCCGTTAATGGTCAACATTCGTACTGTGGTGATTTAATTTATAGTGGACACACAGTGATACTTGTTTTGTGTCATCTGTTCATTACTGAGTACACTTCCACAAAATTTTGGATGATCCACTGGATTTGTCTTGTCCCGACGTGTTTGGGAGTTTTAATGCTTCAGTTGTCGCATGGTCATTATTCTGTGGATATTGTTATAGCATATTATGTCACTACTAGACTCTTTTGGGTATACCATGTGTTAGCAAATAATGCGAATCTGAAACAGTTTACTTCCACGAACTATCTCTGCAGAGAATGGTGGTTCACGATGTTTATGTACTTTGAGAAGAATGTGAATGGTGTTGTTCCAAATGAATTCGAGTGGCCACTTCCATGGCCATCAAGATGGTGAGGCAACAGCATCAAGATGATGAGACAGTAGCATCAAGATAATATATCTCAGTTATATCAGAAATGTCCTGAGTACTATTCCTAAACTCACGATTACTAAGTAAACATATTTTGAATTTTGTGATGTTTCAAGATTGAAACACTGCCTCTCAGTGGTCTGAAAACTAGAATATCCTTGAGTATTACTAACCATCAACTACTCGACTACGCACTTATTTTCCTAATTATGCTCTCATAAATTTGTCTACCATTTTTAAACAATTTAGAATATTTCTACAATAAGTTTCACATAACCTCAATATTCTAGTATTTTAGAAATAAATTGTGGGTATATGCAAAAATATTCACGCCGATATGTTTTTGGGGGGACTCTCAATAACTAATATGAAATAGCACAAATTATCAGCATAGTTGTTGTGTGAGTGTAAACATATCACTGGCACCAATTTTTTTAAGAGATGGCATCTTCCCCGCAGTTAATTCACAAAAGTGAACTTTTTTTGCAAGTCTACCTACTACTTCAACTTCAAATATTAAGCAAATCAATTGAGAGTGAGCCTACAGTAGGTAATGTTCACAAAATAAACAGGTATTTACATAAATTGATTAATTTCTTATTGTAAATCTGAGAAATTTCTACAAAAAAATTGTAGTGAGTGGGAAACCAATTATGCAACGAGTTATTCATAATTATTTACATCAGATTTCAGTTTGGTGGGTTGCAAAATTTGACAATAGTTTTGGTCTACTTATTAATTTTGTTTCTTCAAACATGCAAGAACCAAAAGTCAACATATGACATCAGTTCTTCAGGAAATGTACCTTCCATTGGTATTTTGAACTTAAGTGTGCAATAAATCAACTTATTTTTCATTACCCTCTGAGGCCTGCATAGCTAAAAGTGCTATAAAAGAACATTCCCCTAAAAAATTATATCACAAAAACAGTCATGACTGAGAAAAATCTGTATTTCTATGTCAAGTTTTCTGTGACAATACCATACTAATACCTAATACAGAAAAAGCATTGCTAATTGTCTCATCTATAAATTACTTATGTTATCATGAGGCCATATGTACAATGTGTGCTTGTTGCTTGCAAGCATGAAAAATAAAAGAGCTTATGTATATCTTATATATTTCTATATTTCCGATTCATACCAATATTTGAATGAATCCTGCACATAATTATTTTCCCATTTCCCACACAATCCTGTGGCCGATAGTTTTTCACATCAGTATTTGACATAGTTGCTACTTCAATTTCTAAACATGTTTTTCATCCATCTCTATCTCGATCCCATGAATATGGCAGATTTCATCAATGGATTTTTTATTCTCAAAGAAAAAAAGCCAATCCTTCGGAGCAACTAGAGTTGGTCACGCAAAGACCTCCTAACCTAAAAATTGCAATGTGAAATTAATTCGTTGTACCCTTCTCCCTAAGAGTTTTCACCAAGTGGAAAAATTAAGTCAAACATGTGTCAGAAAACAATTACTTCCCTGGCTAATAACACGACGAACATTAAACTACATCTGACGTCATTCGGGTAACATCAGTCGCAAGCGGGAAAGGTATTCTTTCCATACTCGTTAGGATAATAACTATACCCACACTGCATGCGGTAAAAGAACTCTTACCATATTTGTTGGTATTATAACTATTTTCGCGGTATGAGGCTCTAGGCCTACTATAATTCATTTCATTAGGAAGTGGTGGAGAACATTACCATCATAGATTTTACCGCATTTTACGATAGACAAGATATAAAAGCCAATCTTACAGTATCGATAACATTCAAATTGAATAAAATTTCGCGGAGGAATATTCATTCAAATTATGTGTGGTTATTTACACTGTTTCTATCAGGACTGTCACATGGTGATGTACCTAATTGTTAGATTATAATTTCATCTTTGCAAATATATATATATATATATATATATATATATATATATATATATATATATATATATATATATATATATATATATTTAGAAGGAGGTTAGCTCGACTGGCTAAGTTAAAGAACGACAAAGGGAGTTGTCAGGTATTGCAGTCGGAGACACTTTAATTGTGTGAACTCTTTATTTCAGTTCAAGCTTTCGAGAATTATTTTTCTCTTCATCAGGAACACTGGTGAACAAAAGAAGAATTGACTATTACAATCAGTGAAGGGAAAAAAGGATTTCCAAGTACTTACGAAAAGTGAGGTTGTAACGAAGCCGGTTGCATTAAACATAAACACTTTTCCTTATGAGTTGTAACATATTAAAAATGTAAATAATAAAATTGTGCGAGTACAGGAACACATTATACTAAGTCATTATAAAAATTGAAAAATTTGTGAAAATTTCCTACCACGAGGATTCAAGTTCACACGTCATAAAAAGGCGGAAAACTGTAAAAAATAAATTTTGAAATGTGACACTGATAGGTATGACATTTGGCATTTACAATCAGTGTTACCAACTGCAATCGTGATACCAACTAAAATTTTTTTTTAAATGTAAAAGACAAAAGGGACTTTTTGGCATTGGGAATTTGTTTGTTAATATTCTTTATTTAGTTAATGAATTGTTTATGTTTGTTGAGGTGAAGTAAGTATGTATATTTAACATTAAGTCCTTCTATGTCCTTCCTGGTATTGAGGGATATATATATATATATAAATTATATTTTAGGAGAGAGGTAGTCGTTGCTGACTAGTTGAGATCAAGCTAGGGAACGTAACGCGTAACGTAACGCCGGCCGTTACGGACACCGGTATGGTATCCATTTTACATAAATTCAAATATAATTAGTTTTTATCCATAACAAAATAATGTTTTAATCTGTGACGATTATCTTTATGTATATCTCACAAACTGTTTCTAATATGTTCAATAACTGTACACGTCTTTTTACTTCATCCATTGCAATCAATCTCAACAACACCTTTCCCTGATGATGACAATAAAACTTGTCGAAATATTGGAATAAAGTGTTATAAGAGTATACTTTCCTGCATGCTGCTTACCCAACAAGTTCCCTAGCTTGATATATATATATATTATATATATATATATATATATATATATATATATATATATATATATATATATATATATATATATATATATATATATATATATATATATATATATATATATATATATATATATATATATATATATATATATATATATATATATATATATATATATATATGTTCAGATAGGTTTCCGCGGTCAGATATTTGAAAACTAAAAGTTCGGGTTGAACCGCGTCTAGAATTTGTTGAAATTCGACGTTTCGGCTCCGATTTTGGAGCCATTTTCAAGAACTGAAAAAGAAAGAAAATTAATAAATGGTTGAAACGTAATTCTACGCTGAGGTCTCAATCTGCCTACTCCTCAGGTATAATTACGTTCGGTTTTTGTGACTTGACGTCGGGGTCTCAATCTGCCTACTCCCCATGTCTCGTCACTGGTTCTCTCTAAGGTCTCAATCTGCCTACTCCTTCGAGAGAACTGAGGAATTGTGGGTTGAGGAACTGTATTTATAGTGGACGTGGCTGTAATGGCCGTGTGCAATGTATTGGCGCGAGGTGAACTATGGGCGGGAACTGAGTTGGCGCTAGATGAGCTGTGTGCGGGGACTTGGTTGGCGCTAAGTGAGCTATGTGCGGGAACTGGGTTGGTGGGAAATGAGTTGATGCGTGCAATGAGAGGCTTCCAGGTATTGGGAAGTCTACGTCCGTCGTCGCGAGTGTTGAGGCAATTGGGGCGCTTCTCTATCTCGAGGGCTTCTCGGATGATCCTGGTTTGCAGAGTTTTCTCGGTGGAAATTGTTTTTGTGTTTTTGAAGTCTATTTTGTGACCTGTGTCTTCTCGATGTTTATAAAGTGCGGAAGTGGAAGATGCCTGACGCACAGCAAGTTCGTGTTCGTAGACTCTGGAAGTTACTCGTCTGTTAGTCTGGCCAATATAACTTCTCGGGCAGTCTGAACATGGTATTTCATATATACCTTGAGAATCGTTTGGTATTGTGTCCTTGGGAGATCTGAGAAATTTGGATATTTGGTTGTTGGCCGTGAATATTGTTTTTATCTCGTGTTTTCTCAAGATATTACTGATTTTGTCTGTCACACCTTTGATGTATGGTAGGAAAGCTTTGTGTGGCTGGATACTCTCTAGTGGATCATTTGTTTTTGGAGGACGGGTCAGTTGATGGCGGATAGACTTGTCGATTAGCGAATTGTTGTAACCATTCTGAAGTAAGGCTGATTTCAGTTTGTCCAGCTCTTGTGGTCTATTCTGGTTGTCGGTAAGCTGAATTGATCTGTATATCAGGGAGTTCAATACGGAGTTTGTTTGTGCTGGATGGTGATGAGAGTTTGCGTGTAGGTATCGGTTGGTGTGGGTCTGTTTCCTGTGTACTGTGTGGGTGAAAGAGTTATTGGATTTCGTAATGAGAACGTCCAGGAAAGCTAGGGAATTGTTCATTTCGGTCTCCATTGTAAATTTCATGTTGGGATGGATATCGTTTAGGTGATCTAAGAACGTGTTTAAGATTTCGTAACCATGAGGCCATATGACGAAAATGTCGTCAACGTATCTGAACCAGCAAGTAGGCTTGTGGTCAAATGCTTCTACAGCCCTGGTTTCGAAGTCTTCCATGAAAAGGTTTGCAAGGACTGGAGAAAGGGGGGAACCCATGGGAGCACCTTTCACTTGTTTGTAGTAATTTCCTTGGAAGAGGAAGTACGTGTTGTTCATACAGTGACTGATGAGGTCCAGGGTGTCTTTTGGAATTCTGTGTTTCGTTTTAAGGATTTCTAGCGTGTCCGTTAGGGGAATATTTGTGAAGAGGGAGACAACATCGAAGCTCACTAGGATATCTGTGTTCTGGATTCTATAGGATTTGAGAAGGTCTAAGAAGTGGAATGAATTTTTTCATCCTACGTGAAAAATTCATTCCACTTCTTAGACCTTCTCAAATCCTATAGAATCCAGAACACAGATATCCTAGTGAGCTTCGATGTTGTCTCCCTCTTCACAAATATTCCCCTAACGGACACGCTAGAAATCCTTAAAACGAAACACAGAATTCCAAAAGACACCCTGGACCTCATCAGTCACTGTATGAACAACACGTACTTCCTCTTCCAAGGAAATTACTACAAACAAGTGAAAGGTGCTCCCATGGGTTCCCCCCTTTCTCCAGTCCTTGCAAACCTTTTCATGGAAGACTTCGAAACCAGGGCTGTAGAAGCATTTGACCACAAGCCTACTTGCTGGTTCAGATACGTTGACGACATTTTCGTCATATGGCCTCATGGTTACGAAATCTTAAACACGTTCTTAGATCACCTAAACGATATCCATCCCAACATGAAATTTACAATGGAGACCGAAATGAACAATTCCCTAGCTTTCCTGGACGTTCTCATTACGAAATCCAATAACTCTTTCACCCACACAGTACACAGGAAACAGACCCACACCAACCGATACCTACACGCAAACTCTCATCACCATCCAGCACAAACAAACTCCGTATTGAACTCCCTGATATACAGATCAATTCAGCTTACCGACAACCAGAATAGACCACAAGAGCTGGACAAACTGAAATCAGCCTTACTTCAGAATGGTTACAACAATTCGCTAATCGACAAGTCTATCCGCCATCAACTGACCCGTCCTCCAAAAACAAATGATCCACTAGAGAGTATCCAGCCACACAAAGCTTTCCTACCATACATCAAAGGTGTGACAGACAAAATCAGTAATATCTTGAGAAAACACGAGATAAAAACAATATTCACGGCCAACAACCAAATATCCAAATTTCTCAGATCTCCCAAGGACACAATACCAAACGATTCTCAAGGTATATATGAAATACCATGTTCAGACTGCCCGAGAAGTTATATTGGCCAGACTAACAGACGAGTAACTTCCAGAGTCTACGAACACGAACTTGCTGTGCGTCAGGCATCTTCCACTTCCGCACTTTATAAACATCGAGAAGACACAGGTCACAAAATAGACTTCAAAAACACAAAAACAATTTCCACCGAGAAAACTCTGCAAACCAGGATCATCCGAGAAGCCCTCGAGATAGAGAAGCGCCCCAATTGCCTCAACACTCGCGACGACGGACGTAGACTTCCCAATACCTGGAAGCCTCTCATTGCACGCATCAACTCATTTCCCACCAACCCAGTTCCCGCACATAGCTCACTTAGCGCCAACCAAGTTCCCGCACACAGCTCATCTAGCGCCAACTCAGTTCCCGCCCATAGTTCACCTCGCGCCAATACATTGCACACGGCCATTACAGCCACGTCCACTATAAATACAGTTCCTCAACCCACAATTCCTCAGTTCTCTCGAAGGAGTAGGCAGATTGAGACCTTAGAGAGAACCAGTGACGAGACATGGGGAGTAGGCAGATTGAGACCCCGACGTCAAGTCACAAAAACCGAACGTAATTATACCTGAGGAGTAGGCAGATTGAGACCTCAGCGTAGAATTACGTTTCAACCATTTATTAATTTTCTTTCTTTTTCAGTTCTTGAAAATGGCTCCAAAATCGGAGCCGAAACGTCGAATTTCAACAAATTCTAGACGCGGTTCAACCCGAACTTTTAGTTTTCATATATATATATATATATATATATATATATATATATATATATATATATATATATATATATATATATATATATATATATATATATCAATATATATATATATATATATATATATATATATATATATATATATATATATATATATATATATATATATATATATATATATATATATATATATATCAATATATATATATATATATATATATATATATATATATATATTCCACTTCCGCACTTTATAAACATCGAGAAGACACAGGTCACAAAATAGACTTCAAAAACACAAAAACAATTTCCACCGAGAAAACTCTGCAAACCAGGATCATCCGAGAAGCCCTCGAGATAGAGAAGCGTTCCAATTGCCTCAACACTCGCGACGACGGACGTAGACTTCCCAATACCTGGAAGCCTCTCATTGCACGCATCAACTCATTTCCCACCAACCCAGTTCCCGCACATAGCTCACTTAGCGCCAACCAAGTTCCCGCACACAGCTCATCTAGCGCCAACTCAGTTCCCGCCCATAGTTCACCTCGCGCCAATACATTGCACACGGCCATTACAGCCACGTCCACTATAAATACAGTTCCTCAACCCACAATTCCTCAGTTCTCTCGAAGGAGTAGGCAGATTGAGACCTTAGAGAGAACCAGTGACGAGACATGGGGAGTAGGCAGATTGAGACCCCGACGTCAAGTCACAAAAACCGAACGTAATTAAACCTGAGGAGTAGGCAGATTGAGACCTCAGCGTAGAATTACGTTTCAACCATTTATAAATTTTCTTATTTTCTTTCTTTTTCAGTTCTTGAAAATGGCTCCAAAATCGGAGCCGAAACGTCGAATTTCAACAAATTCCAGACGCGGTTCAACCCGAACTTTTAGTTTTCAAATATCTGACCGCGGAAACCTATCTGAACACATATATAGATATAGATATATATATATATATATGTGTGTGTTTGATGTTACACTGATTCCAAACAGTGAGGAATAAATCTCATAAATCATTTTGTAATTTTCGAATTCAAACTTTTCAGTGCTAAATTGGGTACGTCAAGTGAGCAAACGAAAGCGAATGTTCCACTGAAATCCTTGCCCATCAAATATAATCCCTAGGATTGTATCTTCACTGTCATTTCTTGATTTGGATGTCACACTATTGGGATTACTTAGATGTCCCTTACTAATATCTATTATTAATTGGATTCAGCGAAACCATATGGTTATGAGCGACAGACAAGTTGTTTATCAATGCCTTCAGATGTTTTAGTCAATTGAAGAGTATCATCATGTGAACATAATAATCCTCAAAGATTCTTTGAAGAGTTATTATGCGGTAGCAAGGTAGTTTTTTTGTAAGCAATAATATTTAAATATTATGGAATCTATATGTATGTCCCAAACCATACTTATCTGAACAGAACTCTGAAAAGAAGGAATAAATAAATTAAATGCAGAAGCCTACAAAAATAAATTATTGTCGAAATAAAGGGTGAACAAAAATAACTTCTGTACCAAAATTTGGAGATTTTGGGCTACATTTGTTGACTATTCCCAATGATAGGATTGTATAGTCAGTAGTGATTGAATTTTGAAGTCTGTTGATTTATTTCTGAACGAAACTGAATTGCTTCGAGAAATCTGTCACTGTTGGAAATTATTCAGAGTTCCGTGATTTGAATCCTATTAGTTTCTGGATCTGAGACTTGTTTGTACAGGTTGCGGAACACTGTACAGGCATATACCATAGCTGGGTGGATCATCTGCTTATGAATACACATTTTATTATTCAAGCTTTGTTGTGACGTTCTGGAAACCAGAGGGTGGATGTGATTTACTACCGCAGCTGCCCTCTGGATGGCCAGATTTATTAGTACGTTCATTGTTAGACCCTGTTCGGGTATACCCCAAGGTATCTCACAGGGCTCGACTACACTATGACTTCTTCCGATATTCTCAAAATCCGAAAGATTCGGGTAAACTTGTACTTTTTCTTGGAGTTGATGAACTTGGTCTTCATTGGATCCACCAGAATCTTGTTTTCCGCTGGATACGGCAGGATTTCTCTAGCTAAATGAATTTGGATCTGCGCAGTACCGACAACGCTCGAGAACGAATTGTCGTTTATGGTGTCATCCACATCCACAAAGCCAAATTCGTTCTTTCGTGATGAGGAAAATCTTTTGTACGTAGGGAATACAGGTATGGTGAGAGACTCGATTGGATATGTCGCCGAGAGCGTGGTGTTGACTCCCATCAAAAAGTTCGTCCAACAAGGTAAGAGTTGATCAGCCTTACCATGTATGATGGCAACTTTCTTACCTAGTAAAATCATAATTAGGCCACGTTATGACCTGCTCGGAAGCTTGTCCAATATATGAGGGCCAATAATGAGGGGCAGAGTTTAAACGAAGTACTCCGTTTATCTGGAATGTTTTTTCTGACCCTTAGTAAGTATTCTTCTATCAATTTGGCCTTCTGAGGATTCGTCACCTTTCTCTATGCTCGAAGCGCCTGGATATGCCTGCACCACAAATAATTTTCCTCAACAGCAACTCTTTAAGTTTATTCTTTCAGCACGTGCTGTTATTTTCCTTGAACAGCTCGGAGATCCATGAACCCAGACATTTTCTTCCCAATGCAATGTTTGTATTCATTGATGAAATTGCATTCAAAAGCCTTCGGAACTCAGCCTAGTCGGTGTTTATATGAATGTACTTAACAGGACTGAGCCATGATCTGAACTAATCTCATGAATGTCCTTGAGGTCACTTAGATCCAAAACATTTTGTAAACTACCAAGTCAATTATGATAGGTATGAACCTGTTCCAGGGGTGATGTGTTGGCTCCTCGGAGTGCATAATTACCACCTAACTATTGTATAATCCCATTGACGTTAGGCTCTGAACCATATAGGTCCTCTCCGGCCTTTTGGCATTCAGATCCCCGACCATCAGTTACACCTTGTGACATGTTTCACACAGATTGTTCAAATTGGCGTTGAAAATTACTTGTTCGGGTGGTTGTTGTAAACGGCGAACACACAGGTACTATCTGCCAGTTTAATTTCGACATATGCCATTGAACTTTATCGGGGTAGAATCTATGTGAACGGAACCCCGTGCCTGATAAGTATGACCACGTCTTCCCTCCTTACTGCCTGAGGACGGTAGGATCTGAAAGTTGAGAAGCCATTGAAACAATCTATGGATCGTCTGAACTTTCGTCACTGAGATGAACAGTAAATCTATCTTGTGCCTACTATCGAAGTTAATAATTAATGAAAGTTTTTTTTTTTTCGTTAGCGTTGAACAAGCATTGAAACTTGTTCCGCTGTTCGTTCCCCAGGATTTCCAGGCCTTTTCCAATGGTTTAGCTTCAGCTTCAGCTAATCCAGTGCTCTACATAATACTGCGACGCCAATCAGAGAGTTGACTTGGTGGATTCTTCAAGTCAACTCCGTTATGCCGTGGTTTCCAGCATCCCTTGAATAGGGTTACCCTGTTACTAGCGATTGTGGTGGGGAAGTCTAACGGGACAGGAGGAGAACCGTGATTACTTGCCATTCTGTTCTGGCTTCCTGATGGAGGAATGATTTGCCCCAAGCCTTTCTGGTATCAAGGCTTTGGTTCTATTCTCTGTTTTTAGTGGGATATCTGATCTTCTAGGAATTGGATTCTTTCGTATATCGGTGCTGTCTGGGTGAGTGTCCTGAAAGTTGGCCCAGGTAGCTCACATTTTGTACAAGTGTATGCTAAGTAAGTTTCCTATAGACAGCTGGTTTGACGAGCTCATTCAGATGTAGCGTTTCCCCAGCGCTGACATTATGTGGCAGCACTGACATCTGTGGCAATGTATAATAATAGCCCGTTGATTCCTTAGTGTTCATGCGTATGATTTATTCCATCTCTATCCCGTAGCGGAAGAAATATTCATACTGACAGAGTCCTACTACATTCACAGATCTCACAAAAACGGATTTATTGATGAGTACAAATACTTCATAATATTATTAACTCTCTCCATTGATAATCTAGAATATGTATAGGTGTATTAATGAAAATGAGCGACATGTGAATTTTGTACTTGATAATCAATTAATCGAAAGCGAATCAAAAAAACATAGAGATGTATCAACGAAAAAAGTTAGCTTTTCAATCTCACACCAAATATTTGAGAATTCATAGCGTAGAAAAATTCGTTGAAATATCTCTTTTTGAAAAATTATAGTGAAGCGAAAGTATTTTTTCCTTATGTCACATAATTGTTGCTGATTTCTTCAATATGAATTCATATGGCATTATTTCAATAAGAATAATCTTCCAAGTAGTTAAGAAAAAATTAGTAAGAGTGCAATAATAGTAACGGAACTTAGCCAGAGCGTGGCGTGGCGAAAGAGCTACATATATATTAAAGAGGGATATCAGACAATAAGTTCTACTTATAGTTTTATTAAACTCATCTGGTTGGTGGTAGCAGTATTAATTATTGTGGAGTGGCTGCTGTCTGAAAAAAGAAACAATTACCACATAGAAAGAGACTACTTAGTTCTGAATTCTTACAAACTGCATTTGCGCTCCTCAAGTTATGTGGGTACCCATTTTTTGATTTCAGTACTGTATTATTTCATTACTGATCCATTGATACTTCCTGAAAATAGTTTGGTTTCATTAAAACTATCAGTATGCCATTTAAGCTATAGGTTAGTGTTATGCCTGCCAATTCACTTCTGCCCAACGTGTGGCACAGTTTTTCTACAAGAACATAATCTGTAACAACCTCCAAATGTTAATCGAATACAGGTGACTGACTATCTGCTCACTACTTTCATGGTTCACTCGATCATCAGTACAGATCCGTTCACTTCCAATCGATTTTCAATTAGTTTTGTCAACAGGCTCCACGATAACTCCAGCATCCACCAAGAAAGTGAGCAACCAAGCCATTAAGAGGAACCACAGATAGCACTCCGACAGCACCAAGACTTCGTTTGAAGCCAAACAAACTTATATCACCATGAACAATATTCAAAGAGCGTTCTCTGTTTTGATTTTCCAACAAAATCAAAATTAACATCGATTCCTGATTCTATGGAATTTATTTCATCTTATAGAAATGGGTTTAGAATATTATCCTCAGATCTCTAATGAGACAGTCTTTCACCACCTACAGTATCAAAAAGTTTAATAACTCTCGTCAAAATGGATAATGTCTTCGATTCAATCCCTAATTTGTATTCGCACCCATTCGCCAAATTTTCCAATTTCAAACATGACGCCAAAGTGATAGTCCTTCATTCCAGGACACACAGGACTATTAATAAACACAATAATAAAGAACCGTAACGAGGGACGAAACGTCCCTTAGCTTCCCTTTCAGACATGAACAACGTCTTTACAAATCATTAGTTATCCTTTAGCAAGGACTCGCCGCCTGGATGTCCTACCCCTTTCCTCATTCATTAATTAATCATCTAAAATTTAACATATCGTATATATAAGGACCTGATATATAGTGTTTGGTTATCGCCTCCGGTTGGAAGTCTAAGCTTTTGGAAAATATTGGCTCAGCGAAATGAGGAACTTGTGAAAACCGGGGTTCGTTTGGAAGGGGACTAATAATAAGAATATAATAATATAAACATTATTCAGAAACATAAATACGTACATTGATACATATGCCATATAAAGTTAAAGTATTGATGAGTGCAAAAAACATTTATTTCATTCAAAAAGAACTAAAATAGAATAGTGACTATATCTAATAATAATATGCTCAATATAAGAATTAAAATATTCCATTAAAAATAAACTGATTACGAAATAGTTATTATCCTAACAAGTACGGAAATGGTACCTGCACGTGAAAAATATTTTCCGCTCTAGTGCAGGACAAACTCAGTTGAAATGACTAGCTTGCCGGAAGGATTTTCCCGTACTAATGCGGAAAATTCTCTTTCTTCGATATTGTGAGAATTTGGTGAAATTTTCAGCGAATTGTTCAAAATATTTCAGAAAGTTTGTGTCGAATAGTATATAATATGAAGTTAAAAAAAATACCCAGTTTTCATCGAGTTGTCCAGAATTTCAAGCAACAATAGGAAATGGTGCAGAGTTTCATGAAAAATATAACATCTTGTGAACAATATGTCAGTCGGATTCAAGAGATGATAGCATCATGAATTGGAATAGATATTGGTATCCTACCAAATACCTAAAAATGAATAAAATTCCACCGTTCAATTTTTCAGAAATCACTACAAAACCGGCTAACTTTGGACTCATCCTGTATATCGTGTGTCCGTGTAGGAAATTATAAACTTCATGGTGGATCCGGGTAGACATATCGAACAAACGATGCGTAGTTGATTTAGTTGACATAGTATCGTCATAATGGCCATTTGAAATTTTGGAGAAGTGAACTTCAGCACCCTGTATAATCGAACCTATTGAAATTAGAGCGATAGTGCAATGAAGATATTTGATCAGCATCATGAGGTCTATAACATAAAAAAAATCAGTAAATTCATCGTAAGCCATTTTCCCATTGATGCCGTGTCGGGTACTTTGTACTTTGTATCTTTCCACCAATGTTCTTACAATTCCCCCTTTTATGGAATTTGGGTAATTGGAGCAAAAATTGAGATATTGTGTCTATTCTATAGACGTTCAAATCGAGAATTGGCAGGGCACTATTGCGTTCCCTTTCCATCGTGAACTTGATTGAGTTCCTCATGTTGGTAATTTTCGAAAGGAAGTCCTCAAGATGTTCATTTCCGTAGTTCCGTTTGGAGACCGCTCATAGATCGCTTTGGAGGAAAAAAAAGCGCAAAACTACACGCACCACAACACCACCATAATTACATCTTGATTACACCATATCAAGAGATATATAAAGACGTCGTAGCATCTGAACTTGTCAGTATTTACCTGAAGACGGTTGCGGATATAATATATAACCACTCGAAACTTTGTGAAGAAGTGAAAGAATTCCAGAAACCTAAGTAATCAAGTTACTACATCGTCTACAACCTTCAAACATTGTTGATGTCGATGAACGATAGTGAACTAATTTCGATATACCCAATGAATTTATTGACAGATTGAGAGATGATTGTCTCTTAGAGGCAGAAAAGTCTTCTCCATTACTTGGAGTATGGAATTATATTTCAGCATATAAGTAATTCGAATTCAATATTCTCCGAGAGTATGTTCTTTATCTGTTTGTCAATACCAATAACAAACACGTCCACGTGTGAAGTTTTTTAATCGCAACGGGGTAGTTATTCATTCCGTGCCCTAACCGTATCGTCCTAAATGGGTATTTATTTCAGTATCGCAACGACCAGTTTGACCGTTATAGATTATCTGATCACCTGCGTCTACTACCTCTTTAATATTCAACTTCGAACTGGACATGAAATAAAGAAAGCAATAATGATTCATACAGTCCCTTTCGCACGCACCTTGAGGGTTCAAGAACTGCCATCGGCAACGAAGGGTGGATCGAGCAATCAGGGCAAAGAAAATATGGTGGTCGTATCGCGATATTCCATATAAAAAATATTGAAAGGGTCAGCGGTTTGGCCAATCTTTTATAAAATCTTTTGCTTGACTGACATCACTGGATTGGGGGTTGGATGTTCTGACGTGTCGTCTTCAATGAGATCGAACAAGGGTGGGAAACGATACGTTTTTTAGTAACTTGGTTTGCATAAGAAATGAATAGGTAATGTTGAAAAATCGTAGATCCGGAACCTCAGAAAATTGATTTCAATGTGCTTGTTGGGTGACAGAACGTATGAGAAATGAAACATTCGACAAGTCTCCAGTCTGTCATAAAAAGATAGGAATGCCTGATCTTGTCGGGTCGATCTCAATGAAGCTAATAAAACTGAATAATATAAATTTATCGACCAGGAAAATTTCTTGAAAAGAGAAACACATCGCCAACTTCTGAGCGGTATTTCAAAGTGAGCAAGTTGGTAAACAAGATACCATTGACAAGAACACCTGTATTTTTTCTGAATAAAACCTGAAAGCTCAATTCTATGCAAATAGGTCATAAAGCAGTATGATAACTCGTTAACTGAGTAAAATATCAGAAATCCAGACAACAGAAAAAAGAATGTTGGCAAGGGCAGGGATATCCATCAGATACTGCCAACTGATAACATTAAAATATTCCCAATATTAATAGAATAATACTGATCACCAAATTTAATAAATTATTTTATATGAAATGGTGTCAAATTATTTCGCTGTACAGGATGGAGTATGATTACTTTCCAAATATTATACAGTATGCTCTCTCCACCAAAAGAAATGGAAAACTTACTGAAATGCATTATTACCATTTATAACTGTAGGAACCGCCTGCCCTGGATATAAGTTAACAACTAGAATCTAAAGGAAGTTGCAAAAATGAAAGACAACACTGTACTAGGGAAGATGAAGTAAATGTTCGACTGGAATCGAATGATCTACAATCATATCACAATATTCGCAAAAGTGAAACACTGGCTTATTGAACGCTACCTATTAACTATAGAACTCAAAATGAAATCACTATACACCTCAATGCAAAACAAAACAAATTTTCCTTCAATAAACTGACGGGTACCATTTGAACGTGCATCATTGCCAGTACTCATAGTGGTAATCATAGACCAGTGGCGCTTCTAAGGAGGTTGTCGTGAAAAAAAATTGTTTAAATCATTACTGAGACACCTGGCAATATTTTTGGATCTTTCCAAAACCTGGCATCTCTTAGATTGGAACATATTTTTGAAAATGTGAAAAATCAAATGTATGGGAATTTCCCTAGGTTCTGATGTATGGTATCTATAGAAGGTTACCATATCTAGTATTGTAGAAGTGGTTATCGCTTTTTGTCGATTCATAACAATATATTAGACCACATTTAATTAATATTTTTTTCTTCGCTTTAGCCTGGAGCTTATAGAATATAATACTATATAAAAGAGTCAGTAATTTTTTTGTTTTTGTTCAGGATAAAATCATTATTGAAAAACCAATACTTGATGGAATGTAAATTTTAAATGGAGGAAACTGATATTTATTCATTGTAATTGTTTCAGATAGCATATCGCGCAAGAATGTTTAAACGCGAGAGCGAAGATCAAGCGTTTAATTTCTGCATCTCTGCAGTGTAATAAAAATTTGGGAAGACTTGATAATTGAGTTACTTACTAATGTAATGCATGGCATCACACGTTGAGAGGTAAGGACCTCATCTTCCCTATCGTGCATAATCCGCCGTAGTGGTCGTGATGGTACAGCGCTTTCCCCTCAATCACAGGGGCGTGGGTTCGATTTCCAGCATGGTCACTGGTCTCGTCTTAGGAATCACACGGTAAAAGGTAAGACCTCGTTGATCCTTGGCTCACCCAAGTTTCAACTTCTGAGGGCTGTAATTCGTAGGGAGACGACAGACACCTGGTTAACGGGAAAAAACAACAAATTAAACAAACACTTCTGAGGGTACAGCCAGTTGATGATAAGATTTAAATTTTAGGTAGGTTTTCTTCCAGTAAAGTCATCTGATATAGGAATGTAGACTTTCATGGGTGGCGTCAATCTTCTGGTTGGTTTCTGGGTTTTGCCGTAGTTTTCTTTGGTAAAAATTTCGAAAAGTTGCGATCACTGTTCACGACATATCAACTGCGACTAAACCTATCCTTCTTAGCATGCTATTTGTCATGGTACGCAGTTTTCACTGAAAGGTAGGTGTAGTATTCTCGTCAATCCATTCAACAACAAGTTGTTTGAGAATGTCCATATAGGACGAAACTGCAGTAACAAGGTGTTACAAGTTAAAGTGGTATAAAAACATAGAAATTTTCTTTCTTTTTCTTATGATACCACATAGTAACGGCTACATCCATCAATTTATTGTACAGATATGTTTTCTTTTCCTTTCTATTAAAGTTTCCTTGGTGTTTGTTTATCACTTTAGCTTCTAACTACATTCTGGTCTAATAATGTTTTGGCGATGCTACCATTTCGACGTTTTAGAATAGAAATACTGACCACAATTGCATGGAATACTGTTCACTACTATCGATATCAATGAGTCTTCCCAGTATTTTGTTGATCTTAACTATTGTAAGATTTTCTTAGTTGGCTTGAAGACAGGTTTGTTTCTTTTTTCATTACGATTTTCCCAATTGAATTAGCGGCAGGCACCTTCTCTGAATGGCAAATAAACAATTCGTTGGGTTTTTGCTCTTTACTGGCGGGAGTCCAACAGCCCGGGAGTCGAAACTTAGACATGAAGGAGATTGTGATCAACAAATCCAATCCATCACTTACCGGTGATGAAGGTTTCGAGATACCAGCATACGCGGACGATGGAGTTGTCCTAGTCATCGGACGATTCATTGGAGTCGTCTGCGACCGCATGCAGGCAACCTACAGAATAATCGAGAGATGGTGCGGTGAAGCAGGACTCTCAGTTAATCCGACAAAAACAGAGATGATCCTGTTCACCAAACGAAGGAAAAAAACGGGTTCAGGCCTCCTACCATGTTTTGTAAAGAGCTGAAGCTAGTCCACCAGTTCAAATACCTACGGGTGGCCTGGACAAAAGTCGGTAGCAATCCTATGGCAACTGAGGATAATTGTAGGAAGTAAATGGGGTTTTAACGCACATATTATGCGCTGGCTGTACACGGCAGTCGTTAGGCCAAAAGATCCAATATGGGTCAGGTGTGTGGCCAGGCATGCCAGGCGCACAGGGTAGCACACTAAGCCGAAGCCTCAGTAATGTGCAGAGGTTGGCCTGTTTGGTAGGTAATAACGGGTGTGCACTGAGAACGAGCGATGATAGGTCATGCAGAAATATCGAAGTGGGCGGAGCTGGAGATTCCTATTTCCGCCCTCAGAGTGAAAAGCGCAAGCGATGGAATAGAGAGTTTTCTCTCACAATTCCGAACAGAGGACAATGGGAAAGTAACATAGTGGAGTTTCGCATGGGAAGCCTTATATGTTATACGGACGGTTCGCGTCTAAGTGACAAACAGGCTTCGGATGCAGGCATCTATCTGGAAGGAGAGACGTACGAGAAACCTACGCTTTGGGTAGTTACATTACAGTTTTCCAAACTGAAGTGTTTTCCATCCTAACCGCTATGAGACAAGAGGTGAAAGAAGGGCCCGAGCAGAAAATATACATCTGTTCGAATAGTCAGGCAGTGCTCAGAGCCATCTGTCATCCTAAACCAAACTCAGCACTTGTACAGGAATGCGGAAATGCTCTCGAGAAATTAGCTGAAACGAAGGAAGTTCAGCTGGTATGGATTCAGGGTCACAGAGGGGTGTGCGAAAACGATGTGACAGACGAACTTGCCACAACCGTTTCCGCAACGCCGTTCTGTGGGCCGGAGCCAGTACTAGACATCGCGAGAGGTCAAACCTCTTCAGCCCTTGACGACTGGGCGGAAGAAGAGCTGAAAAAACTTAATTTTTTTTCTCGGCGAGTTTGAGGAGCACGGGAGGCTGAAATTTGAAATTTTTGTAACTGAAAAACTCCAATAATAGAAACTTACTGGCCTGAAATGGACGGACATACTAACCTTCATCAGGAGGTCACGAAGGTTTGAGAAGGAAGCCTAGGAGGAAGAATGTAGATTTGTGGAAGACTGGAGATGGCAAAAAGGTCCATGTGAGCCTATTAGCTTGGATGCGAGAGCGACCTCCCTCCCAATTTCTACTACTACTTCTACTACTACTACTACTACTACTACCGGCGATGAAACAAGTTTTTTAGCTAAGGAAGGCAGTTTCACCATAACTCCATCAATAATACTCACAAAAGATGGCATTGAATATAAGATGAAATGGAAAACTTTCCTGCTTGTATGAAAGAAGAAGTGAAAGTAAGGATTCGAAGTTTTCGAGGAAAGTCATACCTCCAAAATACAACATCCTAGGAGACGATCAGGCTGCTATAAAAATCTTCCATAACGAAGAAAATATTAATATTTTCCTGACAGAAGAAATACAACAGTGTACCTAAATACCTTGGATGTAGTCCAAGCAAGCTCAATATTCTTGTTTATCAAAAAATGTACAGAAGATTACCAAGAGATCTAACAAGGAAGATCTTGCCGAATACGAATCAACCATTGAAAATGCCTCCATTACCGCCTTAGACAGAAACTAATATGTGGTGATCTGAAGCATTATCATGAAGGCATCAGAATGTGAGATTTATAATAGAGCAGGTCGAAAAAATGTAGTCGTTTAATACTTTCCTTTATAAATTATGTCTTCTATCTGGTAATTACGTCTTATTGAGTCCAAATTACGAGTTAGTAAGACGAAACTTAACAAACACTACTTTCATCTCGTAATTCCGTAGTAGTCGTAATTATCTAGAAATGGCACACTACCCTACTACGCTTTCGTTGAATATTTTTAATTTAAAATATATAATACGTTATCATATAGCTCCTATAGTATTTTCAGAATACGAAAAAAAAAACCTACTATCAATTTTCAGAATTTAAAAAATATGAAATTTTATATTAAGCAGAAAAATATTAGTTTGATTCTCTCAATTTATACATACTTGTATATGTTCACATTTTGTGCTGTTATTATGTTTTTCTTGAACGATTTTCCCTATAATTATACATGTTAGAAGCGTATTTGATGATTAATATAATTTCTGACCGTAGGATAAACTTTTCAACCCCTACGCCTTTAAGTCTGAACCAAGTTATAAATAAATCGCATATAAAACCCTCGTAAAGTTTCCTTATCAGAAAATAGGGACAAATATAGTTCCCACAAGTTGTTAAAGTAACGCTTTATTAATAAATATGAAAGCTAATTTATGGTAGCAAATAATGCAAACGCAAGGTTACGTTCACATGAACGGGGGGATGTGAGAGTGAGGTGGTGATATTCAACACGGGGTGTATCTTATAGCTAGACAGTTGTTCAATATTTATTTTTCACAACCTGTTTTAGATTGGGTAATACTATGTTCATTCATCCGTTCTGAGAGTACATTGATTTAGTGTTAATATAAAATGTTCTTTTCTAGGCTATTCCTTGTTACCTTTTGGTGGATAGGGAGTTTCATAAAAACATATGATTTGTATTGTTTGCCTTGGTTTCTAAAATTTAATTAAATGAGACCTTTCATCCAGATCGATTCGTCTGGTTCAGTCTTCACTCCTCTGTATCTTCACTTTAGAGACTCGAACATCTTTTAAAGCTGGTTCTTTCAAGAAACGGTCAAGCTTAGGAACTTTCCAAAGAAGTATTTCCATCAGGCGTTGAAACATTCAGAAAAACAACAATCCTTCCCTCATTTTCCTCCAAAAAACGCTGGATTAAAGAAATATAGATATAAGGATTAAAACGTGAAGAATTAATTTTTATAATTATCTATATTTTGATAGATGTCATACAAACTTGACACTAATTCCTAATGTACAGAGAGATCCCCTACATTACTCCCCCTCTTGGAAGTAAATAAATCAATTTTAATTGATTCATCATATCCAAATGAACAAAAATAAATGATAATAAAAAATTTGAAAAACTGCTTTAACTTAATTTATATATTCTCATTCTCCATAAAGGCCGGTTTGAGTCGATCAATCGAAATATTCTCCTCTTTTCTATTCACTAAAAGTGTATAAAATTTAACATGTCTGCTTAAAACTGTATAAGGCACACAGTATGGATGCTGAAGAGATTTTTTAATGGAATCTACACGAACAAACACATGAGTAGAACTATCTAACTCTTTAAATATGAAAAATGGTCTAAATCTATGTCGAGAAGGGTTGGTAGGAGTAATTTGGTTCATAATTTCGTATAAGTTGTGCAAGAATTCTTCCGAATTGATGTTTGTTTTAATTTCATTGAAAATCATCTCGCCAGGTATTCTCAATGCTGCACTATAAACCATTTCGGCACTAGATGCTTCTAAATCTTCTTTAAGTGTGGTCCGCATTCCAAATAGGATTGTCGGTAAAATTTCTGACCACTTTTCAGTAGCATGACACTTCAAAGCTGCTTTCATGGTCCTATGGAATCGTTCGATAATTCCATTTGCACATGGATGATAACGGGTCGTTTTAGTATGTTGAAATCCCAATATTTTGGAGAATTCTCTAAACAGATGAAATTCAAAGTGCCTACCTTGGTCGGTTGTAACTCTACTAGGTACTCCAAAACGAGTTATCCAACCATTGTAGAAGGTCTTTGCCACTGTTTCAGCTGTAATGTTTGACATTGGAAATGCTTCTGTCCACCTGGTAAATCGATCAATACAAGTAAGACAATATGTGAATCCATTTGATGGTGGTAATGGTCCAACGATGTCGATGTTGATGTGATCGAAGCGTGCATCTGGAGTCTGATAAGTGCTCATGGGTGATACAACATGACGACTAATTTTTGATTTGTGACAAGGAATGCAATTTTCAATACTTGCAACAGCTCTGTGAAGTCAAAATTATCATAACATTTCCACCTCAGGATATCTCTTTCTTATTTCCTCTTCCAATTTCAATTTGAGGTCTGCAGCAGATCCGCCAGTGCCAATGTTGAAATGCTGGAGGAGTTCTGCAATTTGTTCCTTATTCAAACTATTTATGAGAATATCCGTTTCGTCTTTCGTCGGGGTCACCAATATAAGGATTAAAACGTGAAGAGTTACTTTTTATAATTATCTATATTTTGATAGATGTCATACAACCTTGACACTAATTCTTAATGTTCAGAGAGATCCCCTACAGAAATTTTCCTATAAGTCTAGATACACGTTAACTACTTTGAAACTTTGCAATGAAAACGATTTAGCTGTATAAGGGCTGCTAAGACTATCTATCCTACTTCGATTCAATATTTGGGAGGTGTTTGTACTCCACGATAGGTCCTTGGATTGGTATTGGAACAATATCGAGAGTTATACCCGTTGAGGACACTATTGAAAAAAAAGCACACTACTCTGATCGTCTGATCAGTTCATTGTATATTCCAGCAATGTAGCTCAAAATATCATCAAATTATTACCGTCAGCAACACACAATTATTGACCTTCAAGTACTTTCCTGTACCATCATCTTCGTTTTTCATGAAACCCGTTGAGACAAGTGGAATGACAGACGTGATTGCTTCTCTGGAAAATTCTCCTTGTCCAGATATCTATGACTGCAACAATGGTAAGATAGTTAAAGCAATATTACTCCCAGTTCCACATGAAAAATATTTACATATTTTTCATTATGAAATTTAGATCTTCGGATCAAACGAAGTGTGCGTACTGGTCGGAATCTTTCTGTTGCTTTCTATAGATGGCTCCGTTGCTCACTTTCTTAGTAGGTGCCGGAGTTATCGTAGAGCCTGTCAACAAAACCGATTAGAAATCAATCACATATTGTGGTCGAGTCTGTACTGATGAGCGAGTTGAATCGCGAAACTAGTCTGCAGATGTCACATGTTTTCGATTGCCAGTCGGTGGTTGATACAGGAAGTATTGCATCGTATATTCTAGTAGAAAAACTTTGCCAGGCGTTGGAAAGACGTGATTCGGCAGTCGTATGGAGCTGTTGAATTATTTCTGTTCGACGCTTGCCGACAATCCTATAGTATAGGAATATATGTGGAAGGCTGGATTATTTTTATAATCAAATTTCATTTTGAAATTATTGCCTTTCGTCAAGTACTCCCAGTATTTCCCAATATTTAAATATTTTTCATGATGAAATTTGTATTTCATCTCCATCTTGATTGCGTTTTTCACAATGTCCTAATCGAAATTTCTATAGAATAAGGAGGGTTACTCTTGAACATCATCAAATCTTAATCAACTCATTGATTCCGAACAGTGTTCCATAACAACAATAACTTGAGAGAGGTATAATTTGGAGTCCCACAGGGTTCTGTTAAGGGGCTACTACTCTTTATTATCTCTATTAATGGCTTGATTCTAATTTTAAACTTATGATAGTGTTCTATTCACCACTCTCATATATTCTCATAAGGACTATGATTCCCCTCAGCGTGATGACTGTAGAGGCAGGTTTGGAAGACTATTCCCGTACAGGTCAGATCTGTGCCTTATGAATCATAGCTCTTGGCTGTTGGCACGAAACATTAAACTGAGTTTATGAGAGACACATTTTGCAATGGACCTCAATGGTTTTTTCAAGAGTACAGCTGATGGTAATGCCTCCTTTTACCTTCAAATTATTTTCACAAATTTTTAAATTTAGAGCCTTCTTGAGAGATTTTTCTGGATATTTATGCAATTGGTGACTTTCTTATAACAAACAAAAATAATAAAAACCATGCAGTATCGGGTTACTGAGAAATGGAATATTGTAACCTTGAGTCAGCCATCAACTTACCTAAATAAGTTTCATGGGTCTGATGACTACTGGCGAAATAATAATAATAATACTAAATGATTCTATTGAGTAGACATAAAAGTACGTGATATGAATATTATGACTAAATATGACCCTCAAATGGCAGAGTTCGATTTCACGATTAGATCACTAATTGCTCTTCCACTCAACCATAACTAAATAATCAATAATTTTGATACATACATATACAAAGGGAAGATGCATTTACTCTTATAATGCATAGAGTTCATAAGTCTTCAGGAATTCTTTCAATTTTATGAACCAGTTCTCTGCCACCAACAAATTTCGTTGCAAAATGCCTATTTCAGTCTGAAAAACTTGTTCAATATACATTTGGAGATATCCTGAAACCATAAACTTTCCCGTATTCATTACCGTTTAAGCTTTAAGAGCTTGATGATGAAGGAGCCAACCACTGAAAAAATCTTAGGTTTTTTTAGTCATTTGTCAGCCATCACAGTATGCCATTACTATGCTTCGTTCTAATTAAATAATTTACGCGGTTAACGCCAGAAAAGTGGCTGAGGTCAGGAAGTTCAGAATGACCTATTTTATGTAAATCAATTACCTGATACTTGAATAAGAATGCACAGAAGCCTGACCACTGGGAGTGGCTGGGATTAGGCGCATTTATCATACCCCTTCATCCGAAGTAATTTCCAACTTACAGTTATTGCAAACCTTTTTTAATATCGATTGGCTCAGTAGAGTCTCCCAATTACCAGGTTTGTATACAATATTTGATTTATCACTGCTGTTTTTTTCAATATAGCCAGTTGTTTTTGTTATGGTACTTTTTGTTGGATTACCTTATTTGAGTTGTTGTTCAACCACTAATTACACAGGATTTTCTACTTTTCATTGGATACAGATACACTAAGTATATTCTCCTGTTTTTTTTTCACTTCAAATTGATATGGATTCCAACCTAAAATATCAACTTTATCCACAAGAAGATTCCCATATATCAAGGAGCATTTGATTTCTTGACTTGTTGAACAGTTAAAGATTGATTCCATCAGGATTTCGTCATTGATGAATAAGAAATGGCAAGCAGAAATGCGTATAGATATAATATATATGCCGTAGAGTAATTAATTTTCTTCGAGAGCAGCATTGGAAGTGATTGATAATAACGAAAAGAAATGTATATTGTTTAGGAATGCGGAAGTTGTTTTCATTAGAAATCGATCATTTTTGTTATTGATCAACATTTCATGAAGTCGGAACTGCCTGTTGATAAAAGATTCATCAACAACTACTTATAGCGATCCTATACGTTTTTTGTTCTCACAAGTTTTTTAGCAGCTATAATAGCTGCTGAACTACTTGTTTTTAACACGAATTCATCTTCTGAGCCTGCCTTTGATTCAGAATCAACGTCTCAAACGCTATTTCCAGAAAATTTCGATACCATACGGTTTTTTGCCATTAAACCAGCCACATGGTAATGAAATTGAAGTAGACATCAAGTTTTATGTCATCAACAAATTTACCAACATTCATTGCACCCACAATTTGAGTTTCACCTGAAAAGATCATAAAATAACTTCGCAGTATTACTGGTTAAAACGACTCTACACCTATATATTTTACTTACTTTCAACCCATAATAATCCATCATCGGGTTTTAATAGGGGTTTATCTAAGACTATAGCCGATAAATGTATTGATAACTAAGGTATAATAAAGTGAAAAATTTCTCTGTAAGGTATATTGCTTTGGACACGCAACTGTATAGTCCGAAAAAAAATTAATTGTTCTGTTGATTCGGATATTCTCATAGCGTAAAATAAAAAATTGTTTTTGCTAATCTGACACAGTTCCGGAAATAACTTCTATTGAATATTATATGAATCATGCATGGACTAAAACGTTAGTGATTTGAATGGCTAGACTACTGACGATGTTTCCCTAACTGTTTGATACATCTCCGAAAAGAACTTTCGTCCCAATTTCTCATTCCATATAGCTATGAACACGCTCTCTATAGTACGAGATCCATATGATAAAATTTTCTTGCTTCGTATCACATCGTAACACTGAAGATTTCAAATACAGCATTCATCCCATCGATGCTACATGAAACTCTCATCAGCTGCGATATAAGCATCAGTCCGAATAGTGTGCCTTAATAGTACACAGTCCCTTCCTTTCGATTCGGTTAGAACACGTTGTCTGCAATCCAAACAACAATGGATATTACAGTATGTTTCGTTACCTGTTAGGACATAGACTGAAGAATTCACTACTATATAACTTTCTTGACTTTCTTGGTTCGTCAATTTATCTCAATAAATACAACTCGTACTTACGAAAAAAAATTTGGTGACACCAATTGAGGTAACACCACTCGGCCAAGCGAACGAGTGGTGTTACATTGCAACTTGTTCTCGATGATATGACAGTATTGCGAACACTCGTGGTATTACCTTCAATTTTTATTTTTTATTTGCTAAACTAGGGGAAATCTTTCATGAGAGGTAATGATATTCTAAACTTAAAACTTACTGTAATACTCCACTAATTCCTCAATATAGTCAAAATCGGTCTTAACGTGCGGGTGAGTGAGACTTTATTCGACTGTTTGTTCCAATAACATTGCACAAACTATTTCCGTGTTACACACACATGATATCTACCGTGAACATATACCTTAATAAATACAAAACATTTTGGTAACCACTAGGTTTTTCGATTTTTCATATACTGGCTGACATTTGAACCCGCACGATAAGACCGATTTCGACTATACCTTAGGGCTACTCCATGAAACCTTCATCTCCATGTAGGTCTGTCAAGCTTTTGCCTCCGGTGATACCTAGGCCTGTTGAACTATTGTATCTTGCCTATATATCACAGTATCTAATCCAGTACTTTCGTATATATGCCTGTCTTTTGAGGTTTTGTGTTTGTTTGTAGATTGTAGATGATGTAGTTACTCGATTACTTATATTTCGGACGTCCATCGTCTTAATGAGTTGAAATATGTTTGATATCTTTCACTTTTTCATGATGTTTCGATTGATTGTATCGGCAATCGTCTACAGGTAAATACTGAGAAGTTTAGATGCTATGAGGTCCTCCATAGGTTTGTGATGTGGTGCAATTAATGTGTAGTTGTGGTGCGTGTAATTTTGCGCTTTTTTTCTCCGCTTCAAAGCGGCCTATGAGCGGTCTCCATACGTTTTTAATTTCCACGCTCAACTGACTGAAAGCGCCATTGACTTTGATGTACGTGGTTTCTATGATTTATCGTTTGAACCAATGTTCGTCTCTATGAAGAACACTATCGTGTTTCATTTGAAGAACTTTGTTAGGAATTCTAGTATAGATTTTTGAAAATGCTTTGACATGAACCTTTTCAGAGTTTGATGAATTCACGTTCGGTATCCTCGTTGCCAACTGTTACGATTTTATATCGTATATAATAATATTTTGATAAGGAAACTGAATATGAAATTAAAGAGACAAGTTGTAATTTTTACTATAACAGTAACAGTAGACAATTGTTTCCATATGCAGAATGATGATCCCACTTCCGCACTCTTTCCCAGTCTCTATTCGTACACTTCGATACCCCTAGTATTTGCCATTGGTTTGGGGTCTTTTTCGAATCATTTCTTCCGATTTCGTCTTCTTTATCATTATATACAACTTCCTGGTGTCCTGGAATACATAACGTTTTGACGTGTTTCCGGTCTGTCAGTCCTCAATTGCCGCCTGACTGTCTGACAAAATGTTGGTATGCCTATTTTCAATGTATTTCATCTTGTTCTCCTTCGCTCATTGGAGGATAGCGTACACCTCTGCCTGAAAGAGAGACATATGTGCCTAATGAGTAGATGATGCCAGTACTGAGGTTCCTGGAGAACACTCCTGAGCCTGCTTCATTTCCCAGTTTTAGATCCATCTGTTTATCAGATTTTTCCTTATAGAATGCCCTTGAATCGCGTGCAGTTGCACTCAGTTCTGTCTAGTATCAGCACTCTGGATTGAATCAGTACCACACTGCGAGCATGATGCTGACATATTATTTTCCATAGAAAAACTAGTATTCTAGAGTATTCCAAATAATGAGTACAGAGCAGGAACTGAATTGCTCGTTGTTTGGGCCGCAGTGGTCATGTTGGTAGAGCGCTAGTCTATCAGTCAGAGGGACGTGGGTTCGATTCCCAGCATGGTCACTGGTATCGTGCTAGGAATCGCACGTTAAAAGGTAAGACTTCGTTAATCTTTAGCTCGCACAAGTTTCGACTTCTGAGGGCTATCGTTCGTAGGGGGATGACAGCTGGTTAACGGAAAAAACAATTTTAAACAACAATTTTAATTGATAAAACTAATCAAGCAAGCAATCAATATTATATTGTATGGATGATAATTAGAACAAAACCATATCTAATCCCAAATATTGCATGTCGATAGGTAAATTTTAATAAGTTTCCAAACCATGCCCAAAAGTTGAAGACATTCAAGCTAGTTTTTGTAAATATTTCAGAAATAGCTCTTCAAAGATTGAATAACCCTGTATATTTTTTCGATTCCAAATCAAACAAAGAGTAATCTCTCGATGCAATTCAGAATCATTACTACATAGCGATTGTTTTTCGAAATTGCAGGTCATCAATATGTTGAAATAAATGGAATCACTCGAAGACTTGCAATCAACAAGCTTCCCTATAATTTAGAATGCCGCCGTGTAGAACAGAAGCTCCTTTTTTACCCGTAAATACTTTTCTCTTCTCCATAAGGGAAAATTATTCAATCATATGAAATCATGAATCATGTATTGGTCTAGAAATTACCGACTTTGTAGTGACGAGAACATAAACCAGTATATTTGGATGGGTAAGATATGAACGACCTTCATAGTAAGACGCCAATTTTGTTGCTGACAGTGCATCGATATCAGTAAGAAATTATTTCGACAGTCCAGAAGACAATTGAAATGTGAGTAATATTTGCATACAATTGATATTGTCACTTATTACCAAAAAACAGTATGAAGGATGTGCCACAGATTTCAGGCTACCAGATAATTCAGGTATTTGTAGAAAAAAAATATAAGAATTAAGTGTCGAAGGAGACCATAAGCTCTTCCATAAAGCATAACAAAATTCACTCCTTAGTAGAAATACCCCGAGAAAAAAAAACCTAACTTTGGTTTTTCAAATTACACCACCATTATTGTTTTTACTTACAGTCATTTCTCATTCAACGATATATCAATTTTTAAGAATGGCATAAGATTATTATTATTATATTATGGAAGTTGTTCGAAATGTCCATCATCAGAAGCCACATATCGATGCCTTGATTCGCAAACCAGCTAACTCCATTGATAAAACGTGGAGTTAGCAGGTTTGCGAATTAGGATGCCCCGACTCCAGGCACCCCATGAACCCCAGTTGTAAGAGTTGGTCGATATCAATTCCGTTTTTCATTGTCTTTTCGGACGATGTTCCTTTCACCAGGAGCAGGAAACTCTATGACATTAATTGTCCTAGCTTGAAGGTCGGAAAGGACTACATCAGGCTTATTTTCTTATATTTTCCTGAGGTTGGCAAATGAGTAGTTCCCATAGATTCGGTACATATAATTGTCCACAATGGACGCATTATCGCTCTAAGCATAGGACAACATTGGTGTCTTGTCTATACCGTACCAATATTATGAATCCCTTGGTCTCCGCCTTCAGCACACTCGACCAGAGGAATAAAAAAGTCATCACTAAAAAAAAGTTAAGTAAAATCAGATTGGCAAGCATATCAGTCGTAGGTCTGTTAGAGTTTATGCTGATATCTGCCGCGGAGAGAGTTTTTAACAGCTCTTGGGACCGCGGCGTTGTTTCACCCCCAGGTGAGTAAGTATACGTCTCTTCGGCATTAATATGATATAGGCTGCTTCCCTCTACAGGTTTTCTGTAGCGCAACGGATAATGGTAAGAGGGAGATGCCAAAGAGAAGAGAACTGGAACAGTCTCCCTGGAACATGTCCCATCTCAAAATAACCTGCTCTGTTTGGACTCTGACTTGGCCAAATGTTATGGCGAAGCTATTCCTCCAGAGCAGTATCAGTGATTCAATGCAACAACGTTTCCTATATTATTCGCAGAAGAATAAAATTCGTCTCATCACCAATACCTCGCTCACAAAACTCCAGAGAAACTGTTGATCTCTCATGCACTCTTTGAGAGATATTTTTGTGATTCGTTTTGTTCTGAAACAACCTTCGACTAGTTCTGTCCTTTCAACTACTGAAACATCCGCTGAACGTTTCTCTATCTGGTTTATTCCTCCAATAGAGGACAATTTTATTTCTAGGGCTTCCAAATACCAAACATTTCGAAACAACACCGAATATTTTCTTCTTTTGTTTAGTTCTCGCCTTTTCTAGGAAAGATCCATGCGAATCTCTCTATATTTGTACACTTTTCCATGATCTGATTCTAGAGAGCTATGATTTGATTCCCGTAACCTACGTTACGAACAGCACGTATGATAGTACCAACCAAAATTGAATGTGTGAAACTTACCTCAATATCTTAAAATTATTTCAGTACTTTGAAAATACTGTGATAAATTCAATGGCATAGGTATGGAAAAGATTTATAAAAATATTTAACGCACTACGTATGTATTTTTACTAAGAGATGCTAATGAATTGTGAATAATAAAGTAATCACAGTTTTGTAAAGTAATAGTTCCTAGCGACCTCAAGAACAACACATTTAATGTGGGAAACAGGATTAAATGAAAGCACTGTATTATCAAACTTCTGCAAGAAAACTTTTGCTATAAATTCAAAATCTAATCATCCACATAATAATTTTCTGCTCGAACCATATTCTTGCTGAATCATTCATCATAAAACTAATACCTTTAATATCATTAGCATGGATCGGAATCAGAATCTCATCCACCGACAGTAATTTATCAACATTTTTTCCGAATGCATTGAACAGCGGTAGCGTCAAACTTGTCAGTCAAAGCAGGCGAATATAACAAATGAATGTGCTTCACTCGGTCGGACAGTGAATTGTCTTGACTTCTTCTCAGCTACCGTTGATGTGTATAGACAGAAATGATGTATTATCTATAGGACGATATCTGAATATTGTTTGCTGTGGTAGTGTAATTGGTTGACGTGTATTATGTGTTCATGCGAAAGCTATTTTACTTTGTGTTTTGTTATTTGTATGAGACGTACGAGTAGGTGATAGCAAACTTCTATAACCAGTGCTTTTCGATTCTGACATATTTTATTAAGCTTTTGGTGATATGATGAAAGGGCTATGTATGGAGGAATGCCACATATTTTGTTTTTTTTTATATACGTAAGTAGACTAACGGAACAACATTTATTCCATACATAACTCCAACTCACCCCGTAAAATCTTGGAACCGACCAATATCTACAATTTTCATTTTTCAAATTCGTGGATGTATTCACGTAATAAATGATAGTCATGAAGAAGAAAACATTGAAAAATTGTTATTTATTGTTTGAGCACCGGAAAGGAATAAATATCGATTTGCATGTTTTTCATCAAACATGGCAACACCGGGAATTTATCTATATTTGATTGTGCCATGCTATTCGACATCAGACATGAACTTTTTTGGTGATATGACTTCTGTCTGCCTTCTATATTTTGAAATACACGAATGAAGATAGTTCCAAATTCCATAGCCAGTGCCCTATAGAAGATAAGCCAAAAGACCACTTCAATTAGGAGAAAATAGATTTCAGTAGGACAAAAGAAATAAAACAATAATGTATGACTGGAGGGTGTCCAATGCCTCCACTAAAATTGGACACTGATTGATGGAATTGTACTTTCAGTGGTTAGTGGTAAGTGGTTGAAAAGTTATCAGACCTCTTCCATGGAATACATGTTTTTGAAGTAAGACACGTCAGAATGAGTATTATACCTATGCAGGATAAAAACTAATGAGAATATCTATTCATGATTTTTTTTTTATTAAACACCAAAATTATAATTGCAGGAAATAGCATAACTGATGAAACAGAAAATCTCGGAAGAAATGAAAAAGATATGCATTTATTTTTCTTTTGGTACCTATTGGATGTAACTCAAATCTTGTGTGATTTGTTTTTTGAAAACTATATATCGATCATGACAACCCATCAGTCAATTCCAAGGTCAAACTTGTCCTACCTACATACTTTGTCTACATTTTTGATCACATCTATTTGACCATCACAACTTTCCTTATAATCGCCAAAATTTAAAAAACGATTTTTACGCAGTATTTTTGATTTTTGACAAACGTGCGTTTGGCGCTCGAGGTCACAAACTTGGATAATTCATTGGGCCAACATCATGAACAAAAAATCTGCAAAAAATCAGAACTACCGAATTTGACGCATGCTGTGATGTATAAAGTTACTGATGGATTAATCGGTTCAGAATGTCTAAGAACGTGTATTGGGACTTTGTAATGATAACTCTTCTTGTACTAAGAATTAGGTATATTGTGTTATATGAGATCGATCAGAAAAGGATGAAAGTGATGCTGACTACATTTTTTGTTGTTGGTCATATCGTCGAAATGCGCTTCAATAAAAAGTGATATAGTTTTTTTTCAGCGTATTACAACCTCATCCTGCATAAAAGTTCTAAACTCCTGTCAAACATTTTCAGTTGATTCAAGCTAGTGTCCCAACAACATTGTCAACATAATGTAGGATATTTTCAATATACAGAACTGGAATAAAATTATCAGAATATCGGTCCAGTCGACCAGTACGAAATATACCAGATACATGCAATGGATGATAAGTATATGACTGAAACACTGTAAACTAGAGTAGTCCAGTTGCATACTTGATCATCCATTGCGCCTATCTGTTATATTTTATATAATCTTATTCCATTTCTGTATATGATCCTTAGTATCATGTGGACATCCCCTATCCATTTTTGACTAGGTTTATAAAGGCTCATGATTTTTGGGTAGATCGAGAATAACTGAAAAAGTTTTGATTACACAAGTAACTTTAGGTTTATATATCTGATTCCTTCTAATTATTTCCCAATATACACTGTTATATTTCGATAAGTATACTATTATTCATAGCTGAATATTTCTGAACAGAGTTTATTTCAGGAGTAAGCTTTGCTCCTTATGTGCCTTTAATGGCCGCATTCAGCTTGTTTCTGAAACTATCAGATTGTATCCCGGACCTAGGACAAGCATTTCACCAACCTTCCGTGAGTTCTTGGGAACGATACGATGTGTAAATTATTTTATAAATAGTAAGAGCATTATATTATTATGTAAACATTGTGTTTCTATATAAATAATAGTGTGACAAGTAATAATTAAAATTAGTGTTGATTAGGTATATTCGTGAAGTACGGCATGTTCAGCCATTATATTATAAGGGCTATAAAAGGTAATGGATTTTTTATGCCGCCATGATTATGCATATTAATGTCATTTAAATATAGCTCTTGTGAAACGACACGTTATAATTTCACAATAAATTTACCCGCAAAAGGAAAATTTATTTTCAGCTTAAATCGCCACCCGCATTAATCTTTCATAAATTACATGAAAGTGGCAGATACTGAAAACTGAAACGGAAAAAAGCCATTCAAACTCCAAACAGATTCAATCAAAATCAGAACACTCACTCATAGAAGGTTCCAGTTTATTATTACATTATGTTAAAGAAAGGAAAGAGAGATATCATTGATTGCCTCTTCAACCACATAATTTAATCAAATTTATTTAAAATCCTACTATATTCACAGAATAGTTTATTTGATTCTGACAACTATAATTTCGACAAATGTATTTGATAAACAGAAATTAATGATATTCTACAATCTTGTCTAATACAATTTTGATGTGTATATAAGAGGGCAAGATAATAATTGTTATTTTTGTATCTAGTGCACGAAATGCTACTTTGGTGATCGAGAACTGATTTTTTTTAACGAAGCGCAGCCGAGTTAAAAAAAATAGTCGAGATCACCAAAGTATTTTGCGCATGAGATGCAAACAAAATTTTTTCTACAAATATGAATAATAGTATTGAACTGGCTTAAACTGTTTTTCCAAATCAAGTAATTACTGTAACTTTGGAAATAAAATGGTGTTTGTTGACAATTGGATTTTTGCTTGATTGAGGAACATAAAGGTTAAAATATAAAAATCCCATATAGTTTACATGCAGTGTGCGAAGTAAGTATTTCGCACACTACTTCGCGCACGGTGTCATGGTAATGAATAAAAATGAAAAAAAGGGTCACTTCGCATATTGTTGTCAATACGCGAACCTTGTAATTTTTTGACGTTTGTAGAAAAACGTAATTCTTAGAATGCAACGCAGCCGTACTCACGTGTTTCATACTCATCGGTTATCATCAGTAGGATGTAGTTCAGTGCAGAGATATGCAACTTTTGGATGCGAACAAAAATGAATAGTCAACAACTGGAAGCCAACGACAGATTTGTTGCTTCATTTAGATAATCCTCAATTCTCAAGAGAACAACTGGTGTTGCCACAGAGTCAGCTATAGCTCTTTCGTGATAATCCTACCAAGGTATATGAAAATTAAAAAGGAAAATAGCAAAATGGCTTAGCAGGGTGCTAACTATAAATAAGTAGTATCCTCATGATGGTACCCAACTGCATACATGTGTTCTAGACTTGTTGGTCATCATCAGTGTTGTTTTTCACATGCAGGCGTATTCAGGCTACTCTCTTTTCGTATCTCAGTGAGGCCACTGTAGTACATTTGAATAGTACATTCTGACGTACATAAAATCAAGTAGTAGCGATTATTCTATGCTATGTTCGTAATATATGTGATTATTCGAAAATGATGACATAATACGGAGAGATGGCCAATCAATAGGGGATTTTTTCGTAAAAAAAATATTAGTAGGAAACAGAATGTGCCAATACATGAAATACAGTTTGCTGTTATACTCTGTTATGTGTTGGATTTGCAGCTGTCATTTACCAATTTGTTATAAACATTTAAAAAAACGTGTTTTTTAGTTATTTTCTTTTGAAAGTAAAAGTCATACAGCAATCTGGTTGCTCTAATGAGAAAAATTGTAGAGAATTGAAATTCGAAGTAAATGAGATTTTTTACGACCCGATCAGATCAGATTAGTATCGGAGAAAAACTGGAAAAACCAAAACGCTATTTTTCAAGTTGTAGGGTTGGCCTTTCTCATAAAGGTATTTGTCATGTGTACTTTATGTGTGCACAAAACAGGTGCTGTCAGATTATTACAGCTCTAGTACGATAGTACGAAGTAAAGTTTTACAAAACTAATATTTTCATTTTGCAAACATGACTAAAAATGGACTAGCCCATGTAAGCGGTCGGGTAGTAGGAGAGACCGGGAGATGAAGAGAATTCTTCTATTGAACGCGTTATGTGATAATACGCTTCTTCTCATCTCTCGGCCTCTCCCACTACTCGATCGCTTACATGAGCTCGGATATTTTTAGTCATGTTTGCAAGTACTTTTCACCCATTTTGCAGAACTGCAACGCAAATTGAGAATATATGTTTCGTGGTACTATACTTCTACCTTCAAAATTGAAATCTTATTATCACCAGAGCATCTAGGTATGCTTCAAGGTTAGTACAAAATGAAATCCAAATAGCAATTTGTGCCGAAACTAATAATCCAACAGAGCTTTCAGTTTTTCTGCTTTAACCCGATTGGGTCGTAAAAAATCCAGTTCTCGTATTTCAATTCTCTACAATTTTTCTTATTGGAGCAACCGGGTTGCTCTATGAGTTCTCATTTTATAAGCAAAAACACCAAAAAACACGTTTTGTCGTTTTTAAAAAATAATAATTAAATAAATTAATAAATTAAAGTTGCGAGTCCAAAACATAACAGAATATAACTACGGACTGTCTTTCATGTGATGGCAGAGCCTGTTTCCTACTAGTATTTTTGTTAAAACATCACTCATTTTATGCTGTATTGATTAGTGTGAGGGAAAGGCTTATCTAGCGAATACTGGACCGATCAGAACAACACTGCCAGCAGCTATCTCTCTAGTTATACCATTCCCCATATCTTTCTGGAGAGAGATTGGCACAGACACAGAACTGTGCTAATTGCTAGTTGCTTACAAGCTTTTACGTAGTGTAGCAGACTGCTAGTTGACATCGAAATTCACAGCGATCTGGAAATGACCTCCAACAGCCAATCATGGCCTATCTTACACCGTCCTAATGCCAGATAGAGACGAAAGGGTCCTCCAAAAGTCAGAACTACCAAGGGTAGACAAATTTTGGTTCACAGATTGTTCGATAGCACCCTTAGGCGCTGAAGAGTACTTCGACCACGCCACTGAAGATAACTTGTTCTGCATTCTGGTAAAGCTATCTTAAAAGCATTTTTCTCAGATTGTGAACCCAGGACATGCGTATAAGAGGCGTATAATATTGTCGGTACCCGATATGGAGTGTCTGGCTATTTGAAGGTAGGTTCTGATATGACCCTGTCGAGTTTGACTCACGACTTCGTCCTTGATCTGGGTTGGGTACTTCTGGTTCTCCATGACAATTGTAAATTTTAGGTTTAATTGAACTGTATAATATGTATTTGCAGGTCGAAAAGTCTTGCTTATCGTTTCAAAGAACATAAATTAAAGAATCACGATGAAGAAAAACTCAAAATCATCTACACAAATTAAAGAGAAAAACTCTTCGGCATGGTTACAATACCCAATTTGAGAAATAGTATAGCCATATTAGGATAATCAACAATCTGAACAATTCTCGAATCACGATATTTTTTCGATCTTGCTCACGTTTATCCAGAAAATTTTTCATCCAAATACGGTATAACTTCTCGATCCAAATTAATTCGGATAAGAGCAGCAGTGGCCACGTTTGAGGATGAATGTGCGTATAATCTCCATATATCGCCACAGTCGTTCTCTCGTGCAGATGAAAGTCGTATGTGTATAGAATAAGTACAAGTAGGAAAACAGGCTCGAACCGTTTGGGACACCTACTTTAGATATGACAAAAGATTTCTGTTTACTCTTATCACAAAAGTTCTTTCGTGGAGAAACGAATCGACAAGTCACACTCAGTTTGAAAGCTTGCTTTGTCCTTGTCTTGTTGACCAGACCAGATCAGACTTTCCTATGTACAACAGCATCTCGGCTATATTCTGTTGTTGATCCATAGCATCGTTTACCCTGTGAACCATTTTACCCACCTGAGAGGTCTCTATATCGCCGGAAGCAGAACTGTTTCAGTTTCAGCCGCTTCATCAAGTTTCAGAAGGCTGTACTCGACCAATCCGCTACAGTTGTTTTATCGACAACTCGAAATTTTGTATATAAATAGTGTACAGATAGGTATAGAAATTAGCCAGGTACAGTAATGGATATTGAGTATAATCCTTAGTTTGCCTGGTTACAGGTATTCAGTGAAATCGAGAAGTTGGCAGAATTCCTAACTTCCCCTCGTAAAGAAGTTTGTAGAAATGTTATCCAGTTGTGTCTTTGTGTTTTCGATCGATGGCTGACCTTCAAACGCCGATGCGATGTACTCCTAACCTCTCCCACGAAAAGAACAAAAAACTCTTGATCACGAAGAGGGCCCATAAACTCTCGCCGTTGTCAATTAATAACAGTGCCAGGCCGTTTCGCTGGCCATGTTTGTATAGATAAATACCGAGTCGAGCAACAATTTGTCATCCATTGAATTAATTTAACTGTCATCGCGGAATCTCCCCCGATGATATTTGTCATTAATTCGAAGAGACATCGATCCCGACCGATCCGTGAGGTACACCGATCGGACACTTTCATGCGAGATATGGACGAGCAGGGCCCACCAACGTGGTCAGGTACAAGTAATAACACCATTAGAAGGGAAAGATTACAGAGCAAAGCCGGCACAATCGAGAGTGCCATGCTACCATTCGCGCCTCCGTTGACAGGGTTGGACTGCGTAGGGCTTTTTTATATTCTCAGACGAATAAGCTTACTTTGTTTAGTATTTGTTTTAACCGAATGAGTTGGTGATTTTGAAGAGAAAAATGGCGTCATCACTCAATCAAAACACATCTTTACATACTTTGGATGAAAATGTTAATGAAAAAACTGATAATGCCAACGAATCTCATTGAATGTTGACTTCCAAAAACTTTTTTTCGTTCCATACCATAAATTTAATAGTTATCCACAGTAACCAACGTGTTTGAAATTAATTGAGTATGTTTTTGGAACTATTTGCAAGATAAAAATTGGTTGAAGTACCTTCTGGAGCGGCAAATGAGGTTTTAATATTTCCATGGATTGTTTTCAGTTATTTGAATGAAGGAACATTGTACTTCTTATAAAACATTAATATATTAAATTCGTAGCAGAGCTCTTTTCAGCAGTGCCTGCTCATCACATCCAATAAAAATATCATATATCGATGGGACAAAGTGATGATTCAAAATAAGTGTATCGAATTTTTTTTTAAATCTTCATCCTTTGGCCATGAGATGTTATGAATAATTCTTACAATCATATTGATACGTGCACACAGCTTGACAATCCCACTTGTTTTATTTACACGAACATTCCCATAAATTAACTTCGGAATATTATTATAGATAAAAGTGGAAATCTTGGGAAAAAAATCGTATTTATAGTTCCTTCAATTTTATCACAACCTATGTTACTTTCCCAATGTATTACGCATTCCAAATCGGATGGTATTCAACTATACTCTCAACAGACATGCCCAGTCAAAAACTATAACTATTTACCGTGAATTCGAAGGATAACATTCTAACATTGTAATCGCCTGTGAAATGTGCAAAGATTTGAACTTTTCAGATATAATAACGCAGTAAAGAGAATGAAATAATACAAAAAATAGGCCATGTATTATTTCTCACTTTGACTGTTTGTCTATTTAATGTTCTTCAATGCCAGCGAAATCGACCGATTTGTCATTAACGCATGATTATTCAAAGTCGAAAATTGATAAATACCACCTATTAATGTTCGATTTCGTGTGCAACCGTAAAATGCGAGTGTACTGATGAACTTTTTCAATGTTCAATAGAGTTTGTATCGACTCTTTATTTCGTTGGTAAAATATCTCCTGATCAAGAATGTTTTCATTTCAACAAAAGTGAGGTTGGCGCAAAATATTGTAATGAACTCGTATATGGAAATGTGATTAATGATGAATACAGGAAGTGAAAGGAAGAGAAGGGAAATAAATGTAGATAATCCATTCGGGAAGTGAAACTTCTGGTTTGGTTTGTAATTCCCTGAATTTTTCTATCATCATTCAGTTTCATCTACAGGAACCTTCATGTTATGTTTGGACCATTTTATCTAAATTACTTTAAATAGGAAGCAATAAGAAATGAATGGTTGATATGAACGTGTTTTCAGTATGAAAACCGTGAGTGAATAAAGATTTTTGAAAGTCCGCTCCTGCTTTTCGATGATGCCGATCGTGATCGGAACCCGAGGCGAAACTATGAAGACATTAATTTCAGGTAATTTTAGCAAACGCTGTGTTCAATTAATTCATTTTTGTGCTGAGATGTGAACAATACTGTTTAATCTTCGAACAAATATGATTTCGTTAAAGGTAGATAAATATGTCAACTCTCAATTCGTAATATCAGTATAACTTCTAACAATAAAAGTAGTACTGCATAGTATTAGCTTTGTTCTGGTTCTGAAAATTATCAGTCCTGGGACGTCAGGATCATGCGCATTTAAGAAAAAGTGAGCGAATCTGAACCTAAAGAGCACACTTCTCGTCAACTGCGCATGATCCTGACGTCCCAGGACTGATGATTTTGAGAACCAAAACAAACCTATTGTATTCATCGAACAGCAGTGTTAGTTTGGTTAGCATACATGCTTTTGAATTCAATCTATTACTTTTATTTTATGGAATAAAAAATCCTCAGAGACTCAGCCTATGAGTCGGTTGCACAAACCACAGCAACACGTCGTACGTCGCCACTCATTTCTAAAAAATATTTCAATTATAATTTTGTATATTTAGTACTGGAGAGAAAAAGTGTTTTCAAATGCGTATTCTATCAACATTTTCACGTAATATCGTAAAAGCTTCACTGCAGTTCATTTGATTCCACATTTCAGAAAAGCAAGATAAAAACTGATTTGCGATATTGTTACCAATCTGGATCATTTAGACTTCTGGCAACTGCACAGGAGTATTCTATATTTTCTTGCAAAAGAGTGGCAATATCTGAACATTAGGTGCATTTCGTTCATTGTTTGAACAATCTAATTCTCAAGTGTGTTTCTGAAATGTGAAGTGTAGTTAGTACATAATGTTGCAGTGAAGCTTGATTTTTGGCATGAGCGAATGAATGCAGTTATCCAGTAAAAGTGAATCACTTAGTTTAGAACACAAAAACGTACAATTGGCGATAGCGGCAGATTCCCGGTATTTTATGATGATAACTCGAGCCTCTAATTACAATAAGATGGCGACTTCTTCGGATATAATTGAGTTTTTGGGAAAACGAGAAGCAGAATAAAAACCAAAAATAAAGATGACTAATAACTCAAAAAAAAAACAGGAACATAAACAGCTTGTCCAACACTTTTAATGAGTAAACAATAACAAGAGGAACAAAAGATCAAAAACAAATGAAGCAAAAGGCGCGGTTAAAATTCAGCAGTATCAAAAAGATGGAGCACTTTTACAATGAATCTATCAACGTCAACAGTGCTTCGAAAATTAAATGAAATAGAATAAGTGATAAGGAGCAGTCTAGGTAGTCAGCCAAAGGATCCAAGACTTCAAATTTGAACTGAAATCCATTTGTTGAAGATCTATCTAGGATAAAGAACATATCCATATTCCAAGACCCAGAAGAAAATACTGAATAAGAAGCCTGGGGAATTGAGCACGGAAATCATCAAAAATGTCATAAAACGCCACGATATAATTTTAATTGTCCGCTGTCTTATGAACACGGAACAACATATCACTGTCAGGGTTTTCAGTACTACGGATAACGAAGTCTTTTTCATTCCAAAAAAGAGGACTTTTATTAGGCCGTGTCATTTTGGTCAATAGGGTCATGATCGATCCTGCAAAAATCGACGCTAATAGCAGTTGGCCACGTCCCAGAGACAAACATGAAATGAGAAGTTTTTATGGACTGAGCACGTACTATCATTTCGTCCAGGATTTTGGAAAAATCGCGTAGGCAGTCTCTCTGATTGCCAACAGTCGTTCACTGAATTGAAAACAAAATTAACAACCATTCTAACTGATCCACGAGAAACATGCACTTTCAATTTGGACCAGGACGGAGGAAAGGAAGTAATTGTCCACTTTATGGCCGGTAGATTAGCGGTTTACGACTTTGGTTCGAGACCACAGTGCACTAGAACTTTTCTCAAGCATTTCGGTATGCTTGGAGTGCGCACCATCCACCCGGGGTAGTGCTGTAGGTTTCCCTACAGAAGTAACGTTATTACACCACCGAAAATCAGTAAGTCGTCACCACGGCAAATAATGATAATAGCCGTTCTCCCCCGCACAGGAGAGGCCTTTGGGTACACTCAACGAGTGTTTATGATGAAGTATTATCAGCTTTCACCAATAATCAATGTCTATGAACATGGTATAGACGTTTTCTCACAAGGACTCATCGTAGCGCTGTGCAGTGCATAATAAACTTCAGGAAGCCCAATGGTCAGGTTGAAAGATGAATAGTGAGACTCCAGCAATATTACATCTGAGTTTTTCTTCTCAGTGGCAGAAAACACAGCAATACATTCACTTTATCAAGCCGTCTTTGCTTGGAGCTTCAACGCCGATATCGTCAAACACTTGAAAACAAAGTAGATTTTAAAATAACTTATACAATGATGAATATCTAGCTAAGGACCCTAATCCTTGAGTGAGTATCTCTGAATCTCGAGCCAAAAATGTGTGACGCTATTTTTTTTAATTTTTGTTGTATCTATAGGTTTCGGAATAACGTGGAAACGTGACTTCTCATAGAAGTTCTGAATAGCAAATACGATAAATATGATTGTTTTCATCAACCAAAAAAGGTACGCAAAAATTCAGGTACAATAATAAAGTCATGTTTTCCACCAAAATGGAACGAGTAGCGACATCTCTACCCTAGTGCAAAAAACTTCGAACACATTTTGAAATGGCTAAATAGATACCATATCTTTCGATGAAAGCAGATAATCGAATCAACACTGAAGATATGCAAGATGATCCGTTACACTCCCTCAGGAGTTCAATCATGATTGACCCGAGTAAGTCAGTTATTCCATCCTCTTCCCATCGGTCTGCAATTTCGTATATGATATAGTTTGTTAACTTGACGATGAGAATCACCGTTCCATAAGTAGCCAGATCAGTAAGTAGTTGAAATAAATCCGAATTTATATAACAAATTTAATCTGATGAATCAGTCTATGAAAATTAATGTGTGTGGTAAGCATTGAAAAAATCACAGTTCTATGAAAATTAATAGTTGTCAAGTCAAATAGATGCTAAATGCCGTAATGAATGTACCCATCATTGTCATTTCAGAAAAAAAGTACCAAGCTTAGACAGCTTAGAAAGTATCATTCAATATATTCACATAACTTGTCTGTATTGTGAGAAATGTATAAAATATTTCCAATTACCGTAAACAAAAGTTCTACACGGGCTTTTCGCCTCATCATCATGACAAGGTTCAACTCAATCTCTCACAAGACAGGGAACGCAATTATGGATTTATCCGACCCAGCTAATAAAGCCTTGATTGATTGCAATTACTATAAGATGTTTGTTTTTGATACACGTCTCAAAATCTGCATGTTTTGTGCTTATCCCGAACAAGCTCTGATTTCTCCCCTCTCTGTTTTTCTCTCGAACTGCTCGAGTCGGAGAGAGAAGGAAAACCGAATGTTTGAACTGAAGTTGCCGGCTAAGGAGGAAAATTTGTTAGTGAGTTTTGTTGCCAGTTTATACTTAGTAAGTTTAGTCATGCAAGGAATCGCAAATTTGCGATTATGGAAAATATATATTTTCTCACAAGTTGGGATTTTATTAATTAGAAGTTTTAACGAGGTATCCCTGATTAAATACTGGGTTTCCATCATGTGTGTCCGTATTGCGGGTGGTAATTCGGACAAAAAGATGGTTGGAGTTCGATAAGTTCTTTCTTCATGAACGAGCGGTAAAGAAAAGTTTGGTTTCCCTTCAGACTAGTTACAATTTCATTGATTTTCTTCAGTGTGGAATAGAGTTTATATGAATAGAGTTTATTTTACTCATACTGGCACTAATTTTCTTTTTTCTGATAGAAAATTATTTGACGTTTACATACTGCCCCTTGATAGAAAACTAAAAACGCCAAGATTTTCTTGTATAGAGAATCACTGAAACGCTGTCAATGAAAATAAAAAAGACTCCTGTTGCTTGCTAATGCTGAATGAAAAACTGACGTACCTACATTTCCATGGGAAACAATTGTTGATACTATTTGGTGGAAGACCTCAAAATTAATGATGATGATGATCCAGTCTTTCGCTTCAACCTACCATATAGGTAAATTAGTCGTCAAGTCTTCAACAGAAAGCAACTTCTGCCTCTTACAACCCTAGAATTATATCTGTTGGATACTTGGCAGTATTCTACAAAAGCATCTTTGCGCAATTTTCTCTAAAAAAGCTAGTTCAACCCAAATCAATCGAAGAATCCTTTTTGCTTTTGTTGAGAATCTCTGAGATATACATTTAAATGTATTTCCAGTGCCATCTCTGTTACAGAGAACACTGACTTCAGCATCTCCTTTTTCCGAAGACAAATTTTCGTCAGGAAAAGTTGTTGATAAGACCAACAAACTTATAATGAAAATTGAATTAGATAATTCAGTTCTTTTGGTTGATTGTTGAGTAACGATAGTTGCTCCTGAAAAATGTTTTGCCCAGTATAATTGTGTTGAAAAAAAATCATTTCTCCACTAACATTTAATCAGATAATATTATGTTATCTATCGATAGGTATAGGTAAATATATTCTTCAATTTTCACAAATGTTTTGCCCTTTATAATTGTGTTGAAAAAAAAAATCATTTCTCCACTAACATATTCTTCAATTTTCACTTGTAATGTCACTAGAATAAATTATTTCCGGTAATAATTCAACCTCGTCTGGTATCCGGTAAAAATATTCCACATCAGATTGTGTATGACAATTAAAAATTTTAGAGTAAATTTTGTTTTCATGAACAAATTTAGTTTGCGTCGCAGCTTTGGCACCTATAGATTCCTAGCCTATAAATTCAGAAAAAAACGATAAAAATATCGTTATGATGAGTGAGTCTTGTTCTTATCTTCAATGAACTGGACGACGACTGTAATTGGAACAAAAACTCTGGAGTATTAGTAGGCAGCGCCATATTGGTTGTAGTTAGTGTTTCTTTGCATAGCATAATGGGTATAAATTATTGAAAATTCTTAATATTGGAACCCTAGCAAAATGTGTCTACCAATTTTTCAGGACCATGACGTTCTGAGAAATATGAGTATTTTCCCGATAACGAAGTAACTGACGTTACTAACAAGTATTTGGACAGGATGGTGTGATTTAATATATGGTTATCTGGTAATACCGTATTTTCATGAAGAAAACCCAAATAAAATCGTTAAAAGCTATTTCGATTGGATCACATATAAACATCTGCTTTTATCAAGAGCTGCCAACGCATAACTCACAAACTGTAGAGGAGTATCTGGGAAATCGTTTTTATAGTCGATGCATTTGAAAACAAATGGACTACTGGAATAACCAGCAATGACTCCAGATATAACTCGACTAGATTTTTATTTGGAGCCATTTAAAAAATGTGGTAATATATGAGGAGCTATCGAAGATACGGCAGATCTACAAAACAAAATTATTACCTCTTTTGCAGCTCGCTGAATAAAAAAAAATTAAAAACTCTCCTGAGAGCCAAGAATAATGAGCTAGAAAGGAGCTTTTAAGCTTGCGTACAAGTGGAGGAGCTTAATTTTGACTTAAATGTATCGATATCTACTTAGTTAATTTCAGTACTTTATAACACACTGAATGACAGACATGTTCAGTCATGTTGAAATATTCCGCTCTTTTCATTTTTGATTTTTAAGTACCAACAGAATTAAGGGTTTCATAACAAGGAAAAAAAGTACTTACTGGTTAGATTCAGACGTTTCAACAAATCAAAAAAATTGCAGAAAAAAATTTTTTGATGAGTTTTTTTTTTCATTGAAAAAGTTTTCCAGTTTTCGTATTCTTCGAAAACGGTTGATTTTATGAATGTTATTAATGATAAGAGTGAGTAAAGTGCGACTTTTTTTATAATCTGATTCAACTAACACTGAAAAAGCTTTTTATGAAAGTGTATTGTGCAAAGTTTTTCCTACGACAGTACTCATATTGGAACATTGTTGTAATTCTCATGTTATCAAATGATTGCTCAGTTAAGTTTTTACGCAGTTGTGCTAAAAGTATCACTTAACGCAGTATGAACAGTGCATAACTACTTAGTTTACGCACTGTCGTACAAAAACATATTTCATGGATTCAAAATTGTTCAGAAATAGGATTTCTGCAATCTCAACCTTTCAGCCATCAAAAATGGATTTTGCATTGAAACGCCACCTGTAATGAAGAAATATTGATAATACGTCACCTTTACTCTGAAACCGAGAGCTCTTTAAAATATTGTATTTCTTTTAGCTAGGAGATTATTTGTTGGTAGTTCAGGTATTGCAAAAATAGTGAAAATGGTATTTAAGTGCACAATACCATACAGCCTCTTATTGAAGTTCAAAGTACAGTAAAGACATCTTTAGTAGGTGATAAACTTTTAGGAATGTTGTTTCTGAATCTAAAACAAAGTAGGTAGAAGATGAATTAGGTTAAATTAGTTTCAGGTAAATTAACAGGTAAATTAGCCAACCTTGTTGGCGAAACGCCCGTCGAGTGAAATTGACGTTATGTTGGTGTTTTATGTAATTTTTATCTCTTGAATTTTATTCACACGAATGTTTCCAAATATTTATTCATTCAACCTAACCCAACTCAACTGAAGGAATCAATAAAATAGCTGCCGTCGGCAAGAACACAATATTTTTGAATAGGTTCAATAACAGAAATACTGTGGTTAATTCCTTAGGAAAAATTATAGATTTCAACTTTTGACAATGATGAAGACATGCCAATAATATTCAATGCATGTGGTCGAGATGATCAAGACATATAGCAATCACAACTTCACTTTAGGAGAGTTCGGCAATTCCATCCGTGATGCAACGGATTTTTTCATCACGTGACCTCGAATTGGACGGATTGTATGAATAAACGAACGCTGAACACTCATCGATGTCCTGTAAAATCTGAGAGACAAGTGTCAAAAATATTTAAAATATTTGTTTGTTGATTTTGCTGTTCAAAATCAAACAGTTCCAGCTCCAGCATTATGTTCATAAAGTCAAAAAGCCGAAAAATTATCCAATCTGAACAAATAAACAATATCCAACATCCAATCTTGGTCCAACACAACCTCATAAATTCAGATTGATCGCAGGCCTCGATCAAATTACTTCGAGCGAATAGATCTTCCTCCGATCGATCTGATTTCGCTGTCCGAACGATCGGGATTTAGCCCAGACACATCCGATTGCAATAACCGAACGATACGGTATAGATCTGAGTGGTCCGATGTAAATACCGAACGCGAATTTTGAGTTCGGGTTGTACAAAATAAGTTCACCAACAGTCGTTGGGGACGTTGCTAGGGATTAGTCAATGAAATTTTTAGTTCATAAGCAGTTGAACTCTTTTTAGCTTTACATGAATGATTTAAGCTAACAGTAAAAGTAAAAGTGAGTTAAGTCACCAAGAGTGAAAATTTTCGATAAAGGTATACTGTCAATATAAACGATACTATCTTTTGATAAAGGCATATTATTTCAATTTCGTTATTCAAACACTGGAGCATATTCTGTTAATTCATCTCTTATTTCACTTGAAACCATTTTTTTGAATTATAATGATTGTATTAATCAGTATTTGCTTTAAAAAGTTTGTCAATACGGTCTAGTTCGGCTTTGCTTTGCAATCGTTCATTTATTATGATATTGAAATTATTCCGGGTAAGCAGATTGTGAGAAAAAGAACCCCGAATCGAAGAATCGAATGTAATGAAATTAGCTAGACTTCAGGAGAATTCTTCAAGTTGGTTAGATCCAATATGAAGTTACAGTGCAACTTGATCAAAGCCAACTCACAGACTTTCATAACAAGTTCGAATATCTTTTTGAAAACAATTCTACTAGATGCAATTCTGGAAATTACCTTGTCAACCTCTCGGATTGCCAGACAAAGACAAAACCAGTTCTCGATTGAAAGGCGACCGTGCCCATATGCGCGGTATTATTTGCATACCAAATCAAACAATAACATGAAAACTTGTAAATCAATATCAAATATCAGATTATAAATATCCGCACAACAGTCTCCTATGCCACAATTATGCCATTTATCTGAACACCTCGAGGTGTACGGAATGAATGGTCGCGATAAAATCAATTATTTTCCCGCATAATTTACCGTATATTCCTACTATCTACTAAAACGCAAGAGTTATAAATTACAAAGCCTACTTGACTGGACTAATATGTCTCGTTCAAATCGACTAGTTTCTTAAGTTTAAATCCATGTTTTTCCGTTTCGATCATTTGTCGTATGCCATATACCAAGTCAAGTTAAAGGAAGAAGCTATTTATAGATTGATTTTTGTTGGGTATGTTAAATTTAGCAATCATTTATATGGGGCGATCGGTTAAGATGCGCTTTATCAAGTCTCTGCAAATTTTTTCACGATGATTTTTGTATTCCAGAAGTTTTTCACTTGATATAATTCATTCTCCAAAAGCGTCCCAATTCTTCTTGCTCTGATATCAGCAGGTGTTGTCATATTTGAACGTTTTCCATAGAGGCATTGGAACCGCGTACTCTCTACATCTCTACAATGTAGTAATGTTATTAGAAAACATGTCAAACAGGATCGGTAAGTTAGGAATCTTCAGAATAATTCTAACCCAGATGTTCACCAGGGTAAAAAGTAACGCAGAATTGGTATCGTTTTTAGAATAACTTACCAAATAAACCACTATATGCACTATATTGAAAGGTTCATGAAGAGGGGCGACACTACTTAACGGAAGACCATTAATCTAATCATGATAAATGGTGGATTACGTAATCCACCATTTTTCATGATTATATTGAAAGGTTATAATTTTTTAATAGAAAAAGTGACGTGTGACTTTACATCCTCTTGAATCATGTTCGACTCATCCCATGAACCCCATTCTGTTGGCTGCTTTTCGAAGCTTTTAGCCCCAGATTCGTTGTATTTCTGCTGTTGAATTATTTACCGTTGATCAGGTTGAGCCGCAGAAGCTTTCTACATGTCACTCCTGTTCTAGTAACTCCTCTTCAACTTCCGCCGGGGTTTCATTGAATAATTCACTACCTCTTCTTCTGCTCTCCATACATGTCTCAACAATCTAATTCTGTGTTATTTCTAGGCTAGTAAACTTCTTATTCTGTATTGGCCCCAGCATCGCTCTTATAATTTTTCTTTCAAAAGACCACGCACACTTCATATGCAAAAAGTCTTTCGGTCAAATTGTTTAAATTTTCAATATGTAGTTGAACTCGAGGTTCTAAACAAAAGTAACCGTGGGCACACAAACTATGTATAGTTTACATACAGAGTGTTGGAATTGTAAAATCTCACTTTTTGGCCATTATTTACTGAGCATTATTGATGATAACATCACAAAATTATCAGTGTTTTTTTTTATCCACACCACAGTATTACACTTGGCCAGTGCAACAGTTTGTTTTGTAAGCCTTTTTTTGAACAATATACAGGGTAAATCATGACTTTTTCAGAGTTATGAAAATTGAAAATAATTTTAGAATGAAACATCAACGTCATGAGTCGGATCATACGAAGAGTAAAGTTTCTGTGTTGAATATATTCGATAAAATTGGCTGAAATCGAGAAATATGTATTTTTGATATATATACAGAGGAGATTGAAAGTATTCGTGTATCTGTTATATATTCTTTGGAATACGTGATTGGATCAATTCTGTGCACCAGTTGTATGAGCCATGTGGCCACTTGACAGAACGTAAATTATGAATATTATACAGTATGACTTAAGTATTCACGAGATCAATAATGAGAAAAATTATAGAAATACCCCGTATAAAGAAAACGGGCCGGGTAATTTTCCTGATTTCTCATTTAATAGAGGATATATCATATGAATTTTTGTGAAAAATAAAGAATTTTTCTATGGATAGATTTCGTTCAAAATAAAAAATCAATATCATTACCAATTTATGTTTCAAATACCAATAAACTTTTTTCGAACTGATTTTTGGTGGAGTATTCACTTTTCAGCTGTAGGAAAATCCGGAAAACCTACAGCACCACCTCGGGTGGTCAGTGTGCACTCCAAGCTAGCAACAGATGAGACTAGCACTAAACAACTCACAATACACTTGCTTTCCAACAAGGCATGCGGTCGCCTATCGATCTGATATAAAGTAGTTGAGAAAAATTATCTTGTACCTACATCAGGCTCGAACCGACTATCGCTATGCTGGAGTTTCGAACGGCCTGTGTATCAGACCGCTGAGCCACCGGCCATTCATATATACAAATTATTTCAACGAACAAAGTGCCAGATTCATTGAATTTCAATGAAGAACGTATCTACTTTCTGACTTTCTCATACTCTCTTGTTCCTATTTTATTGATTCCATCTATTTGTTTCTTTCTTATTCCCAATATATTTGTTTCTTCTTGTTTTATCCTTTCTTTTAGCATTTATTTCATTACTTTCCCGGTCTTGGTTATCACGATTATCATCAACATACGCAATAATTTGTCCTCCTCCTGACCTAGATTGTAGATTGTAGGGGGGTCGTGCAGGCTCTGCAGCCTCACAAGCACCTGGACCTATAAGGTCTTTTGTGCGTGACCCTTTGTCTATTCGAGGCCCGGGATTCTGAGACTTCGTGTGAAGTTTATCAGTTTCCTGGGAGCTAAGTTCCTGATATCGGAGGGCATTAAGAATGCCCCTTCTTGCAGAAGATCGCTGACCAAAGATTTGTTTTCTTGATTTATATCACCACACCTTCTCGAATTGGATTAAGTAACGTGTTGATAGTAAGTTGTTTTACCCCTTTATAATTATAATTCCTCTGTTTTTTTTTCGTGTTCGTAACGTACTTGGTTTCTTTTCATTGGGTTGAACGCTTGTTGGAAATCTACAAGGAGCATGTTGAAACGAGTCTATGATTGATCTTCTTCGGTGGTTGATTACACTTTGATATATGATCCTATTATGTTTTTTGTGATATTTGCTAGTCTTCTTTGTATTACTGATATCATTATTTCAGACGCTGTAGTGATATTTCTTGGTAATTACAGACTGTAAGTCTCCAATTTTATGAATAGTTATTACTTGTTATGTCTTCTATTCTTCTGGCATTTTTCCTTAGTCCATATTTTTCAAAATTAGTTTTATCTGTTTCAACTGAAGTACTGCATGCTATATTAAATCAATTTCATTTTATTTTTTCTGTCGATTTACGATTTATTCACTCAGATATTACTTTGCTAACTCCTCTCTGATGGGTTCATTCAATATATTCCTTTCTTTATCACTCTCTTCTTCTTCGTCTTTTTCTTCCAGCACTGTCTGCTCATCCTTCACAGCTTCAACTATTAATAATTTTTTGCAGTATTCCATTCAAATATGTTTGATTTGGTTGTCTTCTAGTGCCACTATTCCATCTTTGTTCTTTATTCAGATCGATAGATCTGTATAAACGTAATACTGTTATTGCAATAGTTCATAGACCGTCACCTAAGCCTAGCTTGTACTGTGCACAGCAGAGATGAAATAAATTTAAATATTCAATGTTCCACAACTAAAAATTAAATTAACAAATAACGGGAAACAATTTTTGTAACAATAATGTAAAACAATTTTTAACAATTGAGGAAACAATTTTTAACATACATACAATACTTTTAACTTTGTTCTCTTATTTCTTTAGATCATTTTTGTATTCCTGTTTGCACATTCTCTATCAATATTTTGCACTTTCATCTTCTTCGCTTGATTTCCTAATGTTTCATATTCTTTCCTATCTATTTAGTAAAATACTTCATTTTCTGAGACTCTTATAATCATGGAAATCGACAAATACTAAAAATTTATGAAATTGCTATTCATCATAAAATTCAATGCACACATAAAAATTCAGGAGAAGTATCAAATGGGAATCATATAAGCAAGAAAATAATATAAGTAGTAATTAGAATATAAGCAAACATTCAACAAGATAGCGTCTGGTATATTGATATAAATTTATGAATTAGCCCTATAAAAAAAATGCCAAAATTTGTCATGGGGTTGAGAAAAATGCTTCGAAAATAGCATAGAACTTGAAGGGGTATTTTTTTAATTTTTGATTGACTATTTATTTTACTAAACGATATGCATATAATACTTATAATACTTTTGATATTTGGTTGAACTATGGGCATCTATATGTATAGGTTACGACGATAGAACTTCATATCTGAATATTCGATGTGTTTTTAATTTGAATGGTTACTTCACCTTTTCTTCAAAATGTACAGTTTTCCATACAGGGTTCCATACAGTTCCAGGAGAAAAAAAATAATAAAACAACCTTTGAACAAAAGTGAAATTTTTAGACATGATATTTGAGAAAAATTCTGGGCCAGAGGACTATTGGCCCTATGAATCAGTTTTTCAAAGTTCAGTTTGGAGTCTCAGTTGGCTGACAGTTCTCGGGTCCAGTACAGTGAGAAAAGAAGTGACTACACAACCTTTGAGACTTTGTATTGCTTTCAATATCGACTAAATACTACCGTAAATTTTGGTATGTGGCGTGTGGTCCAACTTGAATTGAAGAACGGATTAAAGTCTCAACGGTTAGTGAATAATTTAATATCTCCAATTAAATATCACAAGAACATTGGAAATCCGGTCCATCTTCCAGGAGAATATGAATATTATCCTGCTACATCAAAGTTTTCAGACAGTGTGGTGCAAGTACTCTTTATCGAACAATGATTAGACAATTATTACCATAACAGATGGGTTGCAAACTGTTGAGTACTTTCAAGTGGCTACAAGGGTATTTCGTCCTTTTCGAAAATTATTCTGTATTCCTTTTTGTATGATCATTCTTTTGTGGCTCTGGACATCCATTGTATCTTGAAAAGACAAATAAGAGCATTTCTTAAATTTACATGTACATTTTTTTCCAAAATTCATCGAAGCAAGGACTTCAGAGCTGATCCTTGAATCACCTCCAATTGAAAATTATACAATGTTCTCTGTAAAAACAATGAATGCAATAATCACAGTCTAATTAATTTCACTGCAAAACCAAGTCAACGGTAACATTGACGATAAATCATTTACTGCCACCAAAGGTAGGCTGGCTGTTCCACAATTATATTTAAATATAAATCACCCACATGATTAACAAGCATCAAGCTCATGAAGCTAGATTTATTGTTATATATCCTTTCCCAAATCAAGTCAGTATGATGTATAAAATAATAAAATATCGCAGTGAAGATCAGGACGGCCATCTTTGAGTTCACAGGTCATCTAGTAGCCCGTGGAATTATGATTATTAAAACAAAAGAAATAAGAGCGAATGTTCCGTAAATAAAAGATATAATAAAGACATGGGATATGGGAGAGCTTTATGATCGTATCGTGTATAAGAAATAAAACACGATTTTGTTTATTTATTGCGGTTAATTCTACGATTTTATAGCTTCATTTCATATGTCGTGGTACAATTATATGTATGAGCGTTCGTGTCTTGCTTTAAAAGACGGCTAGAAAATGGTATCAAATATCTTCATTAACTTCCATGAGTTTCAGAGGAATGACTTATTAGATGATACCTACAGGGTATTCAGGATAATCCACACAGGTAATGGGCAAGTAAACTTACCAAAAGTAGTTTCCGTATCTTTCCTGAGTATTTCGTTTGTTGCGAAATGAAACGGAATATCAGATAAAAAATGTTCCAATAGGAATCAAAATTCCATTCAAAATACTGGAGTTGTGGAAAATATAGCGAAAATGTGACTGACTGATTGATCGTAATAACAAGTGATTTGGTTATTGATTCGGGGAAAATCGTATGTACTTGCCACAATACCTTCTACATGGTAAGCAGCTTTTTTCAACAATTTTAGGAACATCAGAAGCGATGATGAAATACAAACCATTAGACGAGATTCAGTCCTCCCGGATTATCAAAGTGGAACGATTTTCATCATGGAATTTTTGGTGGGTCATAGAATAGCATGAACATTTCACTAATAACCATAAAGTAGACAACCGTCAATAAGTTAAACGAACAAAATGGAGGGTTAATTAGTTATCAGAATACCTTTTTAGGACTTGAAAATAGCTGAATGAAATACATACAACTGATTCATAATCCGAAAAGAAATATACATCTGATCTGTATTTATGGGAACCAATGAAGCATTATAGACGTAAAACGTAAGAACTAATTTTCATAGACCTGAATTCATTAAGAAACGAAAGTCACTGAAATGAGAAAACTCAGTAATCGCAAAACTCAATAACCCAAGCTGTTCATAACATAAAACCATCTAATTCAAAAACTAATAAACACAATTTTACCAAATCATCATGGAATCCTATATAGAAAATTATAACCAACAATTTGCCCGAAAGTAAATTTGTAGTATCGAAAAATCCATGGAACCGAAATTTGTAACATATGGAATGATCAAAATCAAGATCCAGCAAAAAGTGTGGAGGGAATAAGCGAATAATAAACCAGCCTCGTTAAAAAATTGCTCTATAATCTCCTAGATAACGGTCACACTATTAAATTAAATCACGTCGCATGGATTCAAAACAAATCGTTCTTCAAATCTGTTCCTTTTGTGATTTATTTGAAGATTCATATTGATTCTTCGATAATTCTGGTGATGAAAAGGAATGTAACCCCGACATCAGAATTTATATTAACCGCACGCTGCGCCATCTCTGAGATAATAGACTAACCAGCGATTCACATGCTGATAGTTTTCGAGTTTACTATTTATTTGACTTTCAATATGTTAATTTTTGGTCTTGTGTACTTATTCGACGATTTTAATCCTTATGACAGCCGAATATTACGCTTTGCAGACTGACGATATTCTGTTATGATATTTTATCATTTTTAAAACGTTTCGATTTTGTAAATTGCTGGTTTGATCGAATATCCGTGTCCACATTTTCGTTTATTCTCATTTTATGATTTTACAGTTTTAACTTCATGTGATGTTCAGTTCATCGAATTTCGGTTCTTCAAAAGTCTGATGTAATTATTTTGGATTCCGGCATGATTCGTTTTTGATAAAAATTTGTTATTGAATTTTTCTTTTGTTACTGACACTAATATTTGGACTACCCTGTATAATAACAATAACTTAAATATATTACAGATATATTTTGAATTCCATTCCAAGATTACAACAGTTACAAACTCACATCTTGAGTGAATATTTGTATACAAATATCATATTTTTGTTTTAATATATGACCACCCTGTATAAAAACCAAATTGTCCATTTTTGGACCTCGTAACCAGATGATACTGAATATGTACTTCCAAGACTCAAAAACATATCATGGACCTCTTAAGAATACAGGATGTGACTATGTGTGAATACTGGGCCCGAGGACTATTAGCCGTCCGCCTAACTAAACATTTAAAAAAACGGCCCTTAGAATTTATTCAGCCTACCTCAATATCTTCAAATCAATCAGGATATCTCAAAATAACAGTTCTAATAATTTCGGTAGTGATAAATGAAAATAAATAACAAACATTTCACTTTACTAACTGATTGATGCCCTTTCCAGTGTTAGGTATGCCTGAGCAGGTATGGCACTGGGCTCCCATCGCTGGAGGGAGACTTAATCTCAGAGGATTTTTAGAAAGCGCGCAGCTGAATCGCTGTAAATGAGCAGGTGAAAATTCATTCCCCGAGAGCTAAAAGAGTTCAAGCCCTGCTACACGAAAACACACAAGCTCCTCTGGTTGTGGGATATGATACCAAACCCACAACGCATCATGAGGCAGCAGCGACATACACAGACGAGGTAAGTATATTTTATGATGTGGAATGAATTGAAACCTTGTTTAATGAGCCAACTTCTGCCAATCGCGGTATATTCGAGGTCACCCACTTACAATTATTGAGAAACTCCAACGAAAATCTGGTAAGGTGTTCACATGGATTATTCTTTTTCGTTGTTGTTGATGTCATCCAAGTGGCCAGAATTATGATTCCATCCAGCAACCAACGGACTAATCCGATGAACAAAAACTACAATTTGATAAACTCTACTACAAGACGGGAGATAGACTTCATCTTTGAACTAACCAGGATCTCATTAACGAAAATATGAAACTGTTGTGGATCGATTAGGAAAACTCCTCTACTTAATCGAGTAAGATAATGGATATACAATCAAACGGAACTACAATCGGCTAGGATTATGTCAGGTTCCTAAACATAATCAATCAGATTATTTCCTTATATATCTGAGATCATCAAGATCAATCTCAAATCGCTCTCTCCAAGAAACCAAACACTGTGACGTTTCCTGAACAGTCAGTTACACCACAAATCAGTTTCTCCAACAGAAATAGATCCACCTGCTATAACATCATCTTATAGTAACAGAGGAATCGCAGTAGAACATCATCTGTTCGTGGATTGCGATGTTCTACTAGAGTACGAAAACCAGTCGAAATAACAGTAGGGAGATTCGGAAATGAATTACTATGATTATTAAGAAACTTCCATGACATGTCTGCGATATGTTTTCAGTTGAGGTTTCAAACTACAATAAAATACATAATGGAATTTTTCCATGCTGAACCAATATTTTCCACCCTGTATTGTTCTCCTGAATAATCAAGAATAGCATCCTCATTAACCTACCATTGAGAAACAGAAACAATGAAATATATAGTTCGTTTCCAATAATATTTACCAGCAGGCAACGCATTACTCATACATTCTCCAATTAGTTCGGCATATTTTTCAAAATCGTCCAATTCAAATCGGTTGTAGATCATGCGAGCCTTGTGTATAGAAAACATCTGACACTCACCTGTAGCGTACACACTCTAGATTATAGCTCAGCGAGCGGTATTTACCTCTTAAACATAAATAAAAGTTTGACGTATCTATAATTGCACACACCAGATATTAGTCGACGTACCAATGAAAAAAAAAGAAGCAACCCGTATTAATATGATCGGTAGTTTTGATTTATTGGGGCCTCCTATGATGGCGAGCACAGCGGGGTGCTCTTACTGAGGTTACGCCACTGTGCAATCCATTCAAAGCGTATGCTTTAGCCTAGGTGGAAAAAGGATGGAACATGGAGTTTTAAATTGTGTTATAAGTGATGTTTTATCTCTCTGTGTGTTATTAAATGCATTTTCCATACGCACTACTTTATGTGTCCAACGGACAGGGCCGGAGTTACATGAAAATGTATGCAAATAGTACGGAAATAATTTTTTGTGATGTATTTTGTTATACTGGTTTTGAATATATCCACGAGTTATCGATGAGTTAGTTGATAGACTTCGGGACAAGAATTAATCTTCAACGTTGACTTAACTATGCTCTCTGAGCGGTTAAAGCAATAACAAGAATTTCATTGTATCATGTAAAACGTGAAACAATTGTTAGAGCATTGAAAATGTAAAACTGGTAGTTTGGTACAAAAAAGTATAATACAATGTAAGTGACATAAAAGTCTCTAATACTACATGCAAGGCATGCCGTGGAGCGCTTCAGACCATAATGCGGTCTCAGCAAACTCTAGGTGGAATTACGAGTGTTATAATTTCACTGATATTCGTATGGAACAGTTATGGATAATGAGAGGTCCGAATCTATTTGAACTACACCTCTCCCAAAGTCCTAAGAAAAAAATAAGTCAATACGCCTGATGTAGTCCTCCTTGACCACCCAACTAGGATGATTTTTGTTGTTCCACTCCAGGCGACATTAATATCTGTCGAAGAGAGCAGGAAAGATGGACAAAATTTCGAGCTCATTTTTGTAACACCGCAATCTGTTCTGTTTTATAGATGTTTTCATGGCAAATATTCTCCTGTTTACACATTCCCAGTTTCATCGAGATTGACCAATCGTGTACAGTCTTTATACCCCTTTTTCGCCTCTATGAACTTATGAATACTTGTCAACCAAGAGCAAGAGCAAGAGCAAGGGCGAGGGCGAGGGCGAGGGCGAGGGCGAGGGCGAGGGCGAGGGCGAGGGCGAGGGCGAGGGCGAGGGCGAGGGCGAGGGCGAGGGCGAGGGCGAGGGCGAGGGCGAGGGCGAGGGCGAGGGCGAGGGCGAGGGCGAGGGCGAGGGCGAGGGCGAGGGCGAGGGCGAGGGCGAGGGCGAGGGCGAGGGCGAGGGCGAGGGCGAGGGCGAGGGCGAGGGCGAGGGCGAGGGCGAGGGCGAGGGCGAGGGCGAGGGCGAGGGCGAGGGCGAGGGCGAGGGCGAGGGCGAGGGCGAGGGCGAGGGCGAGGGCGAGGGCGAGGGCGAGGGCGAGGGCGAGGGCGAGGGCGAGGGCGAGGGCGAGGGCGAGGGCGAGGGCGAGGGCGAGGGCGAGGGCGAGTTCGAGGGCGAGGGCGAGGGCGAGGGCGAGGGCGAGAGCGAGGGCGAGGGCGATGGCGATGGCGAGAGCAGGAGCAAGGAGCAGGAGCAAGGAGCAAGGAGCAGGAGCAAGGAGCAGGAGCAAGGAGCAGGAGCAAGGAGCAGGAGCAAGGAGCAGGAGCAAGGAGCAGGAGCAAGGAGCAGGAGCAAGGAGCAGGAGCAAGGAGCAGGAGCAAGGAGCAAGGAGCAAGGAGCAAGGAGCAGGAGCAGGAGCAGGAGCAGGAGCAGGAGCAGGAGCAGGAGCAGGAGCAGGAGCAGGAGCAGGAGCAGGAGCAGGAGCAGGAGCAGGAGCAGGAGCAGGAGCAGGAGCAGGAGCAGGAGCAGGAGCAGGAGCAGGAGCAGGAGCAGGAGCAGGAGCAGGAGCAGGAGCAGGAGCAGGACCAGGACCAGGACCAGGACCAGGACCAGGACCAGGACCAGGACCAGGACCAGGACCAGGACCAGGACCAGGACCAGGACCAGGACCAGGACCAGGACCAGGACCAGGACCAGGACCAGGACCAGGACCAGGACCAGGACCAGGACCAGGACCAGGACCAGGACCAGGACCAAGACCAAGACCAAGACTCAATAAATCTTCCCAAGACCAAGACTTGAATTTCGAGACCAAGACCAAGATCAAGACTCTCCCCCAAGGGTATTGGTACTGGTCTTGAAATAAAAATAGTGAATTTAAATCTACCCCATATTAAGAATATTTTGATGTAAAATTTTACAGCATTTCAATTAAAATTTTTTATTTTCCATATAGTAGGTTTATAAATTTTGTTCATGCAAAATCGAAAATACATTTTTCAAAATCTGTATTGCAGTTATACAGTTTACAACACATAGGTGTATGTTATGAGGTCGCAGTGGTTAATAAGTATTGCAATTTCCTCGGGATTACGATTCCACCACTATGCCGCAACCGCTCTGGTCTCTGGTCTGTCGGGCGTCGACCTGTGTGCTGTATGGGTCTAATTTTATATTTATTTAAGATTTCTACAAATTATATTATGATGTTAATATGAAAATAATTTATTTCGCTCATTTTACTCGTACAAATTGACAATTGTTGAAGGCTGTGAAATACGAAACAACTATTATATGCATATGCACTGTTGGACAATTGAATTGAGCAATTAAAATTTCTAGACAAATTTGTATCTAAGACCAAGACTATCAAGATCAAAGAAAAAAATTATTTTGTTCTTAATGAAGTACGGGGGTGTGGCTGCTCAAAGTGGGACATATGTTTTGAAAAGATTTTTTGGGTCAAATTTTGAAACATCCTTCCTAAAAATCAACAATATTCGAATCTAGTATATTGACACTCTCAGACATGTGGAATGAAAAAAATATTTGCGACAAAAAAAATCAATTCGTAGAAACCAATATAAACAGTTTTATCGTATTTTTTTCAGAATTCCGGTAATGCAATAATGTACTAGAAGTTCCATTTAAAAATCAAGGATTGATATTATTTCTGGCTGAATCGAGAGTCCGACCAAATCGTCAAACACGCCAAAATGTGACACTTGACTTTTATTTTGACTGTGTCGCATTTCATTTAGATCTCTTAAAGAACAAAGTAAAATAGGGGTGCTATTTTTATCGTTGTTCCCTGGTATAAATGGTATAAACGGGTAACACAAAAACCACTTTTGACGGTAAAAGTTGAAAAAATTATTTATCAAAGTTGTTTCGTGTGCATCATTCACTTAAGGTGGCAAAGTGGAGCACAATACTATAAAAATCGAGTTGCCATAACGGCAATAATTTATAGCGGTTATTTAACATGAAAAAGTAATAATATAGGGTGAGCATGCGAGCCTTGTCATTTATCGTGTTTGCATATAATTCGAATTAAAAAATAAATTAAGCTGTATGAGGATTTGCCATGAAACCCGAGAAAGTTTATGCGGTGTAAATCTTGGCGTGATTTATTAGGATACATTTTTCAAATAATCAACGACTGCTTTCGATAAGGGGTCAACTAGGGTAAATACAGTTATTAAAAATATCAGAAATTCTCATTGCCTAATTGGATTGGGACACGCCGTGGCTTAACGCTGATACAATCTTTGTGAATATTCGACCGACATTCGGTTCTTGAAAAAATACCTCAAACCATAAATACATAAGACAATTTTGAAAATGTGAGATTCTCAGAAAGTTGATTGTACCAATACATTTTTTTAAAAACTTAATTGGTGAGTGTCTCCTTCATCTTTTTTTATTCTTCCATATTTCCTATTTGATTTCGTGCTGGTCCATATATTTTAGTAGATACGCAAAATATCCGACAGATACTCGGTAATTAAAAACAGGCAGAGAAACATTAATAAACATATTCGAACCGATTCACATTCCGTTCGATCCGCACTTTTTGTATTATGGAGACCGAGATATCATCAGGACGTACACTTTCACGATTATGCGCCGTCAGACACACCAGTAAAACATCGTCTATGCGTTGCTACATTGCAAAGGTATGGAATAACGATTTCCTAAAGAGGACTCAATGCATTCCAAATAATATTCTATATATGATAGACTGATATACTGATATAAGGACTGGTTTAAAATCATTCTGAGTAAACTGATAATATGATATTTACGCTAACTAGTAGGTAGACGGCTCCCAATAGCAGACCCTCGATTGAAAATGTCCAAAAATACTCCAGCCAGCTTGATAGTTCGGAAATAAATATGTATTGGTTTAAGAGTAAAAGTCCATTTATAAAGAAATATTTATCGTATTTGAAATTTTAGTGGCGTAAACGTATTCCTATGGTAGGATTCAAAATTAATTCGAATGAGAAAACCAGGTGAATGTTTAATAATTTGCTAGTTTCATGGCTCTGCTGAAGTTGTGATTAGGATGGTCGGAATGGAGCCATATTATGAAATCATTGTATTGCTTTCACAGTACGTAAAGTTATACTTTTCAGCACTAGTGCGTTAAAACATCAACGGTGCATAATTGTATATTACATTACTGGTGCGGAAAGTAAAATTTTTCACAAGAGTGAGAAATATTGTATCACAAGGCGCATGCCGAGTGCGACAATCCCAGGTGTATGAAAACCCACTTTCGTACAAGTAATGTGCACTATTTTTCCTAAGAAAAATTATTTCACCAACTAATATCGATGTAATTGATCACTATTTTTAGAACTTGGAACGTGTTCCAGTCATCATATTCCGGAGAAAACATTGACACTATTGATTTAAAATGAAGATTTAAATCTTACCTTTAAAAGGTGGTCACTTGGTGAATGAAGCACAAATATCTGTCAGTTGTAATTCAATGTCCGTCGTGGTATTTGCCAGGGAAGTAGTTGTTTTCTGACGGATGTTTGCCTGTTATTTTCCACTTTGTGGAAACGCTTAGAGAGAAGGGTACCCCGTATTCTTTCAACATTCATTTACATTGAATAATTATTTTGAAATGCAACAAATTTTCTTCGACATGACACCTACTAGATTGTTATTGTTAACAATAAGATCAAAATCATAATTAGACACACTTCACTATCAATGATTATTACGAGTACAGAATATTCTGTGATAAGACGTCTTCCCTAGCTCGTACAAGTCTTTCGAACCCTTCTGAGGGTTCTGCTAGTAAGAGTGCAGCCGGTTGACGGAAATAACAATTTTAACATAACAATATCTGAAGAGCATTTGTATGACCAATTAGCTCAGTGGGTTGTCAATGTGATTTTTTGAAATCGTATCCCACCAATGTCGTTTTTTTAATGTGAAGACGGAAAACGTTTGATTTTGAAGTAAGTAGATTGTATTTTATGCTCAGATATTATAAATTTCATAGCTTGAAGTGCTGAATCTGAAGAGAAATTACGCATTCGACAGCTTATCCAATTGGAGGCCATCCACTGTCAATGGAAAATTCAAATTCCACATGATGAAACATTCTAAATAATGGAACAATTGTAAAAATTCTCCGATATATCAACTTTCGTAAAAAGCTTTTTTATTCACGCATGACGTTTACTGGATAAGGCTCAAAAATGTCATATCAGTAAGTAACCTATATTGGATATTTTACCTGATTTCACGGCAAATTGCTAATGGAAAATGGATAAACGATTGTTTCATTATCATGAAATTCAGTCTAAGTACTACAATTTGAAAAACAAATATCAAATTATTCATTCAATGAAATACGAGGGTTTTTGCTGCTTGAAGTGGAACACACTGTATAAACGTTATATAGAGCATTTCTGAACTGTTCATATTCTCTTCTGTACTCGTCCATTCTGATAAAAATATTACTTTGGACGATTCATTGTCCATTGTTCATGTCGTCCATAGATAGTATTGCTGAATTCAATAAATAATTAAAAAGTGAGGTGTGAATTTCAATGAATTATTTCAAATTCCCCAAGTAAATTTTGCTAGAAAATTCTCCACATACATTAAACAATAGCAAAAGGTTACTCTAACATAAATATTATATTACGCAATCGAATCAGTTCTTTCTTTATCGTAATTAACTTTTTTAAAGTAGAAATTGCTATTAATTCAATGCCCATCACAATGATTCCTAACGCGTTGCTTTGAAGTATTTTTTTCTCAAATCGTAAGGGTTGAAATTCAAAACCCCTTTGCCCGACATGAATCAAATTGCACAGTAAATTATTGGTTACCCCTTCATACATTGAAACGTAAAAAAAATCGATTCTTCACCCTTTTTCTCTTTATCGCACCTGGACTCAGATAAAAAAACATTACGACAAATGCATATCATTCATATTCATGAAATAGTACATGGAGCAAATATTTAACATCTACTTTTTATTATCCCGATATCAGATTATTTTTTTCATTATTTACGTCTTCATTAGATATTTACCTTTCATAATTTTTTATTTCACACTCTTGCTTGCTATCGCGTGCATATTAAGTCCAAGTTATACTAATTTCCGAATGCGACCTGAAATGTATTTGTTCTATTTTGAAAAAAAGTGTACGTTTTTATCGAACAATAAATATTTATAATTTATTTCGTGAGCTTTATTAATTTATTACACCTCAGATAAGAAAGAAAGCCTTCGTTGAAAATGTATTTTATGATTTGAGAACGCTTAGGCAGGTTTGAAAACGTATATGAAGCTAAGAGGACTTCTTGGAAATTCTCTACGGAATGAATGAAATGGACAACAAAGACTACTTGTCAAAGTTTCTTTATCAGGAGTCACATAAGGACGAAAAACAAATAGAATTTTGACGTAAGGATATTGTTACGAACCTGATATTCAATAGAAAAGTTGTTAATTATAATGAGAAGACGAAAAAAACTCTGGAAACGCTAATTATTGTTCTAGTTCATAGTGTCGATATTTTAATTGTAGTCTCGAATTTCTTCATTGATCTAGAAATATAGTGAAATATACTATACTAGTAATCTAATTTTAAGGTTTGACAGTTGTTACACCATATTGTCTATTATGGATCGTTTGAATTATCGGATCAGTATCAAATAAATCAGTATTTTGAACCTTTGTTACAATACAATTCAAGTAATAGAAACTACCGATACACCAAAACTACGACAATTCTACTCGACGCACGTTTCGCCAACAAATTCAGCATCTTCAGGAACCCAAAAGCTTACTGAACTAAGTTTAACTATTATAATACAATTCATACCACTTATTCAATTGAAACTTAATATCCTAATATAACTGTTTTACTAGTTTTGGAATGTACATGATCCCACGTATGGTGATCTACACTCATTTCTTCTGGTATTGAAAAACGTACATGAGTAATTTGCTTTTTGAACTGTACTTCCATGGCCCTTCTAGTTTGAAAATGTCAATCCAGAATCAAAAATCACCAAATTTATACAAAGAAAACGAAGTTGGATGGGCGGAGAAGAAACAATATTGTTTTTATTTTGGAGCGATTTGGAATTAAACCTGACCTTATTCAATCCAATGTTCCCACAGTTTTCTGATAAAACTAATTTGTGATTTTTAGTTGTATACTTTCTTTTCTAAAATGTTTTATCTATAAAAACTTCATTTTGAAAGAAATCAGATGAAGACGAAACAAATGATAATTGATTCACTTCAAGTGAATTTTATCATCATTGAACACAAAATTAATGCTCAAGACAACAATCGAGACAAGTGAACATCAATCAGTCATCAATCGATTAGGCCGAAGAAGACCACACAGCGTCTGACTGAATTACCAATAAATAGGTATAATACCCGCGTTATCTTCAGTCTGCGACATTGCTGAGCCATGAGAATATGAAGATATAGTTCAGGCGAAACCAAACATCAGCGAATTTCGCGATTTTTCTGCGAATAAAATGGCGACAAAACATGCCGCAATAAATTTCAACTATTTAAACTTTTTCCAAATTCGCACAAACCACGGAACAACAGAATTCATATCAAATTATTGTTTGCCTTCGCCATATTGTTTCAACTAACTTGATAAATATCATTAGATGTTGATTGAATCTTAGTTTTGATCGCAAAATGATTTCATTTGTATATATAAGCTTTTACAATCCATTATGAAAGTTTGTCAAATATTCCATGCTGTAAAGTTAAGCAAGATTATTACAAGGAGATGCGGACGTATGATTCCAATAAATATTTTATTTACTTTCGGGCGACGAACTGTTATCCACAGTGGGGACAAAACTGAAGAGGGTGACTTCAGGTTTGGAACCATTGCATTCTGCAAGAAATGCTCTGGTTGTGACTGAGTTATGTATTATATAGAATTTACATATTATTTGCCCCATACAATGTTAAAGCCGTTTTGAAAAATCAGATACGTTTCTGATTTTTCCAACATATTATATAGATTACAATTTTTTTCATTATCCGGAAGAACACGCAATTTGTGATAACACTGTTCTTCAAAATTGAAAATCGGTTGACAAATAGCGGAGATACATTTGATTGTTCAATCGAACCAAGTCGGCCATGAACATCATCAAATCATCACAACTGACGAACGGCGTCAACATTTACGAGAGGAAGGTTCGAGGTAAGATACAGCTGAAAATTGAGCTTCTCATGTAATTGCAGCAACGATATTTTCCAACAATATTTCTTCATTATTTGTACGAATTAGAATAGTTAGGTACCCCAAGAAGTTCAGTGCAAGAAATTTCAGCATCAGTACGTGTTATTGAAATGGGCTTTATTTGAATATTCCAATCACTAAGTGGAGTTAGAACTATAACTAGGCATTTTGTTCACTGATAGATCATTGAATAATATTTGTTTGAACCGAAATTTTATTTCAATCATTCCTAACTTACTGTATGCATTGGAAACATGTGATTAATCCTACTTGTTAAAAAAAAATTCATGAAAACCGACTCATCGTTCATAATATTGCAACTCAATAGATATGATTGGTTGAATATGGCCTAGTTTTTTCAGTGTATACCTACTAGCGAACAGTATTTTCTCTCGATGCATATTTGTGCTACTCCTGATTCGGAATTAATTTTTCCTTTAAATCTACATTTCCAGTCGCTCCGCCAGCATTTATAATTCGTTGCTGGGAATGAGGGTTTTTCCATTTATTTTCTGTCGAAATAGATGGAAATTTGCAATATTCGAAAGATAATTAGAACAAACTCGCCCAAAGGCACGTCTTGTTGCATATTCATGACATGTTTATCTCAAACTTATATTATCTTTAACTTTAGTTAAGTCTACCGTACGTCTGCCGATGGATTAATGGTATGTCTGTCGATGAGTATGTACTAAATTGGACTGGTAAATAGGTATATAAGTCAGAGAAATAGTATATTGAAATGATTGACAATCATATTTTTTCATTTCCAAATGTAACTGTGATGCTACAAGAAAAGTTTTTGAGTACGAGATATAACAGTGAAGTTATTTCTGCCAAAACCAGATGATATACAGGGTGTCCCAACGAAAACTTTCCACACGGATTTACTGGGAAATGACAAATTATTTTCGGAAACGCTGAAACACGTCGATTTTGATTTCTAGGGGGACACATGTCATTGATGAATTTATTCATGCAACTTCATCCCCCTGACAGGGGCGGCTACCCCATTGCGAATCATCATAGGGAAGTTGGATCGAGTGATACATCATCTTAAAGCTCTCGTCATTCTCTACCCAAACGTTCATATTTTTTCAAAATCGAATGACTGGTAATTGAGATTAGTGTGGTAATAGGTTTAATTTAAATAATCAATATCGTACGTGTTCTTATCGAAATTCAATTTTTTAATTGCTCGAAATGAGCCCCTCCTACCTCCATACAATGATAAAGTCTACTTTCGAAACTATTACGAACGATTGCCAATACTTCTGCAGTTATTCTGCCGCACTCGTTTACAATTCGACCACGTAGATCCTCTAGTGACTCTGGCGGAGTGGCAAAAACTTTGCTTTTGAGATGCCCCCATAAAAAATAATCCAACGGGTTGAGGTCCGGTGATCTAGCTGGCCACTCAATTGGTCCTCGTCGCCCTATCCAATGATTGGTATATCATTCATCCAGAAAGTTTCTAACCGCCACTGCATAGTGAGGTGGTGCTCCATCTTGTTGAAAATGGAGGTTGTCTTCCAAATAATCTCCATCGTTTTCGATAATATCCGTTATCATGGGATCGATGGCATTCTCAAGAAGATTTAAATACATTTGTCCATTCAAATTATCATCTATAAAAAGTGGTCCAATAATATTTTTGCCAACAATACCACACCAAACATTCAACTTCTGCGGAGTTTGTGTGTGGACCTCACGTATTAACCTGGGATTGATATCGCTCCAGTAGCGGCAATTGTGACGATTTACGTTTCCATTAACAAAAAATGTACTCTCGTCTGAAAAACAAATATTGAAGAGCAAATTGGGATTTGTTCTCAGACGCTCAGACATTTCCTCACAAAACTGTTGACGTCTGTCAAAATCGTCTTCGTTCAGTTCATGAACAAGTTTTAGTTTGTATGGATGGAATCGCTGTGACTTGAGAATTCTCTGAATACTCGATCGCGCTACACCTGACGCGTCGGCCAAGCTTCGAATACTTTGAGTAGGATCCATAGCCACGTGTCCCAAAACCGCTACCTCAACAGCCTCGTTCCTTATCAGACGTTCAGGATGATGTTTCTGGTTTCCCACAGACCCAGTTCTTTCGAATTTCTCAATCAACGTTTGAACATAGGTATGAGATGCATTTTTCCCTGGATGCCTTGTATTGAAAATTCTAGCTGCAGCTCTTAGACAATCATCATTTTTGTAGTAAAGTTTCACTAACTCAATTCGTTCTTCTAATGCGTAAACCATTGTCAGGCAGAAACTTAACTCACAGAATACGAATCAAATGATATTTCCATAAGAATCATGCGAACTGTGAATTCATGCTGAGAACATACACGCAGGAGAACCATAAAAAACAGGTATTTTTTGTCTATGAAAAAGTCAACAGAACAAAAACTAAGAAATATGGTTTCCGGGCTTCAGTGCCGTGGTCGGTTCACCTCTGTGGAGGAGGTTCCTTTGGGCGTTTTGCTCACAATTGGGGTGGGCATCTTCCGCTTGTAATGTTGTATTCGCGAATAGCGACATAAAACTGATACTTGGTTGAAAGATCTTCGCAATTAATAGTCCCAGCCTGGCTACTTACTTTGTTTTGACTAATTTGTTTTCGTTTTTTGTGGGGTCACTGGGTTACCTGACCGGATGGGATGTTGCCATTTTCTATCTGTCTACTCATTGAGTCTTAAAATAGTTAATAAATTGAATTTGAATAGGAACAGGTATGATATTGACTATTTACATTGAACCTGTCAACAACACTAATTTCAATTACCATTCATTCGATTTTGAAAAAATTATAGACGTTTGGATAGAGAATAAAGAGAGCTTTAAGATGATGTATCACTCGACCCACGTTCCCTATGATGATTCGCAAGGGGGTAGCCGCCCCCGTCAGGGGGATGAAGTTGCTCGACTAAATCCATTACTAACATGTGTCCCCCTAGAAATTAAAATCGACCTGTTTTCGCGTTTCCGAAAATAATTTGTCATTTCCCAGTAAATCCGGGTGGAAAGTTTTCGTTGGGACACCCTGTATATATATTTGTGGGTCTGAATGTATGTTTCTATGAGTAGCAGATATTAGAAAAGACCAGTAGAAGTTGTTGTTTATAGTTTGTCTATTCGAAGATTATACAGGCTGTTCCGCAACGTATCCAAAGTGTTTCAACTATAAATGTACTTTTAAATAATAAGTTTATATCCTAAAAAAAAGTTATAAAAGCCCATTAGGAAGCAAGATGAAAATTGGAATAGTTTGTGAGGAAACACTCTACAAAAGTGGTTCAAAGTTTTTTCTATATTGACTTGCTAACAAGCTTGAACCAGCAGTATCATCCAATTTGCACTATAGCAGTACATACATATCTGGTTGAACAATTTCTAATACGTTATGAAATACCTATATACAGTGGGTTTCACTTCTCATGGAAACACCCCTGTATCTTCCGTATATTTTCAGGGTAGAACTATGAACTTTTCAAGATCGATAGATAGCCTGAAAATGAACTAACTGTACGAAAGGAGTCATCATACGTGATATACACTGGTGCGTTTCCATAGGAAGCGAAACAAATTAGAATATTTCAAAACTGAAATTTTGCCAGGAAACAAGTGTATTATTAGTAATTTGGGGACCCTGAACACGAATCCGAAGGAATTTTGGGACAATTTTGCCCCCTAATATAACTTTCTGGCGCGCGCAGTGTATATCACGTAGGATCACCCCTTTCGTGCAGAAAGTTCATCTCTAGTGTATCTATCGATTTTCATGATTTTTCGTCTGAAATTACAAAAGATACGAGCATGTGAAACACACCGAATGAATAATGATTTATATTCCATAGATAAATTCATTCAATACTAAATATAATTTTTTCCGCGATCCCGGTTAAGATTCAAAATGGAAATAAGTATGATGTTTCAAGTGTTCAGTTAGTTTGTCTAATGAAACCATGCAGATCTTTTTTAGAATTGTTTTCACATTCCTGAAATTTTATTCATCGATTATAACAACAAGATGACTTTTTAGTGAAAATTCTTCTGCTGTACAATTGCTAGCACACAATGATGGAAAAAATTCTGCGTATTGTGGGAATAAGCACATAAGTCAAAATACCGCATTTTTGTATTAAGTCATATTCGTCGAAAACGACTGCAAATGTATAACTGTGTAAAATCACATAAGTCAATAACGAAACGTAAGTAGGTTAAAATGATTGTATGTATACACATTAGTCGAAATACTACGATAGGTATACGGTGGGTAATAATAATATAAGTCAGACTTATGTTAAGTGGCTCATTTTGACTTATGTGCTTTTTCTCCCTATACGCAGAATTAATAATACAGACTAGAAGAAAATTTCTTGAGGCTAGAAATATATGTATTCAGACACCAAAGTATCGAAGGGTCAACAAGGACAAAATACTGTTCAAACTCGTTTGATGTCCCAACTATTCACGTTACCCCATTATTTCACCAATGCTGTGAAATAAATTTCATTTTGACTCATTTTCTGTTCTTTCCAATATTATCAGAGCTAATAAAATCGATAGAATTCCGCTAACTATTCTCGAAACATATGTGTCCGACCTGAAACATCAAGTCTTTTCAAGATGTGGTTTCGATCCTGACAGTCAATAGAAATTATTCCAGAAATGGAGAGGAACATTCATGAATCTTTGAAGAATTTCAAAGAAACATCTAGAAACACTTATTCTTGTTCTAGTTTTTTATGTAAAATATTCTTATTTTCTAGAAATTTCAATAGCTGTTCCAGAAGCAAAGCTTTCCCTATTTAAAATCCATCTGCAAGATTTGAATTTTTTCATTTGAATCGCACTGAATTGATGTGTGTTTTTCATCTATCAGTGTGATGAAGTGGCGTCAAAATAAATTCTTGACTTGAGCTAATGAAGGTTGGTATCCAGCTCGCTTATTCAGATCCTAAAAACACAAAAATATTCGAAAATGTTTATGACTTTGGATCTTTCATCTTTCAAAATGACTCCAATATGTTAAGTTGTAAACTACTTACGGTCACTAACGGTCATGCATAATATGACAAAGATTTCTGTCTAGATATATGGCGGAACGTTTCGAAGTCTGCAGCGGTCACTTCATCCTGAAGCCTAGCAAGAATATTCACTAGTTAGATAGCTACAGCTATAGACCGATCTCACTACTTAGCATTATCATCATGAAGTGACTTATAAAGCTTGTTGAATGGGTAGATTCCGAAGATATAACATAAACTTCCAGAACTATGCACGGAATGAAGGAACCCCTTCAAAACTAACAGAGCAGAATCATAGTCGTGCTGGATATGAACAATTTATGCGATCCCGATTGAGTCTCTCTCTTCGTATCTTCGTGGTGAGTTATCGAGCTGCATGCCATTGACCAATTTTTCTTTACGATCATTATCTTTGCTAGCGAAATGGGTTGGCGCGTCTACAGGGTAGTCCACAGCTGGGTTTATTGAGATTATGAAGGGGCCAGATTATTGCAGATTTATGACTTCCCGCACAAACCATATGGAGCGTTCACTATTTTTCTCAAACAATTGCTCTGGATTCGATCCATAAGAGCTGAGCGAGTTGAGAATTCAGGGTATGACCAGCTGACATACCTTTATGTGTGGTGAGACCTATCAACTCATAACTAATCGAAACATCATTCGTTTTCCAACAAGTAAATGGAAATACCTGCTCCACAATGTTCTAGCCTCCGATCTGATTTGTATACCTACGTGTATGAGTTATAAGTGTGATCGTCAGCAGTCAGAGAAAACGAATATACGCGGATAATATTGATAAAACTCCAAAAGCTCCAAGATTTCCTGGAAATTATTTCCGCCCAGCAATGGTGTTCGTCTGCCTAGTCATTTGTAGCCTCAGCAGTTATTGAGGCATGACAGGATGGGGAATAAAGGAATGGTCATAATAAGTGACAAAAATATTCAATTGGACGCATTACGGGAGCTTGTTTGCGCCAACTCAACCTCAATACCACAAGTACTTTTTTCAAATCCCTTCAACTAGTAGACTCACAATTATTAGAGGGTAAATTAATGAGATCTGAAAACACTGTCAACTCATATACTTCATCAAGCGCTGGACATCTTCTAGGAATGCCAAGACGAAATAGTCCCATTCGAAACTTAACTGAAATCAGACCAATTTCGCTATGAGCTTCGTTCGGGCCAACCCCACAATGAAGCACTCCAAAACCATAAACAGTTAATATTTGGTATAGAAAAGTTCCTTCATTCACAAGTCATCAAAGATACATGGATAACCTGTCAACACCAGCGGGAACTGTCCATACGTCTTCCAAGTGAAGGTAGCCTTTCGATGATTGCCGCCGCGACTTAATGCAGCTGCGACTGGCGACCAATGCGATCTGTACCCCGACTTTGTACGGCACGACCAGAACGATTTAGTATATCATCAGTTGTTTGTTGACTTTCGGTGTATTCAGTACAATTAATTCTCATAATAAGTTGAGATATTGCAAGTTATTACTGGAAGAAGAAGATGATGACGATGTAATCCTACTTCACGTATTGGTGACTAAAAAAAAGAGAAAAGCAATTGAGGAACTATACAAAGCACGTGCAACGTACAAGGTGTTCATCAAAAGGCATCTAAAATATGATGGGGAAATATTTCCTTTATAACATTGTCTCGATATGCAGAGAGGCTGCTGTCATGAATTGGTGGATGCTTAGCCACATATTCAATTAGTTTTTCATCATCTTCACTCGAAAACGGAGCCATTTTATTTTTAATCACTTAGAAAATGTAAATTTTTGCTTCTCAATGCATGCGTCCACTACGGACAATGCGAACTGACTGCTCCTTGAGCAGTAGAGTCGTATGGTCGCTTGGTCGTCTATGTCGCACTTGTCGCGGTCGGATGCTGTTGAAGGAGACCTATCTAATACATTAAAGCAGAATAGATACGACCGGCCGCATTGTCGCATCAATCGGAACGGTTGCACTGGCCGCGACTATCGAAAGGCTACCTTTAGATTGTGCGATCAGAGCACAGCGCTCACCTGTCGGATGGTCATGTGACTAGATTGAAGATGACGCCCTTCATTGCGACTCCATCCACTCAAGAATATAATACTATGAAATGTATGTAAAAAGTTTGATGAAGATATGTACCCAATTGTCACTTCGATCGTGCTGAGATCGCACGTTGATAGGCGAAGCCCCTGTCTCGCATGAGTATTTCGAATACTTTTGGGGGTTGTTCGTGAAGGTGCAGTTGATTGGCAAAAAAATAAAAACAATAAACAAAATTTCGTTATTAAAAGATTCTACCAATCTAGAAAGACGAAAAATTATGCAGGCATAATTCAGTTTGATTTGTAACGACCATTTCAATAAAAATTATCATCAGTACATCCTTGAGATGAATTTACCCGTGTCCCAAATTGATATATATAGAACATAGAATTCAGAAGTGATAGAAAATCACTACGGATCTCTCTTTCACTCGCTAGCGAAGTTCCGAGCAAATAGTATAAAAGCAGAATAATCTGCGGTTTCTGTAATCTATAAGTTGGAAGAGCGAAATATATTAATATATGCAAAATATAAATATCTGCTTTTGAGATATACTGCAATGCTTTGGGGGTTATGCTATGGAAATACTAAATAATTCTTCGGTTTGTTGTCTTTAGTTTTCTTATTCATTTCCATTTGAATATCATGAAATATTTGAGTTCGTCTAGTTTGGTGGTGTATTCCAGTTGTTATGATATTAGGAGCCTAAGGGCTTAGGATGAAAAGAACTGACAAGAAGTATACTTTGAATAATTCAATATTTTATTTCTACATCTACATCTACACTATCTTCATACACATGAATCCATTTAATGTAGTTTACTTTAATATTGATATGTGAGGCAGGCGTGATTTCGGAGGTATTATAGGCAAGGAGGATGTCTGTTCCGTACGTACCCGTCATGATAATGTACTACTGAGACTCATGCATCGGTCTGATTTCTTGATTTGTAGGACTATTGTTTTTCTTTTCATGGGTTCTATGATGTCAAAACACTATCGATTTTATTCACATATAATGAGGTTCACTGCTTCAAGTCACTTTTCACAAAGTGTGCACTTTTAGCAACCTTCGTAAAGTACCCTTTTTTTGTCAGAGAAATGTATTCAGTGAGAAGCTGTATAATGATCCTTGTCTGGTTTCAGCTTAGAGTTGACAGTGGTTCAGTCAATTTCTCTACTTAATAATTAATATCTTCTACTACCTTTGCCGTGATATAATTTTACGGTAGTTATTTTTGTCACTACTGGGCCCAATTCTCCAATAACCAGGACATTTTGATACAGAAGTTCTGATCTTGCATTGATCTTGCGTACTCTGGATTTGAAAAACATCGCTGTACCAGTTACAATTTAAAACTCTTCTTGAGACTTCCACAATAAGTTGCAGGTCCATCCCTAACCTTGCTGTAGACAAAGGAAGTTCTCAAACAATATATCCAGACAATTTAACTTTCCATTTTCCACGATCCATTTCGATAATCTTAGGAAGGAGAGGATTATCATGCATGCATGCAAGTCCGGGGGTTGATCTTAAATTTCTCTGTATGTGGTTAATATTGCTACTAGAGTGGGCATGATCTCAGTATGAATTCTATCGATTAGGCAACAACACAAGTTCAAGAACAAGTTTTCAGGTCTTGTCTTAATTTCTATTAACTACTGTTAATTTAATTTCCGATTTGCTCAATATCTCTTGAAATTTCCAATACTCTAGTTCCAGGAATCTTAGAATTAAACAAAGTACCAAAATTCCATCGAATCGTAGAGTCAGGGAAAAGTCAGTTTTTGCCCAATTAAAGAGGAGTCAATTCTTCTCTCATATCCTCTCGTCCTTATTTCTTTCTTCTCTACAGACTCGCCTGCTGCATTGACAGTTATCCGGTTGCCGGGGGTGCCGCAGTTCTATCTACGGATTTTCCTTAGTACAACGGACAATGGCAATAAGGAGATACCGAAGAGAATAGGACTGAGGAACTATCCTCGAAATACACCTCTTCTGAAGATAACCTGTTCTGTTTGGACTCTGACTTGACCGGATCTTATGGTGATGCGAGTCTTCCAGAGCCACATCAGTTGTCCAATAAATCTCACTATTTGATCAGATACCACATGATAGATCTGCGTGATAGATCTGTCGATGAGTAGGTTCTCCTTGCAGCCAGCGATCCCTTCCTTTTCCTATCTTTGCTTATATATCCGTTCATACATCGGATCAACTGCAAAAATTATCCGCATGTATAAGATGCGGGTGAACATCTTATTGCTTGCACTCAAGCATGTTCTTGGTCTGTAGTTCTTCGGATCAGACAAGTCTTAGTTTGTCAGGTAAGTACAGTTCTCCCCTTGACAAACCAATCTGGAATATATTGCTCCCTATCTAGCTGTAAATTGAATAATAGCTCTTGCTAGATGCTGGTGGGTGCTTGGAAATGTTTTTCACCTATAGTTATTTTACTTATCAGGGCCTGGAGCAGAAAGGTTCTTCGAGCTTCTTCTGGAGTTATGAGATTGCTCAAACCACTGAGCTCAGGCTGACAAAACATTTAAAAAAAAAGCTTCGAACTGCGTAAGGGCTAGAGTATCTACGTTGAATTGTTTCGGAAACTTATATGTTCTTCCAGAAGGTTTCCACCTGATCAGCCGCCGCCGGGTCATCTACAACACGTATAGGCTCTTGGAATAAGCTAGAAGGTTCACACTCTGAGGAATACTGGAACACCAGCTGATACCAGCTAACACCGCCTCATTTCCTCAGAGGCCCTGCATATTCTGGTGCTACTTCACACCTATTCGAAGAGCACCAGAGATTGGTGTTATTTCTGAACATTCCCATGTGATTCCTGTGAATTTGAATTGCGTGTAAAGTAATATCAACCTGTTGATATGTGTGATACTATTTGAGTAAGTTTTGCACCAGTCTGATGCAACATTAGCAACACCATGTAATCAAGTCTGCAATAAGATATGGTTTTTATTTACACCATTTCATTGCATTTTGTACCAGAATGATATCGACTCGTTTAGTATCTATCTGATGAGAATCTATGAAGTTACGATACCTTTGGGTGTAAAACAAAATAGCTTCAATCTATTCTACTTTTACTCAAATGCAGCGTATATTATTTTTGATTCAAAGCTCAATCATTGTGGAAATGATTGTAATGGAAATACAGTCTTACCAGAGGTATTAGAACGAAGAAGTGTATGATCATCACTTTCAATACTTGGTGGATTAAATTGAAGAAGAAATATTCAGCTGAATGTGGATCACACAAAAGTTTGATAGTCGCAAGATAAATACAAAATCTGATAATTTTCATGATGAAATTTATGAAAATAACACTAGGTGGTGTTATCTTTCATAAGAAATATCTAGTTTTTGATTCACAAATAGTTTGCAGTTCACAGTATGAAATCAAATAAAAATTTCATGCAGTTCTGATTCTGAATTCACTTTCGACATAAAGTAATATAGATTACACCGTAGAACACCATGATATCAGATTTTAAATACTTATGATAGGAGAGTATAATTCTGGTATGGAATCAAATCAGTGTTATTTCCAATAGTCTGGTATCAAAAAGGACACCAAGATATTTCATAGAGTGTATCGGGGAACTTTATGTTTTCCTTTGTTTTGCCTTGCAGCTGCCAGTATTCGTATCCTATCAAAATAGTGCTGTTTTATAATAAGAATCACACTTTGATTCAGTATATGGTGAGCTTGTCTCAATTTTGTGTCAAATCGCAGTACTGCAGGTGTGAAGGGCCTATTAGCCGACACGTAGTTCATCGCACATTGGATACGATACGCATGTTGTCTCACCGACTTGATCTTAGTTTTCATCTTGTGTATGCGTCGTGCATGTCCTCCAATCAGAGGGGTAGTAACCATTCTCTCTTCTTGGGACAGAGTCTGGTCCACTTCATGCACGGCAGAGCTGACCTGCCATTATTATTACGTCTGGAAACTTTCCAAATGCATACAGAATATCCCACAATTCATGGAAACAGCACCGTAACTTTGTAACGTTATTATTTTTCCTCTTTCAGCTACTCAGAGTTTTAGAATTCGATTTATATTTATTAGACTGATGCCTACCTTAATAACTTAATTGTCATCGTAGTGTGTTTTTTTTTAATATCACATGACATTTTGTTTTGTTCAACCCACTTCCCTCTTCACTGAAGCTTAGCCGCGAGCCTACCCTGTCACTCTACCAGCTTTTGGACACTTCTCAAAAGCGTGGTGATCTTGCCTACTAGATTACTTTAATTGCATGACGGTGGCAACTTCTGTAATTGTTTACGTAGATTTGCGAAACCTCCAGAATAGATAGACATTTCCGAATAATTGTAGTTGAAAACAAAATAGGTTAGAAAAATCTTCTAAATAACGAGAAATTCTAGGCATATGAATTTCTGTACATTTTTATTGATCTTCTTATAAATAATTCCATCTGTTCATCTGAAGAAAAAAACGTTCCCCTATTTTAGTTCATAAGCTGTAACGTGAGCTAGTCTGCAATAAACTCTTTCAAATAATATCTGCACAAATCAAACTCAACCAGTACAATCCATATCTTCCCCAATATTTTAGCTCTGTCTCGTTCTCATCGGAATATTCAATGCTCGCAACAAACAGAGACGGTATGTCTGCCATCGTAGGACTGAAAAACAAGTGACAATGCAGTCGTACCCAGGTGTCTTTGCTTGTTTTGAATAGGTCCAGTTTTTTTGCTTTTTTCCGCCACCTTCGATCGAATATATCTGCATATGAGAAGGCTGATACCACTGAAAAGGTTAGGTCGAGGGATTTGCATATTTATTTTATTTCAAAAGTGGTGGGCTTATTTGTGAATACGTTTAGTATAGGCAATAATTTATATTCGGGTTTGTATAGATAATTAATTTTATTTTCGTAGTTGAACAATGAAATGGGTATTCGTCATGAATATTCATACTCGAATCCTTTTTACGTTTCGGCTGGAGGAAACTGAATTCGATAGCTCGCTCTCAAATGCTTCATTCATATTCTGAATTTCCTGGAAAACACTGATATTTAATTTTGTTTCCGCAGAGAGTAGTGTTTTTGAATAATTCTACAGAGGTTTCAGTCAGTGAATGAAGTTCCTCACATTCCAAAAAGTTTATCGAAAAAATACTTACCAAGTCTCTCCCGCATCCTCACTGTCAAAATACTTACAGAAAGGACCACGCACACTTCTTATGCAATGAGTCTTTCGGACAAATTGTCAAAATTTCAATATGTTGTTGAACTCGGCCTTCTTAACAGAAATTACCGTGGGCATACAGTGCTTCTCAAAAGTCCCCTCCCTCCTTATCTGTGGAAAGATTATACATTAATAAGTGAAATTTGGAAACTGGATATTTAAGGTTGTAAACTGATTAGGATGGTTTTTGGATACAATTTAAAAGAGGTGTCGCTTGCCGTAGGGTTCCATTTATAATTATTGGTCACAATGGCCTTGTGACGTCATCTTTGAAGATTTCGTCATCTATCATCACTTGTAGGGAAGTTTACAACCTTTAATATTCAGTTTATATTTACTTTTTTATGTATAATCGTTCCAAAGATAAGAGGGGGAGAGGGGACTTTCGAGAAGCACTGTATGAAGTTTACACCAAAGCCGCCATCTTTATAAACATATAGATTGATGCGAACAGTAATTCCGGGACTTACACCTAAATTATTGATAAAATCTTGCTTTGACCTATCACTTTTTTGTAATTGGACTGAAAAGATTTCCTCAAATTCGAGTTATTTAGTATTTTGTGTTTTTTAATGTTACCAAAACTAGACATGAAAAAATGCTGTACTTTTCACAAAAGTTCATATGATATCCTCTGTAAAATGAGAAGAAATCTGGAAAATTAACCTATCCGGTTTCTTTGTACTAAGTATTTCTGTAATATTTGTTAGTATTAGTCTCGTGTATACTTGAGTCACACTGTATAATATTCATAATTTACGTTCTGTCGAGTGCCCACATGGCACATGTAATCAGTGAACTGAATTGATCAAATCACGTAATCCGAAAAAAATATACACCCATACTGTTAATCTGCTCTGTATACTAATATAAAAAATAGATATTTCTTGGATTGGCTATATCCATTACAAATCCGACTTATGACGTTGATGCTTCGTTCCAAAATTATTTTTATTTTCCGTAATTGGGAGAAATGCTTTTTCAACCAGTCTAATTGTACAGAATTACGAGGATATATTGAAAAATTCTTAGCCTACCATAGAACCAAACAAAATATCAAAGTCAAAATATTTTATTACTCAACATATTCTCCTCTTAATTGGATACATTTATTACAGCGAACCTGCAACGTCTCTAGACCATTCAAAAAACATTTTTCTTCTTGCTCTGCAAACCAGACCTCCTCCTCCTTTTATTACCTCCTCGGAAGAAAATTCACGACCTATTAAACTTTTTTTCATTTGAGGAAAGAGATGATAGTCGGACGAACAAATCTGGTGAATAAGGGGGGTGTTGTAGTAATTCAAACCCTAAATCACGAATTTTTTGCATGGCAACATGAGATTTCTGTGCAGGGGCATTGTCCTGCAAACACAAAACAACTTTGGATAGCTTTCCGCGTCTTTTCTCTTTAATTTTTTCCCGTAGAGTGGTCAGTAATGTCGAATAGTAATCTCCAGTTATTGTTTTATCCTTATCCAAAAAATCAATCATGATTACTCCATGGCAATCCCAATAAACTGAAGCAAGAACTTTTCCAGCAGATTTTTGGACACGAACCTTCTTAGGTCTTGGACAACCGGAGTGTCGCTATTCCAGCGATTGTTGCTTTGTTTCTGGATCGTAGAAATGTACCCAAGTCTCATCCATAGTAACAATTCGGTTTAAGAAGTCTACATCGTTTTCAAATCGAGCACAGATCGAACGCGATGCTACTACCATTGCACGCTTTTGGTCAACATTCAAACATCTGGGGATCCATTTTGCAGCAATTTTTCTCATGTCCAAATTGACGTGAACTATATGATGAACGCGTTCGTATGAAATATTCAGTGCTTCAGATATCCGTTTTAGCCCAATTCGACGGTCTGTTAAAATCATGTCATGAACTGCATCGATATTTTCGGGGACTGACACAGAAACTGGCCTTTCCGATCAGTCATCATCTTCAATGGAAAATTTACCTCTTTTGAAGCTTGCAATTTTTCACGGTCGCATACGAAGGACATTGATTACCAAGGGTATTAAGCATATCTTCGTAAATCTGCTTACCTCTTAACCCTTTTAAATATAGGTACTTGATGATGGCTCACTACTCCAATTTTTCGATTTTCACAATTTTCGGAGGACATATTTTTTCTTTTAATTTATTGCGTAACTCTGGTTTACTTTCTTGACGTGAAACTTTACACTGACACTTCTAATAAGTTATGGTTCGTTGCTATTGTAACGCAATATTTTGTTTATACAGGGAACTGGTCTAAGGCTAACTAGATATCAATACATCCTCGTACATCCAAGAAATAGAAAGCTGGCCCTTTAAAACATAATTTCGCTTCTAAACTGAAAAGATGCGCTTCATGTTCTCCAGAGAAAGAACAAATACAGACAAAATGTATCTAACACTTCTCGGATCTTTTTTGAAAAAAGTCGAAGAAATAAACTTTCCTGGTCTGACCTTGACAACGCCTCAAAATGGACACCTCACATTGAAAACTTGCAACTCAAACAAGTAATGAACATCTTATGAAACTTCAGATGTGGTGCCAATACATCAAATATTCTCAACCTTTATAGAGTTCTAGTAAAAATATACTGGATTACGGCTCAATATGTTAAGACACTGGTAAGTAAAGCTTTAGTGCAGAGACTAGACCCTATTCAAAGCTCAGCTTCGAAATTAACCCTTGGTGCTTACCAAACCACCCCTATTTCTAGTGTGCAAGTGGCTACTAGTGAACCTTTTCTGATTCTACATTGCCAGAATCTCATCAAACAAAAGTTTTTTATTTTTTCAACCATTGTACCATGTATTACGTCATGATTTCTATCCAATCAAACGTACCCCATTCTAGGAAAGATTAAGAAGCAGTAGTTATGACGTTGAACAGTTCAATCTTATAATCTAAACTTATTAAAATCAACCCCCATGGAAAAAACACCAAAAATTTATACATCTTAAACTATTCATACCAAAAACTCCACAAACAATTACATCATTCAAATTACTTTTCAATAATCTGTCTCAAAATATCTTCACTTCCACCAAAACTTCACTAGGATATGCAACAGCTGATATACAAATGCGGCTATCATAGTTTAGTCTACACGCCTTCCATGGAAGTGCAGTATCTTCACAGGTGAAAAAACTGCCATACTGAAATCACTCAGAACGTGCAAAGAAGATGCCAGAAATAACTTCATCATCATCACAGACTCTCTAAGTGCAACGTATGGTCTATATCCATCTCATCCAATTCTATCAATTGAAGAAATAATTCACCAACTGCAGAATCAAGAAAAAAATATTATTTTTCCACGGGTACCTTCCCACGTCGAGATCAAGGGTAATAAAAAAGCGGACGCTCTCGGCTGTAAAGCAGTTTCTGATGAGGACACACAATTTCGAAAAAACAAACTTTCGGCTTTGGACTACTAACCATTTATCCAAAACTGTATAACCAACACTTGGCAATCAACTTGGTCTGACCAAATTGAAAAAACAAGTTGATGAGAATATATCCCTCCCTACGAGGAGGAGAGACCAAGTAATAATGAAACGAAATTTTTTAAAGGAATTAATTTACGTTGTGAAATATGATTTCTAATAAATGTGTGTTGTGTTTGTCCCTCCCTGCTAATAACTCAATTGCGAGGTTATTTTTTGTAAGAAAAAAAGCTGCCTCCGCTCTTGAAGAACGCAGAATGGTACTACCGTCCGCAGAGCTGCATAATGTACATGAGTTTTGAAAGCCAATGTGGAATAGATTTTGATTCTAGGATCTGGTGTGCAATCTGAGATGATATTTATTCAATCGCCCTCCTATATTTTTCATTCAGTCGGATGCAATCATCGACCAAAAACGAAATGAATTCTATTACTGAAAGAATTGAAATCTTATTAAAATTAACGAGACAAAACGTCCGTTCTGTTTTCCCGATTTCGTTTCGAGATCAGGAATTAGACTCAAATTAAATATAGCGAATTTAAAAGTTGTTTCCAATTATTGCAGAGTCAATGGCAGTGACAGACTGGAGTGACGTTGTTAGAATTGCTTCAGGAATTAAAGATATCTTTTGTCTTTTACAGATTGCGGAAGTTGATGCTTGATACATCTCTTCCATCGTGACCAAACTTATGGAGCGCTGGTTGGTTATTAATTGATAATGTGAATATACCGGATGAATCATCAAAGTCGACACTGCAGTGAGAGACGAAAACTTATCGATTAAATGACTATTTGGATCGTTTGGTGTAAATAAATTCAAGAAATAGAAACTACCGTAAACACCAAAACTACGTCAACTTTACTCAACGCGCGTTTCGCCAACAAAGTTTGCATAATTAGGAGCTCGGATCATACCAGACTCTTATTCCCTCCTACATCAATTTTGTATTCAAGTGTGTTGGCTGGGACAGAAAATTCAAAATTTGGAACCCATGCCCTATAACTTTAAGAAGAGATTGGAAAAAGAATAAAACAACTGATGATCCAAGAGCCTATGCCTTTTTGATTCAGCATCAAAACTTCTCAATTCAAAAAGGAAACAGAAAGTTATGGGTACACTTTTCACTTCCCAAAAACTGGATGAAATTTTTGCAATCCATTTTACCAATTCAGTGTCCTGCTGTAGTATTATTACAAGTTCTTTATCTAACTCCTCTAGTAATATAGACAGCTAACTACTTCATTACTGACTCTTTGGAAGATAGAATTGGTGAATGCAACTCAAAGAGCTTGTACACCGTCAGGCACATAGTATATGGTATCACCAAATGATTTGGCCTTGAGGCATTGAAAAATATTGCAAATAATTACTTTCTGAACAGTGTGATACAGTGTTCATCAAACACAGTATGGTTGTTGGAGGATTTAAAAAGTAATGCCTACTTGAGGGATATAAACACAAATTTCTCTGATCTAAATCAATCCAACCATTGGCGGAAGTGATGAAGAAACTGTAGTGAGAAAAGTCAAATTCAAAAATGTATCTGTTTGGTCCAGTGAAATGCTCAGGAGTTTATGAGATTCTTGTTGGAGGGTCTACATGAAGAGGTAAATATAATTAAGGAGAAACCTGTGAACATTTACACAGAAGTTGATGAAGAATTATGATGAAGATGATAAGGTGACAATAAAAATGCTGAAAAGGCATGGTCAGTATTCTAGATTCCAAGATTATTTTGTTGGCCAACTTCAACCTGCATTATTATTTATAAGAAACAAATGACTCAATAATAGCTGAAGCTTTAGACTGGTTCTCAGCAAACAATTTGAAACTTAACGAAGAAAAAACGAATCAACTAACTTTTCTCAATCAAGTCCTACAAAGCAACGTTAAGGTGTTAGGTATTTACATTGACAGTAAACTGAATTGGAAAGAACACATCGATTATACGGCAAAGAAATTAAATGAAGTAGTAAACCAAATCAGAAAACTCACAGAACTCACTAACCTGGATACAGCGTTAACGTACTATTACATCAACTTTTATGCTATTTTCTGTTATGGGCTTCTACTGTAGGAAGTGACAGAATCTTCAAAATACAAAAAAAAGTTTTACGGATAATTGGGCAAGCCGGTTACAGGGATCATTGTAAACCGTTGTTCAAAAAAATCAACATTTCAACTCTTCCCTCAGTATTTATTTTACGATGCGTTATGTATGTGAAAGAAACTGATAATGCACTTTCTTCTAATTCATCTCACCATCCTTATGACACCAGAAATAAAAATCATTTGAGCATTCCTTATCATTGGCTGAAAAAAAACTCAGCAACCAATTAATCATACCGCTATCAAGCTCTTCAATAAATTACCAATTGCATTAAGAAGATCATCGGCCAAAAGAACCAAAGCGTCTATCACAAGAATTTTATTAAATGAAGCTTTTTACTCACTGGAGGAATTTTTTCTTTTTTCATTTGATGAGACACCACCGTAAACCTCAAAATATGTTTCTCAAATATGTATGTACTTATGTGAATTTTATATATTTTATATTCAAATATTTTAAAAGTAATTTGATCTTGGTATTCTTACTTTTATTTGTATTGTGACAACCTCAAATGTTATATACATAGCTTGGGCTAATAAATAAATAAGTAAATGAATATTCTGGGACTTTTCTCTAAAAAAAAGGACATCTGAGACTGTCATAATGTTTGAACTTCTTTAGGAGACATTTTGGATGGTGAGGAGAAACCGACGTGATCAGAAGTACACGAAAATCATTTCGAATCATAAATTTGAAAAGAGTCTGGTGATGCATTTGAAACGATTTTCTCCAACGGACAGATTCACAGAGAAATTAAATGTTGCCATTGTGCTCTTTTCGAAGAATTGGATATGAGTATTAATGCAACAGATAATGCAGGCCCTTGTCTCTTCAATCGGTATGTTTTGTTTATTGTCATAGTGGAACTACATATACGAGACACTACACGGCTTATTGCAGACACCCTTACGCCGACACATGGCACGTGTACATTGACCTAGGTTTTCACTGATTATACCTGAAATACTCTTGGGAGAAGAGGCATATATTATTTTCTATGAGTCCTAATCATAGAATCCCTGGATTACTTCTTTGTTCATTTTTGTTGAATGTTACGTTAATATTATTTTTGTTATTCAACTCCTTTATTGTATATATTTTCTTATATTCAATCCACATAATGTTATCAGCGAGGTAGTGAGGCGGTTAGATGCCGGCCTTCTATACTTCCACTTGCATTTGGCCAGGTTCGAATCCTGGAAAACGAGAAAAATTCTCTCAATTTCATAGGAGTCGATTGGCAATGTAAGTTGCCAATCCCGACGTCCGGTGCTTGCTTGGAGTTTGAGCCGGCTAACCGGGGTGGTGCTGTAGGTTTTCCTGGTTTCCTATACAGCTGAAAAGTGAATATGCCACCAAAAATCAGTAAGTTACCTCAGAGCGCCATGGCAAATAATAAAAATAGCCGTCCTCTACCCGCACAGGCTATGCCTTTGGGTACACTTTATAAGTGTTTATGAGGGAGTATTATTATTATTATTATTATTATATGTGCGTTTAAAAAATCTTCCAAAGAACTACCAGGGGCACATTATGTAGATGAATTTTTATCTCGAAGGAAAACATACATTTCCACATAACTTAAGAGAGATCATAGTTTGAAATACCAAACTTTCAAAATAGTTTATGAATTTCATAATAAACAATCACTATATTGCTGAATTATTCAATGACAAAAGAAAACCAAATCAATAGAATAAATAGCTTTAAAATAACTTGATAGTGTGAGCCTAATAGAAGCAGCTAATGATGCTGAAAACTACTGAACAACTGAAAAAAGTAAAAGACCAAATAATATGACGAGACTCCAAATAAATTAATACATAATACATAATGATAAATGTAAGTGGAAAATTGGGTAAATCAGCTTTATCAGCATTGAATGATCTCGAGAAGGAGAAGATTTCTCAATCAAATAGAATGACAAGCAGGGATTATTATTGGAGGACATGGCAAACAGGGGTGTAGAAAACGGTATATTGCAGTAAGGCAAATTAAATATTATTATACATTTTTCCGATGGTAATAAAAAAATATACAAATGGGTCAACGAAATTATCACCATGAGTTAGTTATGCACAAATTCTCAATGGAATTTTTTTCTTTTCATAAAAAAATTATTTGATAATAAATCTAATTCAAAATAAGATATTTAAGTTTTCTTTGTACTGTTACATTACTGATGCATAATGCAAATCGCTAGAAAATTTTGACATTCCTGACAAAAACTTCTTAAAGAAAAAGTCAAGACTTACTTATTGTAGGGAAATGTCATTTCCTTACTGTGAAGAAATATTTCCCAACAACACCCAACGAACCCAACAAACGATAATCAACTCCCAAAGCTGAACTTTTGAACTTTGTTCAAATTCATGCATTCATTCCTTCTTCCTTAGAGTCTGTGCTATCGTGGTTTGCTTCTTGCTGTTGAGCTTTGGATGTTATCGTTTGTTGGGTGGAAGTATGACTGCAATGTTGTCTGACCTATACTAGCACTGATGAGGGGACACAACCTTGGAATTTGTCAAATTTGTAGGTGGTCATTTCCAACCAGACGGGGATAGTATACAATGCTTAGCAGAAAAGCTTAATTGGGCTATTTTACTTATCAACTATATGATTTAAAACAAATCTGTGTAGTCAACTGTTTATATATTCGTGAACTTGTGGAATACATAACATCTTTTTTCAATTCACAAGAAGATTCAATCTTTGATTATGTATAGCTACTGTTGATTATGTATGTAAGTAATGTTTTCAATCGAACTACGTGATCAACAATAGTTGTTTTGTGATTGAGTGAGTTACCTTTAGTGTTCTGTTCAAGGACGGTTTCCATATTTATATATTCATTTTTATAATAGTTATTCTTTCTTTGAGCCCCATCTCTTAACCCACCACTGCTCTGTCTTTTCTGCTGCTATACATTCGATTGATGTCGATGACAAAAGACATTTTACCATGCAAGTAGTTAATGGGAGCCGTTAAAGATGTCGAAAGAATTTATTTTCGATTGACAAATGCTGCTCGAATTCTGCTGATTCATCAAAACAAATATAATTGAGTTCCTATTTGTTTCTCATTCAGCTGTGAAGTCGTATGTATTTACAAAAACCCTGTGATAGCGATAAATCATATTTCTTGAGTATATTCATGTGACTATTCCTACTGAAAAAACTATTGATGTGGAATGGAGATGAACTAAGAAAAATCATTCACTTCAGTTGCTCCATTCTGAATCACCACGAGTAGAACATGAACATGAAAAAATGTTACTATTGTATGCTTGAAATATAATTGAAATTGTTTTCAAAGCATTGAAGGCCAAATCTTAGTATCATGTCAGATGTTCAATAAAAAAAGAAATTGTGCCGGGTAAGGTAAGGATCAGAAAGTATTTCTTCAATTTTTTATTTTCAATAAATAAAAAATCTTTTTTTCCAAGTAAATTTGCATAACGTTATTTGGACATCACGGTACATTCTTGAGACAACCTTTTTTTCTGTCATAAATGCTATTCGCCTGTTTGATTATGATACAAAACCTAATCTCATGAAATGACAACAGATTATCAATAATCCTGCCCATCGGAAATTTTCTATAGAGCAGCGTGTCCATCATTCCACCAAGTAGGTACCCCTATGATCTGAACCACTATTTCAACAAAATGATCAGGGAGTAAGTCACGACATTCAGTCAGTTTTTCCTCCTCTTTTCGGATGATTTTTGTTTTGCTAGAAGCTGAAAACTATAACGAAAATCGTCCTAGTTTGATAATTAAGAAAGGCTATCGGCTTGTATTTCCCACAGGGTGAGGAAATGAGTGGTTTCAATAGATTCGACAATTCCATTCTCAACGGACTGAATATCCCTGGAGCATAAGGCAACACCGGTATCTCGTCTATACCGTACGAGTGTCGTAGATAGTAGAACAACACTCGTAGCGCCGCGTTGTGCCTATGGATATAGGCTGAGACCGCATAAGTTCAACAGACTAACAGCCAATGCATTAGAGTCTGGAACCTCTATAACCACCAAACGGTGGACCAGGGTGTTGAAAACACCATTCTGACAGGTCATTATGAATTCCTCGGTCTCCGAGATCAACCCACTTGACCTGAGGAATGAGAAGGTCAAGTTTTTGATTGAGCCAAGGTTTTCAATATTCTTGAAGGAGAACCCATGCATTGTCTTATTCCTGTGTAGATATAGGAGTGAGTCAGTCTCCGCAACTTTAATATAACCATCTTGCTGAACGGCTACATGGAATGCTGCCTTAGGAAGAAATGCTACGATCACTGTTTATTCATGGTCGCAGACCATGCAGAAATATAATCTGAACTTGCGATGATTCAACATGCTCCATCCAGAACCATCTTATCGTGTTATCTGGGGAGGTATAACCGTGGAACAGAGGATTTAGGAGGCAAGCCCATTGGAAAAATATAGTTTTATGTTGTGGAATCCAAAGATTATACCGGTTACGAGTTAAGATATTATTTATTCAAGTCGAATATTCATCTGCATTCCTAGAGAACACGTGTTGGAGCTTTCTCATGAAAATAACCAGAGATAAAAAGTATAAAGAAGGTACTGTTAACAACCCATGATCAGTCAAATATGTTTTGCAGGGAGCTGCTATATTTAAGACCAAGATATTGATATTCGTTTTGGTGATATGAATATTTTATTTTCGTAAGAACTGGAACCATAAAAAAGTATTCCATAGTTGTATTAGGCTTCAGGCTGTTGGCAGAAAACCTAATACTTATAATTATATATACTGTAAAAATGTTCTTCAAAGTGAGCTAGACCTGCGACTATTATAGCATAGATTATCCTGCAACTTCGAAAAAAAGTTCTAAGAGCAATTGAACACGGAGCCTGTCAAAAATTAAGATATCCTGGCTTCAATCACTTTGCTGATGTATACAGTGATGAAGATTAATTGCGTTCTGAAATTAAAGGCTGTACGCTGAAAACTCAAGTGTTTTGTAACAAAACTGAGATATTTTTTTGTACAAAAAGTACAAAATGTCTTCATAAGTTTTGTTCAGGTGAGCACCTTATGAATGGGTGTTCATCCATTTCTTCACTTTTATCAATGCAGAATGGTGTTTGAATGTATGCCATTTTGCCTGCATCTTCCTCTAACTGTATTTTCTCCTTCAGAGGGAAAAGAATTAGAAAAAATTATAATTTTTTTCATTACTAGTAGAATATTAATTTTTTATCTATTACTTCGATTGCAGCGAAAGGGTTCAGCCGGGATGTATTTGTTCCTCTCAGAAATTTGCCTCATACTTTAGTTCACTTAATGGGGATGTGTGGAGAGAATGACAACTGTGCTTTTTGCAGTGTAGGCAATTTGAATAGACGTAAATCATCGGAAAACGAACCAAATGAAGTCATTGGTGCTATTAATGGTGTACGTTGGAGGGATTCAACAGCTATTCGGAACAATACTTCCCATTTTGTGATATTCAGTCTGAGTGAACGAATAGAAGAGCCTAAAAGACGGTAGGCCAAGCTTAATTATGCCTGTGAATACATATTTTTAGTAACGAGCCTAGTATGACGCGTCCAAAGAATTTCACCTTATTGAGCCAGGGCCTTTTTTTCACGTATGATAAATAGTAATCAACATCGCATGTGTAATTATTAATAAAAATTACTTAGTTTCAATTCTCGAATGTTTATCTGATCTGGAAAAGAGTTGGGCAACGATTATTAAAATATCTAATTAGAGCATAAAAATTGCCTTTTCGTGTTCTTTTCATGGTGTTCGTCTTTTAATTTGTATTACAGTGATTGTTAATGGTTTGGCTTCGATAGTTTGATGTGTTCAGTCATTAAGGATTTATATTATATTTTGGATTCGTACACAGGGTGTCACGAATATTTTCAACATAAAGTATTAGTGAGCTTGATTATATAACAATAACATCAATAAAAATGATAGTAGAGTAATTCACCGACATAATTAACAATTGACATCAGATAATGATGACAAGAGAAAAAATCACTATCTTCCAAGATAATAAAATTGAAGTGACAATCTCTTGTAACTTGTCAACTAACTATTTGACCTAGTAAAGTTAAAGTTTCGTTACTAGCACATTTATCGGATATTGTGCTTCTATCGATAATTATCATCAAACCAAAGATGGTCTGGGAATGCCTAGACAAACTCAATGATCTAGGCAGGAACAACAAGGTGATCCTCCTCTGGGTGCCGGGGCACGTCGGAGTGAAGGGCAATGAACAAGCAGATGCCCTGGCACGAAAAGGGGCATCAACGTAACTGATCGGGCCAGAACCATTCTGCGGACTTGGAAAATCTTATTTTCAAGAAGAATTCAATGAAACTGAAGGAGCAATGAGAGCAACATACTGGCAAAGACTTCCAGGGCTAAGGCAGGCCAAAGATCTCCTTGGCAACTTCAACCGAGCAAGATCGAAGACACTGATTAACCTCAGCAAAACTAGTCTAAAGACAATCACGGGATTTCTGACGGGGCACTGCAGACTCAGAGAACACTTAAGGAAGCTAAGCTTAGAGGAGGACAGCACCTGCAGATTCTGTGGGGAACATCCAGACACACCACACCATATATTGATGGAGTGTTATGCTGCACATCACAAGAGATTGAATATAGTGGGATCACACCAGCTGACCGTGGGAGAACTACCACGGATAGACCCCCTCAAATTCCTTAAATTTCTCAAGGAATTGGGGCTTGAGGGGCTGCTGTAAACGAGAACAACTTGAAATAGCAGAAGAAGACGGGGCACAATAGATCTAATAAGGTCTAAGCGGATCAGTCACCATCCATACTCACCAATACCAACCAAATCGATAATTATGCCATATCCACTTGTCTACTTCCTTACCCTCTCGTGAAGAACCAGTAAAAGAATAGAATGTAAAATTCGACATCTAGGAGGAAAAATTGAGAATGCAATTGGCTTTTTAATTGAGGTGCCTTTTCAGAGTTTACTCAAGTGCAACAAAATATTGAAAAATTCCTAGATATAAGATTGACTCTTCAAAAACTTATTGTAACAGATGACATATTTGTTTTCAAGTTGAAACAGGGAGTCATTTGATGTTATTACCTTTCAATGTTTGAACTGACCAAAGAATAATAATACAGAACTTGAATGATTATGAAAATTCATGTAAACTAAACTGAAACATTTATTGCTAAGCTAAGATTTCATCTACACGAATTATTCGTTTTTCGTACGAAATCTATCAAAAGCTGTTCAAATAAATTTCGTGGCGGAAAATTTTAACTCATGGTACGAATAAATTCAAGAAGTTTAAATAAAGTCAACTTGTCCGAAACTTTAAAGGGAAACCATGGTTTATGTATGTTTGTTTCCAGGCATATTAGAAATTTCAATGTTAAATATGGAGAGCAACCTCATGATTATTAATATATAAGTATAAGAACAGCAGTAATATTTTTTATTTCACTGATTTTGTTAACGTATTGGAATTTTGAATTGAAGAAAAACAGAAAAAGGGCTCCCAAACGTTTTTGGGTGAGACCTATTTTCAAACTATGAAAATTTTATGGCAATTACCACAGCTTAATTTACTAGCTGAGGAATTTACTTCAGAAAATGGACGGTAAATTAGGGAGTTGACGTTGAATAATTGATTTAATCCGTGAAGGCATTTCGCACAAATGAAAACCGCTCAAAATATCATTCGTATGAAAAAGTAACATTTTTTTCAAATTTCCTACAAAAAACCGAAATTTTGGATGCATGAAAACTTAGCTCTATTCATCATAAAATAATCAGATTTATAAAAAAATAAATATGGTGTTGCTACATATCTGAGCTTGTATTAAAAACAAAGATTCAAATATTAGTATGTGACCAAATACATTCAAACGCTTTTTTTTTCCTTCTGGCCATATAAGTACAGGGTGTTGTTGAATTCCTGCAAAAAATTGAGGAGGAGCTTCCTCATGCTAAATTTAATTTTTTTTTTCAATATGCACTAAAATGAATTGTATTTGCAACATGAACTAAAGATGGAAATGATGCAAAAGTTCTTTAAGTTCGTCGCAAACGTATGGAATGATTTCCTAGAAAACATAAAGTTTGCCACCACCACAGATTTCAGGAACTTTGTCAAAGTATTCCTGAGAATGAAAAAAAAGACTTTGCAAAGTTTCTGCACGTCTGCCTATCTCTTCGATATTTTTTCGGCCGAATTCGTGAAAAAAGTATTACTAAATAATTAATCACTCAGATGCCAAACTTGGACCTGGTCGCATAATTGGGGAATGATAAATGGTGATATTTTCTCTATTTTCATCATTTTGCGACTCCTTTGAATTTTTTTTAGTACAAAATAACCCTAATGTTAATAATTTACATTTTTAACTATGTTGCCGGCCTTGTAGAGTGCAAATTTTTATAATTTCGTTGAGTACTAAAATACAACTTTTGAGATAGTTCACATTCTTTTGCGAATTTTTCCTCATTGCTGAAGTGATTGGCCTGATAGGCTGATATTCTGGAGTGGAATGAAAATTTATAATTTATATTTGAAACTTTTCGCCTTAGGACGGACGTTATCAAGAAGTTAATTCTATTTCACAATTACTTTTTGTCTATTCGGTTATTCTACTTTGTTCTGAAAAGTCGAAGAATGTTCTGTCAGCGTTAGATATTTTCAACTTAGTAATTTAAGGGGCACGTGGAAGAAGGAGTTATGTTACAAATATGCGTTTTTGAGAAAAATAGGTTTCAGTAACGTTAGCGTACTTGATGTAACATAGCCCGTTCTACCACTGTGTATCTTCTCAGATATGAAGAAGGGAAGCTAATCCTGACTGGGCAAGTTACGTATGCATATAACACCTTCTTCCATGACATGGCCGAATATTTGCAGACAATGTTACTTGACCCCTTCTTCCACTTGCCACTTCAAAAAATAAGACCTTTTTCCATAATCGTGTTATCAAACGCTTCGTTATCGATCTAGAGAGCGTTAAGATTTTTAAACATTTTTTCTGTATAATTCTCTTAGTTTTTGAGATATTGAAATCAAATAAGTGCTCTTTAGACTTTCTTGTATCGTGCCGCTGATGGATTCTAAAATATGAAATGAATTTTTTTGGTTATAAATTTGTCTCCTGTCATTTTTACGCATCTACAATTCGCTAGACTTGACAACACATTTTCAACTGTATATATAACTATCAGGAGTTTTCTCAATTGATTAAGCATAGGAGAAACTTGTTCACTACAACATAACAGTCTATGAATACCTTATTTATACTAAAGTATTTCATCAACTGCAATTTTATTGTGTTTGTATTACTTGTATACTGAACTGTAGTATTTTAATTCTTACTGTACTTTCTTAACTATAGTATGTATTGACCAAGCATCAACCATTAATTATTTATATTTTATATTTACAACCATTTAGGATTAGGAAACTGACATGTCTATAAAATATTTTTTTTCTAAGGACAAATAAAGAAAGATTGTATTGTAATAAAGCGATGAAAAAATGATCAGTGGGCATTGATTGCTATTTCCATTTCGACGTTCAGGTTTGTTTCGAAGCTTTTGACATTATTCGAAAGTAGGTTTATGTATCATCGTGTATTTGTTTAATTGTGTTCGATTCCTCCAACACTATAATGGAAAATGAACCTTATTCATACATATATTTCAATTAAATCCTAGCAAATTTCAAAAAATTATTTCAATTTTTTTTTTCGGTTACAGTTGCAGTTGCGTAAAAATTAGAGAAAATAAAAAAAATTATGAATGAAATAAAATAATTTTGTATTCCAGCGGCGCGCAAAAATTATGGGGCAAAGAAGGGTTTCACCCCTGAAGAAGTATCTTCCTTCAGATCCCTAGAATCAGTCAGCATGCTGGATGATGTGAGCCATTAAACGTAAAATGTTTCAAATTAGATCTTGATGTCTCAAAAACTGTAAGAGCTATGAATAAAAGAAACTTCCTCTGTATATCGGTAACGAAGCGTTTGCGGATTTCATTCCTAGCAGCTTATTTCTTAAATTTGACGAATTGGTTTGTTAATTTGTGGTCTTCGTGGACACTTGATGGATAAGAGGACTTATGACTTCAAGGTTTGATCGACACGCTTTTATAAATATTCTTGTTCAAAAAACCAATGTTCGGACTAGTCAGTCTTACTATGGGATAATTTCTTCTAGTTTGAAGTAGAAAAAAAATTCCATTTTTTACTCTGAAAAATACCATATTTGTTTCTTTCATTTTTTTTAAAAGAACTGAAGCAATAATCCATGGTGAGTATCATTAAAAATTAAAACAACAATATCCATAATTATTAACATAAATTACAGAACGAGTCATGAATGCTTCAGTGAACTATAATTTCCTACATACGCCACTGATGATCTACGATGCCTCATCTCTTCTAAAACTGACTTCCATCAATTTATTATTTGAAATCTGAAATTCCGTACTCCTCCCTAATATCAATCAGGCGATGTGTCATTAACAAAAACAAAGCCGCGAGCATCCGAGGACGACGTTAAAGGTGAATTACGAATTGATGATCGAACACGAAAGATGGCTGGATGGAAATTAGTTTTGAGGTGGGAGTCTCACTTTTTCTGATGCTGATATAATGCCTCGGTCCGTGAAATTATGGTATTAGGAATCCATTAGGCGATTACACTCGTATGGAATATGTCGAGCAGATGTTTGGAGATCTCGGTGGGAAATTGTAATGCAACCAAAGAAAGTATTCAAGGCGCCATGAACATTATCTCCTCAACTCAGGAGCGTATGCAGGGTTATTATGAATAAAACAGGCGAAGATGGAATTCTGAGTTTTTTATGTGACAATTCAATTCAAGTATAAAAAATCGCCTATGCCACAGTGCAATAGTCATTTCGACAGTGGCAAAAGTTAGCTGCAACTTTAACAGCAACAAATGCACTAGTGGTTTATTCACTTAATCATTTGTTTATCAATTATCGCGGTGTTAGTTTCCGAAATAAATAGTCAGACATGTTTTTCAAAAACTTATTGAATTTATAAGTGAAAACAATGAGTCGATTAGATGAGTCTACGAACACCGAAAGTAGTCAGATTGTTAATACATGTGTGCTGACGCAATCATCAATTAGCCACAATTTTCCACGATTTACGATTCAAAAATTTGATCCAGAAACTTCCAACTTGAAATTGCATATAATATTGCAAGATTATGCATTCAATATGCGACAAAATAACGCAGAAGACTACAAAGATGCGGTAGTTGAAACAATTTGGAACACTACTGCTAAAATGCAACAAAGTAAATATTATAACGAATTCAATATTGTATTTAACCCTTTCATGGACGTTCAGTTTTATTCATCATGAGCTCCACGTAATTCTGTAATATCCTACAATCACAACCCGAAAAGAGTAGATCTAGTGCATCAGCTCTTAATAAATCTGAAGTATTTGCAATGGCCAGATTATACGACGAAAATTAACCGGAAGGACTTATACAATGTGTTTCACTTCTCATGGATACACCCTCGTATCTTCTGTAATTTTTGACGAAATATCATGAAATTCTCAGGATCGATAGATACACTAGAGATGAACTCTCTGCACGAAAGGGGTCATCCTACGTGATATACACTGCTAGCCAGCAGCGATGAAACCACCCATTTTCCCGGAAAGTAATATTAGGGAGCAAAATTGGCCAAAAATTCTTTCGGATTCGTGTTCAGGATCCCAAAATTATTACTAATACACTTGTCTCCTGAAAAAATTTCAGTTCTGAAAAATTCAATTTTTTTTCACTTACTTCACGTATGATGACCCCTTTCGTGTAGACAGTTCATCTCTAGTGTATCTATCGATCCTGAAAATTTCATGGTTCTACGTCATAAATTACGGAAGATACGGGGGTGTTTCCATGAGAAGTGAAACAAATTTGAATTTTTCAGGACTGAAAATGTTTCAAGAAACAGGTGTATTAGTTTATTAGAGATCCTAAACACGAATCCGAAGGAATATTTGGCCAATTTTGCCCCCTAATATAAGGTTCTAGAAAAATGGGTGATTCCATCGCTATTTTTGTGCAGTGTATATCACGTAGGATGACGCTTTCTGTGCAGCGATTTCATTTATAGTTAATCTATCAATCCTGAAAATTTCATGGTTCTACGTTGAAAATTACGGAACAAACGAGGGTGTTTCCATGAGAAGTGAAACACACTGTATATTATATCACATTTTGGCGTTTGAATTAGCTTGGTGCGGAAGAGAAGCAGCTTTCTGAAATACAACTTTTTTTTTCGTATCTGAAATTGAAAATAATGAAGAAGAAATGTAACGTTTAAAAATTGAAATTGTTTAAAATTGTATTTTTTGTTAACCAGCTGTCGTCCCCCTACGAACGACAGCCCTCAGAAGTCGAAACTTGTGCGAGCCAAGGATTAACGAGGTCCTACCTTTCAACCCTTTCAGGCATCAACTTTAATTTTCTTTCCCAAAATTGTAATTAAATAATAATAATAATAAATATTTTCTTCTTCTTATTCTTGGATAAAGATAGGTGGACTTCACATTTCGTGCAAAACACTCGTGTTTTGCCTTTGTTCCAGCTTGCATCTGGCTGCATCCATTTTATCATCCATGTCAGGAAAATGGTCTTATCTCAGTGCAGCAATCGTTTTAGTTTCATACTTCGCTTTCTTCTGTGAAGTTCCTTCGTCTGTCTTTCGTGTGCGACCTAATTTGGGTGTCTTGATTGATTTGGCCAATACTTGATGGATATTCAAAATTACACAGAATTAAATAAAAACACTTGTTTTTAAATATACACAATATATTACTATAGTAACATGTGACGCGTTTCGCCATTCCTATAGCTTTTTCAAATAATACCAATTGTGTTTGAAAAACCTATAGGAATAGTGAAACGCGCGTGACATATTACAATAGTAATATATTGTGGATATTTAAAAACAAGTGTTTTTATTTAATTCTATGTAATTTGGGTGAATTTTTAAAATGACATTAGATGTTTAGCAATTCAAACAATCTAAAAAGCAAACTCCCAGATATCTAAAATTTGTTTCGAACGCAACCCTGCGGAAGCAGCATGTTTTTTTCTTGTACTCCAGCCATGAATTCACCACTGCTAGGTGTTATCATTCGAACCGTCCATTCTTTCGAGCGTCTGCAGGATCTATACATACTTAAAAGAAAATCTACCTTATCTACATGTATAATTTTATAGCTTCCGGACGTGGAACTTCAATGTTATTTTCCGTTGATTTTTCCCATCTTCTGCAGTTCCTCTTTCCCAACAGCTATACAATTTGAAGCTAGACAAACAGATTTGTTATCATACCATTCCATAACAATGATAATACCGTCATCACTTACTGCAAATCTGTCTGTTTTAAGTGTACATAACGCCATTATACCTGTGAAATTCAAGTACTGGAATAAATTATATGAACTGAAGAAGTTATAAAAAAAAATATGATTTTAATCTTCGAATTTTTCTGTCAACAGCATAACTGGTCCAGCTCCTTATCCAAATTTTGAGTATATCGGATTTAGCTCTGTGGTTGTACGTTGATGAATAATAAAATCGTAGATGAGCCCACTTTGACCAGCCAAAACCCATATTTTCATGCCCATTTATGTACTTTCTTTTGCAAATATTGTTCTATATTTATCTGTTCTTTGGATAGAACCATTTTCTCGTTGATACATATATTCGTTTCCACAGGAAGCTTGAAGCATCTCTTTCCTATAGCATTATATATAGCATGGACTTTTCATAAACGATCACTATTCTTTTCATCTTTTGTAGTTATATCGACTAAGTAAGAGGAATTTTTCAGTTCCCAGTTCAAATTCGATTGAATGCCATATCATCTTTGACTAATGAAATTTCAGTTGTACGCTACCAATATATCCTTGCTCTTGGTAGCTTCAGGTTACCAATGACAATATGATTTCCTATAAATTATTCCGTTCCCTTACTGTTTGTATGAGAAAAACTACTTCAATTTAGCTGAATGGAATATAAATTTGTCATTCCAGCCATGCTCATAAATCAAATCGGGATAGCTATTTTTCTGACCTCCTGCCTATTCCTTCCATTTGTACTGTTGAATTGATGACATCTTAGTTTTGTTCTCAAACTTTCCAAGGATTGAGAACCTCAAGTATTAGCATGCACTTATGAAATACCCTGTATAAAACTTCTACAATGTTACATTCCCAACTATAATGAAATTTAGTAATGTATATAGTCTAGTTCCTAAATTGTAGACAGTGACTTATCGGTTGTACGGTTCATATTTCATATGAAGCAGGTCAAAAATTAGAATAGAAATAAGCTAGGTACTTTGACTTCAAACCAAGTTTTAGTTTGCCACTTTCGTTCATCCCCTCCGCACTTTAGAATCCCGTAAAAACCAGAAAATGTACTATCAACAATTCATTAACTAGACTATAGCTATATAATACTAAATTTTTATGTTATTTGTTTAGTGAGGTAGTCAATCAACTCTTTCTTATACTCGTTTGTGCCGATGGAAGAGAGCCCAACGAGTCGCCTATGCCTTCCATAATACTGATACTTCAACATCAGCCTATGAAAGGCATAACCACTATTAGATTTCGAATTTAATTACCACCCTTCGAACCTGATTAGCTTTTCTGTAACGTGTTTCCCAACGAGAAAACAACCAAACTTCAACTTTCTGTTCCTGGAAGGGGAGCGGGAGGATGGGGAACAAAGATTATAGATTATGTTAATTAAAATTTATTTATTAATTATGTTTGGGGTGATTAATAATGGTTGGGAGGCGATCATTAGCGGATTTTTCAATTATTTAGGTGAGCCAGTGAACTATGGTAACTGTTTTCGCAGAAGGTTCAATAGGAGACGATAATAATTATCAATCCTTTTTTTTTTGTTGCTGAGGAGTGGATTATTTCACCTAATACCAAAATATCTAAATAATCGATAGTTCCAAAATTCCCAATCAGATGATAATTACCACAAATAGATATTTATCCAATCCTGTTTTACATAACTTTGATATGTTGAGAAATTCTGTAAATAAATGTAACCTCAGTGGCAAGGTTTCATGGAAAAAGCCTTAGGCAGTGATGAGATTTTGAATATAATCAGAAATGACGACAGACGGCAAGAATTACACAAGAATTTACTTGAAGGGGTTCTGATATATCTTACTCCATGATGGATAAATCAACTCTCTGAAGTACTTTGTACAGACTTCATTGCTTTCACTGTTTGTACTGTAAAATCCCATACTTTTGTGGATGAACACCTTACACATAACCTCTATTTGAGAAATTACATCTTCTCCAATCAGTCCATGAAAAAATGAGTGTGACAGTTGTACATATCATTATTTCAAGCGTTATCTCAAATTGAAAAATAGTTCAATTTAAACTTCAATGGTTTCTTGACTCATCTGGAGATAAGGGTAATTTCCATATATTAAACGAGGTAATGTTTGTAAGTTGGAATTTCATGAAGCAAGTGAAAAATGGTTAACACAATGATACAATTACTTTATTTTTTCATTCATTAAAAAGACTATAATTCACTCAAGTTAACAGTACTACTGATGTTTAAATAAAATATATGTGTAATTCTCAAAGTTTAAATACGGACTATTTCACTTGTTCGCATAATTTAAATACGAGCACCTGATTAGAATTATCTTGTTGGTGTATCGTATTCAACGGTAATTGTTTTAATTTTTATTTTGGAATATTCATTGGCGAGAAACGATTTCTGAAGCTGATTATCAGATAGAAAAGGTAATTGAATTGATGCATAGTAGGCATTGTATAGGTAAAATTCATGGGCGTATATTTTCGCCGATGGAATCCTATGGTACGGAAAATCAGAATATACAGAGGTGATAATGAGTAGGAAAACTGTAGAATATTCCTAATCATAAAATAGCTTTAGCAAGAAACCCCTTATTCTCTCCTTAATTTTAGATAGATATCTGACAGAAAACAACTACTTCCCTGGCTAATACCATGACGGACGTTGAATTAAATCTGACAGATATCTGTGCAGCGTTCTCCATAGAATCTGGGAGACAGCCACAAATGCTTTCTGTATCAAGTAGCAGAATCCTGCCCGACATGATTAAGGACTTGACCACTTACATACCGGTTTCGAAGTGTATTGCCTCTCTTCAGTGCAAGGTAGGTCCGGCAACATTTGCAGTCGTCGACGTCCTTGGTCATGCCATGCAATTCACTGATACTTGCAATGATTCTCTGAAGTGGATGCGGAGTCTTGTAAGAAGACAGTCGAAGCAAATGTGGATGTCTCCTAGATTCTAAGAAGAACGCTACACAGATATCTGTCAGATTTAATTCATCGTCCGTCGTGGTATTAGCCAGAGAAGTAGTTGTTTCCTGTCAGATATCTGTTTAAAATTAATCTGATATTCTCAAATTTAACTCTACTTTGGAGTGCTTTCTGAGGTTTTCTAGAGGTGGCGCTGCGGCTGTCTTCTTACGAGTCTCCGCTTCTTCATTTCAAGTATCAGTGAATTGCATGGCATGACCAAGGACGTTGACGATTGCAAATGTTGTCGGACCTACTTTGCACTAAAGAGAAGCAAAACACCTCGAAACCGGTATGTAAGTGGCCAAGTCCTTGATCATGTCGGGCAGAATATTGGATGTAGTTCCAATATTCTGTGGCACAAGTATACCTACTGGAAGCCATTATTAACCAACCATGTTCGTTCGTGACGGGTGGGTACATTACATGCAGTGAGTATTTTTTGAAATTATATTTGTGATATTTTCTTGCTTTTTATTACTTTGTTCGTCTGAAATGACTTGAGTTATATGTATCCTGTAGATATGGTTGATTCATAGTTTTACTTCAAAGATATTCAGTGGGGGTGTCGACTTCTGGTTTCTCTGCGTAATTGAGTTCGAAATGTTCGTATTAATTTCAAAGGAGAGCTTGTTTCGGAAACTAAATCATCAGAAGAAGCTTTCCCTTCTACATTTTCATTGAATGTGAAGGACCACATAAGTCCTCCGAAGAAAACTTCATCAGATAATTGAATACCATACTTTATTCCAACCTCCTTCAAGAGACCCCTCATGGCCTGAACTAAAAAAACAGCCCCCATGCAAAGAGTAGAAAAGAAAATTTGCCAGCTGTATTTACTTCACCACAAATGATAGAGTACTACAAGAAAAAAGAACGAGAGAAGAAAGACAGAAAGAAGAAAGAAAAAAGTTGAGGAAGATTAAAAAGAAAACCTGGAAAACAAGAGCGATTAGGAAAAAAGAAGGAGAAGGTAATTGAAGAAGATATATCCTCTGAATCATATTCAGAGTTTCACTGCTCGATTCAAATAAATCCGAATTGGATGAGAATAGTGATGAAGAAGAGAAGAAAGTAATAGGTGGGTATTGGCAGATTTGAGGAAAGGTGAATTCATAATGGTTGAATATGAAGAAAGAAAGATAATGGCTAGCAAATTCATTTATCTATAAGTCATTCAAAGAATTATTTCTGAAAAAGAAATTGAAGTAGTAGGTCTACGAAGTATCGAATCCATAAAAAACACTTCGTTGTTCAGGAAAACGATGTGTCACTCATCAATTCAAAACAGGTAACGGAAAAGTGAAGCAACCTGAAGTTGTGGTTACTGTTGTGAGAGTGAGTTATCATTTTCCACATTCTGTTAAATTTTTGTCAGTTTTCAAAGTTGGAAGACATTGATACATTTTCCTGAATAAAGTGATTTTTATAAACATTGTCATTTCTATTTTCAAACTTTTTCAGAATGTCGAGTATTGGGTCAATTCTACAATGTAAATTAACATTTTTTTTTTTCATAGTATAACTTCGTATTTCTGAACTATTGCATGGTTACTGTTGATTGTCGTCTGATGAAAGTCATCCCTACATTTTGACGCGGCAAACCATATTGCAATTTCTTCTCTTCCTTAAAGTGTTGAACATGAATAGCTATAATCACTCAAAATCACCCAAAAATGTATCCAGCCTTAAATTGTTGGATGCGATTGAAAGATATATACAGGGTGTCAACTTGAAAACTTCCCTCCGTCATTATCTTTCTTTCAGTAAATAAAATGAAAAATCGAAGAGACACGTCAATTTTATTTTCAAAGGGGACACATGAAATGGATATTTTTATTCCTCGTGGTTCAACCCCCTATAAGGAATAGATCTTACCCATAGAAACTAAAATGAGAAGGGGGTCAAGTGGTACATTATTTCAAAGGGCGTTCAATTCTCTTCCTAATGGTACCCTGACTCACTATTTTTTGATGAGCAGTTTCCAAAGTATAGTGTTCTAAACTAACAGAAGTAACTAGAACTGAGATGCATTTTCTTTCAATAGAAATGGTAAGAAGAGTAGGTGGCACAGATTGAACCATTGAATAACAGAAATTAATCTTTTTTACACGTGATTTTTCATTAGTTTTTTTATTAGTAATTTTCCATTTACTAATTAGCGAAAAAGATATTTTCAAACATGGGATCTACTTGCGCCTACCTTATAAACTGTTCAAAATGTGTTCGTTTTACTCTAGTCATTTACTCTATTTTCGAACTCCTCTCTAACATTTCGGGAAACTTCACCGGAAATTCACCGGCATGCTGCTGTAATTCGTATTTACAGTTGATCAATATCAGCAGGTTGTGTTCCATCAAAAAGGATTCAAAATGCTCTCCTTCTGAGAATCACTGTCGAACGAGAAAAAAATATAGAGTTGAAGCACCGTCCTGCTACAAATGTAACAGATCCTCCTGAAAAAGTTTATTACCATCTGCATCAATATGAGTTTGTAGCTCGTGAGTGAAAGGGGTTTGATAGTATCTTCAAGCATATCAAAGTACAGATTGCCAGTAAAGATTTCTTCAAGGAACGAAGGACTTATATGGAATACCTACCAGCCCTAACATTAACTTTTGGTGGGTGTTGTGTATGTCTTTTTCAAAAAAATATCGGGTTTTTGTCACACCAATTTCAAAAATGTTGGGTTCAACATTGCCATTCAGAAAAAATTATCATTCGTCGCATATGATGCATGAAATATTTTGGACTGGATGAGACATGGTTTCACAAAACTCTTTTCTTCTATCATTATTATCCTCATGGAGCTCTTGAAGAATCTGCATTCTATATAAATTTTTCAGTGCTTTTCTTACAGTCTCGCGTGACATTCCTGTCTGTCCTGCTACTGACCGTTTTCATTCTTTTGACCAGTTCTACTAAAAGAATAACCCGATAATCATGCATCTCAGTGCAGGCAAGTTAAATTTTCGGAAACTGCTCAATAAAAATAGTAAGTCAGAACGTCAATGCGAAGAGAATTGAACGACCATCAAAATAATGTACTTCTTACTCCCCCTTCCCCTTTAACATTCTAAGGGTAGCATCTACCCCTCCTAAGGGTTTGCCGAGAGCACAAAATATTCATTGCAAGTGTCCTCCTGGAGAATAAAATTGATTTGTTCTTTAGAGATCTCATTATTTGCTGAAATTTATGGCGAGAAGTTTTCGACTTTGACATTGTATATTAAAATAACATAATAGTCAAAACAAGGATAAAGGACAATGTTAATCAAAGTTTCAAATAGAGTTACCCATTTAAAAGCGAGGCACTCTGTAACTTTTTTATTTTCTGGTCCGAATTTCTTCTGAAGAAAAGATATTCCATAGCTCTATCATTCCTTCATAATTTTGATATAAAATTCTACATGTCAATCAAGGCATTCTTCGAATTTTGTTGACTATTTCAAATGGTTATTTTTGTTGTTGCTTTAGGAATTATAGCCTACAAGTTTGGAAATAAAAATGATTCAATACTGTATCTGAGACGTGTTTAGAGAAAACATATATTGGTAATTTTAGGAATCTGATTAGAAATTTCTACAATTCAAACTAATAGTGGTGTAAAAGAGCATTGGAAATAACAATATTTCACACATGTTATTTATATAAAGGACGATTTTCCGAAATATGTTGATAATGTAATACTTTAATTATGCCATATATATGTAAATTTTCTATAAAATTTTGGTAACACTCATATGAAAGTATTGCAAATCCAGTGGTATATAGTTGGATTGATTTAAAAAAAATTGCTATCACATTCTTCGAGTTTTTGGTGATGAAATAAATTCGAAGTAGGCCTAGGAATCATGAATTCAATTTCTAAAAATGGAATAGAGGAATGGACAATAAATAAAAAATTTAGAGGGGTGTCCCAATTTGAAAGGGATCACTCTGTATATAAGTTATTCAGAGAAGGTAAAAACAGGTAAATGAATTATATTTGGTAGTTAATTCCTTGTTTATAGTTTTTTAGAAAGCAGATCCACTAACTGGGGTATGTGAAAATATAGGGTATGAGATGATGATTCATTCGAAAAAGTTGCTGAAATTAATGGATAATGATAATAATAAAATACTGAGAAAAAAAAATTGACCTCATGGGCGCACTGTTGATATAGGTAATTACTTAATTTCATTACTCATTCAATCAAAATTGTTATTGAGAGAACTTCATCTTCATCTTCAAGAATTTCAGATGTACATAAACTGCGTTGTTAGACCCAAAATTATACCATCCCTCGAAATGGTTACTGCCATAGAAGCAACAGTACAAAACACCTAACCTACACAGCAGTATCATTCAAGCATGCAGCCAACACTAAAATATTTTCAAGTTGGCTTATATTTTGGGCTTATATTTTGTCATTTCAGCGCGGTGAATTTAAACTGAATCGCTGCATTTTGAATTCGAATTCGTATTTGGAGAGCCCCAATGCGTTTTTTGGGAAAATGTTTACCTTCTACCCAACGAGAACAATAAAATTGCACTGCTCACCAGATATTTGCAAAACCTTGAAATGTATCTCAGACAATTTGAATTCACCGCTCAGAAATTACATTTTAAAAGCAAAATTTTTAATCAGTTTCGCGGAAATTTGACACCAATACATCAAATGACAGCCTTCGTGTGACGCTTCTGTATAGTTTAGGTGTACCTACTGTGGCAATAGCCCAGCGTTTACCACTTGAATTAGCCGGTGATTAGAGATATAAAGCAAAAACGCATTGACTCACCATTTTATTATTCTGGAAGTTATTCAAATTTACCTACTAGGTTAATTCAATCAGCTGATGAAAGTAATAATAATATTGAGTAATAACCGTCTTTACTACCACCATTACTATGATATATATGACAAAATTTTTTTGGAAGTCATTTTATGAATAAAGGTGAAGTTCAAAAAGTGACAAAGGAACTTTCAAGTATTGTATAATTATAATAAACACAAAATAAAAAAGTTAAAGTGTCCTCCGGTTTCAAATGGGTCTTTCTGTTCGAAACTTTGAATGACATTGTCCTTTATCTTTTTTCACTATCACAATCACAATATTTTATTATACAGTGGAATTGAATTCTACTATTAGCGTTGAAAACCTTCTATGTGCTCCAGATTCTCAAAAAGATATTGGAGAAATATTAAATCTCCAAGGTAACATTATTACTATTCTTTAAATTCTAATCCGAAATGGAGAGTTCGTACCTGTAATTATGGTGATTTTTCAGGGCGTTAGACGTAACAATCAATATTACAAATTCGGATATTACCGAGCCCACTTAATATGATTTTGATAATAACGTGCGTCAGATGTTATTGATGATCTCCTTCCAGTGATTCGCACTGGTCAAGAAATGCACGGCCTAATATATATAAGTGGGCGTCTCTATAATTTCGTTCCATATGGTTCTAATACATTTTCATCACTTTTATTCAATTATAGTCCTGTCGAGGCGTTGTTTTGAAAGCCATAAGTATGCCTTCAATTTGTTTTTCTGCGCTAACTCCATTTGTTAACACGATCATGAAATGTGCCAGCACAGGTAACATGAGAAAGTGATAATTTCCAAAAAAAGTTACGCAATCTTCCTACGGAGCAAAATAAAAAATGTCAGCATCAGCAAGATTCCTGTCGACTATTGATTGATTCTATATTAATTAAATACGATGATTAAATTTTGACTTTTTCAATGAATCGAAGGTTTTTTTGTATAAACCACTTTGATTTCGAATCTATATTTGTAGATACATTGAAATAATAGATTTTTCAACCCTTTCAATGACACATTTTTGATATTTGTAAATCGGATGGTGAAGAACTTGAATTCCTTCAACATTTTTAACTTGGGTTACATATTTTTAACACAAGTGGTTTTTGAAAAAACGTATTTTCAATACAATACATAATGTGAGTCAAATGTGATTTCCATTTAATTTTAATTTTGTATAATGGTTATATCGCATTTTCTAAATTGTGTTTTTTGTGCAAAGAAACGTTGTACAGATATCTGTCAGATGCAATTAAATAATCGTCGTGGTACCAGCCAAGAAAGAGATTGTTTTTTATCAAGTATTCTCCTCCTACTGGGAATATTTTTGGGGATATTCGACATAGTCGAGTTAACTTTTTCGGATTGCGACTAACATATTTTTGGTATTAACATAACTTTTGCATTAATGTGAAATTCTTTTTCATGAAATCTTTATTGAACATCTCTCATTATCAGTAGGATGCAGGCATACCTCCAAGTAGTGTTTTCTGTTATAATATGCTGGGGCTGCAAGGCACAGTTGTTATTTAACGATTTTCACTTAACCTCACAAATCACAGTATAGTGAAATACATTTCAATCAATTCATAAACTTGGAAATTTGTCTGAAACACCCACTTGAAACATTATCTATTGATTTAAATTTAATTCCTGAAATATATGAGGATTCCCAATGTATGTCTGCTATCACTATAAACAACTCTTAAATCTCTATAACCTAAATAACAAATGTCTGAATCAAATATTGGTGAAATTCCGTAAACTAATAGGCACAAGGTATAAAAAAATATATGATTTTTGGCTGTCTCAAGTAATTTCGAAGATATGGGCCTATTTTTTAGTAATCACTGTCATTTTCTAGCACACATTCCTTTCGCGAAAACAAAACTGTGAAAACACTCAAAATTCTTCTTTCTTATCACTAGCAGAATGTGAACACCCTAATTGACCAGTTTCACACTTTTTCTTTTTCGAAAACGGCACTTTTAATGAAAAAATACATATAAACAACAAATCTAGGCAATACGGATAGTGAATTTTATTCAGGTCTAGTTAGTAACTAGAAAAAATGTGAGTGAATAATTTCTTGATCATATTAGAGTTAAATGGCTCGAAAAGTTGGCCGTGAAAATATACAAATATACAAGTTACCAACCTTACACAATAAATGCATTGAAAATTTTGCATAGACTTATTGTTTCTGATTTTCTTGAAGCAAGATTGAATTTTTGGATAGGCAATTCCGTTTTCAATTTGAAAATGTGTAATACGGTGAATCAGGGTGTTTACCTTATGCTAGTGATAAGACAGAAGAATTTTGAGTTCTGAGAAATTGTCATCACTCAAAAATAGACCGCTGAAAATTTTATTTGGATTTTATAAAAACATATTTTTTTGATAGCTTGTGGCTATAAGTTAACGGAATTCTACAAATATTCGGTTAGTTACATACGATTCAGATACAGAGTGAGGTATTCCATCAAGCTGCTATCCATGGTTTCAGTTGAAAACAAAATTCGCATGGTCAAAGTATCATCACAAGTATATACCCCTAACTAATCTAATCTAATCATCATTTCATTATGTGTTCAGCATACAATATTTTACATGAATAAAAAGTTGTGCAGATACAGTATCAATCTGGATTCAAACAAATCGTTGAAGCGTTAAAATATTCACCTTCATTCGATATAAAGGGCATTCGAGTGTGGTCAGGCTATTTTAAAGAAAGTCTTGAAGAGGGTTGATCGCTGGGGCGTTCGGCTGTGAAATGGGAAGCCAGGTTTCAGTCAGATTTTTTTAAGGGACCAGGTCATTCAAATAGGGTGAAAACATGTTTGTATCAGAGTTGTAGAATAGTCATTTATTATTATAAATAACATGTATTTTACTTAACAGAAGTATTCCATAAAATATTTGGTGTCATTTGCAATAGGGAAATATAAATGGGAAGGAACCTTGAAAGTATAAGAAGAGAAAGACAATACAGAACAGAAAATTGCCGAAAAGGAGTACTGTTTCGATTTTGTTCAATATGACCTAACGAGATTAACTGGATTTTCTTGGTTGGTATGTTGTAGAGTTTGAAAAAAGGGCCGATGGACACAACTCAATGCTATGACTGGTTTTCTAAATTCGAAATGTTGAAAAGTTTTCATTTATTTATTATCATCAGTATTGTTTAGAAAATGGGGTTAAGGTTCCACTCAGTGATGAACGTTTTCGGAAAGAAATCGAAACAATCGAGGAGATCCATTAACAATGGATATTCTCCTAATATAATAGATGATATGTTGAAAAAGAAAAAGTTCAAAATGTCCTTAAGACAAATTACTACACTAGATCAACTTAAAGATAACAAAAAATTCATAAAAATTACACACAATTCACGGCTTGCGAGAGGTCTCAATTCTATCTTCCGGGATGTAAACCTTCAGCTTGTACATAGCAATACGAACAATCTCCAAATGATATCAGGCATCACGAAAGACAAAATTACAACTTAGAAAGAGGCATACATTTTAGACTGGTTTAAGATATAGTCACGAATTGTTTGAAATGAAATCCTTATATACTATTCATCCTATAAAATGAAGATGTGACCAAACCATGTATACCAACCATATCATGTTGAAACTATAATATTTTTTTGGCCTCGAATTCAAAACTTTCGCTACACACATAGAGTGTTCATCGTCTGATTGTGATGAAATTTTAAAGTTAAAAATTCACATTTTTATTTGGTGACATCTATATCTATAATTATTATTTTACCTGTTATTGAAAAATATCGCCTGTTGAATATTGCAATTCCCTGTCCAATATTTTGTGTTTGAGTAGACACTATTTCAATATCAAACAGTCCTGGCTTTTCTATTACTAGTCTTTGAGATATACAGGAACGACTGGCTTTATATTCGTCATAACAATATTATCAAAAAATATTATGTAGAGATGTCAAACAGAGTGCTTGAAAAATCTTGTGTGACATTAACTTTCACACCGCTCGATATGATCATGAAACTTTGGCTATTGGTGCATATGGTTCAAATCACTAATTATTTGTTCTATGGTGTCGGCATTTAATATCATGATTGATAAATAGAGAGGAAAGAAAACACTTTTCAGTGTAAATTTGGAAGTTTTTATTTCCTCTCTATTTATCAATACTAATTATTTAACAGTTTTTTCGTTGAAACCGATCAAATTAAATGAAGTAATGAGGCATGCTTTCTTTCTTTGCAATACATTTTTTTGATTAAGTAAGTACGATAAAAATTGCGATTATGTGACTTGGATCAAAACATGCATAGATCCTTCACTCAGACTCTAACATCTATGGTAACAAATTTTCACAATGAAAAACTCTCAAAGAAGGGTGGCAGATAAGGTCTTACTCAAATTTAACAACATTCTGATCAACTGAATTCATCTCACGTAGAAAAATCTAGTATTTAATAATAATAATAAATTTCAAAACAGATTATATTTAAAAAAGTAGAAAATATCAAAATTGATTATCATTTCAACAAAATGAGGAAAACTATCCATTGATCATACTGTATAAAATTGGTGTGCTAAAAATATCATACAGGATTGACAGATCAAAAGTGATAAAATTGAATATGCATATAAATTGGGAAAATAAGAAGGAAACCAATAATAAAATTACAATACAAGTTTATTTTTTCCAAATTAAGGTAACGTGCGATAAACGTTGATTAGTATTACAGTAATTTGACATTGAAAATTGAAAAAAAATTGTGAATCAAGAAACATGTGAAGGGTTCAAAAACGCTTTTTGGTGAAAATATAAAAAATATTTCAAGTAACAAGAGAATTGATCAAAAATAAGAAAGAAATGAGCTGAAGTGGAAATGTATATAAAAATCACAAAAATTATAATAAACATTTTAAGAAGAAGGAAAGTGTTTCCAACAATCAGAACGAGCCATATCAAAGATCAAGGCACAGTTGTTATTTAACGATTTTCACTTAACCTCACAAATCACAGTATAGTGAAATACATTTCAAATCAATTCATAAACTTGGAAATTTGTCTGAAACACCCACTTGAAACATTAAATTTTGTCGATTTTGACACAGTCAAACTAGGAATTTCAGTGCGATAGTTGATTAGGTCACATCTTCATTTCATAGAGTGAATTGGGAAGTTTTGTTGAGGAGGTCAAATTTTCAATTATTCTTTCATTTTAATTATTGATTCATACTGATCCCCTCGGCGTTTCTAGAATGATCCAAACGAAGACTGCTGCAGGTACAAATGCAGAACCACTAACCAGAGATGGCAGTTTATAGTTATAGACAGTTTGAGTTCAAGAGTTTGCAAGAAGAATATTAATCTACTATGTTTGGAGAAAATTAAAGTACAGTTATATTTCAAAGTTTGAATGAATCAGTGAACTATTCTGCCGTGCTAAGCATAAGGGAGTATCTGACAAATTTATCAGTATCGAATTTAGGACTGCTTTCGTTTGTCTGCATCGTTTTACACCTATCTTACTATGATTGAATGAAGTAATTGAACATTGGCTGGTGTTATGAGTTTATGAAAAATGTCAAATCTGCAAAAATTGCCCCCAACCTAATAGTAAATCATGATTATTTCGAAAACATGAAAACTGCAGATACGCCCTTTATGCTTAGCACGGCAGTATTGTTGAGTGGTGTCAGAAGTGACATAGGTATATCGGCCAAGTTGTATGACCAGAACATCGAAACTGTTGAGGAATGGACCACTTCAAAAGACATTCACCAGCACATTTCTTGAACTGAGCACCTTCCTTTCGCCAATTTGTGCCGGGCCAACATCATCATATCACTGACCAGGCTCAAGAAATGACATACAAAGTTCCATTGGCCGAAGAATGCCAAGATTCGTTCAGGAAGGGAGTAATTTTTCCCACAAGGCGGCTTCCTAAACGTTGATGTTAGTTACGACAGATTTTGACTTTAACACTACTGATCTTGTTGTCCAACGTAGGTGTCTTTCATTTCAACTCAAAAACGTAACAAAATATTATATCTACCTCTGATACCTCAGGTACTATTATTTGAAGTTTGTTCGTATCATGCATTTGAAATGAATAAATATTATGTGATTTTAAATCCCCTTTTCTATCCAAAATAAATCAATGCAATTACCAAAATGAAAAAAATAAGAATCATTTCGACGAAGTCAAAATATCCTCCTCTCCACACTATCTCATTAAGTGGAAAATTATAGTGTTCCTACATGAGGACACTATTGCAAGAGATTTTTGTAATCAAGCATTTATTGATATAATGTTGTTCCATCTATCTTAGCACTAATGAGAGGAAACAATATGTCAAATATGCAGGTGTTCAGTACCAATCGAATAGGGGATGGTATTCAATGCTTGATTGCAATAGGGCAGTCCTGGAGGAACATTGCATGAGAAGATGTCAGATGTAATTCAATGTTCGTAGGGGAAAGTCATTGTTTTCTGACAGATATTTGCCTCGTCGACATATTAGTTTCAATCATTTGGAATTCTCCAATACAATTATAAAACTTTGTACGATTTCATGCAATTATTATACTTATCGTTGTCCAATTTTGAAAATTTCGACTTTTCAGCCATGATAATATTCCAAGAATTACCTTGATAATGCATGTTAACTTCCAGATGAAGACTGAATGGAATTTTTTTAAGTGGAATATGTTTCTCTAAAAGTTCATATGAAATTCAAGAATGCTCTCAAGGATTTACTATTGAATGAAGCATTTTATACAGTGAAGGAATTCTATGGTGAAATAGTTTATTCATGAGTGTTTGTTGCTCTTATTCAGGGTTTGTTGCTCTTAATTATTACTTATAGATATATTCACATATTCTTGTGACTCTTGATGTTTCTTGTTATTTTTATGTACTTTTGTCTGTTCATATTGATTCAAGATTTTCTATTTCTTATATTGCTAATTATAAGTTTTAACAACGCTTTGTTATGAGATATCATATCTTCGACAATAAGGTTTTTTTGATTGATTGACTGATAATTATTCTATATTAGTTAATATATTCATATTAACCAATTCATACATAGTTTGTAAAAATAATATTAGAATTCAAAAATATTACTTCGACAAACCATCGTCAGTTCTGAGCTACGACGCAATCTGCTGCCCCAGAGACCTTGACACAATCCGTGAACACGATCGGAAAAAGATCCTTTTCAATATCGCATAACTTTCACAATGACATTACAGGTTGTTTATGCCAAAGTTCCTTGTCCCTTCACAAGAAATACACCCTGTTACCTAAAAAATCTACCACCTGTTGATATCGGGGTTGAATTTATGTCGATAGAGTCCATTCACTGCGGATATTTATAGGAATTTGATTTTTAGGCCTACTTGATCTTTCTCTTTCGTAACCTTTTATGTTGTGGGAGTTCCCACGGTGATTTTTCGATGTATTGGACGGATTTATTAAAATGGTTCTGTTCGATTTTTGCTGGAGTGTCATTTTTAATGTGACAATTCACTTGGCTTTGTTAGAAATGATAAAAATTCAGGGATAGATGGTTTTGAGGGCATATAAAAAGACATGAAATATCGTGTTAGCACCAGTAAGAATACAGAAAATGACAAATTTTGTTGTCAACATTTCTCGAGAAAATATGTGATTTGAATAATAGGTACAGTTGAGGATGAAGGAAAAGTTTATCAATCAGTTGAAAACTTTTTTCAAGACTCAAAATTGATAACACTTCTTGGCCGGAAAATCTTCGAACTAGTATAGTGAATAATGTATTCTACAACGCAATATTCATCTTTAACCTTTACAACAGGTATATTCGTCAGCAAATCTCCAACAGAAAACTACCGCCTCTACCGATGTTATACTATTTCTGCTGGATTCTTTGCAAAGTTTTCATAACTTCTTTGCAATGTTGTTTGCTCTCTAAAACTCAAAGATGGTGCTGGATATATTGTAGATTGTAGAGGGGGCGTGCAGGCTATGCAGCCTCACAAGCACTTCGACCTGAAAGGTCGTTTTTGCGTGACCCTTTATCTATTCAAGACCCGGCATTCTGAGACTTCGCTAAAAGTGTATCAGTTTCCTTGGAGCTAAGTTCCTGATGTCGGAGGGCGTTACGAGTGCCCCTTCCAGGAATTTGAGCCTATTACCCATCTTTTTGAAGTAATACCCCAGAGGGAAGTGTCCAGTGACGAGTCCCGTTACCAATTTCAAGCATTTTTTTTGGCAAACTCAAGAAGTTTTTTAGCTTTCCTTGGCGAAAGGCTCACTAGTCTTTTCGCTCGTCTGTGCCCTGGCACTTTATTCCAGTGAGATTTCACATCGAATACCCAGCGTCGAAACTTTTCTTTCAAGCGGGCTTTGGAGAGTCCACAAAAGGGTTCTGGGCCGAAAAATGGTGAGTTTGCACCTTCTTTGGGAAGGCAGTTTGCTTCCCCATTGCCTTTGAGGCCCCTGTAACCTGGCACCTACATCGGAGTTACCTAATTGTTAGCTGTCAGTTATCTCAGGATTTGTTAACAGTTCCAAGTCAGCTTAGACTCACAAGTGTATGACTTCAGATCTTTCAGTGCTGCTTGGCTATCTGATACAAATTCCTGCCTTTCGGGTTCTCCTTTTAAGGCATACCTGGGCACAAATCTCTCTAGCATGTATTTCTCAGCTTTGAAGATGATTGGGGTCCTACCAAGGGGTTTTGAGAGCTTAAAATTTGACCCTGTATCGCCCACTACAACCACTTCGTCCATCTTGGATTCATCATGTATACCACACTGAGGCATCCATTGCCAATTGAAGACCGTTCTCTGTGTAAATTTGGTGGTTGTTTATGACCACTTCAAACTGCACTTCGAAGTTGTACCTGATCAGCATGATATCTGTCGGTTAAGATATGGCTTCTAGGGAGATGTGTTCCAAAATTTTGAGATGTCCGATCACATTTCCTACTTTAAAGTTCTTTGTCTGGTACAGTCTAATTGCACTATTTGCCGCTTCTTTCATTACAAATAGGATCAAGGTTTGTCTCTAGAGCTGTAGTAGGGTAATAGTGAATATTTTCCTGTGGTTTCCAGGCAAGCTTTCTGCAGCTTGACTTGTACTGAAATTTCAGCATTGTTTGTATTCATGGGATCAATGAGGCATTGATATATAGATATATACTTCGGTGTGTATTCCACACTTCTGGCACGTTTCTAGCGAACAAGGCACGTATATTACATGTATAGATTTCTTGAAATGGGCTCGTTTCTCTCCATGTCCACTTCATGTGATTGTGTTTTCGTTCAGTGGAACTTGCTAGGTATCGTGTCTTCTTTCTTTTGTGAAATGAAGAAAATATATAAATTCACATTATATATATGTATCATGTGATTGAATATAATTGGACTGTTAGAAAAGTCTGGATTTGTTATTATCTAATGATACTCACGATTTTCAAAAACCCAAGTCCTTGGATATCACATATTCCGGCAGATATGAAAATGTTATAATACGTTAATATTTACGTTAAGAGATGAAAAAATTTTTTAGGTCGTGTTTTGTCAAATAGTAATTTGGATTATTCGTTGAATGAAAATATGCAGTTGGTCGAAATATTAATGAGTGAAATAGGTGGTCACTTCAAAATGTCCACGTAGTTTCACTATACCAGTCAGTAATAGGTACTTTTTAATTGATGGTTACTCATATTGTTGCTACAAATTTTCCATTCTCTGTAATTTCAAAATATGTTAAATCAATTTTGTTTATCCAAACGTCGTCAAAGTAGGGTTCATACCAAACCTGAAAAATAAAGAAGAGAGGCAAAATTAATTGAAAGTGATCAATGAAGAAGAAAGTTGTATTTCATGTATTTGATGTTTTTAATGGCAATATCTATGAGTGAGGAACAGTTATTGAAAAGTTTGAATATGAGTTACTTGTAGGCAGAAGAGCATATTTTACTGATGCGTTCTCTGTTGCTCCCATCATTTCCATATGCATAAAAGACTTCTTTCCGATTGTGTATATCAAATGATCATACAGGATGAGTCAGAATAAAACATACAAACTTCGTACACAGATTCCTCACCTCATTTCGAGGTGAAAATTTAATATCAATGTATGTCCAAAAAAAAATTTATTTACTTACTTTCATTTTCTTCAAAACTCCAGAACGAAAACATTCCTAACTTGGGACACTAATCTAGTTTTATCAATATGATAATTTTTTGAAGTATAATGTTTAACTTTCGTGAAATACTGGTGTTTTTATGATGGTATGTTGCTATATTTTCCTTCACATTTTCATCAGACCAGTGAGTTGGCAGGTAAGTGTTTGACATCAGTTAGGCTCAAGAATACTTGACCTAACAGTCATAACATTCCATTTGCTTAAATGTAGAGGTTTCTGAGATATTTACGAAAATCTGAAAAGTATGTCATGAGGCAGTAAAATATCATTTCTCATGTGCCATAATCGCAGAATGACAATTTGTTATGACATGTCGGAGTATTTTGTGTCCTTCTGAATATTTATGAATGTTGGAGAAATTGACAACATGGCGATGGTGGTAAACCTAGATTATAGTACCAAGTTTAAATTTTTACATCAGAAGTTTTGACACCCTATATCTCAGAGGGGATGCATTTTGGGATATACATTGATAGAAACTTTTCACTTCGAAATGGAGTAAGGAATTTACGAAGTTTGTTGGTCTTATTCTGACTTACCTTGTATATGGCGTCAAAAGGAAATGGCCTCGTCTTCCCTTGCTCGCCGAGGTCTCTTGAATACTTCTGACTTCTGCTCGTGAGAGTGCAGCCGCTTAAACGATAAAACAAATTGAAGGACAAAATAACGAACATTGTCTAGAAGGTGAGGTTGGCTTGTGGATGGGTGGCTAATCTGACGGACATTCTACTCTATCTCGAGTACACTTTGGTATCGGGATACCAAGTTGATAGGTACGACCCCTGTCTCCATTAGTTTCAAGAGGCTCTGTATCGACTGTTGTTAAAGCATCAGTCGGTAAATGTCAAGAAAGATTTTGAACAGTTTTTCACGAAAACTACATTTCCTGTAGTTTGGATGACTCTTATCTCAAAAATTATAAAAATATTACCAGCCTTTACCCGATTGTCGAACGGAAAACCTGTGGTCATTCGGTTCAGGGAGATGTACGGGAAAAATCATATTTGTTTGGGAATAACAATCAGTCATCCTCAAAACTTTCTTCCGAAGCATAATGTGATTATAATTACAAGGCCTGATAACGCAGATTGAAGTCGACCGGACCGCCCACAAAAATCAAAAATCCTTACGCTGATGATGCCCTTAGGGCAGATAAGTTATAAATTGACAAAGCAACGAATCACTCTTGCGTATAGCCAGTGGTGCGCATGGTTTTACATGAAGGGTAGGATGAACGAAATCAAAGACTGATTGTCTTCTTTACTTCAACCGTTTATTAAAATTGAATTATGCTAGTTGATGGTTCGGACGAGGAATTGGCCTGAGTATCGGTATATCTAGAGGAAATTTTGTTATATATCCTGATTACATAATGAGAATGTATAAAAAGGCCTAACAATACACAAATGGAATACGAGGAAAGCAAATGTATTTGTGAACGATTTGGTAGGGTGGATTTCATGCAATTGAAAATTATGCTTTCATTCAAAATTAAATTTTTTGGCATAGATTAGCTAGTGTTGTATAACATTCACGTTGAAATAGAGAACAAAATATCGAATTGTGTTGAATAACAAATCAAATATTTGAAAAAATCCACTATTTGTTGCTATTGTTTATGTTTAGTTTACAAGTCCGAAACGGAAATAAACCTTTCTAGAAGAATGTTAACATGAAATAAAAATGTGTATATTTTCTCTTGAAGTGGTACGGAAGCGAAAAATAATAAAAATTCGAGAGAATTTGACATTCGTTTTGTTAATATAATCATAAGTCGATTAATGAAGAGAGGATAATTCAATCAGTCAGTATGGTGTGAAAAAGTGAAAAATAGTTGAAAACTGCGAAAATTCGAGATTTGTTTAGTTAATTTCATCATTAGTCAAGAAGAAGGAAAAAATCCTTTTGGAAATGTTCACAGCATGTGTGAATATGGATAACTTTCTGTTGATGAAAAATGGATAATTCGAATGTCGGTATGGAAGCGAAAAAAACAAATTGAAAACCACGAAATTTCAAGATTATTTTCGTTAATTTCATCATAAGTAAATTTAGAAACGAAATCCATACGACAACCCATTATGACACTAAACAAACATTAAATATAAAATTAACAATTACAACATCGACACAGGTAAAAAATTCTATAATATATAATGGCAAAAATTGTCGCTCACCTAACGAGATTAAAATCATAGACAATTGAAGAAAATTAAAACATTCTGTTAGAAATCTTCTTCTGGTGAATGCTTTCTACCCATTAAATGAATTCTACTTTTAGTGATATGAAACTCAACAATGATCCTATCCTAGTTATACAAGATTCAATTTTAATATTTTCCATTGAACTTTACTAGTATTTTTTTGTTTGTTATTGTTGACCAGTACGGTGGAAATGTACTAATCTCATTTTATTCACTCGTGCCTATTGTTTTCTACTTTAATTTATTTCTTCAGTTATTTATTATTTATTTCATACCTGAATTTTTACATAATATTCTATAGGTACCTAGTAATTATTTGCTTATTTTTTAGTTTTGAATAACTTTGAGTTACTTAAAATCAGACAATAAAGCATATTTGATTTGATTTGAACAAGGAAGAAAGTCAACTGGAAATTTTCACAGAATGTGTACAAATGCCTACACTTTTACTTGATGAAAAGTTTATAAATCAAATTTGATGAGACTGCAAAACATTATTGAAAATCGAGAAAATTCGAGATTCGTTTCGTTGATTTCATCACAAGTCGAAAAGAAGACAAAAATTCATTCAGATATTCTATAGGATTTGTGACATCATACACTTCCGGCTGATGGAAATTGGATACGTCAAAAGATGCCACAGAAGCGAAAAATAATTGAAAACCGAGAAAATTCGAGATTTGTTTCCTCAATTTCGTCATGAGTCGAGAATAAGGAAAAAAGTAAGGAGCCAATCAAAAATGTTGACAGAATGCATACACTCTGGGATGATGGAAAGTGAATGATTCAAATTTCAATACGGAACAAAAAATCAATGAAAAACCGCGAAAGTTGGACGTTTGCTTCATTATTCTCATAATTATTCGAGAACAAGGAAAAAAGTCACTAGAACTGTTCACAGTATTCGTAAAAATTCACAATCTTTCGAAAACTGGAGTGTTCGCTTCCACACCAGCTTTTGAAGTATCAGTGCTGCCAACAATTTTCACGACATTGTTGCTGACAAATTCGTTGCTAACGTCACACATATGGAAAACAGAGAACATTTTTAGCAGTTGTATAAGAAAGCAAGAGATCATCAGAAGATTGTTGGAATGTATGTGTCGTACATCAACATCTTTGTATTTATAAATCTGCGTCGAAATAATGATTAAACGGCAACAGCGCATTCTTCACCAAGCGAAGCAGTCTCAAAAGATTGTTTGAGAAAAAAAACCTGGTGGAAAGAGAATTTGGAGAACCGAGGGATTGAACATTTTATTTTTGATTGAACACTCCAGAAAGTAGCATCGAATGATATAATGTTGAGTCAAGGTAAGGTAACATTTGTTGAAGTTATCCTAGTATACCTTGGGAACTGTTCCCTGTGGCATAAAGCCTGTAAACATTCGAGAGAACCAATTTCTACCTTAATTTCCTCAGTTCTCACGATGTTCTCTAAAAATTACAAGATTTCGTGAATACCAGAACATAAAAAGGCAATCCGAAAGATAGAAATTCCACCTCAAAAAGATATGGGATGTATAGATAAATAGGATCCAGAGTTTTGATAAATTTCCTCATGGTCTATTGTGAAGATCAGTGAATACAAGAGTTGTTTGAACATTTAGCACACATGTTGAATATCTACAATAAAATAAATCTATCTCGATACTAAGTGACCAAGTTAGCATCTTGTGAAGGAAGATCTTTCTTCAGAAGACGGAAGATAGTGGTTTGGTGTAGGCATAAAACTCCAAAGGATTCTCTAGTATACCAAAGATTCTTCACAAAATATTGAAAATAATTGATTGATTATCAAAAGCTTGGTAAGTAGTAGGTAGTTTGATCTCCTTTGCGGTTATCAATCCATCAATAAAGTCTGTGAAATCACAGTGGTATGTAAAAAAATATGTTTCAAATATATGTACAGAAAAATCGGGTGATAAGATAATAATATTTTCGGTTCTCCTCATCAGCATTATTTCATTGCCTTTATCGACTGCTCTGGCTGAATCTGTACATATAAAATTCACCTGTGGCTTATCTCTTATATCTTTCAAAACCTCATTCAAACTGTTGATTTTTGTTAAAAATTTTGTTTACCCAATATACATGTCAGGAAAAGTGCGACGCTAATATAAGTTTAGTCAAGTTAGTACATGCAAAATCGTTTGCAGTGCGGTGGGATACCAGGAGTATTGCCTTTAAAATTGATAGTAGAAACATCAGCATCTTAATTTGTTTCTTCATTATGGATTATTTTCGAGTCAATTGAAGTTTTCAAAGGTATCAAAGTGTAGATATGATCCAATGGCAATTTTGCAAGTCATCAAAAGAAAATTCCACCTACGTGACATATCGTTAGTTCATCTAATTTTCAAAAACCAATTTTGAAACAGATTGAATATGTATACGTTTTAGGAAATTTTAAACCAATATCCCTAGGCAATCACCTATCGGTATGGCGGGCGCTATGAAAACAATGTATCTCACTAATTGTAAAGCAACACGCCGTACAAAGTAGGCTTTGACGTCGAAGGGTTTATTCCAGATATTTTCTTCAATTGACTATATATGTATATAAGGGTGCCGGGCTTAGAAATGGAATAAATCGCCCAGGGAAACAAATTCGAATCGACAGCGTTCTGAATTACTCGATTGTTTCGACTTGCTTTTGTTTTCGTTTTAGCATCGATGCTCAGATGTATTTGCGGCGAAGTTCCATTCTCCTGAAAGGGTTTCGTTTTGTTAGGAATTGTTATAATTTGATTTCGCCATGGAAATATGGCAAAAATCGATATATCTTTCGCGTCTTTCTGATTATTGGTGGAAAAATTAACCTAGAACTAATTCAAAATGACCACACGAAGCAGAATGCTACAACGTAGAGGGTGGATCAATATTATCACAGATGGTTATGATATGGTATCATATAATTCAAAAGCTCTTGTTCATTGGCATTAAAATTCATTAAAATTAGACTCTTATTACCCCAGATATTAGCAACTTAGTCTAAGTCCATTGGTTGTTTGCAAACTGTTTGTAGTCTATAGGTATTCAGGTCTTTAGGTCTTTAGGCCTTTAGGTCTTTTCCTTGTTTTTTGGGGGGCATGTACTCTAATAACTTTCCATACCCCAGAATTTTAGAAGAGGTAACGACTATCGTTACATAACGATCTCCCTAAAGGACTCTGATATGTATACTCAGATGTCTGGTAGATTTCTCAAATCTTCTGAACTTCTGTACTTCTGAATCTGCTGGTATGATGGAGCGGCTTAGATACTCCGGTTCATCAGGACGAGATCAGAGTAATCGAATTGTGCTAATGCATTCACATTCAGTTATCATTCGAATGACAGAACTCAACATATAGGGTGAACCAGGACTTTCACGAGGAGGCGGATGGAAGGAACTGGCAGTGAGAACTGAAGAACTAGTCTTCAGTGGAAGCCGAGGAGGGGCCTCGGATCATATACTGCGGGTCTGGTAGCTGGTGATAGAATTACTCACGGCCGCCGCACCGACCGACTAAGAACCAGTCCTACCAGGACTTTCAGGAAAAGGCAGATTGAAATAACACCCCCTTGACAAGCATCCACACACACATAGTTCAAGGATTCATTTTGAGGATACCACATGGAGACTGAGCTAGATGGAGCCCACCACAGCTTTCATTCTGAGGCCACCCCGAAAAACCCTAACCTTTCTTCTCGTTATCGACGATACAACCCAGCTGCCTGTATGATCGCTGTCTTCGCCTTATAAAAAACGCCTTCGACCTTTCGCACTATACAGGGTGGAGGGCCGATCCCATCCACTTTTCCTGTCTGAATAATAATAATAATAATAATAAGCTTTATTCACGTTAATTACATTAAATATATAAAAAAATGTGCTCAAAAATATCGTGAGTAAAGAGAGAAGAGTGATAAGTGCTAAAGCACTTGTTTCACAATTATACAAACAATATAACCTGTATAAAAATAGTATGTAAGTAAAACTATGAAAATTTAATATAGTGAATAATAGAAATAGATAAATAAAATACAACAATCAGTCACACACCTATACACGCATATACATATAATAAAGTTAAAATGTTCATTGTGATTCAATATAAAATTATAAAAAAGTAGATATATGAGAGCTCGGTACATTACATAGATTAAAATGCGTGAAAGTCATATATAAAAGTAAATAATAGATAATTAACAACACAATAGAATGGTATAAGTGAAGTTATTTAAAAAAAGTTTATGCAAAATGGTGATAAGAAAGCAAATAATCAGTCACAAACCAATACACACATATACATATAATAATTATAAAATGATCATTGTGAATCAACATAAATTTATAAACAAGCATTTTTTTTTTTTCATTTATTGAATTATCTTTTCAAAATTTTTCAGTCATCAAAGAAAGAACGAATCATATTTCTTGGATTTTTGTTTATGAACTCTCTCAATCGTTGCTTAAATTTTTTTTTGATATTTATACATTTTAATTCATCAGGAATGCTATTGTATAACTTGGGTGCTAAATAGAGGAACATTCTCTGTGTTGTAGCTTTAACCATTAACGGTGGTATATAATGATTTTTTTTCGTGTATTGTAATTGTGGGTAGGTAGTTGGTTGAGATGCTTTGTATCGTGATATTTTAGGCAGGTGATGAAAAAGTGTAATTGTCTCACGTCCAAGATTTTTGATTCATAATAAAGTAAGTCAGATGAGTATCTGGAATTTTTGGAAAATATCAATTTTATAAATCTTCTCTGAAGTACTTCTAACGGATTCAAATGAGTTTTTAATGCTCCACCCCATGCCAGAATTCCATAGCGGATATGGCTCTCTACTAAAGAGTGATACAACGTTTTCATTTGATTGAAAGGTATGTTGTCTTTGAGCTTTTTGAATTTATATAATATACATCTCAACTTTTTCACTACATACATTATGAATGCTTATTGATTTCTGTGAAACGGGCTCACCCTTAGGAATATTATTTTTAAGAATCTCCACCACTTTCCAGTTTCTTAGTTTCTTTAGCGGAAACGATTAACGGTAACTTTTTTCAGGCCCCTCAAAATACGTGCTCTTTCAAATGCGTTGGTCATTGTGTTCCTCAAGTTTTCTATTTCTTTATCACTGAGGAAACCTCTGCTGGTTCCTCGTGAGTCCTGAGAGACCTTTTGAGAAGGTATCCCAGTCGGATGCTCAAAGGTTTCTGCGTTGAGGCCTCTGCTTCTGCGTAAACACAACTTTCATCATCATGAATCATTTGGTGATCTTAAATCGATATGTCTTCCGAAATCCTTCAGTTTGTAACGTTAAAATCGGATGCAGAAAACGAACGTTGGTTCCGTTGCCTAGTATCTCCATCTGGTCGCTAGATCCTCAAGTAGCGCTTCACCAGGCTCATTGACGTTTATGCTGCACCACATCGTGGTTGCCATCGCATCTCCGTATTACACCTCTCTATTTGCAATAATTCCGTTGAAAGAAAGCGCACATCGTTGTATGGTAAATTCACACTACCCACCATAATACTCCTACCCTGATTTCTAAGACGACAACTGTAGTATCCCCAGCTACGGCACATGTACCACTTGAAGATATCTGAATGACAGGACCGCCGTTCTCGGTACTGCCTCTCCATATGCCTTGCCCACCAACAGCTGTTAGCCGCCTCCTGTTAAGTCTATACTCATTAGAACTATCTCAAACCTACAGTTATGATTGGAGAAGCCTACGTACCGTCAGCTCTTAGTAGAGTGTCATTCCCGGCTTCTGTAAGGCCTAGGCGATCTCTCGGCTAGAATTTACCCTCCTTTCCCTACTGCCGTTTTCAGGTGATTTTACGTCTTCAAATTCAGAGAGCCGTTCTGGAAGCTCAGCGCTTGTACTAACAACAACGCAAGTATACTTCTTGGCCCTAGAACCAGAAACCAATCCTTACCCACAACGAAGCGTCCGCTGAGGTCACTTTCCTGAATGTGATGCCCGCTATGAATTGTGCATTCCAGCAGCTATAAAAGAGCGACGTTTGGTTCTGGGTGGTTATTAAGAACCACACTGGTTTCATGACGCCAGAGTTCCTTAATCGCATTTCTAAGCCTCGGTATCCTGCTTTAGGGCCCTTCATGATCCGCAGCTTTTGCTTTTACCCACCCTCTCTGACCGTCCTGGAGGTCTCTTTTGCACGGGGCCTCTTCTTCGTGCCCTGATAGCATCGGGGTGGCTCACAAAAATGTTTTTTTGCCTCTTACTCTTTCTCTCTCCAGGCCCTTTCTCATGTTCAAATAGTTTCCGTTCCGCAATACCTTGCCTGGAAACCTCCGTTGGGACTACCTGATTCAGCTTGCAGTACTTTGGTATTGGTCTGTTAGGCGGTTTCGATCCTTTGAGACCTTGCGCCTCACCTTTTTCTTGCCATATGCAATCCTTCTGGGCCATTGTTTCTACTTCCCATTGTCTCTACTACTGGCGGGTTTCAACTACAGAGCCATCCATCCATTTGGCTCTTATTTCAGAGCCTGGGCGCTCTGCTTCTACTTGCATCAGCAAGTTTTCTATATATTTTTCATTTTTGTCTTCTATAATAGTTTTGTACATAAGGGTGTGTAGTGTGTTAGTCTTTGTCGAAGGAGCCGCGAGTTCATCCAATCAGTCTCTCTGCAAAATGCCTGGTAGATTTTTTTCTCAATCGTATGGTACAGCGGCCGCCGGCAAAGCACTCCAGAAAGTACATCATGGCCATTTTCCAAGCGGTACCTAGCACTTATATACGGCCCATGTGTGCTTTCCCTTATTTTGTTTACCGGCTATCAGTCCCGGAGTACCGGATTCAAGGTCACTCCTTGCTCTCCAGTTCTCGCATCCCTCTGTAGTGAGTATGTGTGTGTGATAGGTGTAGGATAAATAGAGTGTTTTTGGCGACGGAGTATGGTTGTCGCGATGCCTCAGCATTCTAGATGTTTGCTTTACTTTCGTAAGGCCATTATGACACTTCATGCCGCTGCCCAGGATTCACCACGTAGATGTAATAGAAATATTGCCTGGAGTCCAGGCACCCCCTTGATCCCCTAGTGGTTGAAAACTAGTGTTATTCCTTTCTCTCAGCTTCAATATTAATTGATGATTTCGTTAGTGGGGAATAGTGTTAAATCAGTTTTTACAAACAATTATCTTTGTACAAAAAATAAATATAAGTAACTTTGTTTCATATATTTTTCGTTTTCTCGCCTTCCAATCTCCAAAGAACGATTTGAATCAATATTCATATCGAAGAATAGTCATGATGGAAAATATCACCTTTTTGATACGCTACTGGCCTACTGAAGTCATTATTAAATAAGAACCCATTCATTCAATCTGAACCTTATATTATTCCTAATGATAAATTCACTTTTTATGCCATATGCTCGTTCATTTGCTGCATGTGCAATGATTTTGAGTTCAAAACACCTTTTTATGGAAGATAAACGTGTGAAAGGGATCGTGAGAATGATTCTACCTTACTACTCTTAGCATTTGGATGAATGCATTATTGGAAATAAGAAATTTTCATCACTGTAATCAAAGAAACAAAGATTGACAAAAAATCAGGCTCTCTGGCGTGGTGAAAAATTACTATTTAAAATAAAATCATAACAAGACCAAACGTGAGGGCAAGTTCTGAGGCTGGTAATATAATCGAATACAATCGTGCAAATTTTGATTAGACAATGTCATGTCATCTAGAATTATTTTAGTGCAATTTCAATAACTTTTTGGGCGAAGTAATAATTATGGAACTACAAACTTGGTTCAGTTCTAAATCATTATTCCATAGTAACATTGTCGTCCTTAGCAAAAATGCCGTATCTGCTATCTGCTATTTTGCTTAAAATTCTGTAGATCCGACCTTCATACGAAAGAAATTCTCAAACTTTTGTACATACGGGAAAATGATTTATTAACTTTTTTGTATTAAACCTACAGAATCGAATATGTCAATTTCCATATTTTTTGTAGATGCAGCACTTTTGCTAAGGACGGTAGATCAGAACAAATTTTTTTGTTGAATTAAGAGTGGATGAGGAACAAAAAAAATTACGAATTTCAATTACGTAGTCTAGAATTTTTCGGATACATTCTTCGTGGATCTTGTTATCAAGGAGAAAATAATGGTAAAACACGTATACGTGGCGAATTTCAGATAGGATTATACTCAATGATTGAATCAGTATTAATTAATTAAATCTCACATTGCAAAAATATTTTTTTTTTGGTTAACTTATATCTCTTTCTAAATAGGATGACTTTTTCAAACAAAACTTGAACCCAATCATGCCCCTATCTACTTACTCTTTTTCAAGGGAAATCAATGAAGCAATCCAATGAATTGAGCTTAATTATGCATACTCCCCGAAAGGAAAGGAAATGAAATGAAGTGCTAAGGATGAGAGAAATATCTCACCAACATTTGCAGAAAAATAGCTGTTATTTGAGGCCAACGTTAATGTGAGTAGTTCTTGGCAGATGAAAGGGTGCAGGCGAACATATTGAAAAATAAGTCATTCTTCCTTTTCTAGACAAATAAGTAAGAGTTCCAATTAGCGTAAAAGGTGTCTCCTATTGCTCTCTACCTTGCTGATACAGCTCGCTACTTTATCGGCCGAGGGCGATATTAAACAAGCAGGCTGATCGTGGAAATCAGGGGCGTATTCATATTCACAAAAATATTTAGATTGTACTAAGAATACGAATTAGATTGAGGATAGATTAAAATTTTACCTATCTGCAGTTAGACTGTATCAAAATAGATAGATGGTCTTGAAAAAATTACCATACTTTCATAATCTATGGCCATTTTGAAACAGTGCATGTTTTGGTCTTTCTGATTGTTGAAATTCAATGATTTTTTGAAAACGACTTGAAATCTTCGAAGTCACCATAACTTCATGATGAGTTCAAAAATATCGTATAGATATTTTCTATACGAAGTATATAATTTACATCAATATTGCTGGGATTATAGAATATTTATTCTGCATGATGCAATGCTTAGTAGGGCTTATTTGTTGTATTCTTCTATAACCATGCGAATACAAGTTCTAATTTCTGACGAATTTGAATGACTAATAACTTTTTTGGGGATTTACCATGATTTCGTCCTCAACAACAAAGAGTTTTGTTTTTCCGTATTAAAGAAAAATCATTCACGATTCTCAGTAACGCTCAGTTGAATAACAATTGAATATCGATTGAAAATAAAATGCCAATGTTCACCCAAAATTAAATAAATTCGTAATTTTGAATAATAAGGTCTGGTGCTTGCTTTGAGTGCGCACCGACCACTCGGGGTGGTGCTGTAGGTTTTTCCGGGCTTTCCTATACAGCTGAGAATACAATAAGTCACCATAAACATTAGTGAATCGCCCCCGAAGCGCCAAGGCAAGAAATAATAATGGCCGTCCTCTACCTGCACATGCCTTTGGGTACATTCTATGAGTGTTTATGAGGGGGTATAATCACATTTGAATAATATAGACCATTCATAATTCCAAACATTCTCTGTTCATAGCTTTGTTTCATTTTGTTCGATCAACAAACCATTCTTATTGATCCTCAAAGATTAAATCCAATCAACTCATAACCTCCTAGGCGAACTCATTCAATGAAGAACTGAGTATATTGTTAACCGCCCTGAACAAAATAAGACGCGTTTTTTTCTGCAATACGGAAAAATATTTTTTGTGAATATTAGGAATGCCCAGTTGCGCACAATATTGAATTTGAATGGGATATCGATATTTTTCTGTTCAACTGAATTCCAGTCAATTTTCACCTGAAGACTTTGTGCAGTCTTCTGACACGAGGACCACAAGCAACAAATATTGTCTATTCATTCAAATTATTGAATGTATAACTGTAAATCCCTATATTGGTCATAATCGTTTTAAGTTTGAGTTATTATTTCAAGTTGACAGCATTCTAGAATGATGGGAGTTAGATATCAATTTTGCTTGTATTATGCGAATCTGGAGAACCAGTGCTTCAATATAGTTTATCAGTGGAAAAGTTCCAATAAGTTTTATAAATTATTTTCAGCATTCATTTTAAATTGAATTTTGTTCCCTATGAATAATAAGCTGATAGGTTAGGAGTACTTCATGTAGGCAAATGATCTACTGGATCCTCCATCTTTTCTGGTATTCAAGCTTCTGCCTTATACAGCTCAGTTAGTTTTTCTTGATTCAGTCCTCATGTATTTAAAAGTTGAGAGTTTTTTTTAGAAGTATCATATAAATGAGACTATAAGACTCATATGGACTATGCTGAAAGTCCTCACCTCCCCCAAAAATATTTACACTGGATGGAACACATGAAACTTGTTTGCAGGTAGTCTTCCCCCACTAGACGAAGAAAAATCTCTGCCGTAAGATTACCAAGATCAGTTTCAATTATATCCTCTTCAGATATATGTAAGATGTAAGTCAATATCCGTCGTGGTATCAAACAGGGAAGTATTTGTTTCCTATCATATATTCACGTCAAGTGGAAATACCAAGTGGAATTATTGTGGGAACAGAAGAGAAGAAAACTTTCGACATAGTCGTGAAGAGTTTCACTTTCACCGTATCGGAAAAAATATATCTTGGGTATAGCCAAATCTAGAAGAGTAACAAGGAATGCAATTATATTATGATATCACATAATCAAGAGAGACTCAATACTGTCCTCCCCTCCTGTTACCCCAGACGACACTTCAATTGACTAGGTCACTATGCCAGTTCGGACGACAATTGGATATCCCTTCAAGCTATTCAAGGAGGAATTGTAATGCCCTCTCAATATTTAGCAAGCTATTCTTGACGCTCTCATCATATCACAATACGTTTTCTTTCCGATACTGTATAATTGAAAGTGACCATTGAAATTGTCCGCATTCAAGGAATGTAATTTTGTGGAAAATCAATCCACTACAAATTGGACTATAATACGCATTATAATGCAGTACCCTTTTCTGCCAGTCCGCTCCTGTATATTTTGCAGACAGAGACCATGCGTAAAACAGGTATTAAGAGTGGGACGGGAACCTATTGTAAAATCTTGAAGCTTCTTATTACTGTTAACATGCGCGATCATTTCTCGAAAATTAAAAACGCCTTCGGCACGTATCATTTTCATTTCCATTCTAAGATAACAAAAACGTAATTTCGAAATCGCTATTTCACATTTTTGTCATTATTTCGTTTTGCTGGGAGCTCGGTTCAGGCGGCGTCTGATGAGTGTCAATTAGGATAAATAGATTTTTGTTCGAAATGGTTCATCAGCAGTTCTTCCTCGCTTCGAATTATTACTATATTCGATGCAAGATGATAGGAAAATGTTATTAGATGAGGTTTTTAGAAACTATTGGGTAAGTTGGGAAATGTTCAACAGATAGAATACCGAGTGTTTCACGGTGAATGGAATATCAGAAATATCTGGAGAATAGAATGACTGAAGTATTTTCACTATTACAGTGTTGCCACTTGTATCAGAAAATAGAAGCCTCGTTTGTTAATTCATATGGAACCAACCGTACAAACAATGAGCGAGTAAAGTATGGAAACATGAAGATATCTTTTACTTTCCACCCCGTGAGACACAATGTTTATGTATACAGGATGAGTCAGAATAAGACCGACGAACTTTGAACATAAATTCCTTACCTCATTTTGTTCGTATCAACGTATATACTGAAATGCATCCCTTCTGAGATACAGGGTATCAAAAGTCCGAAAAAACAGATTTATTTTTTTAAATTCAAAACTTTTGAAGGAAAAAAATGAAACTTGGTACAATGACCTAGGTTCATCAGTGTGATAATTTGATGTTATAGTGTTTAATTTCCGTAAGACAGTGGCGTAGTTACGGTGTTATGTTGCCATATTTTCCTTCATATTTTCTTAAGACGAGTAAATTGACAAATGAGTTTCTGAAATCAGTTAGGCTTATCTATACTCGACCATGTGCCTAAATGTAGAGGTTTCTGAGATATTTACGAATAACTGAAAGTTTGTCCAGAGGAAGCATCGGGTAAAGATATCATTTCCCGTATGCCATAATAGCAGAATGCTTATTTGTTATAACATTTAGGGGTATATCCATTCTCCTTAATATTTTTTCTATGTTGAAAAAATTGAAAATATGGCCACGTATGTGCCTTATCTGTGAAGAGTAGATTACCTCGGAAAGGTCGTTTCCTCCTTCATACATTCTCAAAAACCATGTAAAAATTCTACTGTGGCCATAATCACCAGCATTTTGGGCCATCAACTTCTGTTGGCGAAACGGATACACTTTTACCTGATTTAATGTTGAAAAAAATCGTTAAATATGTTATTTTCGTCGACCAGCTGCACCTTTATGCACAATCCCCAACTAGCGCGAGCTTAGGAAGACGTACCTTTTAAAAAGTGTTTCCATGGACCTCAATGAAGTTCATCAAAAGTTTCAGTTCGTAGTACACGTGTGTTCAAGAAAAAAAAAAGCAAGGTTCCATTTTTGTCAGATATTTTGCTCGCCTTTGTCCTGACCCTTTATTCAAGTGAGATTTCATTTCATCAAATTCCTAGCGTCGAAACTTTTCTTTTCACTGGGCTTCGGAGGGTCCACAGAAGGGTTCTGAGCCAGAAATTGGTCTGTTTGCCCCTTCTTTGGCAAGGCAAGTCTACTTTCTCATTGCCTTTGATCCCTCTGTAACCTAGCACCCATATTGCTCCTCTGGTTCCCAGACAAGCTAGCCGCTGCACTTTCTACAGCTTGACTTTTACTGAAATTTGTTGCATTTTTAACTACCATACCAGTGAGGCGTAAATGAACATTCATAAGTTTCATGATCGTTTGCTATGACCAATAAATCATTTTTGGTTTCAGACTCCATGTCTTACCATTCAGACCCTATATCTTACCGAAGACTGTGTGGCATGTTCAGCTTGCCGCTATAGCCCTAAATTGAATGTAGCTGATTTGGCTGTAACATATTAGTTTTTGAGTCGATTAGAACGCCCAGGTATTTTCCCAATCAGGCTTGGGGCTTTAACTTTATACTATCGCCTCCTGGTGAATGGGACCAGTACTATTTTGCTAGGACTGACATTGAGTTTCTTCTTTGTAAACCAGCTTCTGATTGTGTTTAGGGTTATCTGCATGCTATCGGAGATTACTCCGACATGTCTGCCCCTGATGGTGACGACCGGTCGTCATCGTAACCTTGGGTCGTGAACCCAGATTTTTGTAGCTTCACTAGCAGGTCGTCGACAACCAGTGACCACAGTGAAGGCGATAAAACTCCCCCTTTTGCCAATCTTTTCCGCTGTCATCCTGACTGTCTCTCCCCCCAGGGTCGCTTCAATGATTCTGCTTTTCAGCATTGCTTGTATTCATCTGATCAATGAGGCATTGATATTCCTTTCCTCTGATGCCTTATCGAATGCACCTTCCATGTCGATGAAGGCACAAAGAGCCATTTCTTTGGACATATGTTTTTTCTATTATCGTGTATTTGCCAGCTCGGTAAGCTATAACTATTTCTTGTGGAGCAGTCTCACCTCGAGGAGTTCACTCCTGATGTGATAGTATTTTAAATATTTAAGTGTTGTACTGATGTGCTTTGAATTTTTTTATCTTTATGCGCAATTCATTTCTGACTATTGGCTTCTGATGTAACAGTCTATTATTTTCTTCATTGCTTCAAGGAGAAAGAAGGTGAGACTAAGAGGGCTGAGAGACTTTGGGAGTATTTCAGCCTTTGATATGAACGCCACCACTGCCTTATTATTACAAGACTATATTCCAGTAAGGCTGGGAATATTCCATCCTTTCCTAGCCACTAAAATGGTTTAAAATCTCTGATAGTCTATTTCATTATTTGGTTTGCGATGGTGGGTGGAAGTTGATTGATTTTGACGAGTAACCCCACCTTTTGTTTTTCTATTGCAACAGCTAATTGCCTCAAAGGGTTTCTTTTATTAATAATTCAAAGTACCTATCAATTGTCTCACTGTGACTACCAATAATGGAAAAATTTGAAACTTTGAAATCATAGGAGTTATTGTTTTGAAATATTTTAAACTGGCTGCATCTCCTAGGAAAGTTTTCATATTCTTCATTAAATTGAACTACAAGAGAAAATATCATTAACGATTCTTTATAATCGTGATGAACATGAAAATTATTTAACGATTCTATCCAAAATTATGTGTACACCTATTGTAATCTAATTATGATAATGCCACCTGTGGAAACCCAATGAAATGAACGTGTTATCACTTTATCACTCCAAGTGTGAATTTATTAATCAGGAAGTGGTGAAAGGAATCTCCCTCATTCAATTTCCAATACGCACCCTCTTGTTCACCGGATTTTTAAACACGGAATCCAATTTCCATTCTCCTCACGCCGCTTCATCGACACTGGATCATTCCTTACAGCTTGTTACCGAAAATAAACTGTGAAAATTTCAACGAAGTTGAAAGCAACCGTCTGGAAAAATCGCCGCGATTTTTCAAGGCGCCCCTTCAATTTCCTTACTCGGAAGGTCTTGAGGCCGAATTTTCAGGTCAATTGGTTTCGCGGTCTGCTCGATTTTTCTTTCCGATTCTCTTCTCCTGTCGAATGAATTCCAGACCCTTATCAATTTTAAGTAGATGGTGTTAAGGAATTGGATTTTGGTGGTATTTTTATTGGGTTTCAATTAAGTTGTTAGATAGCCGTGGCTGGAAACTTATATCAGTTGATCTGTTGGTTGTCCTAAGTTAGATACAAACTGACAAAATTCAAAATTGAGTTGAGTTGGTCAAAATGAGATATATTCGAAAAGGATTATCAGTTTCCTGTTTCTTTGTAATCTGAAGAATTATAAGACTGTAAGACAGAAACTATAGATAATGATATCACTAAAACTATTTGTTGCGCGAACAAGTGTTGTTGGATTTAACTCGCCTTGAATGACCCATACAGTCGATTGTTGTTAAGTTTTGGTTCATAAGCATAGATCCATGATTCTTCGCCTGTCACGATCTTTTGAATCACTGCGACTGATTTTTTTTTCAATATCTGCACAATCGCCACAATTTGTTTCGTACGATTGTCAAAATATGCTGTATCCAACGCAAAAAAAATCTTTCTGACGGTCAAATGTTCGTGCAATATTTAATGTTTGCTAGTGGAATTGATGACGGAATGCCTCAATCTCACGGTATGTCAAATGCCGATCTTGCAAAATCTGTTCTTCACGCACAGTTAAACAGCCAATTTTGACCATCACAAAATTCATCTTGTACCGAAATGCGACAACGACTGAATTTAGCTAACAAGCAAATCACAGTGGCTCGAGATCTTCATCACCAAAATTCGAAGCGAGTTGATCGGCACACTGCTGTTGGTTTGATCCGCGTCAAAAGTTATGGGAAATCATCGAACAGAAATGTTCACGATTTTTTTTGGGTAGAGACGAATATTCTAAGTATCCGTAAACAACACACATAGCATCCGTATGACAACACGTTCTGAGTACGTTCACCGTGAAAAATGTCAAACTATACGACGACACTGTCAGATTTGATATATTCACATCGCTGTTGAAATATCTCAAAGCTTGTGACCACCTGCATACATGCATGTTTCGAGGTTATTTCCTCTCATCAGTGCAAGGATAGATCAGACACTAATAGAGTCGTCCTGTTCCACAAAATGAACGATAATAGAGTTTTTCCAATAATCACTAATATTGGATAAGAATTATTTCGATATTTACAATGTTATATTTGCCCTAGAAGAAATCAAGACTCAGTCAATATGAGGTGCTCTGGAACGTTAGCGAACCAAGAGGTAGCAATACCATTTAACCAAGTTATTAGTTATAATTTAAACAGATCCAATGATAATTATAATTTCCTTCTAGAACTTTGTAAAAAAAAATTATAACCGTAGGTAGCCTTTTGAAACGCATGGACGATATATCAGAGGCAAATATAGAAAGCAATTATACATTTTGATTACGTTAGGGCTCTTTCAAATCATGCCCTGTCACTTTCGAACTCCGTTACTATTGTTCTGATCAAAAGGATTTTGTCTTAATTCAGTTATTTCATACTGCATAATATGTTACATGGCGCACCACAAGGCAATGTTATTGCTCATCAGTTCTTCATTATTCATACCTCAGAATATCCTAAACCATTCCAAATTCGAAACATACGATAGAAATTCACATACTTCAGCCATAATCGACAACTCCATATATTTGCAACAAATGAAAGAGCTGAATGAAGATATTAAAAATACTAAAGATATCAGAATACCTCTTTTGGAATATACGCTTGAAGATATAGCAAACACCAATTAATATCATAAATTTTCGTGAAAGTTGATATTTTGTGGAGAAATAAAATGCACTAGCTCAACGATAAATTATCTTAGTCCTCTTATCATGTGTATTATTTAGCGTCTAGATCTTATGGTATACTGAAGAAATATTACCATAGTCCAAATCTTATTTTGTTTTCTCAATCATTGCGATATTATACAGTGTCTCACTTCTCATGGAAACATCACCGTAACTTCCGTAATTAATCGATACATACATCAAAAATAACCAAAATGTCAATTTAAGTAATATCGCTGCAGGCAAGTAGCAAAAAATTATAGTAGGAAGCTGAGAAGGTCGAATATATCTTTGAATTAGTAGTCTGAATAACCACATTATTGATAATTCACTTTTTTCTGAAAATAATTAATTTCTGAAAAATCCGTATTTGTGTTACTTTTTATAGAAACACCCTAGTAACATATGCAAGATCGATAGATACACGAAGAAGTCTGACAAATTTAGAATTATCAGAACTAAATATTCTTCATGATTAAAATAAATTTTTCTGATACACCTGACGAGTAAGCAGTGATTATATCTTTTCTAGTCGAAATCTTCCTGCTATGATTTTTATAAATATATTTCTGCATGAAATACAAACATATTTCTTAAAAATAGAAATTTGCGACATCAGTATAAATGATACAAACAGTAATACTCGGAGAGTTCTTACATAATCCTTAATTTATGGGCAGTGATGGTGATGATGGTAGAGCGCTTGTCTCTTAAGGGTCATGGGTTCGATTCCCAGCATGGTCATCGGTCTCGTGCATGGCATCTCACGTTAAAAGGTAAGGGCTGCGTCTTCCCTAGTTCGGACAAGTCTTTCGAAGAATTTTGAGGGTTGTACTCTTAAGTGCGTGTAGCTGGTTGACGGAAATAACAATTTTAACAATAACAATTTTAACCTAAGCTATCGAAAAAGACCAATAACTTTTTTGTAATCGGAACTGGAAAGATTTCAGCAGATTCTATATAATAAAATTCATTGTTATTTGAAACATAAATTGTGCCACTGATTTAAGGCCTAATTGTTTTGATAGCAAAGCTTCCGGAACATAGTTTTTTACACATATCTATTACATGTTCGTAACCATTTGGTTTATTGTCAATGAATAATCCCTAAACCTTGCTTGATGATTCATTTCTCATTTCCTCATTGCCGATATCTAGGTTTGGAACACTGCATTGGAAGGTGTTGATATTTTTTATGCTGAACGAATACTTGACAGAAAGATTCTGTATTTCCCACAAAACTTTATATGATATATGTAATATACAAATAAATCTGGAAAATTCATTTTTGTTAATATTATAGTCTCATGTATACCTAAGTGACACTGATATCCATAATGTATGTTCTGTCAAGTGGCCACATGGAACATATATTGGAGAACTGAATTGATCAAGTCACGTAATCCAAAGAAAATATCTAACAGAGACACGTATAATTTCAACATGCTCTTTATGTGCTTGGAATCGCACGTTAAATGGTAAGACCTCGGTAATCCTTGGCTCGCACAAGTTTCGACTTCTGATGGCTGTCGTTCGTAGGGGGACGACAGCTGGTTAACGGAAACAAAACAATTTTAACAACAATCAACAAATATATGGAAAAATTATTATTTCTTGGATTCAGCCGATCATAGGATATATCCAACACAAAAACTTCAATTTCCGTACGATCCAACTAATGACGTTGATGCTTCATTCTGAATTTATTTTAATTTTCTCCTTACTCGGAATAAGTCATGATTCACTCTATATATTGTAAAAAAATATCGAGAAAACATACTGTTGCGTTGCCCAAGTGTGACACTGTGGTGTAGATATAAATCCACTAATAATTTTGCGATATTACCAGCAACAAATTTTAATTAATAATGGTCTGAAAGCGATATATTACATTTTCAACACTCTGTATCTCGTAAACTATGCAAAGAATTTTTGTATACCCATGGTAATAATTTTCAATTTTTTCTAAGTCATGCAATCATCACATTGCACCCTCGTACATTCGCTAATTATTAAACACTAGAAATATCGAATCCATGCTTGGAAGGCCAATATTCCCATGGATTATTCTACTAATATCACAAATACCCTTTATCATTATTCTAAACCTGATACTAATCAAACTAATCTCATTTCCGGTAGTGAAATGTAAATTTTCCATTTCGGTTCAGTGGTTTAACATTTCTGTGGCTAACAATAAATAATTAGTCGTTACCCAAATCGATTTACATAATATAATGCACACTCAAAGAAGTATTTAGGTACTGTGCTTGATTGAAAATGTTATTATAACAAAGTAATTAACATAATAAATTGAGATTAAACAGTTTTTTCACACACTAAGAGAGAGCATTAGTGAAAAATTGAAGGTCAGATAGTTTATAATATAAATCTTCTTGACTCATTACCTCCAAACTCAAGAGGCATTTCGTCCATTCAGGGTGGTGAATTAGAAATTTATAATTTCTGGGAGGTTTTGTAAACTTATTTTTGCTTTCCATAAAAAACGAATATTTCTGTTGGACACTGGGTACTTTAAAATTACTGGGGATTGTTGGGTGTTCATCGATAATTTCTGACTGACAGGTATGCAGTGAAGAAGCAGATTCCTCAGCACAAAAAGAAGCAAGTAAGTGTGTCAACAATACCAATGTATAATGCCCTAAATCAACGGAAAAAATCAAAGAAAACAACTAATATCTTTATTTTATTCATCAGTCACATTACTATTTGATCGGCTGATCACCTATTTGTCTACGTAAATATTTTATCAACAACTATTCCACTGAATTCAGCGTCACCGTATCGGAATCGGTTCTCGATACATTCAACAGGTTGCTGTTTGTAGAAGAAAAAAGAAATCTCTTTTCAATAGCCTGTGATCCAGTCACCTAACAAACAATTGACATTCGAGAACATTAATCAAACTTCTCTCCCAATGGAATGGAAAATGCCGAGTTGTGAAAAGCGCATCGACGTAAATGGAAATCGCGTAATTTGAGTCCTATTTATTGGTCGAGTTTGATGAAGTGTCATTAAATGAGACATAAACGTTTATTGATAATATGGCAGTGAATGATTGAGTTGATATTTTTCTGTGAAAAGTATTTCGCTCTGGGATATTTTGTTGTGGCTTTCACTCACTGCAACTTGGGGTAGGTGTCAGTTCTTTTAGAGTATGGGATTGATCCATCATACAGAGATAAATCAATTATCAAACAGGAAGAAAATCATTGCTGTAAACCTTAAAAATTATGCTAATGGACAAAATTTGTGTGGATGAAGTGAATATGGAATATTTCCCATCATCTCATAGCATTGAGAGTACTGTGGTGATTGAGTTCTAATAGACCAAATAGACAAACAGAAAAGGCCAGCATAAGATTGGCACGGTTAGACCAGTAAAATCACAATTCAAAGGAAGATATGTTGTATCTAGCCTGATATTACATACAGGGTGAACAACCACTACTCATCGAAAATTAAAAGGAGTTCTGGTCAATTGAGTGCGAAAGCACCTGCTACATTTGACGGTCAATGAATAATTATGATTTTATATGAACTCTAGAAACAATGGTTTGAACATTTTGCTCAGGTGTGTAGGGGAGGGACTGAAGTTTCATGCTTTAAAGAAGTTTCTTACCTCATCTTTTTTTAAACTTCTTGTTGCTTTCTTTGAAAATAATAATGCTATATGGCATTTTCGTTTTCAGAAAATTCACACTATATCGGCCGAAGTGACCTAATCTTGAATGCCAGAGATCTGCATTGTCTTTCCCATCAACTTTGAATGTATGCTCTCCCGAAACACAATAAACCCAATTTATGCATACCGTTCTGTGAAGAAGCCTATAATAATACATCACCATCTATTCTACACTTTCTGTAAAAAGAAAAAACTACAGAAGATAAGAAGGGCTAGGAAAATTAATAGTCTTTGAACCTTCACTTTCAAGTTTCTTGTAATTTGCAGTTACTTTCAAACCTGATTTTGCCATAGTATAATTCTGTAACATACTTTTGGTAGAAGACATGTATGCTAGAAAACCTTAATGAACATAATTATCAGAATTAATATCAGCCGGAAGAATTAGAAAATAAGTATATATTCCTTCTTGACTTCAGCATCTTCATAGTGATTTTTGAGCTTCAGACATCTAGTTGCCATTGCCGATTATGCTGCAGTACTGGAAGTCATCTCGTTATGTAGGTTTGAGTCCATCATTTCGAAAGTAATGTGGAAATTTGAATTCTTCCAGTGCTATGTTCAGGGTCCACCATGTATGATTGCTCCTATCCTCTCATTATCGATTTCCTTTCCTATATCTGCTAGCTGATGAGCAGATTCGGTAATTCCAGTGGAATATTCTCCCATAGTACGTAAGTCAGACAAATGTAGCCAATTCAGCTTTGTTTGAAGATTTGGACCATTATTTTCATATGCCTTAGCTATCTCATACTTTTTGACTAGTATTAGAGCAGTTTCTTTTGAAGTTGAAGAAATGTCATTGAGAGCTTCCATACTTTTTATCTGTCTAGTTCTATATTCGTTTTATCACTCTCTGCATATCCTGCTACAGCTTCCCCTGACTAGTTCAATATACTAATGATTCATTTCACCAGTGGTTATATATTTATTGAATACATAAAAGTTTTCAAAAATGATAACCATCTAAATTTCGAATGGAATTTCGCGAAACTTGACCATCTATGTAATCTAAATTCAAGTTGATATGCCCCCATGTTTATTTGTTGATATAAATATTACTCATCTGTTAGATTAGTTGCTAATCCGGTGGGCATCTTAGGTAATTCTTGGGCGAGATTCCCCTATCTCTCCAAGGTTGCCATAATCTATTGACTCACCAAAGGAAAATTTCTAGCAAGAAATTGATAAAAAGTACTATTTATCGACATTAATTTCTAGTGTTTCACTAGAGTTTAACGATGAGCATCAAATAAAAATATCCTGTTTCTATTATGTGAACATTCTAACGGAACTATCAAAACTTTCGCACACTTTTTATTTTCAATGGATCGTAACACGACGTGGATGAAATACCGAATGAATAATCAGATCTTGATACGAATGAGCATCTATAATTAAACAACATTTTTGTCAGTTACAATAAGAATCGGTTCTAATTAGACCACTTCCTTTACGAAAATTTACAATTAAAACTCATTCTGTTATAAAATATACCTTTGTTTTCGATGGGTTAACTTGCAAGGAAATAATAAATTTCCCACAGTTACTGACATTTGATAATACGCAGTGATTTGGATAACATGGAACTTTGACAGTTGACGACATCAAAGATGATAAAACGATTGTCAATAAAAAAATAAACTGGACTTGGTATAATCATAATAGGAACGAATTATTGAAGTTTAATTTTTCATTTTATTCTTCAACGAAAATCTAGAAGGGACAGAAAACGAAATAATATCCTTCTAACGATGAAACTTTCAAACCAGGAAGCAACGACAAATGCAAAGATAGGTAGTTCTGCTACAATTATATTCTGATCGAGGAAGAAACTTCGAATCTGAGTTATAGCAGGAAATGAGCGTTTCAGGAAAGAATAAAAGTCGTACAACACCTACGTCTAAAATAAAATGGTTCAATAATATAATAAAACAACCATCCAGTAGCTGTCGATGTACATTTCTAAAAAGCAAAAGTATTCAGATAAGTTGATGCCATTATTTTTCCAACCCAATTGAAGTGTCCAGCATAAGTCCATCCGATATATCCCATCAATTTAAAGTACTGGGCGAGAAATGAAACTGCCTTAAGATCTTCTGTTTGGAATGCTACCCAGACATGCAGAGTACAAGGTTCTTCCAGAAAATGTCGAATAATGGCGAGATTTAAGAATTTTTCCCTGCTGGAGTAGTGAAATCATTGAAAATGGGTGATTTAATAATTTTTTACAATCCGATTTTGAGGGTGGAGTTTTGTATTTTGAAATTTATAAAAATTCATTGATGCTAAACTTCCAGAAACTTCACGTTTGAATTTCGATTATACCGCTAGGACTTTTCAAAAACTTCAGTATGGTCCTAGGGCCATATTGAACTTCATCAAGACTCTGAAATACAATGGCATAACGATGTCATAATGAAATTCCAGCAGATGAAATATATTTACATTATTAATTGTATTCCAAACTCATATAAGCCATAACTAACTTCTTTGCTGAATGATTTTCTATAATTAATTAGTAAACGTATATCACCTAATTTTGAAATACTTTTGATAATTTATTGAATTACAGTTCTGGTAAGCGACAGGACAGATTGACTAATCCTGCATATCTTACTTCATGGGAGTTTGGAAAACAAAGACACATCAATTCGTATAACAGGTGAGTTCCTTTTTTATTGAAGGCGTTGAACAATTGAATGCGCAACGGAAGTACCTCCTGCGATATATTGTAAAAGTGCAAACTTAACTTCAAGCCATCTACGATAATGAACCATGATATATTCCATTTAGCGCGTTAAAAACATCAAACATTGGGGAACGAATGATTTTGACCAAGTCGAAATCCTCTTCTCTCCACACTATCCCACAAAGGGCTCCATATATATTAACAGAAAAGCAGAATATCCGACAGACAATTCTTGATAATGAACAAACGCAGAAACATAAGTGATTAGAAGAGAATAATGCTAAAACAGTACTTTGGCGATGATACAATTGTCAACTGTAGCGATTGGAGCTTATCAGCAATTACACTTCAATATCATTGAAATGCAGACTGCATTCTGTTATAACACTAAAAATTCACAATAACAAAAATATGAACCAGTAATGCAAAGTATTTCGAAATTATCAGAAAGTTATTCCATTTAAATGGTGTATTAACAGAAATGAAATACAACAGAAGCGTACTTACGCAGATTCAGAATTGATCAAAGCCGAATTTCATCAGACTGGATTCGGTAGACTGGAAATTCATCAGATTGTTAAATCCAATAAAATGCGCCGTCAGACAAAACGGTAGGCAACACATGGAACGCACCTTGTGCGTTGTGGCTGATGCTAGGCTGCGAAGTAATTGTTTCTTTGAAGAGACTGAAATTAATTTTATAATACTGTTACGTCAATACAACATTCACTTTTGAGTAGAAATACTGACACAATTTCAAAGAGTTTTTATCAATGGATGTTTTGGTTTGATTTTCAGCAGAAGGCTCTCAATGTAAACTGCATTTAAAATGAGATATATAGAATCCGTTCTTCTGTCGATACAACTAGTATTCAAGAGCAATAGTTCATTTGTAAAATGTTTGTTGAATACCACATTATCATTCCATGACACATTTATTGTGCACATAAATATCAAATTAACAGTTTATTCCATTAAAAATCAACAACTTCCCAGTTTGCTTCCTATTGAAAGAGCTGACAACACTGTACAAGGCTCAGACTGACGGAATACGTTTTTGCTGCCTTCACCATCTGATACAATCCGAATATTGCCGAATATCATTCGGCTTACTTATTGGTCGACGTATATCCAATTAGTGATGGTACCGATATAGATATTTGTGGGTATTTTGATATGTTGGTTTTGTAAAACATCAATCAGAGAATTTATGAACTTGAAAATTTATGTTACTCCAAAATCCAATTCTGCTGCGATGAATTTTTTGAAAATCTCAGTCGAATCATTAAATATATGCCGAAATGAATATCCAGGACTGTACAGTTAATATTTTTCATTCTGCTGATGTCGAGTGTGATGAGAAACGATTTGATATGGTGAAGTTTTACTCTTCGCAGTGGGGAAAAGCATAGATTTGTTCCTTTAATTTTTTGATCGATAAGTTGTTTGATGGGGTAGAGTCTAATAGTAATAGTCATTTGATATAGTTGGGTTTGACGGTACTTATATGACCACCCTCCCCACAAAGTGGAAAATTTGGGAAAAATATGTGTCACAAAACAACCACTGTCCCCATTGAATCACATCTGGCATTTATGTTCGTAGGGGAAAGTAGAACTTTTTTGACAGATAATTTCCTCAACTTTTCCTCTTGGTAGAATAGTGAAGAGAGAAGTGGATTTCGACTTCGTTGAAATTTCTCATTTCATTTATTTTTTGCAAATAATCCTGATCGATATAATTCAATATCCATCGCTGGATTAGCCAGGACAGTAATTGTAGGATATATGCCAAAAAATTCATTAGAGTCATTTTTGAAGGGATCGTTTTCTACTGTCTCTAGGATGATAATCAGTAGTAATACTACTAAGTACTTCAAAATAATCAGGTTATACATCGATAACTTGTTGCATAATTATAAAGAGTGTCAGTTTGACAGTTTAAATAATCCGACCGCGAAGCGGGAGGATTATTCTGTCAAACTGACACGATGGGACTAGAGAATGGATCAATTACTCATTAAACTCCTTCATATATTTTTCTTGTACTTGTTTTGCCGTAATGTTCCACATCGTTTTAACCACATTTTCTTTATAATTTTCTCCATTACATTTTCGCATATTGAAAGCTCAATCTTTCACAATGGACGCTATCATTTCAGTGGAAATTGATTCATTTAGCACATAGTTTCTTTCACTGCAAAACGTAAGAAATTGTTTCCATACGTACTTTTTTGTTTTCACTGTATTATGAGGCTCAGTATTTTGTATACTTTCGTCTATTGCATTTGATGATAAATCTCCGAATCGACTCATTTTTGAACAATTTTTGATAAACGTCACAATTTGACAGTTCTATTTGTTGTATATTGATGTCGATGTGGTTACTATGAAAATGAAATTATTTTAAAATTTTCGATTGGTGGAGCTACTCTATGTATAATCAGGTATTATCGAAATTATACGAGGTAACTTAACTAAATTGGACATTCTGATTGGTTGAAAATCATACGAACGAAATAATCAGGTATTATCGAAATTATACGAGGTAATTTAACTAAATTGGACATTCTGATTGGTTAAAAATCATACGAAAAAAAAAAAATCAGCCCTATGCTGTATCACTTCCATTGAAAATATCATCACCGTTATTCGCCATTTCTGTTATTTTGCTATTGCTTGGTAATAGCAAAACAGCATAGGGCTGATTGTTCCTATAAGTAACAAGCGTATTGGTTCTGAAATCTAGGTTGAAATTACGACATATCAGTTGGAATTCTTAGATTAATTCGGAGATTAAAGTCGGAATTCGGAGATATGAGTCAGAATCCCGGTATTATGCTTTCGTACATTTCAAACAGATCAATACTGCTCAATATTAGCGTTTCTGACCAGTGTCCCTTTCATTGGTTGCTCTTTTCACTGTTTGAGAAAGGTAAAAACTTCGAAATATGTTCACGTAGAGATGGTTCCATTCAAAGCACCCCCCTATCTCTTCAAGTTTCGTTCATTTACATAGTCGTCCGGAATGCTTTTTCTAGATCTTTTAGTGAAAAGATATTATTTTCAAATTCAATTCTGTATTGGAATCACGAAGAACCAGATAACACTAGTATTGAAATTCATGAAACGGCTATAATGTTGCCGCATAAAACAACACCATCGATTCGGAAGCCACTTCATGAATTCAGGTAGCGAAAGGCGATAAAATAACTCGAAATCAATTGTAAGTCAACAGCAAATATCTGTTTCAGATTGCAACCAATTACGAAGCGAACAATAAATAACAAACATTCGTTCGGAAACGAATATAGAGCTCAAATATCACTCTCTCGTGCAGATTATCCTCGGTACACGTCTATACTGATTTCCACCGATGTTTCAATTTTCAAGTGTCTATTATTCCCGATTCATAAACAGCTTTTAACAAGTCAATTGGTTTATTTTCAGCCGCTCGTTCAACAACTTATCGGTAACGTAGTTTACTGTATAAACACCCCTAGCTGTGGTACATTCTAGAGTGGTTTTCGCTTGAAATCGCGGTTTGATTTATTTTCCTTGTCAATTACATCGGGTACTTGTATCTGCGATTTGGTTTTTCGAAGTGTTAGTGATGATGTACGGATTCTGATTTATTTGTTCGAATCGTATTTAGTGAATGAATGATTTATACACATGCTCTGGAATTATGTGCAACTGCTGAGTTTTAATGAAGTCGCGGACTGTTTATTCGGTCAGAAATGTATGAAGAATTACAGTAATATGGAAAAATCAGAGTAAATTATGAAGGAATTCTCAAAAACAAAGACAAGGAGAGTAAAAAGACATTGTATTGTTGAAAATTTTTTCTAAAATTTAGCCTGATCAAGATCGTTCGTTTACTTGAACTAATGTTCAAACAAGCACAGATCCAGGGGGTCATGGGGATCAAGGGGGTCAAGGGAGAGCTCACTCAACTACTGGAAATAGTCACTCAACACTGTGATCCAGCCGAAGATGAAAGGAAAAATGCTGGTGAGCATGAGCTGCTATGCAGGATGAGCAGTTCTCAGATTACCTCTAAAAGTTCCGTTAGTTGAACCGAAAAGAAAAGAACTGCCAGTTGAAGTACTGGGTTCAATGGAAAGCAGTCAGTCACACCCAATTGGCAGCCACATAACCACAGAATCACACTCCTATGATTCCATAATCTTGCAATCGATTTCCATCAGCTTTTGTTAAGAAATCAAGCAACAGAGCCATCTACAGGAATCACAGGAAAAAATCCAAAGATTGATTTGAGTGAAAGAAGAAGCCCTAGTTTTCAGTATTGCTTCATTGAACATAATGAAGGTTATACGATATCGTCCTATACGGACGGAGTTACTAAATTTCACAGTTTTGATAGGTCATTAGTAGCAACATTATTATTTGAGATCCATTTATATCAAATCTTCTTTGACTGAAATAGATAATAATCATACTCGTCTCTCATGAAAGCCACAGTGTCTTGATTAGGAAAGTAACCTCCCTGCATACACCAGTCTCGGATTCCAGTACAGACAGGCTATCACTCCGGCGTGACAGGGATCTCACTAGCAGGTCAGCAACCTGAATCAGCATGTTCTCAAGGTACCAAAAGATATTCAGTTTGGTTTGGACAGAGAATAAAGCAGTCATGCAGACAACCAGAGAGCCTACGTAACGATCTGGGCTACATCATCTGAAGTGAGTCCGAAAGTCGTTTTGTGCAAGTCTGCTTGATTAATGAAAAATAAAGTTAGGTAAACGCTTTTAAGTTTAGTGTCATCCGATCAGTGAAAGTGAAATACGCCAAGTCCAAGAAGCCAGCTGCGTAAGTCCCTCCGACTCGAAGAAAGGAGAACTTGGTTAGCTCTTCGAAGAAGCAGTGTTTTTCTACGCCAGCGAACAGCAGAGCCTAGCCTAGGACGAGCGAGCCTTACCAAGTCGAGATTGGAAGAACTTAGAAGGCTTCAGAAAAATGTCGAGGTGAATATTCAGTTGTGCCACTACAGTAGTCAAGACCACCACGCCAGACAGTTGGTACTAAAACCTGGGAAGGAACGCCGGAAAACAGGAGGTATAAAAGGTGAGCGTTTCTCGGGTCAACCGCCAAGGTAACATTGTTGTTTATGTAACGACTTTGTTCTACTACGTTTTATATCATTAAAACTACTGTTGCAGACCAGAGGGCCATGAAAGGTTGTTGAGGAGATCGAAAAGAAGTTCAATTATGAAATACCTTGTGTATAAAAAAAAGTAGTAGGTACATGAATATATAAAAAAAAAATCTCATAAAATGAAATAGTTACAGTATGATAAAAAAGTAAGTACAACTAGTGAGAACATAAGGTGCTATAGAACTTGAAATATATAGATTTATATAAAGGGTGTCAATTTGAAAACATCCCACCCTCAATACCTTCCTTCCAGTAAACAATTAGGAATGTAAAAACCAGGTCAATTTCATTTTCAAGGGGAACACTTGCAAGGAATATTTGTCGCCCTCGTGGTTCATTCCCCTAGAAGGGATAGATGTTACCCTTAGAATTTCAAACGGGAAGGGGGTCAAGTGGCACATCATTTTGATTTCAATGGTACCTCGACTTTAAATTTTTTGAAGACCATTTTCCAAAAAATGGTATTCTTAACTTACAGAAAAAATTATTAGAACTCGCCTATACTGAGATGCATGGTTTGACCAGAACTGATTAGAATATTAGGTAGTACCGTTCCAAAACTTTATTAGGGGTAACATTAGCCATTGGCTTCAAAAATTTTACATCAAAAAGTCTAATAGTAAAGTTGTGTTAATTAAATGCTGAATTTTCAATTCTCATCGCAGGAATTTTTCAGATAGCCTTCCTTTTTTGCTACTTCTGCTGTAAAAAGTTTCCGTTTCCAGGCAAAAAAAAATTAGCAAGTTTAAACGATGTGGTAGTATTGTGAATACAGTTCCACCTGTTGGGCTGTTTAGTGATTACTTTGATAAGTGTATAAAAGTGTAAAAGTGGTTTACATTTTTCAAGAAAGAATTGAAATGATTGTAATTTATGGAGAAGTTGGAAAGTGTGAAGGACGGCATGTCTTTTTAACGAAAGACATCTAAATTGTAATGTAAGTCACCGGTATGTACATGCTTGATTTGATGAATAAGTTTCACGAAACTGATTCATTGACAAATATAATAAGAAATAACCCCAGAGTACTAAATGAAGAAGCTCAAATGGAAGTTTTGGGATCATTTGCTTCATAGCCCACGAGCTCCTTACGATCAGTATCACAACAGACGAGAATTTCGCGAGACTGTAAGAAAAGCATTATGAAAATGCATAAATTTAATCCGTATAAAATGCAGATTCTTCAAGAGCTCCACGAGGATGATTATGACAGAAGAAAAGAGTTTTGTGAAACCATGTCTCATCGAGTCAATACCATCCCTAATCTTCTGTTAAACGTTTGTTCAGCCATGAGTGTTCTTTTTTTCTGAAAACCCACATATATTTTGGGAAGGGCAATCAGAACACCCACAAAAATTTAATGTTTGGGCTAGTATCCTTGGAAATGCCAATTGGTACATTATTTCTAGAAGAAAACTTGACTAGCAATCTGTACCTTTAAATGCTTGAAGAGACTATCGATTCTCTTATAATTCACGAGCCAGAAACTCAAATTGATCTAGAAAGTAATGAATGAACTTTCGCAGGAGGATCTGTTACATATCCAGCAGGATGGTGCTCCACCTCATTATTTTCTTCCCGTACGACACAAGGATAACTGAGAGATTTCCGGATAGATGAATTGGCAAAAGAGGAGCAGTTGAAATGCCTCCGAGATCATCGGATTCAACTCACATAGATTTGTTTTTTGGGGCATCCTAAATCCGTTGTATATAAATCACATTCTTCTGATATTAAAAAACTTAATAGACGAATCAAAGCGGCCTCCCCCAAATTACTACTACTACAGCAGCATCCCAGTCAATTCCTAGTGAAATTTTCCGTGATGTTAGAGGGGAGTTCGAAAACAGACTTTATTACTCTTTAGAGCTAAAAGGACGATATTTCAAACAGTTTATAAAATGAGCGTAAGTAGATTTTATATTTGCAATGTCTTTCTAGTAAATTACAGAAACTATTCAAAAGTGTCTTTCTTGAAAATAAAGTTGGCTGGTTTTTTCTATTCTTCATATTATTTACTGGAAGGAAGATATTAAGGATGGGAAGTTTTCAAATTGCCGTATACAAACGTTAGTCACAATTAACCATAGAAATAAGGTTCCTATGGAGCAGAACTTAATGAACAAATTAACCAATATTCATTGTGGTATTAGCTATGCGGGGTGGTTTTTGCATCAGATCCTATTTCGAAGGACTATTGTCGATATTATACGTGATACAGGTATGCCACCTTTCGAAATTTGTTGGGGTTGGGGTAGATAATATATTTAACCAGAATTGTATCAGAAAATATTTGTTAGGTTTCGGATATATTCAAGGGGATGAATTTAAATGACTTTCACCATACTCTCAAAAAATATGAATCTAGTATCAGCATCAAACATTCAACTTTATATGGATACCACTATAATTGTTAATCTTACCCTAATAAAATGTGCAGTGACAGAGCAGATCGCCTGAAGAAGGCTAAAATACTCATTCAACGTATTATCACTGTTATAGAAATCACACCCTGTGTGCAATGTGTAAATGTTTATCATCCACATTTCCCTTTCACGGATATTCCATTTCACGTTTATGCAATTCCAGATTTCCTATCCATACGATCCGATATGACACGGCACCGCGCTATGGATGTTTAGGCCTGCATTGCACATGGCTCCTAATTATTGAAGTTTTTGTTTTAAGCCGTAAAAATAATGTTTGAGTATTAAAGGTGGGTGGTCCATATAGAGACCATTTTATGATCTCTCCGATACAGATCTTTCAAAATATATGTTTGTACGAATCCTGTCTGCAGATGCACGTAATACGTGAACAGGGCCGGCAAGAGGGGCTAAGTTTACTGTAACGTCGAAAGCGGTTACGACAATGAAGATTTATTAGTGTTGTTAGTTTTTTTATTTTTTATCAAAACATGATTGGTGGTTTGCGATATTTTAACTGGGCTAGATTTCAATTGATATGGAAAAATATCAGAGAATGAGAGGTAAATCAACGATAAGCTGACATTTTCAATTACAGCTGTCATTTTCAATTACAGCTGTCATTTTCAATTACAGCTGTTATTGCATCAGAAAAATATTAAAATTTCACTGGTAACAGTTCAATGTTTGCAGAACACTGTGATTTAGTTGAAAATACTTTACCAATATGAAATATGACTATATACAATTGAAAAAATGCAATTAAAAATACAGGTCCATACTTGAAAATAAAAACTTGAGGGTGGCACAGTTTGTACAATACTTTGTATACAATTTTCTTTCACATATCTGGATAGTCTACAAAAAGATTCTGCGACAAAGTGCAAAAAGTTTTAGAAAAATTTCACAAAATAACAAGATATGGCTGGAAGAAGAATTTTGAATTTTTGTTATTTTTCCTGTTTAACTCCAGAAGTGAAGGAGCTACATCAGCTTTCTACGTTCCACGTATTTGACCTCTGTAATACGCAACTCTATCTTTTACAGTTACCGATCTCCCAATGCATAGACTCGAATTTGAATAGCCCTGTATAATCCAATTTTCCACAAAAACTCTATAATGTTCTGCATTTTCCTATTGCCATTGTCTGTTGCAGTACATAAAACCTGCGAATACAACTGCGGCACCCCTAGCAACCGGAGTCATAAGGTCACTGTTTAACAAGGATGGCCTCAAACTATATGCTTCGAAAAAAAAAAAAGGATCATTATCAGTTCTTGAGGGTGGTGCAAGAGTACCCGCATGCTATCAGAATGGAGTTTGGGATCGACAAATGCGCCACAGTTCATCTCAAACGAGAACGATGCGAGGAATACGGAGGGGACGTTCAGCTCGTAGACGGAAGCATCCCACATCATTTTGATGCCGGAGAGACTTACACTTACCTAGGGGTGGTACAGCGCCACTACCAAGAGGTAACCACTGTTGAAAACTCTCTCCGTGACAAGTATCGGCATAAACTTTGACAGGTCTGATAATTAGAACTGTCGAGAAAGAACAAAGTTGCTGCAATAAACTCTGACGGATCTGGTCATCAGAACTGTCGGTGGAGTATAAAGTTGCTGCAACTCATATGCTTGACGTTCCCATTCTACTTTACTCTTTGGAGTGATGAAATGGACTCAGGACGGGTTACGACAACTCAACGCAAAAACTTGCAAAACGATGAATCTTCATAGGAGCTTGCCTCCTGAATCATCTGTTTTATGGTTACATAAGGATGTGCCAGTGCATGGGGCTTCTTCAACAACATTAAATACCTTGGTTCATCCAGAAACCTGACCTTCACATTTCTCAGGTCAAGTGGGCTGAAGTAAAAAACCGAGGGATTCATAATGGACTGCCAAGATGGTCTCTTCAACAACCCCGTCTGCCGTAGTCGCGTGATGGATATAGAAGTCCCTGAAACTAAATGCAGAATGTGTCGCGAGGCAGCATATACCATAATGCATTTGTTGTCAGCCTGTCTAGCTTGCGCGATCTCAGCCTATAATGAAAGACATAACGGTGCTACGAGTGTTGTATTAATATCTACATCACTCGTACGGTATAGACAAAACACCGGTACTGCCTCATGCTCCGGGGGATATAGAGTCCGTTGTGGAAAATGAGAATTGCTGAATCTATTGGAACATCTCATTCCCCACTCTCAGGCAAACACGAGCCAATGAGCCTGATGTCGTAGTCCACCTCGACCAACAGACTAAGACGATCTTTGTCATTGGGTTTTCAGCTCTTGGCGAAACGAACATCGTCCAAAAAGAGGGAGAAAAACGGACTCAATATCGAGATCTACTCTTTGAACTTCGCAGGCTTTACCCAAACCATTATGTTGAAATGGTGGTTCTAATAATAGGGGTAGTTGGTGGAATGATGGACACACTGTTTTCAAACCTGAAAATCACACCGGCTTGCCGTAATATGGCAGAAATCTCAGCCGGAAAAATGCAGAATATCCCCATCCTTGGTTTACTCCGTCTGCCCAGGTCACATGATCCTCTAACCCAATAGTCATTTACTCCACGGCGTGAGAAGTTGTCATTGGGGCAAATAATCAAGCGTGTCCTCCGGAACTATCGGAACTTCGGAGACACGGCCTGAATGGAAAAATTCCTAACGGAAGAAAAAATAATAAACCACCTCATGGACTGTACCCAGAGGCATAGCCTGTGCGGGTAGAGGACGGTTATTATTATTATTATTATTTGCCGTGGCGCTCCGGGGTGAACAACTGATGTTTGGTGGTGCATTAACTTTTCATCTGGAAAACCTACAGCACAATAAGTATTTTCGTCAGTAGGTATTTACTTCAAAACAACTATTGACTTCTACGTCCATTGAATTATATCTGTCAAAGTTTTCAACAGGAACGTCTTTGGAATGCTCTATCTAGCATTCGCTGATGATTAGCAAAAAACATGAAACCGGCACGTGGGTGTTTAAATCAAAAAATAGTTTCACTTTCATGGACACATGATAATTCAATGTCATTAGCAAAGTAGTTCCATGAATAGGACAAAAACAATAAGTCTGTGACTAATAGTAATTATTTATATACACCGGTTGATCCAACAGTATAAAATTATTTTGTATAAAAACAGACCTTCATCAGAACAGTTTTTCATTATTTCGAACAAAAAACTATTAAACATTTTTGTTGAGGCCAAAATAACAATATAATGTCTAAATTGCAATTGTTGAACTGCCAAAAATATTGTGTAAATTCGAAACCAATATTGATAAATCTAGAAGGCCACTGTGTACCTTTAAACAGAAACAATTTACATATACTAAAAGCACCGATAATAGACCAATGGTCGTTTTTGTCTTCATTTGAGTCATTTAACATTTCAACGACTTCGTGTATTCGTGATTCGTGAGTTTCGAGTTTGCATTGCCAAGTTAGGTATGGTGGTGATGACAGAAAAAGTAAAGATGAAATTAAAAAAAAAATGTAAATACTTTCAGGCTCCGGGAAGTTGATAAATTATTAAATTGCGTTTGATTGAAATGTTTTTTGTTGATTGAAAAAATTGAAAATGATACACCTGTATATTCTTTCAATGTGAAATATACCGTTTCGTTATTACATCAGGTATTTTAACATGAGTAATTCCTTGAAACAAGTCATTTTTGGATTAATTTTGAATGAAAACAATATGTGCTTTTCATGAACAATATTCTGCCGTCCTTAGCAAAAATGCCGTATCTGCATCCGCTATCTTGCTTGCAATTCTGTGAATCCGACCTTCATACGAGGGAAATTCTCAAACTTTTGTATATACGGCAAAATGATTTATTAATTTTGGTTATAAACCTGGAGTATGCATCATTTTTGCTTGGTAAAACGCAAAATTTATAGGTGTTTAAACCTAAAGAGTCCAATATCTCAATATTTATATTTGTTTTAGATACGGCATTTTAGCTAAGAACGGCAGTATGAAGGTACGTAACTACTGAGCGTCATTTTTCATGGATGTGGTTTAAGTTTTTTTTTAACAAGTGTTGATTCATGAACCTTCTAAATGTTTCCATAAGTTATTTCATACCTCGAATTAATTTCAACAATATAAACATAGAAAATGTTTTCCCCAGTATTAATGAATCAAAGTACCTAGTCTCTTTACGTATGTATCTCAAGGGCCCCAAGCTTTACTCTCACCGGCCCTGTATGTGTGCATGGTTGTTTGAGAATTACATTCTTCAATGCCGTAAACATCCATTTAATAAAAGTTCGATACCGAGATTTTATTGTTATGAAGATTGTTTTTATTGCACATTAAAATATGAGTGGTGTCTGAAAAACGAGTTCTGTAGAATTTTTCTTGATGTGGTTGTTTCTAGCAATCACGGAATGTATGAATTTCTATGTTATTATAATAATTTCATATGAGCGTGTTGATGGTTTATATTAACTCGATCATTTATATTACTGAGGAATTAAAAACGGCGCAAACTATACATTCTAAAAGATTATTCATTACAACACATCACATTGTCTGCATCAGTTACTGTAATACATAAAGTGTACTTCAAAATGTAACTAACCTGATGGAATCTATAGGTTGATCTTTTTCTGATAAAATAGTATCATGGAGGAAATGAGAATTGAGAATAGTATTTTCTGTAACAAGGTTAGAATGAAAATTCGATGCGAGTGGAAAGTTCTGAGCGCGAGCCGAAGGCGAACAGGAGGAATCACGTGCATTATGAATATTTAGCGGACTATACTTTCTCAACGATAAAAAATTTTTAAATATTTTTAATTGGAAACGAACAAAAGATAATTTCCACACGAAATAATAACTATTAGGAAAAAAACTAAGAAAAGAAAAATGAAAATGTGATACACAAAGAACGGTCGTTATGGTGATAAATTATAGAGGAGAGTTTCTTTGAGAAAGCGTGTACTTTTTCAATCGATTTTTAAATTAAATTATATTATTGGAATTCTTGATCTCATTCGGCAATCTATTAAAATTTGAAAGAACTGAATGCGTTAATCTTTTTAGTCCAAAAATTGAGCAAGCCTGATCAATATGGAACAAGTTATGTTGCCTAGTATGATAACTATGTATTTCAGAATTTCTGGTTAGTATGAAGTTTGATTTAACGGTTTTATTTACTATATTGAAAGACATCTTTAAAGTTTCTTTTTTGAAGAGTTTTTCTAACAAAAATTTTTCTGTAATTATGTAGATTTGATTTGTTGGTGTATCATATGGAAGACGATACAAGACTCTCAATGCTTTTTTATATAAAATGGAAATTTTGTTAAAATTATTTTTAAAACATGTTCCCCAAATGTTTATGACATAGGTGATTCTATTTATAATATGAGAATGTAGAATCATATTTGCAATTTTTGGATTGAGCCTAGGACATCTTCTCAGGGCCCCAATAAGTGGAGACATTTTTTTCATAAGCTCCACTTCAAATTTTCATCAATCCATATTCCTAGATACCTTATCTGCGAAGTTTGCTTTAAAATATCATTTTTTATTTTTAAATTTAGATCAATTTCTGGTTTCTCTATTTGGTGAAAAATATGTACTCAGTTTTGTTTGTATTTAATGACAAAAGATTAGAATAAAGCCACCTTTCATATCTTCGTTGATTATAGTTTATAAAATTAAAGGATCGGAGTTCTTATATAAAATCACTGTATCGTTTGCAAAAATGGTGTATTTACCTTCTAAACGTATTCTAGAAATGTTTTGTATATATAGTAAATATAAAATTGGACCTAAAACAGAACCCTGGGGGACTCCTTTATTAATGAATAGCTTGTCACTTTCAAAACTACAGGATTTATTCCTCTAGCGTGTCTCTATGTTCGGCGAGTTGGTTTTCCTGGCCGTGGTCAGGAGGCGCCTGCTTTTATTGCAGGCTTCCTTTCGCCTTTGCATTTTCTGGTTCCACCAATAAGGTTGTCGTCGTGGTGCTTCGCCTCGTTTGTATTTGGTGGCAGCATTCTGCGCAGTCCTCAGCTGCTTGACCAAGTCGCCTGGCTCAGTCTCAGCAGGGTCATGAATTAGCGATATTGCGGCCCGGAAGATGTCTTTGTCAATGTGTGGTCTTGTCTTCGTTGCTGGTTTACGTTTTGTTACTCTATGTTCTATGCTCATGACTATTGCGCTATGACAGCTCTTCGAGTCTTCTTAGAGTACTTACCATTCCATAACCCTTTGTGCCAAGGGGTTTGAAACAAAAGTAACGTCAATAAAGGAGGAGCTGCCCCTCATGTTAAACGTCGGGCTGTCTCCTTTATTCGCCACTTCGAGATCAAGAGTAGCGAGCCACTCCTAGAGCGCTAGTATCCATCTCCGCTGGTGTTAGCGGGAGGTCAAATATTCCAAATGATAGTGGGTGTAATTAGTATAATCCATGCCTCCTGCAAAGCTTATGCATGTCGTTCGATTGCATTCAATGTAAATACTGCTTTGTCTAAGTTTGGTCAGAGGTAGATTGTTTCGAGCTAACCCCGGAAAAGGCTGAGGCAAAAAACCGGGTCGAGGTACTTCGCGCACTACCTAAAGGCGGCTTGGTTCCCTATGGAACCGGTTCTTCTCATCTTTCCTGAAAGATGGCCAAAGATTGATAAATCAGCTCGCCGTGTTTACGTGGCTGATTATCATGAATTCTGAGCCTGATATAGTCTCTTGTTAGCGTAAACGCTATACTATCTGAAAATGTGTTTGATAAATATTATAGTAACGGTATTCTCTTCTACGAAAACCACTGAGGTGTTTTGGTAGTAAACTTTCCAGTATATTATTTGTACTAATTGTAATTTCAGGTGGTGTATTTTCACACTCTGATCCTGAATCACTGGATACGTGCATGATACTTTTTATATTTTCGAATGGAAACGTGACAGCAATTAATTTTGACACTACTGAAATTTGCCACTACGGTGACAATCAGCTGCGTCAAGGCTAATGTTATTATTGCTAACCAGTGTGAGAATATTATTCTATTACAAGAGAGAAAATGTAAATACATTTGAATTGCATGGGGGCAGAGGTGTTGTAGAATATTTCTTCAATCTCAAGAGAGAGAATTCCAGCATTCTGTAATCAAATTTCATTTCAGAATTATAAAATTCTGTGATGATCGTGGAGAAAAATCGTTTGCTAGGTCTATGATATGAACACTAATCCTTGAAGTATATACAAGGCTTTTTATAATTAGAAATGAATATACCACTTTCTTCGAAATTATTTTAGTCTGAATTCTAATATAGGAGATATATGCCCAGCCATAGAGCTCTATGGATGGTTTCTCTTTCTTATTAAACATCACACTCAAGCAAAAGTAACTTTGATCGATTAAATGAGAGTCTGGTGGTATTCACTGGAACCACTGAACTTGGTGTAGAATTCTTTGAGAAAAAAAATTAACAGGCATTTTTTACCAGAAAAAACATGAGTGTAAAAATTTGAATGTATTTCTCGCCAAATGAATTTTGACAAGCGAGGAAATTATTAATTGTATTCCCATAAATTTTTCTTTGGGGATTCAAATGTCATTTTCATTACAAAATCTAATGTAGAGCTCTTGTACAAACTATCGCGTGCAAGAACTTTTTTTTCTAAAAGCGTGCGAGATTCACCCGAAACCCGCACGCATTTCATTCACATGGAAATTAAAAAAAAACAGCTGCCATTTTTAGATGTTTCAGTAATTAGAAAGAACCAAAATCATCTTGATTTCGATGTCTACTGAAAGAGCATGAGTAGGTACGCTCAGATACATCTCTCAGAGCTCTCACCATTGCAGACAGCAATAAATAGCGGGATTATATTTCTTAGTGAATCTAATTTTGTAGTTCCCACTCAATAAGGATACATTCACAACTGAGAAAATGATTATTGGGAAGGGAGGTAGCTGAACTGTACGGTTATTCTGTGGATTTGGTAGACAAACGATATCAAAGCGTAGATCCAAGAAAACCCTTCGTTAATCTCCGACCTTTCAAAAGAAGGAAAACTGGCTGAAATATATCGTTATCCCATACGAACCTCGAGTTGCTCAAATCTGTTTTTCGATGTATGAAAAATCGAGTGTGGCTCAATGTGCTTTGGATCACGACCACCGATTTGATGACACAAGTTTGAAATCAATTAGATAGGTTTATGACAATAGACCACTCGATACATTCGAAAGTCTGGAAATTGCGAAATGTAAAAATAGAGCAATAGGTAATGAGTGCAATCAGCTACTCAGATGAATAGTAGTAGGTATGCATGAGATTAAAATATAGCATTAGTGGCTAGTACGCTGTTTTGATTTCCTGAGGACGCCAACTTTGATGGCGAAACTGGTGTCGAGTGATAGTGACATTATTTTGGTGATTTGGGTGGTTTCAATTTCTCGAATCGAATCGAATTTCTCGAGTAAAATTTGGGTGAATGAAACGAATACTTTCGACGAATTCGATATCCCACATTATACAAAATTAAAAATTTGAGAAAAATATCCATCCCAAAATAACTACTATCCTCTACGAACATTGAATTACATTTATCTTCTGCATACACGACATGTTTCAAGATTTTTTCCTCTCTTCAGTGCTAGGATTGGTCAGACAACATTCGAGTAGATAACACCCAGAGCTTAGCAGGCAACAGCACCTCTTTGTGACACATCATTAATAATCAATTAGTGTCAATGTTCGTAGGGAAAAGTGGCTGTTTTTTGGAGGTGCGCTGATTGTGAATTCGTCAACATTATCGTTTTCGAATTCAATAAAATAATAGGGTGATTTAAAATATTTTTATGACAATTACTGGGAAGCGGGTTTTCAAATGACAAAATCTTCAAAATTTCATAGTTTTCCAGCAATATAAACAAAAATAATAGAGTGAACATGTTTTATCCAGAGTTAATTTAAATGTAGATATTTCTATGAAAAACACCTAGCTGTGAAATGCTGAATGTAGTGTCAATTTTAGTTTACTTTTTGCAGAAATTCGGGAATTCGTACTTCAACCTAAAAGTAATGAAAAAATATTCACCTATATTCATAATTGTATGCTCGGGAAACAACATAGGTTCAAAATCAATTAGTTGAAACATTTGTAAAGATTTGTGATGGTCGATGGACCAATGACTAAGTATCTAGCAGTGGAACTTCTGGCTCGAATTAGACAAACGTTCGAAGCTCCAGTTCGAGATAATCTTTTTTCTCAAGTACACTGGTCTGTTTAGGTTGCCACATGCCTTGTTGTATATCAAGTGTGATGTGAGTTGCCTTGATGCCAATCCCGACGTCTGGTGCTAGCTTGAAGTGCACACCTACCACCCGGGGTGGTGCTGTAGGTTTTCCGGGTTTTCCTACAGCTGAAAAGTGAATACACCACCAAAAACATCAGTAAGTCGCCCCGGGGCGCCACGGAAAATAATAATAGCTGTCCTCTACCCGCACAGGCTATGCCTTTGGGTACACTCTATGAGTGTTCACGAGAGATCATTATTATTATATATTGAATTTGATACTTTCGTGAAATGAGCCTTTCTGAGCAATTCCATTCAAAAGCGTATAATTTTAATATCTTTCAATGAATTACTTTGTGTTTTGTTGTACATTTGTATTCTAATTGCTCTTAGAGAATATTTTTCATTCGGATTAATTATTGGCTGTACTTACATATTCAAAATGATTTCGAATTTCTGTAAAAAGTGGTTCAATTCAATAAGTCTGATATATAAAACCTTTAGATTTTGTTGAACAAAACAATAATCGATAAATAACATATTTACAAAATCCCAATCATGAATCCGAAAGCTTCTTATTGGAGCGATAAATAATAATTAAATCCCCAGTAATCCATCTACATTGAGAAGATGGGAAATAAAACAGGGGCGTGCTTACATAGTTTACAACAAACAAGAAAATTTCGACAAGTTTACTAAAGATATCACCGGCTGTGAGTATACACACTGAAATTGAAGTAATGATAATATCTGATTAGATCGTCAGAATGGGATAATAACGTTGTCACACTCTCCAGATTATAAGGTTAATTCGGTCCATTATGGGTACCACCAATTGATTAACTACTAAGAAAATATGGAAAGTGGCCATCGGAACTCTTTTAACCTAAAGAAATTTATTACAGTTGGTTTATTGGTCAGAATATCGATGGTTAAGAGGACAAATATTGTATGTCCATTATTGTCGAAAATGAGTTATTATGATTATTGTATCGTTCGAAGTGAAATCTTTATAGTGCCCTAATATGGTGCGTCCACTAGAAACTGTTTACAAGTTACTGAGGTAACAATAAAGACATGTCCAGTAGCAAAAACATAAACATAGTGCACAAATATACTATGTCACATTCAATATTTGTGCACATAACTGCAATTCAACAAATCATCAAACTTATTGTATGTCCAAAGATACAATGTTGGTCCACAGTACGTTACTCCGCTGTAGACTAGACCAAGTATTGTAACTGACTCTACGACTGCGCACCTGCAGCGATGAGGGGTAAGTAATTGAGCCCAACACCGTAAAAGAATTGTGAGGTTAGGAATGTTGAAAAATTCATTTTTTAATTTGGTTAGTGAAGAAAACCCACACTGGAATCAATAATAACATTATGGAAAGCCGAGGAAAGAGAATAGTGCAAATGGCAAGGAATGGTGAGTTTTTTCATTCAAAATAATAGCTAATTAATAAATGGTTTTGAGAAAAGACAAATCTGTAATAGAAATATTTCCAGATTTAAACGAACATCAGAATGAAGACGACAATCTGTCTCATGAAGTCCCGGGGCATGTTTATATCATGATAAATACTACTTGTGACACAAGCGGAAATCAAGTCAAATAGTTGCAAATTAAATGGTTACGTTTCACGAAAGCAAATCCATCAATCATTCTATTTAAGTATAATGTTACAAGTGAAGATTTTTTGACATTAAACATTCAAGAAGACACTTATAAAAGAAGAAGAACACGAAAAACATTTGAAGATGTACGTAACGTACAAATTGTACCTCAGTGTGACACTATCCTGCCAATTTCAAACGATAAAAAAAAAGGATCTTCTCTGTTTACTACTCTAAAAGTTAGTCCTGAGACAGGACTACAGAAACTTTTTGGAGGCGTTACCTACATCTGCAACAGCTAGAGATATTGTACCAATCTGATTATGAAACTGACTGATTTTTTGTAATTTGTTTTGAACTTATTATTATGTCCACCTGAGTTGATATAAAATATTTCAGTTATATCACTATTTCCAGTTTCAACCTGATATTATTTTTTCAATGGAAGAATATTTTTTGAGGATAATAAGAATAGGGACATTTCAATATATGATATTATATGTCCATAATTCAAGTAACAATTATTGTATGTCCAGGTGATCGGTTACCGTTATTTGGCCAGATGAAAAAAAAATTGTGAATATTAGCACAAACGCAAACCAAAACCTGAATTCTAGCGAGGAAAAAGTTGAAAGACGAAATGAATCACTACAGCAGTACTAATACAAACTGTGCACGCTCGCCACAGTGACCTGAACTTTTAAATCTATTTTACTCAAAACAACTTTTTTGGACATACAACATTTGTCTTCTTACCCATCGATATAATATTTGTTCTTCTCCTATACGAGTCTCTATGTATGCTCTTTTTGCGGTTCTTCAAATTCATCTTCAACTCTACCTCTTACCATATTAGTAGATCACATCATATGAATAGATTGACTACACACTGTAGATATTCTTATTTTTCGTATATTGCTATTCTGTATGATGTCTTCTTGCCCTGATTTATATGGTGAAGGGACAGGAAGTCACCTTGCTTCAAACCTATATTTTCTCATTTTCTTGACACATTTCCTTCAATTACTTCTTCACTAGTGGTGGTTTTAATTGTTATTTTTGAAAGTCTCATCATTCCATAATGTTATATTGTGCTTGTTAATGATTCATACCAATAAGTTGGAGAATTTTTGGATATCCACTACTTAAGACACTTTGATATTGTCCATTGTCTCCTTTATGTAATACTCACTCCTCGATATCCTGGCTAACATTTCGTAAATAGAGATATTCGTTTGTATTATTGTAGGGCACTGGTACTGTTCCTCAGAAAATTGATACGACACGGCATATTCCTTTTTGTTCATATATTAAGATGAAATGATATAGAAGTAGTGTTAGTAATAATTGTATGGTCAACCAAGTAGGTCATTCAGCCGAAAGTGTTCTTGTAGTCTTTGTTAACTCCACAGATTTTTTGTTGTAGTATAATTTCCCGTTGGTATTAGATTTTTTCCAAGAAACTATTCCTATGAAGCAGTTCCAAACCGAAGGCAGTTGAGACCATTAAATGGGTTTTATCTCATGTTTAGGCTAAGAGAATATCTTAAAAATATCTACACACTTGAAAACGGACATGTCGACCTCAATTTGAAGGAAACAACTTTTCACTACATTATTGAAACCATATCTAACAGAATTGTTCCCATTGTTTCGAAAATCCATCGTAGCTTTGGTTGTTTACTCAAAATGAATCAATCTTATCATCAAAATACTGCAATATTTTACTACACGTTGGAATATCAACTGGGAAAAATTCACACAAAGAGTCTGAAAATATTGTGAATATTCCGTATTTTTTCGATTGTCATTTCTATACTGCAGAAATAACAAATTGCTCTTCAGAAAATGGATACAAAACGGCATTTTTCTCTATTTTATATACCAAGTTAAAATGATATATAGAATTAGTAGTAGTTATTGTATTTATTGACAAGGGTGGAATGGTCATTCTATGGTTGGATGGAAGAGCAAGGTCTGATCATGGTAATCTACCATGGTCATACATTGAATCGCTGAACTTCAGTTTTAATTCTATTATTATTATTAGGTAGGTGTTCGTGTAGGCTTTTTCACTAACTCTATACGCTACCTTGGGAGCAACACTGTTCATTTAAATCCAACAGTGAACTGTGGACGACTCTTTCTGGTCAGTAAACATAAATTTAAATTTAATCTACCACTACAATTGAATGAAAATTTCTTGTCCCAGCCAGAAATCGACCCACGGACCCTGGCCAATGAGTCTGATGCCCAAACCATAGCACCATGCTGCCACAAGCTTTTATGTCATCCTTTCGTATAGTTATCATTGTACCATTGTTCTTTCGAAATCTTGTTGAGTTTGCCTACTTTTGTAGCTGTATCTGCAACGAATTTCTTTAAATTGTAATAGCTCCTCTATAAAATGCTCTAGTTGTTCATTTTCTAGTTTTCCTTCTTCTAGTTATTTTGCTATCATTTGTCCATGTTCATGTTTAAATCTTTTTTGTATCTTTCTAGTGAGTGGTTCTTACAGACATTCCTTGGTCCTTTTCATAATCAGTATTATTCTTCACTTCGTTTGTGTCTCTAATATAATTGTTTTCTGTTTCCCCATTTGGTAGTGATACCGTTGTGATTTTGTATAATTTTTTATGGTATTGACTATTTCCATCTTATGTTCCATGGCTAGTTGAATCATAATTTTATAATTTTTGTAATTTTCGGTTCAAATCTGATGCTTACTTGGAGAGCTCATTGATCACCAGGGTTGGTGCTGTAAGTCTTCCGGGTTTTCCTACAGCTCAAAAGTAAATGAACCACCAAAAATCAGTTAGTTGCCCTGGAGCGCCATGGCAAACAGTTATAATAGCCGTCCTCTACCCGCACAGTCTATGCCTTTGGGTTCACTCTAGGAGTGTCTATGAGGGAGTATTGTTATTATTATATATTGACAGATATATTCCATGGCTTATTAAGAAAGAAACGTGCTTTCAAAGGAAACTGTGTACACCAGAAAGGAAAGATTTTTTGAACTGAGCCCTTGTGGCTTCTATGGAAATTGTCCAAATTTTCATTCATCAATTTTAATAGATTCAGCTCGTCAGTAATTATTTCGAAATCTTTTGCTTTCCTCGTCAAAATGTTTTCACATTGGCATAAACTCGAAAGGATCATGGAAATATTGATGCCATTCTGCAGAAAAAAAAATTCTGCATAAATTCAAGTTTATCAAGATGGTAGATAGAATATTGAAAATAAAAATGATTCATTGACCAAACACTAGAGAAAACAAATTGATGAACTTTCCCAAAAAGTAAATTTATATGGGTGAATATCATAATAATTACATTTACAATATCGAGTAATACGTAATATTCAACAATAATTATAGTAACCTACGCATTATTCACTGATCTACAGTAGACGCAGTATTTCTGTTATCATAAAATGTGAATTCATGAAAGAATATCAAACCTATCAATTTGACAAAATAATCTCAGAGTTGGTATAACTGAAAAATTAAATTTTCTCCACAGATTTTTTGCTGTGATGTAATTTTCCGTTGGTATTGGATTACGTTCAAGAAACCATTCCTAAGAAGCAGTTTCAAACCAAACTCAGATGAGACCGTTATATGTGTTTCAGCTTATATTTCGGCTCAGAAAATATCTCAGAAAAATCTACACATTGAAAAACTGATATCAGACTGGCACTTGATATGTCCACCTCAATTTGAATGGAACAACTTTTCGATATATTATTGTACGAAATTGTTCCCATTATTTCAAAAATGCATTGTAGTTTTCCATACAATGAATTATCTTAGTGGTTTTTACAGAGAACGAATCAATCTTTCCATCGAAATTTCCTACACGTTGAAATATCTATTAAATCGAAGACAATTCAAACAAAAAGAGTATGAAAATATTGTGGCTATTCCCTATTTGCGATTGTAATTTATTTACTGCAGAAATAACTAACTGTATTGATTTTTAGTGTTACAGTAAATACATAGTGTTTTTTTGATAAATAAACCACCTGTCATTAAACACTAAATACTACTTTAGGATACAGTATTTTTTGCCCGTTCTCAACTACTTCACTGTCATCAACGTTCTTACTCATTTTTTTATCGAGCGCTAATGCCTCCCGATGGCTGACTGTGTAATAATAACAAAACTTAATCTTAATAAATGATCAAGGCTGGCGTGAAGTCATAAAATCAGGTAGCGCTGAGGCGGGAGTATAATAAACATCCTGTCTATTGTGAGAAGTTTGAACGTTGAAATGTATTATTGAAAGTCACGGTGGCTGACGAATGAATCGAACACTTTTTAATCGGTCCTCTGTTATGACTTAATATGTTTAATACAATCACAGTTATTAAATTTCAGAATGTGCTGATGCACGACCACGACTTGATGTATACCTTGTACTTGGAGTTGTATTGTTCGTTTGTAAGGGGGAAGTTTCATAGATTTTACCATATATCGTATGATGATTATTAGATTCTGAAGTTGTTTCCAATATCGGAAAGCTTGCAGAATCTAGGAATATATCAGACAAGCATGTTATAAACCGGCCCTCCTATGTCTACAGGGAAAATTGTGGAGCATGTGATATGAAATGAAATATTGAGAGAGCAAGTATGATTTCCATAAGCCTGAACCTCAACTAAGTTTTCTTAATTGAACAAAGGTTATACGCAAATAAATAAGACTATATTGAGGATGAAATAAATGAAATACGAATAACACCCTATTTACTATGACATTCACTACAAATCCGTCCTATATGGAGGACGCTCCAATCAAGCTTTTGGGTATGACTCTAGATAACAAACTCAAATGAACTAAACATAATGAACATTCTCTGTAAAAAGTTATCAAATCAAATATTCGTATTGAGACGCCTGAGAAACACGATTGACACCGTTATTCTCAGAATGTCATATTTCTCACTTTTTCAGTCATAAGTTTTGGCATAACCTTATGGGGTGTCTCTAGTCACGCATATCGGGTTGATACGAGGCAGAAGAAAGCAGCCACAGTGATGGCCAAAGCAGGATTGAGAGACTCCTGCAGACCTCTATTCACACAATTAGGAATATTAACACTTCACTTTGTATCTACTATTGTTCGATAGAAATACAAATCCATCCACATTATTATATCGAACCTATTGATTCACACAGAACAAAGGACTTCAAGGCTTCCACAAAATATTCCATTAATTTGAATATATACAACAAAATTCCAGAATGTTATAAAAATCTCACAATTCGAAATTGCATTCAAACAGTATTTATTCAGTTGACGAATTTCTGTCAAGTAACTTATCGAAAAAAAATTTGGCCTATTAGCTAATATTCAGTTCGAACCACTTTACCTATTTCATTTTCACATTTTTCTCTATTTTACCACCAGTGATTTTCCATTCGCCATTCAATTTTAGTTTTTACTTCTGACTACTAATTGTTATTGACTTATATATCTCATTTATACATATACAGTGCATTCCATTTGAAACGAGCCACCCTGAATAACTTTTGGTACAATGACTTTTAGGAAAAATAAAAAACACGTCATTATTAGTATACAAAGGGACACATCTTGACATTCACATTTGATGTAAGTTCCCCTATCGCACCCCCAGAGCATATCGCCATTATCATCAGATGATCCATGATTTCATCAGATTTCAACAAAGTATAATACATATGGTCTGACGCTTATAGTTCGGGAGTTACAAATTATTTGAGTAAAAATCTAGCCAACCTGAATAACTTTTGGAACAATGATTTTCAGGAAAAATATAAAAACACCTCAACAATAATAAACAAACAAGCACATTTTGACATAATCAGATCTGCTGTTACTTTCCCTATCGCACCCCCAGAGCATATCATCATTTTTTTAATGGAGCACCCCATATTGTTTTACATTATCAGATGATGATGATGAACAGATTCCAACAAAGTAGAATACATTATGGTCTGAAGCTCATAGTTTGGAAGCTTAAAATTAATTGAGTTGAAAACGAGCCACCCTGAATGAACTTCTGTACAATCTGTTACCTAGGTTTCATAGATGTTTTTTTGAAGTATACTTCAAAAATGTCTTATTTTGTCTAGTTAAATTTGAATTCAATATTCATTTTGTATTTGTCTCATTCTACAATAACGATTACCGACCAGGTGAAGTTACAATTGTTGTTTCTGTTTTTGTGAATTCTTGAGAAGCAATGGTTTATACTCTTCGAGAATGGATTGAAATAAAGAGTTCATACTACCAGAATGGATAAAGTGCTAGAGCTGCTACCCGTATGTTTGATGATAATCACCCAGGAAGAAAAGTACGACACAAATACATTTGGGAATTATTGAACAAATGTATGGATACAATAAAAAGCATAACCGTTCAGAAGTTGTCAACGACGAAGCTATATCTATTGCAATTTTAGGGCACGTTGGACTAATGGAATATACGCAATCTCTTACTAAGTTATCCCGAGAATCAGGAATCAGTCGTACAAATGTTTTCAGGGTCCTTCATAAGTACAAATTTCATCCAAGTAAGATTAGACTAGTTCATGAATTGAACGAAGATGATTTCGATAGACATATCGAGTTTTGTGAATGTCTCACTAAACGGGTCAACTTGCATGAGATTTTCTTGTATAAAATCTGTTTTTCGGATGAAAGTACGTTCACTTTGAATGGAGAGGTGAATCGGAAAAATTGTCGATCTTGGAGTTATACGAAACACATTTCTACGAAAAAATAATTTAAAAAATTTTAAATGCACCCAGTTATTGAATTTGTTCATACCGCTCAAAAAATCTATCAAATTGGTTATCATAATATTGTCAGGATTCTGAAAATGCATTCATTTGAAAATAAAATTTGGTGTCACCTCCACAAAAACTGGAATTCCGAGAAAATCTTCGATGATTCCATAATGTGGCTATCGATGATTTCAGTAACTGTGTCCAGTTTCATTTTCATATCTTGAAATACAAACGGCAATAGAGGATGCTCAGTTGTCACCGGTATACAGGCCGTTTCTTTTATCATGTGGTAACATTGCTATATTCTAAACCGTAATAGATACAAAGACGATTAAATGGGGAAAAAAGGTAACTATTGTGGTGAGCAGTAAATTGGTCATAGAAAATTTACGGGGATTCTTGCCCTTCCCAACTTATACAGGAAAAACTGAAAATGCTGTTTTCGGTTTTTTACGTTTACTTAAAAATTTATCATTACGTAGTTCTAGTACATTTTGAATACAATAAAACTTTCCTCTTTCATGTTTCTATATTTTCTGAAATAACCATTCTATTCGTTAATAATCGAAAACAGCATTTTTAGTTTTCCCTGTATAAGTCGGGAAGGGCGAGAGTCCCCGTAGATTTTCTCTGACCAATATACTGCTCACCACAATAGTTACATTTTTCCCATTTTTTAATCGTCTTTGTATCTATTACGGTTTAGAATATAGCAATGTTACCACACGATAAAAGAAACGGCCTATATATAGAGAATTGTGACTGAAAATTATTACAGTTTTTCCGAATGTAGTACCGTACGGGATCATCTTGGTAATTCCTGGAATAAACCAAACCACTGAAAATTACATCACGATCTAAGAGGCCGAATGAGACTAGCCGCGGTTATACATCATTGACCATTTTCTAGATAGACTTTGTCGTTTCAAACGTAAATTAAACGATCATTTACTGTCAATTACATTTGATCCACACTACTTCCTCGAACACTCCGTTCCCAACTCATCAACTCCAGATTCAAGGAATCAGATTAATATTTGCGTTTACCAGAAAAAAGCTGAGAGCTCCCTAATGGAGGTTTAAACAATTTAAACAAACTCGATCGTGGTTCAAAAGATGCGGCCATTATCTTTGACGGAAATCGCATGGTAATAATTTGTGTTTTGCGCCCTCACAAGACGGTATATACAGAGACATGTGTTTGTTAGATCCGGGTTATTAGTATAATATAACTGAAGATATAAATAAAGCTATCAAAAAGGAACATATGAAGACGGCTTGGGTAGGTAAAGTAATCTCGGAGAATTATTGTGTTTGGTTTTGGCAATAAAATTGTCGTTTGTTGACATTAGATTTCGTGGGATTTTGAAAACTTGGGCTTTTCGACAGATTCAGGCAGGATATTTCAGCACAGCTGTCGATCGTGAAGTTCCTTCATTTTACTGTACAGCATGTTTGACTGTCATTGACATGAGTGCATAAAGGATCATTCTGAATGTTATGTATCAACAAATAATAGTTCAGAACGATATGAATCAATTCGAATTAATTTAATTTTTTTCGTAAATATGCACAGGATATTCATAAAATCTGGGAGTACTTAACAAAAGGCAATTAATTTCAAACTGAAATAATTCAACAGCCCTATACGACTGCCGAATCATGTCTACCCAACGCCTGGCAAAGTTTTTCTACAAGAATATACTTTGCAATAATTCCTGTAACAACCACCAACTGGCAATCGAAAACATCTGCAGACCAGTTTCGCAATTCAACTCGCTCATCAGTACAGATTCGGTCACACTCTGTAATTGATTTTCAATCCGTTCTGTTAACTGGCACTATGATAATTCCGGCCCCCACTAAGATAGTGAGCAACACTTTAGTCGCGATTCTCCATCGTTCAAGATGACCTCTTGATAGGTGCCCATGTTCAATAATCTATATCAGTTCTGACTTGTACCATGAAAATAAAAAAAATATTTTTGTTGTAATCATGGCTGTATCAGTACATAAAATGAGCTCTCTGAGGAAAAGAACTAACTCAAAAATTGATCACTTCTTAAATATTGAGCTTCCTGAAGAATACCAAATACTTACTGCAAAAAGGATGTGCTTATAACATACACAGACTAAAAAGTGAAAAATAACGTCTTTTTTTAAATCTAGGATTGATCAGTTACAAAAATATTTGTAATCAAGATTGTTCTTTACGAGAAATTGCCCACGAACTTGGGATATCTGTAAAATCTACCAGAAATATTTTGAAAAAGAACAAATACAAATGCTACAGGATACGCAAAGTTCATCACCTTAATGAAAGGGATCACGGAAGGAGAGTACGAAATGGTTGAGACGTAGAAATAGGGAAGTTCCAAATATTTGTAAAAAAATAATATGGACGGACGAACCAAAATTCACCAACAATGGTTGGTTTAACAGAAACATCCATTATAGGTGGAATAATACGAATGAACATTTACATAGAGAAACCAGGAGAGGTTCGGAATAAATGTTTGGTTGGGAATTTTGGGAACAAACATACTAGGTCCTTTCTTTTACGATGAGCATTTGAATGGTGAAATGTATTTAAATTTTTTATCCAATGAGTTTGATGGCTACTTAGATGAATTGCCATTAAGCACCCGCCGTGAAATACAATATTTTCAATAAGACGGTGCCCCTCCCCATAATGCAGCAATAGTAAGGGAACATTTAGATGCAATATTCCCAACAAAGTGGATTGGAAACAATGGATCAATTGCCTGGCCAGCTCGATCCCCAGACCTTACTCCTTTGGATTTTGTCGTCTTGGGATACATAAAGGATAACGTTTTTTCGACACCTATTACCGATATCAGCCATCTCAAACAGAAAATAAGAGATGCATGTAATAGCATTACAGCCATCATGCTAGAAAATTGACACAGAAATTGTATGGACAGACAACTTATGTGCATTCAACAAAGAGGTCGTCAATTCGAGCATTTAATGTAGAATTCTTTTTCTGTATTGGTTTTATTTTCTTCCACAAATTCATTATGAAATAAGTTGTTTTTCTGTTTGTTTGATTTCTTCTCCTATTAGGTAAATTTATTTCTGGGGTAAATTGCTATCGTTCGTCTCTGAAACTGCAGAAATCTTTTATGAATTTTTATAGAATAAATACAATTTTCATAGATACATTCATTCAAAACGTCACTGATAATTTTTATATCGAAGCGTTAGATTCTGTGGAATTCATAAACAAACTAATGACAGGACCGTAATTGAAAATTGTTGTCACTGATGATGGTAGTTATTTTATATGAATCGTTAAAAAAATGTAGAGTGTGATATACCACTGAATTGTGATTTTATCGCTCTATCAATATTTCTGATGAAATAGACAGGTCCGTATTTGAAAAAATAGTTGATGATGGCGGTGTTGACATGAAACGTTTGATTAAAAATGTATCCTTACGTAGTTCTAGTACATTTTGAATACAATAAAACTTTCCTTTTTAATTTTTTTATATTTTCTGAAATAACAAGTCTATTCGTAAAAAACCGAAAACAGCATTTTCAGTTTTTCCTGTATAAGTTGGGGAGGGCGAGAATCCCCGTAAATTTTCTATGACCAATACTGCTCAACACAATAGTTACCTTTTTCCCATTTGATCGTCTTTGTATCTATTACGGTTTAGAATATAGCAATGTTACCACATGATAAAAGAAACGGCCTGTATAGGTGAATAATTACCCAAAACAAAACCTGTTTTGTTTAAATTTCGTTAACATAGTTTCGAGTTCGGGACCAGAGTAGATGTATGTTATTGATGTCAGAAACAGAATTCTCGATTAATGCTCACAACGACAAAATTTGATCTAGTTTCGTCGAATATCATATTGGGCCCCATTCATTTTAGACTTCTGCCAAAGTTGCGTGAAAAAATGGTTTCTGACCTATCCTAGCAATGATGAAAGGAAACATCCTTCAATGTTTCCAGGGATTTCTGACAGATATTTTCTAGAATTTCACACTTTGTAGGATGGTGTGGAAAGAATAGAATTGCGAAGGTACAATCAATTTTCAAACATTTTTAAATAGTCCTACATAGCAACTACAGGTCTATCATATTGATATTTGTTTTTGTAAAATGCTATCAACATTGGTATTCCTCACCTAGCTTCCATATTTTTTCTCGTGCCTTCCTAGTCGTTTTCTATTGTACCGCAAGAATAGACTATAACAATATTTCTACTTCACCGTGAAGATTTTTTGGGAACACTCGAGTGCAGTATACTAGCTTTGAGATTACTAGTGTCTTTCATATTTTGTTCTTGTCTAGATCCCCTGATATCATAGAACACGGAAATTCTTTCGTACAGTGAATCATCGATTCCGTTGATTGGTATAACTATCATCATTATCCTTTCTTGCGAAACCACGTTAGATTCACTACTGAAAGTCTTCTGCCTCGTGCCAAGTGCGATTCCTCTTCAGGTCAATAGCGTATGACCACAAGGCACAAATCCGGCATGTCCTGGAATAACAGTTCCTGTGTATGAAAGGCAGCTCTTAAACATACCCTTTAGATTCAATATTATTATAGCTTCTATCTTGTGAATGCATCCCTTATGCCTCCCAATCATAGGGGTGATTTCTCTCCTTTCCGCTTGGGACAGAGTCTGAGTGACGCCATACACGGCAGATATCAGCCTCTTCTGGAAATACATCTTGAATGTCCGCATACGCTCTTCGGGTTCTGATGCCCTTTGTCGGTGATATGATGCGAGTCTCATGTACAGCCAGACATATTTTCCACCTCTCCTACTTCTGCTACCTCTTCTCCTTCTGCCACTTTGTTAACCGGTTCAGGAGAAGCTCTGACAGATACTAACTCCTTCGCAGTCGTCGCGGTTGTCTTTGATTGACGAAATCCATCGTTTTGGGCGCCAGCAACTTACCATTATCCCCTTATCCGAGGGGATCGGTTGTGGGGGACTATTTCTTCTCTGTTCAGAACCAAGAGATTGGGTATACAGGGGGGGGGGGATATTAGTATATCCCACGGTCGACATTAAGAGAAACATGCCTTCCCTCCCGGGTCCGGTGTTGCACCTGTTACCAAGGAAAGTGGTGTCGTATCTCAACAAGTCCTTGGATGATAGTTGGCTCACTTGCTTGATGCTATCATTATTCCTCTTCATTATTTATTCTTTGTTCATCAAGGAACGAAAATGAACATTTTCGACATGAGAGCTTTTCAATGCCCGGCGCGGGGAGTCATTAAACGAGAGGAGAGTGTTTTCTCTCGAGTTGACCACTCTTTTTTCTACAAATCAAAGATTCATCAATGAATGTGTACCTTTCCGTTGCATTGGCACTGATGAAGTCTGGAACTTCCCTCGCAAAGAACTCCCATTCAGCGATGAACGAGTGGTGAATCTATGAAAATTCGCTACTAAATCATGAGAAACAACAAACAAGAACACATTAGGGCGTGAACATTATTTCAGCGACTTCCTAACTTTGTAGTGTCGCATCGGCAGAAGACTAGTGACTAACTGGTCATCGTTTCATGCAGTCAAAGAGTGAGTTCATTAGCAACCAGTATTGATCAATTAACTGATTATTGAATTTTGGATCCTAAGTATCCTGACATCATCGCAGAATGATGTTGTGATAGTCGTTCATTACTTTGAGGCCAGCAGAGGTGTAAGACTCTCAGGTCTAGTTTATGTACACGTGAGGTAAGGTAACGCAAGACCGGGATAAACTCAAACTATTGGAATCGTGTAGAAACATTCATAATGAACGCCAGGTAAGGTATGGTAAAGCACTTCGATCAAGTAACACAACCTGGATGATTAATACTCCAATAATACTGAAGGTATCATTTCATAATGTTATCCCTCAAACCATAACATTGTTGCCATATCGCCATTTTTCAAGGATACAATAGCATGTCAGCTAGATTTGGATTTCTGTCTGGTATACTCATGGTAACGGAAACCCAATCTTGGATGAGAAGGCAATAGAAACGATCATTGCAGCTTGTTGAGAGCATGTAAAAACGATAGTCTTTCCATCGCCGGAGATTTTTCGTTGTCAGTATAGTCTAACCAGTTCGGTAATGCTGCATTTGATATTTGACAGAACAGCAACGAAACATTTCTGTTTGTTTTCGTCTGTGGCTTATTGGAGTTGTTTTTCTGTGATTGGACGACCAATTCTGAGTTACTTTATCTTACACTATCATTAGTTTTAATTATTGAGCAATAGCGAAATGTGTAAAAGACCGTTTGGAGCAGGAAATCAAAATATGTCATTTCATAGGTAAGCTAACGGTGTTGTAACTATCGAGAATGGGAAACCGAATTGGAAAAGAGTAAAATGAATGAATTATGAAAAAAACATGTAAATTTGATCATCAGCTGTTCTCAAAATCCTTCGGAGATTCTTCCATCATAATTTCAGGTTTCCATTCCATATTGGTTTTCCACATTTTTTTTTTAACCTCAATATTTCTGTAAACGGCGCATGACACTGCCGGTGAGGGAAGATGTCCCTTCCAAACAAAGTTTAGGGCGTCAGCGGCGAGTTACTCGTCTAGATTGTGTTATTTGATCGGAGGAAACGCAAAAGTTTACCAACTAACTACCTACTTTCCTACCTTGCCTTTTATCATAAACGTGTCTACATGATTGCAATACTTGCGTTTACATGAACTTACTCTTATTGTCACTTTGATTGCGAAAAAAGCACACTCGGCATTATTCTGTCTTCCATTCGACACCTGAACGTGCGCCATATGTCTATCAATGTTCAAACTATCAACTTCTTGTGACAAAACCATCATAATGCTAACAGACATGGGCATCTTTCGCTGCAAAGTTATGATTATTTCAGGAATTCATGCATTTTTGAAATAATGAATATAATATCACTCGATGAGAAATTAGTTATTGATGCCAACGAGCCTAATAGATAAGCTGTAAAGAATATAAGATAATTCATACTGTTCCAAACTCCATTCAAACTACCATACTAGAGTATGGGTGACGAGTCATTAGGTGGCTGCGTAGAAGCTATGATTGAAATAGACCAATTTACAAGCGTACTCTTCCGAAGGAACATAATACAGTATTGGTCTTCATATTTCCTACTCATTACATCTTTAGGGTTTTCCGCGACTGCGGCAATAACGGCACTATCATATTTATTGCCCCCAACCATATTTACTGGATCACATTAATTTTTTCCACCCCAGCAGCTCTGTTATATTTCGAGACTTTCACAAAGACCTAATTGCTAATAATTTATCGGTCATACATTTGTAAATTATGTGGCGGGAAGTTGTGAGTGCGATCATTAGGACCTGTTTTTAATGGAATTTCGGACGTTATGTTCTTGTTTAGATCTAACAGTGAGTGTTGAGGCGAGATTATCTGTTTTTCTTCACAAGATTTGAGATTTATCTTCAATTTAGTATCCTAGAGAGTGGTGTTGGCCATGAAAATGAATATTATATTCAAGAGAACAACACTATCATTAATGAACCAAAAAGTTAGATCATCAACGTTCCTTAGAATTCTGAAGAAAATTATATGGTGATGATAATAATACTCCTTCATGAACACTCCTAGAATATATCCAATGGCACACCCTGTATGGATAGAGGACGGCTATTGTTCGGCTTTGGATATTATCTTTGCTTCAGTGGAAAAAAACGACTCTTTTATTTACTGATCTATCCTGGCGCTTGAAAAATTTCATGCATCCAACACTTCCAATTGTGTTCGTGACGAACGTTGCATGAAAAGATATCAGATGTAATTCAAAGTTCGTAGACGGAAGTAGTTTCCTCAAATTTTCCACTTTGTTGGTATGGACAGAATGGTATTTCATTTTCGATTTCAACAATTTTATTATTTTTCTCTAGTCGATTATATTTTTTCATTTGTTATGTTTTTGTTCAGGGCAGGCTGTGTTACAAATAGCATATGCCACCTTACGAGAAGCATATATTTGAACGCAGGGCTCAAAGCCACAAGGCTTTAATAATTTAATATGTGAAATTGAAATCCCAGCTGTGATTTGTAATAATTTTTTTGTAAAATTTGTTAATCACCCAGGTTTACGGAGAAAACTCCTCAAAAGCAGAGCTTGTGCGAGCAAGGGAGATCCGGCTTGAATAGAAGTGGATTCCGAACCACTTTAGCCCAGTGGCAGGCTGTGCCGGGATGAAACCCAGGCCGTCTAGGTAGAAGCAAATGCTGTATCACCACGACCACTTCACTATCTCGAATCCGATATACTCAGACCCAGAATCAAACGGGTAAACGAAAAAAAAGCCCCGGAAAAAATACCCCTGGAAAAAAAACGGGAAAAAAAAAACGAAAAAAAAAAACGAAAAAAATAACACACGAAATAAAAAAAAGAAAAAAAACGGAAATAATACCACACGGAAAAAAATTCCCCTTGGAAAGAAAAACAAGCGAAAAAAAAACGGGAAAAATACCCCTATATGCGATAACAATGGCCAGTACATAAAAAGGAATGAAATTTCAACTGTGTGTCATGTTAAAGAAACTAGACCATATTTGATTCATTTTACAATACAGAGGGGTGGAACAACAGATTATCTAGCCTTGCAAAAAGGCGAATCTGTCACCAGGTTAGTTCGTTAGTTTTTTTTTTTTTCGTTTTTTTTTTCCGAAGGCTTTCTTTCCGAGTTCTTTTTTCCATTGAGTATTTTTTCCGTTTTTTTTTTCTGTTTTTTTTCTGGGGTAGTTTTTCCCTTTTTTGTTTATCTAGATTCATCGGACGCTATACCACTGCGCTAAAATCGAATATTATATTCAGAAGTTTTGTATTTACAGTGTGAGAAACAACCCCGTAAGGTCCAGAATGTTTAACTTGGAGTTGTGAAATTTGAAAATTCGATAAAGTTGCATAGAAATGGTACACTGCATTCCAGCAGCGATGGAATTCCCGACATTTACGAAAAAAGTCAAAAAATATAGAAGTTAAGGAATATTTTTTATTAGATGTGAAACAAATTGAACACTTTATCTCTGAATTTTTATCAGAAAAAAACTGAGTAGTTGAATGTGAAGACTTTTTTGATCACCGATAATGACCTCTCTTAGATTTCAGTTCATATTTGATGTACCTATCGATTCTCGGAATTTTACATTGCTATGAGAAATGAAACACTGACAACACTGTATATTTCCTTCATAACAGTGTAGATTTATTATTATATTTTTATATGTCCACATAGTTAGAAAAAAGTGGATGCCAATTTTCTGATAAATATCGTCCTTTTCAGATTTTTACCTTGAAGGATTTTTTGGACACGATAATGTGCAAAGAAGAACAGAGCTAGAGCTAGTACTCTAGTCTGTTCTATTTAGAGGGGGTGTTAATACACTGCGACCTAGAAAGTCTATTGTATTCCCTTCAGCTGCTCATTCGATCAGGATGTTTCAACGACCAGAGCAGTTTCTCTAGATTTAGGACTTTTGAGGGCTTCAAAATATGGGATGACTTCAGGTTAGGTAGATCTCCTCTTCTGTTTGATGTTCTCTGGGGTATTTCACCTTCGGATTTTGCAGGGTAATGCATTCTGAAATGCATGCGTTCTGACCTGCATCATTCCTTGTTATTCTTCTCAGTACTGGGATAATTTGTTATAAATTTGTTTTCAACTTCATCAAGTATTTTATTGGTAGGTATTTTGCATAAAGTGCGGGTACCAGAAAAGGTGTTTAAGCATCAATATGGCTGCTTGGCTGTATGCAACGATGAAAATCTCTTGTCTGCAAAAATTTTAAGACAGTTGAGCACGTTCTCATTGCACCTGTTATGCATATACAGGCTTTTCAATCGAATTTAGATACATTTGCCCTTGTATTAGCCTTATACTATTGCCCCGTAAGTATCATGGCATCACAGGTTAAAAGGTAAGGACTACGTCTTCTTTAGCTCGCACAAGTCTTACGAAGATATCTGAGGGTTGTGCTTGTAAGGGTGCAGCCGGTTGACGAAAATAACAACAACAATTTTCACAAAGTGAAATTCCCAGATATCTGACCTCTGGCTTTCATTCAATAACTTCCCGTCTAATTCAAAGTCTTTGGGGTTGATGTTTATATTTCTTGTACAGGCAACTAGTGTAGTATTGGAAAAGTTGACAGCAAGTTCCATCGATAGACACCATTCTTTAGTAGCCCAAAACCTCTTCGAACGGTATCACAGAGAATACTCTCGAATTTACCTCTTCAAAACTTTTACACGATATACCGATCTCAGTCAAGTCGCAGAAAAGTTGATTAACTGTTAGGTTTCACATAAGTGGAGACTACTTTCTCTCGTAGGCTTCTCTGCTTGTGCTGATGGAGATGGTGTCATGTTCTATTTAAGTATCTGCTATTTTGGTAGATAGTAATTACCACATCCACCTTGTTGTCGTGTTGTCTACTTCTTTGTCTTCTAGTGATCTTTTGACTGCTTCGAAATCCCTTCTTACGCCTTTAAAAGTACATACTACAGTTTCTTTACTCTCTAGTGCATCCTGGATTTCGTCTGTCAATTGCTCCAAGGCGGTCTCCGTGGATTTGTCCGATGCTGGAGAAGATGCAGGGGTGATCCTTCCAGGATTTCTAATCTGAAATAGTTGTCAATTGCTTCTTCCACTGTTTTCAGAAAGAACGATGTGAGACTAATTTGGCGATGGTGTTTAGAATGGATTTTATACTTTTTTCCTGCTCCCAGTTCTAGACTGCTAGGGCTCATTCTCACTATGTGTTTCTGCTACGTCTTCTCTACTCCTCTGGTACGTCTACTGTGCTAATCTGTGTTCCCTATAGAAATAGGTTGATTCGTAGGGAAGTGACTGTCCAGTAAGAGTTAAACTCTTCATTTCTTATTCAAGAGCTAGTAATGATTGGTATGAAAAATGTAGGAGTTGATTACTCTCAAACATCTTTAGCATTCATGGTAATATGGATGGGAAGGGGGCATTTACCGAAGAAAATAGGCATACAGGAGTGGGATTCTTTAACTTTATAGAGACAGCGATAGCGAATTGAAGCATGAGCTATCTCTTTCCAGTACATCAAAAACTGCTAGCGTGTGCTTCGTTTCAATCGTTTCACTTCGCTTTCGCTCGGCGATATTACTTACAGACTCCCACCCCAGGATCAAAATTTCCTCAAAATATAAAAAATATTGTTGCAAATTTCCAAGTCCGGAAAAATTAACAGATTTCTAAAGGCTGTATACTAGTTGGGTCTATAGAGTTCTGGAATCAAATTGTAGCACTTTAATTATTATCGTAAAATAGATAAACTAGACTAGGACTTCTGACTTTGTTACGTTCGGCACCCGAGGTTGAAAGCTTCATCAATTACTGGATGTGACCCGAAGTTTCTGGATTATATGGAAAGAAGGGATATTCAGGTCATTGGGATGAGGTTGTGGACATTTCCGCCGTGACGGAGTTTGAGATTCGTGTTTTGGAGGTAAAATAACGTGAGAAACACCAAAAATTGTCTTGAAACCAAACCATCAAACAATAATCTGGATTATACTTGTGTTGTATTGCATACGTGCATCAAATCGTCAATCATCCAAACAGAATGTTGATCGCCGACCGATTCTCAAACAATACCGACCACCGATAAATCGTTACCGGTACGCTTCGTTAGAGCATCCAATGATTCGGCAAATAGTTCGACGCTACGAATACGGATTAACGCACGGCAAAACGGTTTCGAACGGCTGTCGCACACCGACACTTGCTGGCGGATTAATTCGGCCTTGTTTGGCGTTACTGTTGACAAATCATAGCCGATCAAACGATAGGAAATTAATTGTTGTGGCACTTAGTTTGGGTGATGGTGGAGAACGGCGCGATGTTTCAGATCGCTCCGAGAAACTACCTTGTACATCACTCGTTGAAGACTGTTGAGATTCCCATTGATGGTTTGATTGGTTGTTTTTCATAGAAGAAAAAATAGTGAATGAACAAATTGCTGATGTCGAAGAAAATCGTAATTAACAAAGTTCAAGAGAAAATATTAGTGCAGAGGCTTTGCCGTTCATTGAAAGGTATGGTTCCGAGATGCTGGGTGAGTCAAGATAATGATGACAAAGGAAGAACCAGATTGAAACCACAATTGAAACCTTCGGATCAATCTCAATGAAACTGCTGGAGAATCAGGGATATATCTACCAAAGTGATACCTATTTTCATATTTGTGTTCCAGAAAAAATAGGAGAGCGATCTTTGTTGAATCAAATCTGAAAGATGTAGTGAATGTTAAGATGCAGATGTTTATGCAGAGGTATTCAAATTCGAGTACATGCATTTGGATCTTGGTAACCCTACCGAAATGGAAGTTAAGTTAGATGGAGGCAAGACAGCATATTATGGATGTCATAATATACAACTTGAGTCTCGAGTTTACAGATTGGTGTCATAAAAATTCAGTGGTGGTGAATGTAAAGAAAACTCTTTTTTTTCCAGTAGAAATTTTGCAGTAGAAATAGGAAAATTGATCATTTCCACGTTAAAGTAGGTGAAGAAATAATTGAAGCATAAGATAACACCAAATTTCTTGGTACTTATATCAACGGTAACATGACCTGAGAGTCAGGTGTAAACCATGTACGTAAGAAGGTCAATAGTGGGTTACAATGCAATCCGACAATTGCGGTCCAATTTCATTAAAGCCCAACTTCTGAACGTTTACTTTGCTGTTGCATATTCCCATATTCCACACAATATTGCCGTTTGGGGTTGTTCCACAAAACTAAACAATATGTTTGTCTATCAGAGAAGGATGTTGCGCCTGATCTATAAAATAGACTATAGATTATATATATGAATAGAGATTAGAGAAAGTCAGTTGTGTACTTAGTATTTATATTTACGAATGCATTCTGTCATTCAAAGAACCAATTCAGAATTATAATGCATATTCTATACTAGGATCGGTGAATTGATATGGCTTCAAAAAAATTCAACTTTTCATTATGGATCCATCTCTACTGAGATGGAGTATCTTAGTAGAGAGCTAAATTTTATAATCACGTTCCCCGATCATTTAAAAAATCTAGACAGGGACAATCTCTTCGAAACGAACGTCAAAGAATTTTCGATTAACGGATATTTTTATTGTATTGATGAGTTAATGTATTGACCCAGTTAATCACTCACTCCACGTCCGTGGGGTGAGTGATTAACTGGGTCAGAGAATCATATGCCCTGAATAGATGGAGTGGACCAAGAATTACGGCCTTCTGCATTCGTCTGGCAAAGATTTCTGCCGCATCACAGCAAGCCGGTCCATAATGCCAAGTACTTCTATGATCAGAACTACCATTTTAACAGAATGATTTGGGTAAAGCCTGTGGAGTTCAAAGAATGGGTCTTGATATTTTGTCCGTTTTTCTTCCTCTTTTCGAACGATGTTTGTTCCGTCAGGAGCTAAAAACTGTATGATGAAAATCGTTCTACTTTGATGGTCGAGAAGGACTACATCAGGCTCACTGACTTTTATTTGCCTGAGGGTGGGGAATGAGAAGTTCCGATAGATTCGGCACATCTCATTCTCCACAACGAATTCAATATCCCCGGGAGTACAAGGCAACACTGGTGTCTCGTCTATACTATACGAGTTCAGAAGATCTCTCAGCGCCGCGTTATGCATGTGGATATAGGTTGAAATGAGCTGGACAGGCTGATAGCAAATGCATTATGGTCTCGGCTGTCTCACGACACGCTCTGCATCTAGTGTCAGAGACCTCTATACCCGTCACTCAACTACGGTTGACGAGGGTGTTGAAGACACCATCCTTGCAGGCCATTATGAGTCTCACGGTTTTTGACTTCAGACCACTTGATCTCAGAAATGCGAAGGTCAGGTTTCTGGATAAGCCAAGGTCTTCAATGTTCTTGAAGACTCCATGTATAAAAGGATTCTCACTCTCCGCGGCTTTGATGTGGGCTCTTTGCTGAACGGGTCCCTACTCGGTGATAGAGTTTGGGTTCGTCCGTTTAGTGCCGAATAAGTCTTCGGATACAGTGGATGGGTGTTCTGACGAAAATTTGTTCTGACGAATTCTGATGAATTCGTCGGAACCAACAAACGCCTATTTTTCAATGAAAGTGTTTATACTGGCAGCGAATATCACGTCGTGCATGTTCTGACATGATATACGCTGCCAGTATGAACACTCTCATTGAAAAACAGGCGTTTGTTTGTTCCGACGAATTCATCAGAACTTGTCAGAACAAATGTTCGTCAGAACACGCATCCACTGTAACCGAAGCCTAAGAGACCGATTTCATCGGCTGCACGGGACCCATTTCGATACCCGATATTACTCTCTCTTGGAAAAACTAAGCTAGATTTCCAAAGGTCCTTCACTAAAACAGAGTTTTCTGTCTCATGCCAAGAGCTATTTAACTTTCAGTCAACTGTTCATCAATGAGGCACATATCAGACATATCCTGAAATACTATTTCCACAATTCTAGTGAACCTTCTATACATAAACTGAATTTTTTAGATTCCGTATAAAAATTATCAATTCTTCTCGTCTGTGATATGTCACTCATTTTGAATTATAGAGATTTTCGTTGCCAAAGCTCCTCTGAAATCATCATGCGTTCCACCATTGTCATTATCATCGAGATTAACCCGTCTGTTTCAGTTGAATTATTTCTTCGTTATTTCGGAACACTTTTTTCCTAGAACCATTCATATGTTCTCGTGTTCCGGTTTGTCAAATATTTGAGTCGGCATTTGGAGTTTTTCTTCGGCTGTGGCAGTGATGTTACTTATGTTACTTCGTCTGGTCACAAAGATGGTACAAGGATGTCACGTGGGAACGAAAGTCATTAGGTGTTAAGTGGTGTCTCTTTTTAGTACGTGAATTGAACTAAGTTTTTGGTTAGTGTAATATATAATAGGGGAGGGGGTGGGAATTGCTTTGAGCAAGACCACCCCCACCCGAACGAAGCTACCACTACTCACGACACTACACATCAAAAGTCTGTTGGGTCCAGTAATCATGTGATTTGAGCAGACAAAATTAACCAAGGATGATAACCATCTGCATTCATCCGGCTAAGATTTCTGACGTCACAAAACAAGCCAGATCATTTTCAGATTCGCGAACAGTGTATCTATCATTCCATCACTACTTCTATGACCTTAATCACCATTTTTGGGTTATATCTGTTTAGTTCTATGCCTATGAGTGATAAGAGCCTGTCTATAGTTCGTTATGTCCTGTCAGTATTTTCATAAGGTGGCGCAGTGATTGGCAACTTCTTACTAGGAGCCATGCCGTCCTTGAGTTGCTAGGGCCGTTCATAAAGTTTTTCGACTGCCTGCAGCTGGTATTATCCCTCCAAAGTTCGTTCAGTTTTTCTTTCGCCTAGTCATTGAAGGCTGCCGAAGTTTGGCTTCTTGCGATACGGTGTACAGTCTTCGGATCACAAAATGGCGTCACGGAACCGATTCTAGCAAGTTCATCTGCCATTTTGTATCCCTGTGACCTGGGAACCCATACAAGCTGAACTTTCGTTGTGTTTCAGCTAGTTTCTCAAGAGCGTATCCGTATTCGTGTAAAAGTGTTGAACTTGGTTAAGGATGGCAGATGGCTGTAAGTGCTTCCTGACCATCTGAACAGATTTAAATTATCTATTCAGGCCCGTTTTCCGCCTCTTGTCTCATAGCTACACTTAGGATCGCGAACACTTCAGCTTGGAATACTATTGTATATCTTCCCAATGTGTAGCTTTCTTATATATTAACATATTAGGCTGTATTTTCCTCTAATTGTTTCCTGCACGTAATGGTAGGAGCAAACTTTCTATTCCATCGTAGTTTGTCTTGTGCGTTTTCCACTATGAGGGCGGATATAGGAATATTCTGCTCCGCGATTTCCACGTGACTTACATTGCACCTTCGATTACCCAGACTCCAGAGTCCTGCATCCTCAAATGTGCTGCCACAGCCTCCTTCTTGATCCAGATGCAGTGGTAGCTTCAGCAGTACCTTCAACATCGCGGTTGGAGTCGTTCTCAAACAGGCCAACCTCTGAACCGTACCAAGATTTAGGCCTGTTGTACTCTTTTGTGCACCTAGCCATCATACAGCAGACCCATATTGCATCTTTGGTTTTACAACTGCTGTGTACAGCCAGTGCATAATCTCTGGCTTGGTTTCCCACTTTCGTGCTACAATTCTCCCCAGTTGCCAAAGGATTGCTACCGACTTCTGAATAATCCTAACTACTTGCGGCGTTCATGAAAGTTTGGAGTCCAGGACTACCACCAGGTATTAAACCTCTGGCTATCACCTATGGTCTTCGACATCAGCATACTTTACGTTTGAAAGGATAAGAAAAAATGTTTGAATGAACCAAGAACTAATCCTACACTGGTGAATATTCTTGTAAAATATTATTTTTCCAAGAATTAATTATTGTTATGCGAAAACCATGCATAGACCTTCCCAAAATTCAAGTAAAATACAAATTTTCAGATAGTTTTCGGTAATATCGTAGAATATAATTAGCTTTAACAACCAAAGTTCGAATAATTTTCCGTTTTATTTGCATAGGGTTCAGATCTTAACGAAGATTCCAACATCCGATTCGTCCTACCGCTGATAATTGCCAAAACTTGCATAAACAAGCTCCTATCTAATCCGTCCCTGATGAAATCAATTACTCATATTGATCCCGAGTAGGCGCTGATTAGATATTCTCTTTAATTTCCTCTTGCAGTTCCGATGCTTTCGCCTAATCCTCCGTCGAAATATTGCTTTTAGAAATTAATTTATTCCATTACCAGTCGATTCATTAATATTTCATACAATCATAGTCGGCCTGGTCCCGTTTTCAAAGCTGATCCTTGATCAAAGTCGACATCGAATGTACGCACGCGAATGATTCTTTCATTCGGGCCGGGCGGAAGGGGGGCGGAATGCCCACCTTGCCAATCAGAGCTTTTCAGATTTTTCTTTATTTGCTCGCTCGGAGTTTTAATGATGTTATGTTAGCAGAGTTGGAGGATTCTGCTGAATAAGTTGCAGATTGGAGGTAGGAGATTTCTCAGGGCGAGTATGTTGAACACCGTTCCTGCTTAATGAATGGTATCAGGATAACAGACATTATTTTTCAATGATTTCAGTAATTGCTGCAGTCGTCTCAGAGTGGCAGCGACTTGAACTTTCAGGGGTTTGAGGATAGACATATTGCGAGGATGGCAATTACAGCTCGATGATATTTTCATGTGAAAATTTCCTCATGAAGTTTACACAAAAAAGAATGTCTATATTGTTGAAATGAAATGAATCGCTTTCCCGCACTAGTGCGGGAAAATATGTCAATTCAATGTTATTATGTGTACATTTCATTGACTTTACCTGTATATTACTATTTAAACTAAAACATAAGCTTCAATATTCAATCTAACCCAGTCTATTTTCATTTTGTTTTCGTATTTTTTTTCTTCATTGGAATGGATACTTTCACATATCCACCCTATACATTTCTCAAAATCAATCCACACAACAATCAAAAGTATATCACCGAAATTTACAGCTCGATAACTAGCGGTTTACCAGTTTTCAGGCAACCGTATACGGACCTCTTGTCACTTATCTTTAGTCAACATTTTAAGTATTTTGAAATAAATTTATTGAATATATTTTTCCAATTTTGACATATTAAGTGACACTTTTCAAAACTGACGTGAACTAGCTTCGCTCGTCCCACAAACATCATCTCGTTACACAAAATGCAGCTTTTCGTAACCTTCCGTCAGAATAGTATATTTTTCAACAAAAGATGAAAATACTGTTTTCCTACAAGCGTGCGTGTTCCACCCTATTCCCGCACGTAATTTAGTTTGAGAGGTGTCATTTTCCCGCACGCTACTGTCACTTTAAGTGAGGTTTTCCCGCACTAGTGCGGGAATAATTTTTCTCGCACGCAAAAGTTTATTCAAGAGAGCAACATAAGATGTTTCAATGCGCTTGTAGAAAAAATATTGATCCTAACTCATACGGAAAGGTACTCTCCCGCACTCGACTGCTTACCCGAACTCCGCTTTGCCTTGTTCGGGTAACGGCAGTCTCATGCGGGAATGGTACTCTTTTCGTACTTGTTAGGAGAATAACTATTTTTCTGTGAGGCAAGAATATTTCATCTCGAGTATGAAATTCTATTTATTCTACGATATATGTTGTTTATAACATACTGGAATTTCGCTATCAGAGTCCATATTAATAATAGTTATAGAAAGGATTGCCAAGTAGTGAGATTAACTGTCATTAGTGTCAAAAATTTATGAAATTATGAAAGTATGGGTCGCATGATAATGTTCATTTGCTTCATTTTCATCTCTAGAGTGAAAAACTAACACTTCCACACTTCATATACATGAGTAGGAATTCTAATTACCTCTAGTGCATTCAAATGAATACAAAAATTTTTATAATTAATTTTATGTTTTTTTCAAAAATGTTAAACTATTAATCAATAAAATAAGTTAAATTGACAAATGACAAGCGATTTCCGAATCTGTCAAGGAAAAAGTACGGTTGCTCTGGTGACGTAAGTCATCTAAGTTTCAAGAAATAGTGACCAGTTTTTCAGGAATTTGATATATATGGACTGCCAAATTATAACCAAAGTAACATCAAAACGTCAAAGATTCAAGTCGCAGCATTGTCGAAGTGACAGATATTTTAATGGATTCGTCAGGCTCCCAAAAAAAATTTCAAAGGCCGCAGATGAGGTAATTTCATACCTGTTACCTAGTAAATCACGAGAAACACACGAACAGCAATACAACCAATTTTTAAACTGGTGTATGGAAAATGGAGTGAATAGCTCCAGAGAAGAGGTTTTTTTGTCGTATTTCTCCGAGCTGGCTGATTATAATTAGTATTCAGTACGGCCAAATCATATATTTATTAGATATATCATGTAAGGATATATGGTAGGCTATTATTTAAATAATAAGAGAATGATTCTGAAATTCACACCACTGCATTATTTTTCAAAAAAAAATTACTCTCCGGTTTGTTCAATCTAAGATGCCTAAAAACCAAGGTGTACCCAAGTATATCTGTGAAACTTTAGAATAAAACGCTGGACATTCGCTAGCCTCATTATGAAAAAACAAATGAAATCGTGGTCCACTTCCCAAATTTCCCACGATACTTGTGTGAACCGCCACCGTCGGTTTTTCGTTGAGGTACATTTTCATGAACAGAAGTTTCAAGTATTGCGCACAAGCATGAAATAAATAAAATAACATAATCATTCAAATTTACGGAATTACTGACCGCAAGCAGTAAATGTTCTACTCATTAAATTATTTTACTGGAATAACTAATAATTACACCTTTCAGATAAAAGTATTGAAATTTAGCTACATGGAAATTCACCAATAGAACCTGTCAATCTTGTGCCTATCTGACATCTGCCCATAAGCATGCGGATATATCCGATTTTTACTTATGAAGTATTTTAAATAGAAATTTTGTCGCTTATTTTTAGTTTAATTGCATTTCAGAAGAGATATGTGTGATGAGTTGTGTGTTACAATGTATTTTCACTATTTTGAAATTTTTTTGACGGAATATTAATATTTTTTAGATGATCTTAATACACTGAAAAGATTTCACCATTTTAACATATAAAACGAATGGTAAAATGATGAAAACCTAAACAAGCCAGATGATATGCAAAATTGATAGATTTCAGTAGGAATGGTGATTTTTTTTACTTTATCACGGACTTTCACCACTTGTACTTATGGTAGATTTGAAGGAACAGCAGGGTATAACAACTCACCCAGTTGACTGAATCGATTTGAAATATTTTTAGCCAGAAAGTGTTGTTAATTGAGTATGGAAGTGGTACTCACTTTCGGTACAAGATACAATTGTGTACATCTTTCTGGATTTTTTTCTACACAAAATCGGGCTATGGTCAATTATTTAGGAAAATTATGTAAAATACAAAAAAATTGAAAAACGTACATCAATAATATTGCATCTACGAAATTTTTTATTCTGTCACAACTATTTTGACTCAGAAACGGAATGTAGATTATTTTTGGAAAATAACACAATTGTGTAGTGTTATTTTTCAAAAAAATTGGTCTTTCACTTCGAGTATATATGGAGACTCTATTACTTTAAAAAAATATTTAAAAAGTTTATTGACATTCCGTAAAATTCAATTAACAACATGTCAACTATGTCCATGGATTATTGACATGAGGACATCTCTGGAACCGATTACAGAAGCAGACCGTGATTTCATTTGTTTTGTCTTTAAAAAATCTAAACAAAATCTAACCAGTCGGCACCAGGGTTTTTAGATATCCTAGTTCAATGATATCATCTGTCAGATCATTGTATATAGACAACACAAAAATAACTTCAACCTAATTTTATTGACGAGAACTCAAAAAAAACAATCATAAGTCATCACAGATGACAGTCAATCAATTCGTGTCAAAGATGCGATTACACCAAGGCTTTGGCTAATATCATTTACAGCTAATATAATAGGTTCTACTGAACTATTTGATAGTTTGTTCAAAATATTCGTTAATAAAAGGGGGTTGTTAAATGAATGATGTGCTATCATTGCATGAATGAGAATTTGGATGGTTTTTCTCCAGAGCCTCGAATGAAGAAAAGAAAATATAAAGTGGAAACTTCGCATTTCAAATTTTGGAGAATGCGCCGATGTCAATAGTTTCTATAACTTTATAATTACACCCACTATACAATTTTTCCCGTATCTTTGTGCTGTGAATTCCATTAATTGTCTGTCCCGATTATATATCTAACAGAATGAAGGAAGAGAAAGGGAGAATGTCTTTTTAACAGTTTCGAACAATGAATCTTTCCAAAAATCTCTTAGGCCCTATCTTAACAAGAAAAAGGCAATAACACCAAATCAATTAAAGCCGATCTGAGCATTTATACCAAGAAGGGAAGATGAGAATATGTGCAGACAAAGAGTCAACATTTATTACATCTTGGCAAGTATCAATAAGGGTTCGTACAGTGATTCCACTGGACGTCCCATGTGTCGTATAGTAAATAGTACAGTGGCGGCACAAAAATGATTGTGGGCGGTCCTTATTTTCAACGCTGGCAGTTGAATTGATTCAAGAAGTTAGGAATTTTTTAGGAAAATTGAGGGACCCGTATCTGTGGTATAATTTAATAACATCGGGAATCCTGAAATATTGTAGAGCCCTTGAAACCAATATTTTCTTCCCCTCACTGCGCTACCTTTTATTCGAACAGTTTCATTAAAAACAAATTGAGATAGTGAATGTATCTCCTAGAAAATAAAACTAAACCATTTTATGGGGCTTTTGATTTTATTATCATTTTCCGCTGATGTCAGGGATTGAACACATATGACAAATACATTTTTCACTGAGTCAGTAAACTTTTGTTTCCTCAGGTGAGCAAATTTTTTTCAAATTGTTCCAAATTTCTTGTAATCCACGCACATTTTTCTAAAATGAGCTGTTATGGTCAACACCTCTCAATTTGTTGGTAAGTACACACAATAACACTGGACCCTGGAGGAGGATTGAAATGTATGGATCAATATTGTTGTAGTAAATACAAATTTTTTCCATTATTTTAAATGAATTAAATTTCTTTTGATTTGGGTTGTCGAGAATAAATATAGGTATATAATTAATTAATACAATTCTTTTATAAAGTCCAGTATTGCATCTTGCGTAGAGGTACCACATAATCTGTCTTGAGGGGATGTTTTATTTTTCCATACAGACAGATCTAGACTTTGATCTAATCTTTAATCGTTAGTCTTTAATTTACTTTATCAGCTCTATCACCCATTTTGAATATTGGAAGAATAATTGATATTTTTAATGCTTATAGAAATCTATCAATAAGATAAGTCTGGTGTTAACTTGGAGTTTGCTCCGACCACCCAGGGTGGTCCGGGTTTTCCTACAGATGAAATCGTCCTGGAGCTCCACGGCAAATAATAATAGTCATCCTCCACCTGCAAAGGCTATGCCTTTGGGTATACTTTGAGAGAGTATTATTATTATCATTATAGTAAATAATTCTAAAATACATAAGTTCAGCTATAATTATATCTTTTCCAATTGCTTTTTTGTTTCTCAATTATTCTATTAGTATTCTTAATTTTGGTGGATTCGTAAGAAATAGGAACGTTTATCGGGAGAATTCATCTTTTGTTTCGGGTTAACATAATATTGATTTTTGACAATTTTATTTGATAGTTTTTTACCAATTATTTTGTAGTGTTCGTTGAAATATTCAACAATTTTGCACATACCTTTCGTTTTTTTTCCTGTAATATTTATGGTTTATTTGAGTCGTGTTACGATTTTTTTCACAACCCCCCATTTTTTTCACATCATTTAGTGTCATTTCGTTCGATTTTTCTCAAGTTTGGCTTTGAAATAATATTCTTTTTGACTTTCTCAGGGTATCATGGAGTTTTTTCTTGTAGCGTTTATAGTTTTCTCTCCTCTATCAGAGTACCATTATTAATTGCATTAATCCTGAAACTTTATTCCATTCCCACAAAATACATTTGGTACCTAAACGAATTGACTGAAGATGATTTTGATCGGCGTCAAGAGTTATGTGAACTTATGACTGAAAGAATAGATGCTTGTAAAAATTTCCTTTTCAACATTCCCTTCAAATTCACATTCTCTTTAAATTTAACGGTGAATCGTCATAATTGTTGATATTGGTCAGATGCCAATCTACATGTCTTCGTCGAAGTCTACACTCAGATTCGTCAAAAACTAAATATATGGGCCGGTATTCTTCGAGCCAGTTTCATTGGACTAATCTTTATCGATTGAATTCTGACAGAAGAAACTTATTTGGATTCACTAGATGAGTTTGTTTATCCACAATTATTAGCCATGACGGTCGTTATCATGGCCTGTGGAGTGCTTTTGGGTAGGTTGTTTTTGGAAAATGGAAGTGGAGGAAGAGGTCTCATAGTGTGACCAGTCATATCTCAAGATTTAACCCCACTCGATTTTTCCTTCGGGTTCACTAGGAAAACGAGATCTATGCAACGGAATCGGAATCTCTGCATGATCTGCGACAAGGAGTTATTGAAGAATGTTGTCGGATACTGCCAGAAATGCTACAAAATGTGAGGTCCCATTTTGAAAAGAACTTGTATCTTCATATGGTAACCGATGGTTGATAGTTCTAACATTTGATTCATTTGTATTTTGATTTTAATGATTTCATTCATTAAATGAACAGAGAGTGAATTTCCAACTCCAACATTGAATAATCCGAAAACTACTCGACATTTCCAATTTTCTTATTCACTCGATTTTCAGGAGTGTCCCTTTTGAAAAAAGTTGTTGAAGTATTCGGGATTTTTTTTTAATCCGAATCTCTCGACTGTATAATGACTATAATTGAATCAGAATTTGATAAAATTTTATCAAACTCATTTTGGAATTACAAAAGAATGGTTCGGTGGACGGCATAGTTTTACCATAAACATTTGTCAACCATTCCAATTTGTTGAAATTATTGAAGATTCGTCGACAAAAATCGAAATTACAAATTTCTACAATTTAGGGCACAATGAAAATAAAATGAATCATCCTGACAGACCCTGAACATACACGCTCGATTTAGAGAATGAGATATAGACACCAGATTGATGTTAGCAACTTAAATTGGCCCTTCTCGAAACATTCCGGAGTTCAACCACAGCACCCACATTGAGAAATGCGAAGTATTCGGCTTCATCAATACCTGTCTGGTACGAGTATTTTAGCCCAATATCATCCCTATTCAATCCACTGAAGTTCAAGTTCAGTCATGTGGGTAATATCCACTTGTTTCGCTTCATTGCACAATTGATGAGTTACTCACATTGATCTTCCCTGTACTAATTTCGCATGCCTGACTACGGTATCTAAAACATAGAATGTTTCGGAAAATGAGATTTCCTAATATAATAATAATATTAATAATAATACTAAAGCTGCAGAGTGTGAGAGGCACCTACAGCTACATAAGGATAAGCCAATGCATGGGGTCTTCTTCAAGAACATTGAAGAACTTGGATTATCCAGAAACCTGACCTTTGCTTTTCTCAGGTCAAGTGGGCTGAAGTCGGAAACCGAGGGATTTATAATTGCCTGTTAAGATGGTGTCTTCAACACCCTTGTCTACCCTAGTCGCGTGATGGGTATAGAGGTCCCTGACAGTAGATGCAGAGTGTGTCGTGGGGCAGCTGAGACCATAATGCATTTGCTGTCAGCTTGTTCAGTTTATGCGGTCTCGGCCTATATTCACAGGCATAACGCGGCCGTATGAGTATTGCACTACCACCTACGACACTCGTACGGTATAGACGAGACATCGGTGTTGCCTTATACCCCTGGGGATATTGAGTCCGTTGTGGAGAATGAGAAGTGCCGAATATATTGGAACTACTCATTTCCCACCCTCAGGCAAATACAAGCCAATAAGCCTGATGTAGTCCTCCTCGACCATCAAAGTAGGACGATTTTAGTCATAGAGTTCTCGGCTCCTGACGAAACGAACATCGTCCGTAGGTAGGAGGAAAAACGGACAAAATATCCACATCTACTCTTTGAACTCTGCAGGCTTCATCCAAACCATTCTGTCAAAATGGTGGGTGGTTCTGATAATAGGGGTCTTTGGTGGAATGATGGACACAATGCTCTCGAACTTGAAAATCATACCGGCTTGCCATGATGCGGCAGAACAGTTTCCTGAGCAACCGGTGCAAAACCGGACCGGCAGCCAAGGCGCACCCTGGAGGGAATGCTCGTTCCTTCTGATGTCGGCCGTGGCTATACTAGGCTAACTCTTCGGTATACCCTACTACTCGGTACAGGACGCACGAGGAAGAGACCCCACAACCGACCCCTTCGGATTAGGGGTCATGGGCAAGGTGGTGTGCCCAAAACGATGATTTGCCAAACGCTGATGACCGCAATAACAACGGACGCATTGAGTGGACGGATGAACTAAGGGGCAGTCTTCTGAATTGCTATGAGATCAGTGAGCCCGCTCGAAGAGAATACCTAGCGACAATGCTTGCTCTGGGTGTGTTCCGCACAAAATCTAAGGGATTATGTATCCCACCTTCGGGTTCGAGACTATGTTAGAGCCCCCCTCCTCAGCCGGTTAACGCAGTGGCAGAAGTGGCAGATATGCCACGTGTCGACCTGAATGTAGAGGACCCCCGCATCATACCACCAACGGAAGGCATCAGAACCCGCAGGGCGCTTCATAACACCAATCCTCTGAGGCCACAACAACTGGCACAGGTGGATGAGAAGATTCACAATGTCCTTTTAGAAGGGGCTGACATCCGGCAGATCAACTCTGCTGTGTATGACGCCGCTCAGGCCCTGTCCCAAGCGAAGAGGAGGGATACTACCCCTCGTATTGGAAGGCATGAGCGACGCATTCACAAGATGCAAGCAAAGATCAAGTCGGCGAGACAACACGCGTTTCGTATCCAGTATGTGGCGGACTACGTGGTGGCCAATAGGCCCTTCACGCCCGCAGTGTTGCGAATTGCCGCAAATTTAAGACGAGCTCACCACACACTAAATCAAGGCATGCTGTTCACCATCAAACAGCACTGTCTTGATAGGATACGAATGCTGGTGGCTGCAAAAAAGTTACTAGTGAGGCGGGCGAGAAGCATCGCGGAAAACATGAAGTTCCGCGATGAACCTTCTCGTCTATTCCAAGAGCCTCCACGTGTTGTGGATAACGTGCCGGCGGCTGATCGGGTAGAAACCTTCTGGAAAGGTATTTACGAATTTCCGCAACCACTCAACGTAGATATTCCAGCCCTAGCGCAATTCTAAGCTTTTTGCATGAGGCTTCGTCAGCCTGAACTCAATGCACTGCGCAATACGATAACCCCAGAAGAAGTTCGACGGGCCCTCAAAGGCTCGAAGAACTTTGCTGCTCCAGGCCCTGATGGTCTAAATAACTATTGCTTGATCATGCTTGAACGCATGTTATAAGATGTTTACACGCATCTTATACTTGCGAATACTCTCCGCAGTTGAGCCGTTGTATGAACAGATATATGAGCAAAGAGTGTCAAAGAAGGAGGTCGCTGACTGCAAGGAGAACCTGCTGATCGACAGATGCACCATGCAGGACTCCGTGCAGTATGAGCGTAACCTTTCAATGGCCTAGATCGATTATCGCAAGGCATTTGATACAACATCGCATGAATTCATCATGCATTTACTAAGATGCCTTGCGGTACCCGATCAAATAGTGAGATGCAACAGTTGATGCCGCTCTGGAGGACTCGCTTTACCATAACATCTGGTCAAGTCAGAGTCCAAACAGAGCAGGTTATCTCAAGAAGTTGCGTGTTTCAGGGAGACTCCCCCAGACCTCTTCCGTTTTACATCTCATTACTGCTATTGTCTGTTACACTACGGAAAACTCGCGGATACAACTGCGGCACTCCCAGCAACCGGAGGCATAAGGTCACCCATCTCTTTTACATGGATGACCTTAAACTTTATGTCTCCAGAGAAAAAGACTTTCATCAGGCCTTAAGGTGATATCGAAATGGAGTTTGAGTACGACAAATGTGCCACGGTTCTTCTCAAAAGAGGACGATGTGAGGAATACGGAGAGGACGTTCAGCTCATAGACGGAAGCATCGTAGATCATCTGGATGCCGGAGAGACATATACCTACCTAGGGGTGGAACAACGCCACACCCAAGAGGTAGCTACTGTTAAAAACTTTCACCGCTGCAAGTATCAGCACAAACTCCAACAGATCTGGTCATCAGAACTGTCGGGGAAGAACATAATAATATGCTTGCCATTCCGATTTTACTTTACTCCTTTGGAGTAATGAAATGGACTCAGGAAGAGCTGTGACAACTCAACGTAAAAACTGATGCATCTTTATAGGCTCTTGCATCCTAAGTCGTCCGTTCCACGGTTATACTTCCCCAGACAACGGGGAGGCCGTGGACTTTTGAGTTTGGCGTATCTACACAACAGAATGGTACTGAATGGAGCTTGTAAAATCATCAGGAGTTTAGATCCCCTTATCTGCTCAGTATGCGATCACGAAAATGCATGCATGGGATTGAAGCATTTTTTTCAAGGCAGCAACCCATGCAGCCGATGAACTCGGTCCCCTATTCGACACTGAACGAACGAACCAAAACTCTGTCACCGAGTTGGAACCCGTTCAGTAAAAAGCCCACGTGAAAGCTGCGGAGTGTGATAGGCTCCTTCAGCTACATAGGGATAAGCCAATACAAGGGGTATTCTTCAAGAACATTGATGACCTTAGCTTATCCAGAAACCTCAGGTCAAGTGGGCTGAAGTCGGATGGTGTCTTCAACACCCTCATCTAGCGTAGTCACGTGATGGGTATAGGGGTCCCTGACTCTAGATGCAGAGCTTGTCGTGGGGCAGCTGAGACCATAATGCATTTGCTGTCAGCGTGTCTAGCTTATGCGTTCTCAGGCTATATCCACAGGCAAATCTATTGGAACTACTCATTCCCCACCCTCAGGCAAATACAAGCTAATAAGCCTGATGTAGTCCTCCTCGACCATCAAAGAAGGATGATTTTCGTCATTGAGTGTTCAGCTCCTGGCGAAACGAACGTTGTCCGAGAAGAGAAGGAAAAACGGACTAGATATCGAGATCTACTTTTTGAACCCCGCAGGCTTTACCCAACCATTCTGTCAAGATGGTGGTTCTGATAAAAGGTGTTCTTGGTGGAATGATGGAAACACTGCTCTCAAACTTGAAGACCATACCGGCTTGCCATGATGTGGCAGAAAACTTAGCCGGAAGAATGCAGAAGGCCGTAATTCTTGGTTCACTCCGCCTGCTCAAGGCACATGACTCTCGGATTCACTTACCTCACGGCGTAGGGAGTGGTTATTGGGATAAATGATCCAGCGCGCCCTCCGGAAGTTTCGGGGCTCCGGAGACAGGGCCTGTCTGGGTAATTCCGAGCGAACTTATTTGCAAATAACAATACAAACCAACATTTATATTAGGCAAAATGACTTATAGCAAATGTCCATGAGACCCAAAAAAGTTTTTCACAATAACCTGCCTATGGATCAGCTTCTCATTTCAATTCCACATAAAAAAATATAAATTACCAACAGTTTTCTAAGTATTTTATTCTCGTTATTTCATTTATTTAACATATGGCAACCTGATTAACGTCGGCGTCGTACCCAAATAATTTCCAAATAATTGACGAATACTTTTTCAATATAAAGATCCTAGAGTGAGTCTTTGATTCATGCATTATTATCATGAAGATATATTGACAATAATGTCATCTAAGCTGGAAAACACATGGACCGACCTGGACCGACCGTTCGCGACTGTCCAGTAACGAACAAAAGTTGAAAGGGATCAATGAACACTTTCAAGCTCACATTGATCCACCAACATTTTTAGCAGATGGGAATTTCAACCATGGTCCCTGAAAACTAGTCGGGGATGATAAATCAGTGTAAGTTGTCCGATAAGAATTGGAAATTTTTGTCGTAGTTGGACTGTCGTGGAAGGTCGGTTATAGTTAAACCCCGACACATGTTTCAGTTGAGGCTCGATGACATTAAGCAAGTTTACTATCTTCTTGATGGCAAGTTTAGAAGCGGGCAAGTCAACTAGTTTGCCACTGACTCGCTTGGTAGCAAACTAGCTAGCGAGTACGTTTTTACCGGAAACCACCAGGATACTCGCAGCTAAAGGCTAGTTCAGACGCAGCCAGTGGTAAAGTCATTTAGTCAAGTGTTTGTCTGGTACACGAGTCAAGTGAATTAATAGAGTTTATTCAATCCAGGTTTTCTGTGTGGTGGGAGCTGCTATTCGACCAACAACATTTAATAGAGTTCAGGCTAGTTCAGACGCAGCCAGTAGTTCAGTAAAGCCAAGTGATTGTCCTGCTCAAAAGAGTGAAGTAAATTAGGAGAGTTTATTTAATCCAGTTTTTCTGTATAGTGGGAGCTGCTACTCGACCAAAAACATAGAATAAAGTTCTTTTTACTAAACTCGACCGTGTACTCGACTGCCAGTGGACTAGACTGAAACAATTGTGTTCAAATGGATCAAGTCACTAAATTACTGGACCACTTGACTAAACTACTGGCTCCGTCTGAACTTTGCTTAACAAATCTACACGCCAGCGAGTATCTTCCCATTTTACACTATTTTTCATCAAAAACGGCATTGTTTATCCACAAATGCAACCTTCTTTTACAACACATTTATGTAAAATGTTTAGTGAATTTTTTTATGTCAAGTTGGTAACTTTTAACTTTGCATATTTACACAGACAACTTTTCAGGCATTTAATTCCAACATTTTGCATAGATTTGTTGGTTATGTGATCATAAAAAGGAGCGTTTTCAATAAAGAAAGAGTGTGAAACAGGTCAATTGGGGTGTGTACATTGTGTTAGTTTAAAGAAGGACGAATTTTGAGTGTTTTTTCCGCGGTAGAAATGTGAGGCATGATATGGAAATGAGTATATCAGTGTAGTGTTCCTACTTCAAACTTAAAAGTCCTCCCAAAGACAGCAAACAACCATTTCATTGAAACTTCACTAAATATTTCTTTATTCTTTTTGAATTTTTTCGAATTATGATTACTATTCCAACTACTAGACAACATACACATACAATCAGTTTTTTCTCCAGCCATAACACTCATCAACAATATAACCAAGTATATGACAATACTATTTTTCATTTGGATTTTTTGTTCAGGAGGCCAAACTACGTGAGTTTCAAAAAAAAAATGTTGATAGCTCGTGGCGGAATTTTACCGTTTTATGTTGAATTCTTGCCGACGACCATAACTATGGTATAGAATTTTTTGTGAAAGATTTGGAATGCGTAATCCACCATTTTTCATGATTAGAACATTATTTTTGAAACCACTGTTATGGAGCTTAGGAGTATATCTTAGTGTGAATGAGTGTACTTACATCGAAACCAAAACTTCTTCCAAAGAGAGTAAACAACAATTTTATTGAAACTATAATGACTATTTTAGTTATTTTAACATTTCAAACCATAATCTCTTATAGTCAAAATGGCGTCTATGAGGTAAATGACTCCAGCGACTATTATAAGGATTGATCCGATCACCACATTGGTAGAATTTTTACGAATGATGATTAGTATTCCAATTACCAGACACCATATACATACAATAAGTAGGGCGATCCACATCCATTTGAGGAAACCATCAATATTTTCTCCAACTATAATACTCAACAGTAATATTAACAAGGATATGATAATACCGACTGCAGCTGCTGCGTACACGGCATCTTCATCGTAATAGTAGTGGTAATAACTATCATCTGATCTGATGCAGAAAAAGACTATTACTAGTATGCACAGAATTATTTCGACGATCTTGAATATTCCAGGAAGTGATTTGATATAACCTCCTCCATAGGTAACACCCATTTCGACAGTGAATTACAAACGATACTATTGTCAAAAAGTGACAAGTGTCTTGATAAGCTTGTCTAATTGTTTTATATACCATGGGTATCCATAAAATTGGTTTCTAGGTCCTACACCATATGTCTTTAATAAAATTATGATATAATAATAATAATAATAATAATACATATGTAGTAATAAGTCGTGGTACTGGTCGGAATCTTTCTGTGGTTTCTACAGATGGCTCTGCTTCTCACTTTCTTAGTGGGTGCCGGAGATATCGTAGTGCCTGTTAACAAAACCGATTGGAAATCAATTACATATTTTGGCCGAGTCTGTTCTGATGAGCGAGTTGAATCGCGAAACCGGTCTGCAGATGTCACATGTTTTTGATTGCCAGTTGGTGGTTGTTACAGGAAGATTGCAGAGTATATCCTTGTAGGAAATCTTTGCCAGGCATTGAGTAGACGTGATTCGGCGGTCGTATGGGGCTTTCGAATTATTTCTGTTCGACGTTTGCCGACAATCCTATTGTATAGGAAAATTTGCGAAAAAAAATTTGCGAAAGGCTGGATTATTTTTATAATCAAAAATTTTGTTTTGAAATTTATTGCCTTTCGTCAAGTACTCTAGTTCCACATGAGAAATATTTATTTTTGTCTGAACAAATCGTTTCAACTCAATAGTATGGGGTCATCTAAGTCTTGAAAGAACATATTGTTATGGAAAAAAAAATGTTTCGGTAACTGCTATTCACAGGTCCCCAATCACTTGTCCCAAAATATTCAATGTAAACCTTGCAGAATATCTGAGACAATTGAATTTTGCGGATATTGAAATAATCATCGGAGACATAAATCTCGATCTCCTATCAGACTGCGATGAGGTGGAGGAAGGAGTACAATAATATACTGAATACTGAAGGATTCATTTCTTATATCAGTCAAACTACCAGACCAAGAAGCGGAACATGCTTGGATCACATTTTTATTAAAGCACCAAATAAAATCAAAATTGAATCTTTCATCTTTCACACAAGTATAACTGACCATTGCACCATTGCTGTGTCCCTTGAAATGGAAAAAATTGAAAATTCTTTTGAAAAAAAACACACTAAATATGTTAATTATAGAAAACTAAGGTATGATTTGAAATCAGTTAACTGGAATAATCTAATATATGAATTAGAAGATGCCATTGAAAAAGCTAATAATTTTGTGAATACTCTTAAACAACTCATAGAAAAGAATGTAATGAAAATATCACGAAAAAATAAAATCGAAATCGTCCAAATGATTACTGAAAAAAACAAAAAATACCAAGTTTTATTAAAGCAGCCTGATAGCATATTAGTGAAAGAACAATACCATCTCCTCAAAAACAAAATAAATAAGTTGCTGATATCAGCAAAGAAAAGATCCGTACAGAAATGAATAGATGACAATAAAAACAGCTCTCAAGCACTCTGGAAATGCGTAAACGAGGTTTGCAATAAATTGAAACGAAAATACCACACATTAAATTAAAAGATGGCACAACAACAACAAATACCCTAGAAAAATGCAATTCGTTCAATGAATACTATTCCACATTTGGGCAAACATATGCAAACAGAATCACAGAACCAGCAAATTATCACACCATAGAACACATAATACAAAAGTCCATGTACCTATTTGAGACAGACGAGAAAGAGGTACAAAACGTTATTATGGAACTCAAACCAGCGTCCCTGGACGAAGCTTCTGTTACGTGAAGGGCAAACGGTTGCGTAACAGGAGGAGTACTGGTCAGATGCGCCTGATAAGGAAGCAACGACCATAAATATATAGAGAGAGAGAACTCAAACCAAACAAATCAACAGGTTATGACGGCATCCGATCAGAAACCTTAAAAATGATTTCGGAGGAGATCAAAACTCCTTTAGCTATCACTATCAATAAAAGTCTTGAAACTGGGTGTTTCCCAAACATATTCAAAATCGGGGTTATCAAACCTCTATATAAAAATGGAGAAAAAACAGATATGGTAAACTATAGGCCTTTGTCAATGATTTCAAATATAGGAAAAGTAATGGAAAAAAAATTTAAAAAAAGACTGTTTAATTTCACAAAGAAGTACAAAATATTAGCTGATCAACAATATGGATTTAGAGATGGAAGATCAACACAAGATGCAATACAAGCTCTTACATCGTATATTTACGAAGCTTTAGAACAAAAATACCAACAATGTGCATTTTTGTTGATCTTTCTAAAGTATTCGACACTTTATGCCACATTAAGCTACTGGAGAACATACGACATTTTCAAAAGTAAGATAGTAAGTATTGATGACACAATGAGCCATCCTCGAATATTTACATTTGGCGTCCCGCAAGGCACCGTCCTAGGATCAATCCTTTTCACAATATATTTGAATGAACTCCTTATGCTTGGTACCAGAGGAAAAATTTTGAGTTTTGCGGACGATACCGCTATTCTTTATAGAGACACTACGTGGACTGATCTCAAAACATCAGCAGAAAGAGATTTTATGGAGATTGAGAAATGGTTTCGACATAACAAATTCACTATGAATTTTGAAAAGACCAAATATCTACCCTTCTCGTCGTATACTAACGGACTACCTGTGATGGGAACTTTGAATATAGGAAACAATCTGCATTTACCAGAAGGCGATCCAATAAATTATTTGGGAATTGTTGTTGATAGGCACCTACGTTGGGACCTGCAAATAAAAGATACTGTGAGAGAACTAAGAGGTACATTGTCTAAATTCAAGCACTTGAGAAATTTTTTGGACTCCAGGTATTTGAGAAATCTGTATTTTGGATTAGTTCAATCCCAACTCACATATAGAATAGTTGGATTGGGAGGAGTGAATGACTGCTATTTGACGAATATACTTGGATTTTGAAAATAATGATGAATAAAGGAAAAACATACTCCAGCGACAGTGTGTATAAAGAAGCTTCTGTTTTCGACATAAGACAGTTATTTTGCTTGAGTATGTTAAACAACGTCAAAAAAGGAAATATTCAGCTAGAGCAAGTTACACACACCCACAATACGAGAAACAAAGAAAACCTTTTGAATGTTCCTCGCTGTACAAAAGCAATTGGACAAAAAAATGCATTGTATCTCGGACCGCGACTCTATCAGATTTTACCACAAATAATAAAAACTATTAAAAACCAAAAAACATTCAAAAGTTAAATAAATGATTTCCGACAAAGGAAGATTGTTCTTTCAGGACATTGTTGGTCAGAATGTTCACACCTAATTATTTAGATTTGGAAAGTCAATTACAAAAAAAACTGTTTCTGAGAAATTAATCACTATTTTAATTATTAGTAGTGTTTTGTCAGTGTTTTAAACATTGATTTAATATGTGTTCATCTCAATGAATTACTTATAATGTAACTTCTTACTAATGTCATCTAGTCATCACTAAACAAGCGGTAAATGTTTTACTGCTTCAATGATTAACCTGTTAATTTGTTTAAACTTTTGTACAAATGACAAATAAATATTATTATTATTATTATTAGTAATTCATGTATATGAAGTGAACTTGGGCTTCGCGAGTCCAAAAGATTACTCTTGGTCTTGATACAAGACCAAGACCAAGATCAAGACTTGACTTTCGAGACCAAGACCAAGATCAAGAATTGGTCTTGGTCTCGGAAGGAAAATAGTGTATTTTAATCTACTCAATATTAAGAACATTTTGATGGAAAATTTTATGGAAATTTATTTCAATTATTCATTTTTCATATGGTAGGTTTTAAATTTTGTTAATTCAAAATCGAAAATACATTTTTCAAAATCTGTATTGCAGTTATACAGTTTATAACAAATAGGTGTATGTAAACATTCGAACTAGTTCGAATATATTGTGCCAGAGAGGTATCAACAATGTTGAAAGAATACAGGGGTACCCCTTCTCTCTAAGCGTTTCCACAAAGTGGAAAATAAAGGCAAACATCTCTCAGAAAACAACTACTTCCCTGGCTAATACCACGACGGAAATTGGACTTGTTCCGTGCGGATGGCGCTTCGATCAACTTGGTTGTAGATCGTGGTGGTATCCGTGGGGAACTATTAGTTAAACAGTTGATTATTATTCATTTGGCAGGGACAGGACAATTATAATGTTGTCCGACCTACCCTGTCACTGATGAGAGGCAATAAACATCGAAACATGCATGTCTGCAGGTGGTCATTCCCAGCCAAATGAAGGATAATTTTCTGTTTAATTACGAGACAAGCACTTGCAATTGGGTCTTCTTTGAAGAACGTTGCACAAATATCTGTCAGTTGTAGTTCAATGTCCGTCGTGGTATTAGCCAGGGAAGTATTTGTTTTCTGACAGATGTTTGCCTTTATTTTCCACTATGTGGAAACGCTCAGAGAGAAGGGTACCCCTGTATTCTTTCAACAATAGGTGTATGTTGTAAGGTCGCTGTGGTTAATAAGTATTGCAATTTCTTCGGAATTCCGATTCCACCACTCTGCCGCAAAACCGCATCTGACTGCTCATAACACAATAATCCATTGTGAAATAGTCAATCAAAACCTAATCAACATACCAACCATTTTTCTGGTCTGGAAAATAACCAATTCTAGAATAGTCGATATTTTTGAAAACTACGCACGACAAAAATAAAATTTTCACTTGGTTGGCATAAATTTAAGAAGAACTGACAACTTCGCATTTCTTGATTGTTGAAGTTAAATTTTCAGAGTTACGAACCCGACATGAGTAGATTCACTGAAGCTTTTGCGTAGATTTGTTGTATTTCATATTTTCAAAAGAAGGTTTAATGTTATGATGCCGTTTTAAATGAAAAAGTAGTGTTAAATGGGTGAATTAGGGTATGTATATTGTGCTAGTGTAAGGGAAGAAATTTGAGTATTTTTTTCGTAATCAGAATGTGTGCTAGAAAATACCAGTTCACCACTCAAAAATGGGCCAATATCTCCGAAATTACTAAAGACCTCCAAATATTTCATTAAAATTTTTTATTCAGGAGATGTAATATCCAAATTTTGTTTTTTTGATAGCTCTTGGCTATAAGTTATCGGAACTTTACTGAAATCATTTTGGGTAGAGAATAAATTATCGGGTTCCGCCTTGAAATAAAAAGGATTGTTTGTTAAATTTGATGAAGAAAAATTTGTTTTGTTGCGATTATCCTGTCATTCATCGAATACAATTTTTTTTTTCATGATTATACTCATTGAAGTCTTCTTTCATCATGCTCCCTGACTAAAATTGGAGGATCTGCAGACATATCGATGAAAACGTAACATGTGATGTGTGTCCTATTGACAATATTGCGGGTAACAGGGCGCGAATATACCCGGTAACAGCTGATGCCGATATCACATTATGTACACCACACGCACATAGTATTAATGAAACTAGTGTTGAATCGTATGATAGAATTTTTGAGCATCTGCAGTGTAAATGTGCATGTAGAGTAACTAATAGCCAAAGAATTCGACAGTGGCAGTTATTGAATATTTTGGATAATATAGGAAGGAGTTCAATGAATGCTGCACAAACTGATTATTTCACTAGTAAAAATCTGGCAGTGAGTAGGTATACGAGATATTTTGAATTAGGAAAAAATATCAAATACGAAGTCCTTCAGGGCGCAGTCTTGGGGCCGCTACCACACTAGCTTTACATATAAAATATAATCAGCAATCATAAAACTGATGGCCGAATAATTTGGCCGAACTTAGAGTTATTTGGAATACCTCAGAAAACTGGTATATCTTTAAATTGAAATAGAAAATCACATGAAAAATAGTATCAACTATTTCAATCACGATAAATTAATAAAGAACTGCCCTCTTACCCTTCACCACTTACTAAAACAGCTCACCATCAGGATATACTGAACTCTCCATAGCGAGATTAACCAGAATAAAATCGCCATCGGCTCCACTTACCAAATTAAATTCATGTGCAATAATCGATTGCCATTCACGATGGGATACTCATTTCGATAGAATTACGAAGACTCAGATACACAGGGTGGGGCAAAAGTGCATCAGGGTCCGATTGCACGAGAATAGTTGGAAAGATGATTCACTAACAAATATAAACTAGACATCATAATCTATAACCAAAAATTATTGCCGAATTGACTATATTGATTCGATGGTCGTCAAGTATACTGAATATGATGAAAATTTCAAAGATTCAGTGTTGAAACTTTGAACGTCAGCAATCACAGCTTTCGATACCTGCAAGCTCAATTCTATCTCTCTAGCCATCCCAGAATCAATTTCAAAGGCCAGTTCGTTCCAAAATTTCGTCTTAGATCTCAGCTAGGATATTCACTGAACTAATAATCGCATGTCATTTAAATTAAAATAAATATTTTGGCTTTATACTTGAAAGTTTTTCCACGAAAAAATAGGTGTAGTCGATTATTAGCCGTCAAACTAAATAAGTTTGGGTAAAATAGCTACAAGCTATCAAATATTTTTTTCTCTTGAAACTCACATAATTTAGTCTGCTGAACAAAAAAATCAAATACAATTTTTGGTGTTCTCAAGTAATTTCGGAGATATGGGTATTTTTTTAGTGATAATTGGAATTTTCTGGCACACATTTCTACCGCAAAAACATACTCATAATTCTTCTTCACACTAGCACAATAAACACCCGTTTTACACTATTTCATTATGAAAAACAGCATCGTTCATCCAAAAATTCAACCTTCTTTTAAGAACATCAAAAAGAACCAAATAATGCAAAATGTTCAGTGAATTTATTCATGTGAAGTTGGTAACGTTGATCTTTGCATATTTGCATGGCCAACTTTTCGAGCCAATTAACTTCAACATGAATAGAAAATTATTAATTTACCTTTTTTTTTAGCAACCAACTTGACATGAATAAAATTCACTAACCATTTTGCCAAGATTTGTTGTTTATGTAGCCATAAAAGAAGGATAAAAGTGCTGATTTCAATAAAGAAAAAATGGGAAACAGGTCAATCAGGGTGTTTTGAATTCTGCTAGTGGTAAGAAGGAAGAATTTTGAGTGTGAATGTGTGCTAGAAAATGCCAGTTATTACTCAAAAACAGACCCATATTTCCGAAATTACTTAAGACAACATAGATTGTGGCTATTAGATCTCGGAATTTTACCTAAGTTTGTTAAGATTAAACTTTATTGCTAAATCTTATGTTAGAGTGAGAATCCGAATTTAAAAAAATGCAACTTACGTACTTTCGTCTCCTGAACAAGAAATACAAATGAAATTTTTGGCGGTCGCGACTATTTTCGAAGATATTGGTAAATTTTTTTTGTGGAACTTGACCATTTGACAGATTGAGTTTCTATTATTGGAAATGCACAAAATTTGTTTTTCTTTCAATCAAAACACAATACACGGCCTTATTCACTGGGTTTCATCACTTTTTAGTAGAAAAAACTATTATATTTTCAAAAAAGTCACGCTTTTTTAAAACGTAAATAAGTTATTGGAATTTCTGAATATGTTGGCAACGAGATTGGGATTTTTCGGGTTTCGTTGAGTCTAGTCGGTAAAAGTAAGTTATCGAGCTCAGTCTTGAATTGAAAATAAAAATACGTAAATCACCTAGTTTTATCTCTTAAACAGGAATCCGAATGCCAAAGTCCCAATTACTCATAATAAAAGATGGAGACACAACCTTACCTAACCTTACCTAACCTAACTAATCTATCTATCCAAGTTGCTGGTAATCCGATCACCAATAATAGGTATAAAAAGTGAAACCAAAGCAGATGCTCGCTGCGCTCCGCACACAACCTGTAGATAAACTTACCTTTACCTTGGGGTAAGGTAAAGGTAAGGATTTGTTCACGTTTCGAAGGAGGGTGACTTTTGTGAAAAAATAATAGTTTTTTCCACTAAAAATTGATGAAACCAAGTAAATGAGAGCATGTGTGGTGTTTTGATAGAAAGAAGAATAAATTTTGTTTATTTTCAATAACAGAAATTCAATCTATCAAATGATGAAGTTTCACAAAGAAATGGGCCAATATCTTCGAAAATAGTCGTGACTGCCAAAAATTTCAATTGGATTTATTGTTCAGGAAACCAAACTACGTAAGTTGCAAAAACATTATTTTCAAATTATGATGCTCACTCTAACCAAAGATTCACCACATTAATAATATATTATAATTACTATAAGTATATTAAGGATATGGAATATATTATTTCGGGCACCTACAATCGCATTTTATGGATACCCATGGTATATAAATCAATTAAACAGGCTTGTCAAGATACTTGTCACTTTTTGACAACAGCATCGATTGTAATTTACTGCCGAAATGGTAACCTATGGAAAAGATTATTTCAAATCAATCCTTGGCATACTGAAGATTGTTGAAATAATTCTGTGTATACTATTGTTAGTTATTTTCTCCATCAGATCAGATGATGGTTATTATAACAACTACAACGAAAGAGCCGTGTATGGAGCAGCTGTAGCCGGTATTGTCATATCCTTGGTTATATTGTTGATGAGTGTTATAGCTGGACAAGAAACGGATGGTTTCCTCAAAAGGATGTGGATCGCCCTACTGACTATATGTGTATGGTGTCTGGTAGTTGGAATACTAAAAATCAGCCAATGTGCTTTTCGGATCAATCCTCTTACTAGTTGCTGGAGTCGTTTACCTAGTAGACACCATTTTGTCTATAAAAGATTATGGTTTGAAATGTTAAAAGAATGAAGGAATATTTAGTGGAGTTTCAATGAAATGGTTGTTTGCTGTCTTTGGGAGGACTTTTAAGTTTAAAGTAAGTACACTACCCTGATATATTCATTTCCGTATCATGCCTCCGGGCAAAGCAACCAAGAACATCATGTACATCATCACCCACATTCAGAAAGGGAAGTATCAACTCCTACAACTACTACACTAGCAAAGTCTACATGCTCTGTTCTGATCCGGAATTTCATTCTTGTATCATAATGAAAGTTCGGGTAAGACTCCGGTTACTAATGGCCACAAATTACCAACAAATTTTTTTTGGAATTCACGTAATTTGGCGTCCTGAACAAAAATTCCAAATGAATTTGTGTTATAACTGGCATTTTTTAGGACACATTTCTACTTCGGAAAAATCACTCAAAATTCTTCCTTCTTTACACAATGTAATTGATCTATTTCACACTTTTTCTTTATTAAAAACGGTAGGAAAAAAACTTACCTATCTATCGTTCGAATCTGGTTAGTGAATGGTTAGTTAATATTATTTATGCCAAGTTGGTAACTGGAAAAAAAGTGAGTAAATAATTTCCTATTCTAATGTGCAAAGTTTAAAGTTACTAACTTGACATGAATACATTCACTAAACATTTAACATGAATTTGTTTGTTGTTTTTAAAAGAAGGTTTAATTTTTGGATAAACAATGCCGTTTTTAATAGTAAAATGGTGTAAAACGGGTGGATTAGGATGTGATTTCAAGATCTTACCACACCTCGTTTGAAGGTTGAAAAATAGTATGTATTTGAATTGATCAAATAATATATAAATTCGTCGGGGCGTGGCGCCAGTGCTATGGCGTCAGAGCTGGGATTTCATTAAGTTCGTGGACTGAGGTGAGTCCTGCATGATTCACTATTGCGTTCAAACTAACAGTGCTGCTCCTAAGGTGGCATATGGAGTAAGTGAAACAGCCTATCCAGAACACATAGTGGCCAATGATCAAAGCCATCGGTGCCACTATAAGAACACAAAAAAATGTTTTTTTTTAAATATATCTCACAACTTTTTCGACGAGACGTTAGAATGCTTACGTTTGACGAAACAACAAATTGATTCAATTGAAGCAAAAATGTATATCATATCATGTAAAAATGTCTTGTCAAAAAAGATATCACATCTGCCCTCAGGAAAAAAACGTACCCTTCGCCCTGAACGTGATAATCGCCTCGCGCGCTAAGTGACTGGTTGAGGACATGCCTTTTTTGTTGAAGATGTAATGGAGGTGAAAGCTACCTTTAGTGAGGTATACCGTTCCACACTTCTGTGGAACATTATGGTGAATGAGGAGGGTTTTATCCCTTGATTATAGCTCAAAGTATCGTCATAATGGTTAATTGAAAATATATACATAAACACAGAGTTTGTACGTAGACCTGTAACTTTTTAAATCAATGAACTCATAAAAACATGTTTTTTAAACCGAATTCATTTGGTCACAACATGAGAAACTGATAAACAACTTACTTTTGAAACATATAATACTGAAAAAATTTTCTCTTTTCCTATCTGACTATTTTGGCAAATCTTTCAAAAGCATTGACAGTGTGTCTTTAACAAGACCATTATTATTATTATGACCATTTGAATTAATTGGTTTCGAACCAGAGGTGAAGCGCAAGAAAGTTCTTCACCAGAAGGAACACACTGAGCAACCATAACCGACCGTCCGCGACCGTCCAAATACGCTCAAAATTTCCAAAACGTGTATTCTTATCGGATAACTCACACTGAATGATCGTCTTTAATCGGTTTTCGAAGACCATGTTTAAAATTGCAGTCTGCTGAAAATTTTGGTCGATCAGTGTGAGTTTGAACGTTTTCATTGATCCCTTTCAATATTTGGTCGTTGCTGGACGGTCGCGGACGGTCGATGCTGGTCGGTCAGGGTGATTTCTATAAATCTAGCATCTTCAAATGTACCATTTGAACATGGACGTATCAAAATATCAGTCTCAACCGAAATGTCGTGAACGACCTCCGTGAACAACAAACTAAGCCAAACAATTCATATTCTTGTCTTGTGTAATTGTGTAATAGCATAAATATCCATGAAAATTCATAAAAATAAGGACCTGAAAAAATAATTGGATGAAATATGATTTTTCTACAATCGCTTATCAAAGTCGCCTTTTGTGGTATCAGATCTCACCGCAAAGTTGACAATTTCCGAAAAATGACTTCTTGTGACAGCATTTCCGCTCTAGAGCGGAAATATTAACCACTTCTGTTGAAAACGAACGTATTTGGGTATAATGTCAAATAATCAGCCCTATGCTGTATCACTTCCGTTAAAAATAACGTCACCGTTATTCTCCATTTCCGTTATTTTGCCATTACCAAGCAATAGCAAATTAATGAAAATGGCGAATAACGGTGACGATATTTTTAACTGAAGTGATACAGCATAGGGCTGAATGGCAGTGAATTCATATGGTATTCTAAGTAACCACGATAGAATAGAGGTATGAAACGAAGGTATTGAATATTTGGTAACTTTTTCTTTGTAAATTTGCCTTTTCAATAATGACATGTCATTGCAGCCAGACAAGAAAATAGCTTTGGAGAGCTACAATGACATTTTATGTTCGAAATGCACACAAGATGTTTTTTTTACAAACGTAACTCTCGCAAGAAACAAACATTCGATTGAAAGAAGTAGGGCTTAGCAAATTGCAACACATTGCAACTATGATAATGGAAGTCATGGGTACCATCGTTAGTCGAGCATATACAGTGTGTCCCTAGACCAGTGGGCTAGTTGAATATTTCTTGAACTAATAGGAATTTTCAAAATATTGTAAAGATTTCGAGACCGGCCCTGATCATCTAATTAACCATGTACCCTCGCCTTCTGAATAAACAACTTGTGCTGGCTAGCGGTTCAACATCGCCAAGAACAAGCTCGATCGCTTCCATCCTTCTAAGAGCCATCTGACTGGATCGACGTATAATCCCGATTTATCGAGAACTGTAAATACGAGTATATAAGCGCTGGATAGAAGAGGGCAGGGCAGTCAGAGTCAGTCACAGAGAGTTACAAATACAGTTCGAGAGTTCGCAGAGAGATAGCCACTAACAGTAGGAATAGATTGAAATAGTGAAGTCTGTGTTTTAGTTGAATAATTGTTTAAGTAGTGTTTTAAATAAATTAGAAAAATTAGTTTAGCGCATTTTTACTGCAATATTTTAATAATTAGATCGCGCAAGAAAGCCTCACGAAATCGAACATCTGTTTTTTTTAATAGAACATCTCATATATTTCAATATATCTGAATTCTCATCCATTTAGGCTCTTTATTGGTATTTTATTTTTGAAAATCCAACAAGACGTTGTCAAGTTATACCAGTTTCTGAAAACAAACCCATTGTTTATACTGCCGAGAATTTATGAAATCATTCATGGCTATTGGTAGTCAGTAGCATATTGTAACATATGAGATCCTTCGAAAGTTATATAGGGTGGTCAGAAAAATGATATGATTTTCACGAAATTCAGACTTTCTTCTTATCAATTTTTCAAATAGCACACCCTCTAATATGAATATCCCACTAGTAGTTTGATTGCTTATGGTCAATATTTATGATAGACTGATGTGATTTCCACTACCAACAAGGGCAATTTAAAAATCATCAACTACATATTCTAGTGTAATTAACTACATAACAGTCCCAACAAGAAACCACTCCTGATCATTTCACTGTAAATGTTCACCTTCTGCAAATGCTTCAACTCAACATTTGGATAGTATATTCCTCTACAAGTAATCACTTCTGTAACTCTAGTGAAACAAATTAATAACAAAAATGTCTTTCAATCTTGTGTTTCCTTCACACGATCGAGGACGAATTATCAACTAAATTAGTCTGTGGTGGCTTTGGACAATTGATGTCATGTCACTTATATAACATTCGCTCATTCAATGGAAATAAATTAGTGCATAAATAGTTATTGTGTTACTGAAAATTATATCCAATAAAGTAGTTTTATTGTTCAAAGCCCCTAGACACGGTTTTAGTTGCTGCCCCGTTTTTTGTGAAAGAAATCATATTGAAATGCCACAGTTATTCTCAACAGATGAATATGTTGACAATTTGCTCATATTTGGCTAAGGGAAAAAAAACTCCCGCAGAGCTTATGTATTGTACAGACAACGTTACCAATATCGAAGACAACCAGGAAAAAATACCTCCATTAGACTTTACAAACAACAACCAGGACATTCAACGTAAATCATGAATGATGACATATCGATCAACATTTCAGCAAACATACACCAAAATCCTCATTCATTGGTACGAGAAGTTGCTGAGGAATCAGGTATCTCGGAGAGTTCCATACATAGGATTTTGAAGACCCACAGGCAACATCCATATAAATTTTAAATTTAATCCAAGCTTTAAAACCAACTGTCTGTGATAGGTGGATAGATTTCATTTTTGAGATAAAGTTAAGAATCCATGATGATGGTGATTTTTTGTCAAAAGTTATGTTGTGGTCTGATGAATCCAGCTTCCGCAATAATGTGAAAGCAAATCGTTATAATGTACGTTACTGGACTGCAGGAAATCCGCATTAGATTCGCAAAACCAATTTTTAGGAGGTTTGGAGAATAGTGAAATTTTTAAGAATAATTTGATTGGACCATATTTATCAAGGACCTACTCTAAATAGTGAAATATACCTTCATCTTCTTCAAAAGTAGTTCAATAATCATCTTGATGAAGTTCTCCTTGGACACCTCAGAGAAATATTTGTATGAAGCGCCGCCCCATAATGCTGGGATCGTACAGATTGTTTGAACGTTCTTTTTCCTCAAAGATGACTCGGACCAAACAGACCAATGAAATGGCCGGCTCGTTCGCCAGACTTGACGCCTTTAGACTTTTTTTGTGGAAGTATCTAAAATCGAAGGTGTAATAATACTCAACCATTGAATTTGGAGGACTTGCAAAATAGAATTTTGAAGGTTTGTCAAAGTATAACACCGCAAATATTAAAGAACGTTACAAGAAATCATTGAATAGAAAATTTTGAAATGTGCCTTGCAGCAAACGGAGGAAAATACCAACATTTATATTAATGTTATCGTACCTAGTTATTCGTCAATACAGTATTTTTCTTTTTGGGACTGATTGTTTAGTAGTTAATTACAGATGAAAAAATTGTCAATTCCTTTTTCTTATTTGCATTTGTTGATAACTGAATTCACATCATTCTTTCACACTATTTAACATAAGCAATCAAACCACCAAAGGAATATAAAATCATGCATATTGTAGGGTGCACAATTTGAAAAATTGGTGTAAAGAAAGTTTGAATTTCGTGAAAATCATATAATTCTTCTGATCGCCCTGTATAACTTTCGGAGAAGATAGAATATGATACCGACTACCAATAGCCTTGAATGATTTCATAAATTCTTCGTAGTATGAATAGTGGGTTTGTCTACAAAAATGTCTGCATTCATTGAAAAACTGGTAAGTATAACATGGCAACGCCATGTCAGATTTTCAAAAATAAAATACTAATAATTAGCCGAAATGAATGAAAATTCAGATGTGTTGAAATATATCGGATGTTCCCATTAAAAAAAAACTGATTTCTGAATTATGTGGAATTATAATATTTCAAACATTTTTATTGGTTCAAGCGATGTTTAATACACTGTTTTTGCCTCGTTTGGAATTATTCAAGATTTTGAATATTATTTAAGAAAAATCTGCAAATGTGTACCAGATACCAAACGCATGCCTTTGATGCGCTCGATATTTTCCTCGTTACTTGAGTATTTCTCATACAAAATGTTTCAGAACTCCATAATTTTTCCCAGCCAGCGTCAATGAGAAGAACATTTGTGAGAGTGTCATGAAACAAATCAATATTTCAACAAACACCGTGCCATCAACGAAGCCGCCAATATATATTAATAAGCTTACCCTTCCTTTCCTTTCTATACGATCAAACTTTTCCTCATCACTGACGTGTTTTCACCCCTTTCCATCATTTCTGATATAACCCTTTCTTCCTTTGTTGCAATATCGGCTAGTTCCGGAACCAGTCAATTCGTCTCGTTACTCGAGTAGTTCAAAGTGTTCTCCAGCTTAGCTGAAAAGAATGTGTCTTCCTAAATTCAATATATTATTACTGTTGGAGAAAACATATATCTTTTCTTAATGAAACTTTTTACGATAATTGTTTTTTTTACGTGGCAGGATCGACAAACTCCATGCAGGGGTGGGATTCCGTGTACCATAGAATTGTGAAGTCTCTTTCTCTCCTATGAATTCAATTATAATGTCATCCCACTTATTTGATGATAAATAGAATTCTATGGAATACAGAATCCCACACCACAGCTATGATTCTATTTATAGCTCTGAGATCGTCTTAAAGCAGGTCATCAAGTAGGTCGATTAGAGAAGCAAACGGTTCTTCGTACCCTCGAATTCACCCCAAGAAAACAGCGTGGACTGCTTATGGCAAACTTTTTTAAGGTTTTGGCATCACGGCTTTGATAGGGCCCGTAATTTGTGTTGTGTTGAGCGGTTCTAAACATTCCATCTGAGGCCTGGCGCCTACTTTTGACAACGTCAAGCGGTCAATTCAAGAGACCTCCACTGAATTTGATTATATACCGCGAATTCTTTCTACTCGTGTGCACCATTTCATTTCATCGACACAAATACAGAAAGTAATGTGGTTTTGGTATCTCTCCATGAATTGAGCATCAACTATGAAAAAATCATCTATCATCCACTATCTAATACTCATATACGGAAGTATCCTCGTAAAATGAATCATTTCGACCCCAAAGATTCCATGCAAGAAAAGTTTCGTAGTTGATTATTATAGACCAGATCTAACCACAGTGAGTCTCTAGTCTTACTGGTTACTGGTACTGTACCAAAGAATTGAAAGTCTTAAGAATTGTTCTTAATACATTGTTCTGATGAATGGATAGACAGATTGTCAGAACACATTTTGAGAGGGCTGTCTTGTTTTTCATACCATTTGAGGACTGAGAATAGATGAAGATACAGAATATACTTTGAAAATTCTAAAACATTAATTATCCCTGAGTTGGTCCAAAGGGCAAGTTTGAGCCACTCTATTTTTGTATCAATAACTAGCACATGCTAAATCAAAATGTGTTTTCGTTAGGCGAATTGGTTTGGAGAAGCATCTGAACGAACTGGATCAATAAGAGAGAGATTGTAACTACACATTCATACTAGCGTTATTCGAAAGAACTTACGGATCAACATACGTGATGCGGATGATATCGTGAATATTATGAGAAAAAGGTTATTATAAAAAAATCAGTATGACTGCTCAACAACTTTATTGAAATACGGGAAACTGGGTTAATGCAGTATTACTAAAAAATTATCAATTGTTGATCTACACATCGAGTAGTATGGCAAAGCTTTGGCAGTGTCAATGAGTATTCTCAAAGCATTCAACAGAGCTCGGTATCCATTAATTTCCGTCAGGCACATACTTTAAGATAATTCACGTATTTGAGCGTCCAGTATGATGAGTGGAATGTTTTCTTCACCATGTTTGAATTGCTTGCATCTGCAATGTACTCCAAGTGAATACTGACATGCCTAGGTGCTTGAAACTTTATTCCCAGTTAACATATGAATGTGAATAGTGTCATTTACAGGATTTGAAAATCAATGACAGTATTTATAACATGTTTATTCGGTAACCTAGTTACGCGCGATAACATAGTTACGCACGTGCTAGAAATCGCACGTTAAAAGGTAAGACCGCAGGTAATCTTAGAATTTGCGACTATTTTGGATATGAAAATTGTTTATTAATACAGTCAATATACCTTGGCTTGTCCCTGTGTTATGTATTCTGCTATTATTGACCTTTGGTCGAGCAAATCTCTCCTTATAGTTGTCGATAGAAAAGCATTAGCTATTCCGGCTTCAGGATCGTTACACAATTTTCTGTTATACATTATAATTCGTTGGAAACAACGTCTGATCTGTATCACATATTCCTGAATGATGGGATTCACTCGTCATATCCCTTTCTCGCTTCAATTTGAATTCAGAAATTAACGAAGTCCAAATATTAATCCGGTTGAATATAATTTTGGCAAAAATTGTGTGATCCCACATCTTCAACGGAAATTTAATGGATTGGAAAAAAAAAAACTGAAATATTTAGAGTAGTGTTTTCCACCGTTCGCCCTAATGTAGATGATTAACTATTTTTCCCTTTCTAAATCTACTGTCAGATATTGAACCCCTTTGATGAAGAATATACAGCAATCAGTATGCAGTATGTCTTGGTAACTGACATATTCAATTCAAAGATTGAAATCATTGATTTGTGGAATTGACTAGTTTCCGTCCGTCCACCAGAAAATGTGTCCATACGCGTCCCTTAATTTATCCTAATTGTTGTCAGTTTCCAAGGTGACGTCTCCGTATAATTATCAATAGATCTGATTATTATTGATGAAGGCACAACATGGCTGTCTCAGTCGCATCTCAATTATTATAGTCGGGGAGTCAGTAGACATTTACGCGGAGTCGAGAAGTTTCAATTGTTCTCCTTGGCTCGAATAGACACCTTAAAAAAGTTATTTAATTGGCAGTTGGTTAGTTGATTCTGAAGAATTGAAGAAATTTCATTATCAGTCAGGATAGGTGTGTATTAATCTGCGTTATCAGAGTTTGGTTGTTGACCAGGTCCGAGAAGTTTTTTCAAATTTCTCAGAAAGAAAAGTAATCTTACTATAATTTGTTCCTCCTGTGAGACGATATGTATAATTCTAGTGCCAGTTCAAAGTAGAATGCTGTGGGTCAGACAATGTCATTGATCCGTGTTCAGTAAACCTTTGCTTAGAATTCCAAGAGTCACTATTTTGATAATAATATATCGCTTGAAAATTGATATCATGAAAAATACAATAGGTGGGAATATCGTTTTTGATAAAATCGAGTTAGTAACTCAACAAGTTTTCGAAAGAGAAATTCAGCAAAATTAACCTGAGGATTACTTGGTAGAGAATCACTGGAAAACTATGTCTCCTTGTAAGTGTTTGAACTTTTTAAATTATCTTCTGAACAATGGATATTTTTAAATTTTTCGTCAACTTATATTTATATTGAGTAGATGATAATGACGGTAGAATTTGTTTTGCTCAAGAAAATAAAAAGATGAACTGTTCGAACTCACTATTTAGATACAACAGTAATCGGCACATTGCTCGGTACGAATCAAAAACATTTTAAATCGAAATATCTCATTGAATCGTTTTACTCATAACTTGCCCCACATCTCCAAACTCAGATGTCCCGATCCAATTTTAATTAAAGTAAAAAATATCAAAACGACTAATCTAGAACTAGTATTCAGACTACTCGTAGAAGATGTTCGAAGGAGGATTCAAATCATAAAGACTTTATGAACTATACAGATTAATCCTTCTTCCACAGTGTAGGTATGAAAATATGATATGGTCGCATATGGTGTCGTTCTTCCATTTATCCAATTTGCGTTTCTTAAATCAACCACTACTGAAACTCAAAGATACAAAGCACTAGCACTTATTAAATTGAATGATAGGTATAGAGTGAGTTGTTGAATATTATAATTTGAATATACCAAACACCCTCGACAGTAATTTGCATTAAATGAGTGTCTGAGTGTCTGCACGAATGAAGCCATCAATGATCAGGAAAACTGCTTCACTTCTGGATGGCTGGTACCGAAAAAAACTACTTAAACACAAAAAGACTAAGCTGCTAGGATTGAATGTCGTAACTGAAAATTATTCGATATTATAAGCTTATGAAAATTGCCATATCTGGAAAAATTGATCCCGCCCTAATAGGAAAACAAGAAAATAGCAGATACGCCTTGCTTGATTAGTACGGCAGTTTCAATCAACCAACTTCAAACTAGAAGAATAGCAACAACTACAAACAACTTTTTTTTCTTGTAAACAGCTATAGTCAAAATCGGTCCTAACGTGCGGGTGAGTGAGACATTATTCGACGGTTTATTCCAATAACAATGCACGAACGATTTCCGTGTTACACACACATGATACCTACCGTGAAAATATACCTTAATAAATACAAAATACTTTGGTACCCACTAGGTTTTTCGATTTTTCATATACTTACTGACATTTGAATCCGCACGATAAGACCGATTTTGACTATATTTATATTTGTTTGTCAAGTTTGGTCACGGAAAGGATTTTTTTTCGTCAGCGAATTGCCCATTGCTAATCATACTGATATAGACCTTCTATTTTTCGTGACATAATTATTGAATAACATGTGTTAGATGTTCTGGATTTACCTATGGTTCTTGGTATTCTTGTCCATTTCAATTCCATTTTACAATTGGTAGTTTTGGGAGAGTTTTGGTAGGTTCCACTGCTCACTTCTGTTTAGGGCAAACCTTCGTTTCTCCGGTTTCTTTTTCTCGGCTGCCTGTCATAACAGCTTGACTTGCACCTGAGAAGCTCCCTGGGGGTTGCTCTTGGCCTCAGGCTTGGCTCCTTTTGAATGTATTCTAGATCTCCCTGCTTCATTCCTCCTTGTAGATAGTTTTGAGGGTCCCTTGGGAGGTTCTTCTATTAATTTGTGTTCAAGGCGCATCTGCGGTTCGACTGGTTCCTTTTTCTGGGTGCTAACCTCCGCACCTTGGATTTTACCTGAGAGATTAAATTTGGGTTTCACTGGTAGGTACCATTAGGGTTCCTCTAGTCGGTTTCTTGATTGCACCCCAGACATCCCTGATTAGGTTTCCTTCGTAGGCGACATTGGAGGTACCTTGGAAAATTCCCCTGCTTACTTGTACTTTGGGCGTACCCTCAGCTCCTACAGTTCCTACAAGAACCTGCCTCCGCATCCAGGTAAGCATCTCAGAGACTCCCTTCGGGTACATAATGACATTTTTTCCAATAACCCTCGCATGGAATATCAAGATTGCAATATTTGGATTATGCAAATAGAGTTTGAAAATATACAGAGGATTTTGTGAAGAATGACATTTTTGACGAATTTCGAATTCAGCTAATTTGAACAGCCAGAAGAAAACTTGTTCTCAATTACTCTGGTAGAATAAGTTCATTCTAGAGGAGCAAGTTATTGTGAAACTATTGAACGATAAGAAAACCTAGCTCTCAGCCGTTCAGTATGAATCACTTTGACGATACATAGAAAAAAAAGTATTCGTTAATTCAACCAAATTCATTAGGTTAGTTATATTTGCTTAACCCGACTAATTATAATTCATCTCAGAATGCACGTGTATTCGCCTGATGGCATCATTGGATTGCTTTGAAAAATTGTTGTTTTTGTGATTGCACTTACATTATTTATTTGATTCAATAAAATTTTATTTGATTTAACAATTTATTTTTTATTGTGTGGTAGTTCGCTTTGGGATATCTTCACTTTGACAATATAAACCAATTTACTATAAAAAAATATGTAAGAGCAGCCTACGACTTTCATATTATTATTGTGGACGTTTTTACGATTGGCGTCAGCATCATAAAGTCTCAGAGGAGTTGATCAAATTTTCGAATATGATCTCTGGCCCATAGACTAAGGTGACGTCACAATTACGCGGCTTCGAGGAAGCCGAAATCTGAATTTTAATTGGAGTTATGGATTTATTTGCTTTCGTCTCCAGAATCACGACTGTTGTGGAACGACCGAGGGATGGCGGTGAGGATTTTACAGGTGATTAGAGCTTGTCATTATGTCTATTCATTTGACATTATTTGAACTCGAACTTTGATTCGTTCGAAGGTTTAGAGAAGAGGCATACAGATATTTCTTTCTCAGAAAATGGAATTGTTGATTACACTCGACGGTTTTATTCGAAAAATCTACTTGTTTTCGTATATACCCCGTGAACTAAAATGTGATTTGATGAATTGCAAATTTTTTTTTTCGCAGCTTATTTTAAATATTTCCGTTTTTTCATTGTGGTGAGACCAACTACAAAATTTATACCAACAATAATATTTATACCAAGAACCAAAATTTCGAAATTTATGAGATCTGATACGTCCAACGAATAAACTTCAACATCTCTAACATCATGAGACATTTGTTAATTTCAAATCCATTATTTTGAAAATATTTTTTTTTTTATATCGGAAACTAACGTTACCTCAAGATCAAGGGTATGGAGAAAGCATCACCCATTGGAAACGTTCATCATCCACCAAAAAGATGAACCTCACATGGGAATATACTAGTGGCCAAATAATCAAGATATGAAATAAGGAGTTTGAGCCAGTTATTATGAAATGGTCAAATTACCCTTATGGACTTGTCACAGGATTTGTGTTAAATCTTGGAGTATAGGCACCGAACAAATCCACTGGTTTTATTCCAAAATGGAATTTTATTGGAAAAATAATCTATTGTTTCGCATATTTTCTTATACTATAGGATTGTCGGCAAACGTCGAACAGAAATAATTCAACAGCCCCATACGACTGCCGAATCACGCCGTTCACCAACGCCAGCAAAGTTTTTCTAGAATAATATTATTTGCAATACTTCCTGTACCAACTACCAACCTAAAATCGAAAACATGTGACTATCAGCATACTAGTTTCACGAATCACCCGCTCATCAGTACAGACCATGCCACAATATGCAATCGATTGCCATTCTGGTTTGTTAACTGTCACTACGATAACTCCGGCACCCACTCAGAGAATGAGCAACCAAGCCATCTATAGAAATCACAGTACCCAGACTTCGTTTGTAGCCAGTAAGACCAAGTATTAACATTATTATCAGACCAATGATCACATATAAAGCGATCGCATGATGGTCAAAATCTTGACAGCGTCTAGCCCAAGTTAAGCTCTTCACTATACAGACACAGGTATGGCGATCACTCGAGCTAACAGTATGTTATAGTCAGCAGCTATGAAAATCATCCTAGAAGTACATCTTTTTTGTATTCTTCCTTCAACAGTCAATCATGATCAGTCGTATACTGCCTAGGTATATCGTCCTATTAATAGAAAGAGACGAATAGGTTGTTGGATATTTCCAAATCACCGTGTTTATATCGGATCGAGGAAACGGGTTAAGAAAGAGCCGTGAATGTTGTTTTTTTGGAGATTATTTCAAAAACTTGCTAATTGTATTTGATTTTTGTATAAAATATTCCAGGAATAATATTCTCAGAATCAATCTGTTTTATCTTGAAACCCAAAAGCTATCCTGGGAGATAATGCGGGAGCAAATATTTCCAACATAAATCAGAAGTGGTCAAGAAAAGCAGTTTGCAGAGAATTGGAGGACGCTGAACCGGAAGAAAAAGAAACCCACAGAATACGCCAAAAAAACACCAAGTTTTTGGAGAAGAATCAATCGTTGTTTGCAGAAATAATTCAATTCTGACACATTTGACGTCATTTGGTTGGTACGGCAAAAAAATGGTTTATGGAAAAGGCGGCGGATATAAAGACTTTTGACGACTTCAAAAATTTATTTTCAAAAACATATGATTTGAAAGAAAGCAAAGATGATCTTTGGGACAAAATGAAAAAGAGAATACAGGGTAAGTCAGAATCTGTTTCCTCTTATTTTCATGATAAAGTTATGATTTGCCAAACTCTTGGATATGAATTTGAAGATACCAAAGAGCAACTTTTGATTGGTTTAGCAAATAAAGACATCATTCCTGGTCTAAATGCTGCTGAAATAGACAATTATGATAATTTTTTACACGAAATCATACGATTTGAAAGAATTTATGGAAAATCTAATGTAAATAGAAGTCAGTCTTATCAAAAGTTTGACCAATTTCAAACTTATTCTTCAAATTTTGGGAAAAAAATAATACAGGACACTCTGTCAATCGAATAAATTCATCAGCCATAGCTTCCACGAGTAAAACAGACATGACAGTAAATCCAGAGCAACAAAGGGTTGAGAAGAGACACTCGTTTTATTGCAAAGTAGTCGGACATCTCAAAAATGATTGTCCAAAACGTCGTTCTAAAACGGTTGTAGCCAGTGATCCAGGTCCACACTCCAGCTCATTCATAACTCAATCGTTAGTCTATCAAATACATTATGAGGTCAATTTCATTTCAGAGTTAATAAGACAGATTTGTATGAACGATAGTTTTTATGTTACAGCTTTTATCGATCCTGGTAGTGCAGTATGCACAATAAGAAAGACAGTCTGAATACTCATTCGGTGGACCAGAAGTTATTCGGTTTCGGAGATAATCGTTCAGTTTATATTAAAAATAGGCTGAGATGAGGTAGAAGAAGAGATTGAAGCATTGGCAGTACCAGATAATGCACAACCACTAGATCTACTCATCGGAAGGACATTCACGGAATTGTCGGGACTAGCATATGTTCGTGTTGGGGATAAACTACATTTTGGGTATAAAAATGAAGATCCGTTTCGAAATATGCAGTTAGCAACAAACCCCAGGAAAAAGCAGGTTTTCCTGCAAAAAACATGAAATTGGAACGAAACAGTATTAATTTTACCCAGATTAGAATAGGAGAGGAAGTTGGTCATTTGCCAATGGTGGTACAGGGCGATGTTGAGCTGAATAAGAATGATAGTCTAGGAGAAATCAGAGGTAACACGGATATCACAGAAAATGAAGATTTATCAGGTGAGAAAGAACCTAATACAATGAATTTATTGAAATTTGATGACTCTGTTGATATTTCCGATAGGGAAACCCTCTTGAATTTGTTTAATGAATTTCGAAACTGTTTAGCTTTGAATATTTACGAACTTGGTTGTACTGATTTGATGAAAGTCAATATTTAATATAATAACAAATAATTCAGATTCAAACCATATAGATGTAATTTCGAAGACCGAAAAGATATTGTAGAGGAATGGCGCGAATGCGGAATAGTGAGAGACACAAATTCTTCTTATGCATCATCTGTTTTGTTAGTATCAAAAAGTTCTGGTGAAAAAAGACTTGTGATTGATTTTAGATAATTAAATAGTCAAACTCAGGTCGAAAATTTTCCAATACCACTCTGTTTCGGATTAGTTAATGCTCCCTTTGAATTTCGAAATTGATTTCATTGGTAATAGGGTCATTGAGGAATACAATCGTAGTGTCATATTAAGACGATATTGATTGGGGCTTAGGACTGGACATATATGCTGGAGAAATTGAGGAAAGTATTTTCTGCATTCATGAAGGCAATATTAACTTTCAAGTTGAGTAAATATGAATTTGGAAAGAAGAACTTAACGTTTTTAGGATTCCAATTAACCTCAGATGGGTTATTTCCAGGTCCGGCGAAGCTGAGGGCAACTAAGGAGTTTCCAGTACCCAAAAATAAACACGAAGTCCGGAGATTCCTTGGACTCACAGGTTTTTTCCTAAGATTTGTTAAAAATTATGCTACAATCACTAGATCGATATCAGATTTGACGAGAAGTAATGTGAATTTTGTTTGGGGGCAGAAACAACAGGAGAAGTTTTGTAAGTTGAGAAATTGTTCGCAAAAAGCACCTGTTTTGCAATTATATAATCCCAAGATAGAACTTCATTGTGATGCATCATCATTAGGAGTAGCAGGTTTATTGTTACAAGAACGTACAGTTAGTAAAATGCATTTAGTTTACTGTGTTTCAAAGAAAACAAATGACGCTGAAAAACTTTATCATTCTTCAAAACTTGAACTTTTAGCCATTGTTTGGTGTTGTGAGAGATTGAGACCTATGTTACTAGGTATAAAATTCACAACTGTGAGTGATTGTCAAGCGCTTGTTTTTCTGAATGCCAAAAAAACCATAATACCTCAAATTGCACGTTGGTATTGGACTCTGTCTGAATACGATTTTGAGATAAAACATAGACCGGGCGAGAAAATGGCACATGTCGATAGTCTCAGCAGAGCAGCGGTTGAAGAAGCACGTCCAGAAGGAATGATTGAAGAAGTGTATGAAAGAAGATTGAATATGTTCAGTATAATTTCAGAAGAAGACAGAATTTTGATGATTCAGAAAGTAGATGAGAGATTGAATGAATTGAGTGAAATTCTGAGAAAGACTGAAAATGAAAGGACTAAAGTAGAAACGAAATTGATGAAATATTATGAGCTGAATAAAGGAAGAATATACAAGAAAGTCAAAGTGAATGGGGAGCTTTATGTTATTCCATATTCGATAAGGAAGGCGACAGTCGTGAAATTTCATGATCAAATGGGTCACTGGTCTTTGGAACTGTTCCTAGCATACTGAAGAAATTTTGTTTTAGAGGAATGCGTAGATATGTCAGGAAACACATTTTAGGTTGTTTCGAATGTATTTTGACAAAAATTCCAGAAGGAAAAAACCAGGTAAACTCTGTAGTCCAAGAATACCCGACCAATGATCAAACTACATTTGGATCGCCTAGGACCTTTTCCAAAAGGCATAAATAGTTATGGCACCCCATCATGTACTGTGAGTGATCAAGGAACAGAATTCACAGGAGACGATTGCGAAACTTTTTGTAGAAAGTACGACATTGAACATAAACTGATAGCAGCAAAATATACACAGGCCAATGGAATGGCAAAGGTGCGAATGAAATCTGTTGTTCCTGTAATATTCAAGAATGAAAAATGGGACAAAACGATATCTTCTCTAGAGAGAAAAATGAATTCAGCTGTGAACAAAACAACAGGGGCAATTTTGTAAGGATTTCAACCAACATTTAAGGAAGCAGCTATGGTGCACTTAGCAGAGAGAGAAAATGATATTCAACGATACGAGACAATAAGGACTAAAAGCAAAGATAAAGTTCAAGAGATGCAGGACAAGTCAAAAATATACTACGACAAGAAGAGGTATGAAGGAGTTGAATACGACATTGGAGACATTGTAGCTGTAAAAACGACTCCAAAGTCTACAGGCGAACCAACAAAAACTCAATTCAAATTTTGCGGACTATTTGCAGTAATCGAGAAACTACCAAGTCAAATATATAAACTTGCAAAACTAAATAAGGAAGATAGAGGACATCATAGGGTAAGAATTGCACATGTTTCACAGATGAAAATTTATAAAAATAATGACGAAGAAGACGATTCAGATGAGAAAGAAATTAAAGAAACTGTTTTCTCAGCCATAGAGCTTGGCGAAGAATCGGGTATTACTGAAACTGTGACTTCTGGGAGAAGTTCCGAAATTTCAGAAAATCGCAGATTGACTGATGAAGAATGGATTCCAAGTGATGATGACGTAGGAGAGAATCCCGAAAAGAAAGAAAGACCAACGAGAAAAGTAAAGAAGTCAGCTAAATTAGACGAATATGTTTCAAGACGAACATAATACAGGATGGCTGAATGTTGGATATTTCCAAATCACCCTGTTTATATCGGATCTAGGACACGGGTTTCCAAGGAAAGAGATAACAGCGGGCCGTGAATGTTGTTTTTTTGGAGATTATTTTAAAAACTTGCTAATTGGATTTGATTTTTCTATTAAACTTTCAAGTAATAATTTTCTCAGTATCAATATGTTTTATCTTGAAACACAAAAGCTATCCTGAGAGATATTGGGGGCAAATATTTTCAACAAGGTCTTCAAAAGAAGAAAAATCTGCTGAAGGTGAACCGCTGTTGTGTACAGCAGTTAACCTAGGAAGAAATCTTATGTCGTATGCTTCCAAATTCCTGGCAGAAATTCACAACAGACTTATGTGAAGAGAGATTGGACGAAATCAATCACACTCAAATCAATCAACATTTTTTAGTACAGGAAAGCGACTTCAGAAACACTTGGCTCGTGCCGATCAACGTCCAAGTTAGCCCTCTCAATTACACTGTACTTCAGGATGTACATACATTTTGAATTAGCGTTTGGTGAATATTCGATATCAGTGCTGGCAACAAAAAATGTGAATTAGTTGGGTTAACTTGTATTACATTATGAATATTCAGCACTATGCTGTATCACTTCCGTTAAAAATAACGTCACTGTTATTCGCCATTTCCGTTATGTTGCTATTACCAAGCAATAGCAAAATAATGGAAATGGCGAATAACGGTGACGTTATTTTTAACGGATATGATACAGCATAGGTCTGATTGTCTCACGTTTTTTGGGAAATTAATCAACTTTTCACACAACATGTAAGTGAAAGCTACTGTGTCATATTATATAGTTATATCTGCAACGCCTGAACTTGGTGTACCTCACACTTTACAAGATGGGCTCAGGGATATTCTTATCATTAAACTAAATATTGATTAATCTGTGATTTACGTATAGTTACTTGTAGACAGAAAAACATATCAGATGTGTTCGAATTCAAACTCTCAGTTGTAGAATATTTGATCCTTCGCCAAAATCCCCCTAGAAGTAGAAGATATTCCCTGAAAAGAGACCATACGGAAAAGATAACGAGTTTTGGGGCTTGCAGATATAAAATATGATTTGAAGAATTCGTTTTTAAAAATGATCGATTTTTAAGATTCAGAAGGGCCAAAAAGTATTGGAGATCTCCGCGATTTTTTTTCAGATTCGTGTTTAGGAGATAAAACCACGGAATACCAATTTTTTTAAGGTAGAGCCCACTAAGCTTTCCTCTATCAACAAAAATTTTGACTTCGGTGAAAATCTGACTAATAGTTTTGTGAGCCGTGAAAATAAACCAATCAAATCAAATAAGAAAAAAAAAATTATTCGAAGGACTTAGTCACAAAACATGTGACTATTATCATCAAAAGGAGTATGATACTTCCTCTATTTTTCTTCTTGGAGGTTTTATTTCTTGGAAAACTACTGGTATTCAGTTCTTCTGTTCACACTATAGCAAAATTTCAGGATCATAATAATGTAAAGTTATAGCTTATGCGTATAGAGAAAGGCTGCCATTATTATTTGCCGTAGAAACATACTCAGTATTTCTGAAAAAGAACTTTCGACAAACTTTTTCCTGTATGAATTCCACAGAAACATCTATAATTGAACTTTTTATTCCCGTTTTTAAATATGCGCCTTTGTCGAATATACATGGCAATAGATGGCGGGGAATGCATTTTCTTTGGAAATGCCAGATGTAAAAACTACTGCATTCAATAGGAATCGTAATTAGAGTTGGATTCTATAAAGACCTACAATTTTTCTGAGCTATATCCATACTTAGATTAATCTGTGATTGAAGGTTTGGACTGTCTTATTCTACGGTATGGTGGCTGGAGCATATAATTTCGAAAGAAAAATTAGTCTTTAGAATTAATACCACATCGAGTGATGTTACATACATTTCTTTCGGCAACGCCTGAGTTCATGCCTATTATTTCTGAAAGAACCGTCAATTTCCACAAAAAACGCCCATGCCTGCTAGCATTCTGCTGGAATTGTAACAATATTTTGACAATTTTGACATTGATGGACAGATGACACAAGTTTCGTTGTAGAATAGAAGAGTTAAATGTGATAGGAGATTTTTTTGCTATTAAAGCAACAATACTATTTTGACGAATGGAATTTTTGAAGTATGTTTCATATTATCGAAAAAATAAAAAAAAAGAATATTATCGAATGGACAAATGATCGGATTGCTGTGAGGCCATATACTTTTTGATAGTGAAAGCTGATCTGTCGGTTCAGACTTTGCTGTACATTTAGTTCTTGACAGAATATGCGACGAAGCAGCCTCTGCTGGTCCCACTTTGAATCATATGACGGCGGTGCCGCTTTCCCTATGATTTTCTTTGTAGTTTAGAATATCCTAAATTTACCAGAACTCAGATTTTACCATATAACGAACACAATCTGAAGTTGTTGGTATGGTTCGATTCAGTTGCCAGAAATAATAACCCAGCATGTTTCACTTATATAAGAACTCAGAAACATAACAGCATACTAAAATTTTCAAACACATATTCTACTTCGCAACATTTTTAGTCGATCATGCGAAGTTTCCCAGTTTTCCGACTGGAGTAAAATCACAAAAACGAGATCCGCGGTTAACGCACCCCAATATAATATTCTGAAGTTTCAATTAAACGAAAAATTCCCTTTGACACGAGATTACACCGCCAATCGAACGTGTAGACGGCTATGAAATTTCTTTTTCAATTTAATACAGCCACCCTGCTATATTTGACAAATAATTGGAGTCAGCAGGTGCCTTTCCGATACTTGTCAAGTCTGATTTTTACAAGTTACATAACGACCAATGAGGAAAATGTTAATAAAATGGATATTTTCATTGCAAACAACATTCATATTCCATGAAGACATCTTAAGTGAAACGGTCAAATTCAGCTTGGTATGATTTGGAAAATAATTTTTCCCCCCGAGGTTTTTCAAGACTATTTGATTGTCAGCTATTATAATTGAAATGAACAAAGTGATATCCCTTTTCCTAAAATAATCTGTTTTCTGCATATAATTCAATTATGAACTCTGATGATCCTAGAGGGACGAAAATTTGATATTCCTTATGTCACTCGTTCCGCAAATCATCAGTTTATTTTCTACCAGTGATCCATTGATTGACTCATTTTCGTGCCCAAACAATGATACAATTTAAGAAATATTTCTCAGGCTGCTAATGATATTTTGATCAACTCAAATCATGATGTTTATTTGATGAATTCAAAATAATTTGTTATTACAATCATATCATTATTTTCTTTGAAAAATTGGACAACAATGTCGTATCATATACCATACAGTGTTCGTCAAAAAGTTGTTAACATAGGGATAAAACTGAAAATAAAATTACTCGACAAGAATTTTTTATTTTTTTATTTGGTTGACACATACCAGAAATTTTTAATTGAAAATGTTGATAATATTTTCTCTTTATTATTTTTTTAAACTTTAATGCATTTTCTTTCTTTATATCTCCTTGACGCGAATTTTGTGACCAGTTTCGTTAATACGGAGAAAAGTCAGGTAAGAAGTTTGATACTATAATACATTTTTTGCCATTATGAGTAATGAGAGTATTATTATCATTAAATTTTATATCTTTATTTGAAAGGAATAAAGTTGTCTCATTTTCAAAATATAGAGTCGATAGGGTAAGTATCTGTAATATTCATGACCCATAATTCACGAGATATTCGACTTAATTTTTATTAACATTTTTTGCTTCAAATCTAAATATATTTTTCCCTGCCTATAATATAACAGCGTAGCTTTTTTGTGAGGTATATTATATGTTGATCCCATTAAGTCAAAATTGGAAAGATATTTTTCTGAACTACTGAATGGTAGATAGTGAATTTTGCTGAAATTCTATCTACAAAAACATGCGATATCTTATTTCTGCATAAAATAATGGATCTCAAAGAACTGTTATATGATATGATATTACGATAATTAAAAATTCTATCATAGTTTTCAAACGAACTAAAAGCCAAAAAACCAACGAAATATCGCGAATCCCTCATATGACTGCAAATAAATCAACTGACAGTTACAGTGGTTTTCGTATAAGAAACAAACATTTTCCTTCACTTTCTCGTCGGTGAATAAATTTCGATCGTAAAGGGATTTCCGTCGTTTCTAAATCCCAGTGTGTCTCCACCATCCGTCAATAAGCCACCAATATAGGATTAGGAACATTCTAAGTCGACCCCAGCGGTCAGACAATCGCAACTGTCCACATCCTTCCTCCTCAAAGTCCAATATTTCCGGTCTTTCTGGCGATCGCCCCCGTTCAGCTCGTAAAAACGCTTTTTATGGCTTCTCTATTGGTTATTTGAAGATTGTCAGACGACCGAAGCTCTTTCAGTCGACATTGATGACAAAAAGGAGGGATGAAATATGGATTGGAGAAATTAAATGATATCTTTTTGATTAACAGCTGAATGTTGCGTGACGATGAAGGACTACTAAATTCATTAATCCAAATTACGCGTTCAAATAACATTGTATTGGGAAAAATTATATTGAATCCAAGGGACTAAATATAAAAAACAGGAAAACTCAGTAAACAACTAAGAACTTTGTTGCAATACAATTAAGGCATATTGTGACTACAACAGTGAGGCGATATGGTTTATACAGTGCTATTCAAAATTTTTGCATTGGGATCTCGGTAACGGTAAGAGATGAAAGGTTGTTAAATAAGGGTGAAGTTTGTCTATATTGAATTATTTAGACGGTCTGGTGTGGGGACAAGACTCCAGTATATTCTATACCAATATTATCTTGAACATCTGTTTCAGCTCAAAGAATAAATAAAATATCACATTTTTAATAGATATTTTGGACGATTCTGCCATAAGTATCGCTTGTAAAACGCTATTTATATAACAATTATTTCCCAAATTATTCAACACAACTTTGCTACCATGACTGTCAAGTTGGTATGTAGACTTTTCCAAATACTTTACTGGCAAAATAGGAGCAGTATCATCTTCAATCGTACCATTCTGAACACAGTAATCAATCCTTCTTAGTTTAAATTTTTGCTATACCTGTTGAATACACTTCAAGAGCAGGAGATGGCACAGGGCCTATCACTTCTTCAGTATAGAAGTCTTTTGGAGGAAAAATCCTTACAGTTCAACGTTGTAGTAGATGCAGTATGGATAGCGGAAACTTCAGTGATTTTTTTTTATTAGAGCTCGCGATTCCGAACCTTTTGAAAATCCAGTTCGTGGAGAACCTACTCATTCATCACCTGAGAACCAAACACCTAACAGGTGATAGTCAAGTGTATTGCCAAATTTGTACCAAAATAACCAACAGCGATAAAATAACGAATATAGTTGAAGGACCTGCAAGTCTGATCTTAATTCTGAAATTCTTCAGTTATGATTCAGCAACTCACAGAAGTATCAAATTATTACAACGTATCAAGCTAGAAGAACATAACAATCTAGCTGACTGCCGTTATGAGCTATATGCAGTCATCGTTCACTGCGATTCTGGAGCTGATTCTGGTCACTATTATACCTTGGCAAGAGACAGAACGGACTGGTACAAATTTGATGACAGTTTCGTCAGTAGGATCCGTTCTTTCGAATCGGAACCTCTGGAGACACCATACCTACATCATATTCTACAGAGAAGCAGATAATCCTGATTCGAACATCTCCAGAAGTTTTTCTTGAATCTTTCCTGCACTTCAGATATGGTATTGCAGGTTTTTTCGGGTTTCTCTGCAGCTGCAAAAGCAAATGCGCCACCGTATTCATTCAAGTTGCCCCGGAGTGCAGATTAATTATTTTTCATGTTGTTTTTTTAATGTTGTATTAAATTTTTCAATAAATCATTCCTGAATTCATATCATCTTTGAAAAGTAACTTGTGACATCTACAGTGACTAGGCATGCAGCTGGTGATTCGCAAAGGCCATATTGGAGTTGGTTTCAGTTCAAGTCAACCGACTCGAGCGTAGGCAGCTTTTATTTACGGCTGCCATTGAATACTCAAACGAGTGACTCACCAGAGAGATAGCAAACATCAAACCCTAGAAAGACGTCACTCTGATGATCATGGACCCCTCAAGGCTCAGAGTAAGCCGAGATTTGTTATGAATCACTGGTAAAAGGCATCTGGCGACCCAGGACGTTCTCACTAGACTGAACCTAGGCCTTTCAAGCTTCTCCTGGATAATCTAGTCGAGACAGAAGGAAAAGCAAGGGCTACCTACTTGTAGGGCAGGAGAGTAGTCCATAAAACTTCTCAGTCGAATGAATTTCCAGCCCTACTACAGCGCCTCACAGGCGATTGTTACTATCCATGAATCCGTGCGGTCTCTATGGCCCGACAGAGGGTTTCAAGGGAAACCGTAGCAAGGACTTCTGGTGCTCATTCCTGGGGACCCAAGCCGATAGATAAGGCTATAAACTATTTCAACAAACCGATCATTATCCGTGTGAGAATAACTGCCTAGTCAAGAAAAGGACAAGCGAAGCTAAAACTCCCTGGTCAAACTCGAAAATCGAGGACTAGCGAAAAATAACACAAAAGCTGCTGAATAGAGCAAAGCGCACTATGGAAAGGATGGAAATCTGCGTACAAAAAAAGAAATCAGGCAATCTGAGCAGCAAGGCTAAGTTAAGTACTCTTCAAAGATCCAGAAAGTTGGATGGTTTGTCCCTGCCCAATATCTATAAACTTATAACAATTGTTTAGAATCTTACATCAACGCAAGAAGATCTCAGATGGACTGCGAAATGGCCTCGAAGTTATGATCAGTGGGAAATTACGATGGGCCTTTGCACCCTTCAAGTCACCAGCAGGGGAGGATGGGATGATTTCAGCACTTCTCCAGGAGGGGCTCACCATCATCATACTCCTACTAATTTTAATTATTCGATTCTGTTTGGCCCTAGGCTACATACCAGTTGCTGGAGGTCAGACGAATTCGCCTCCATCCCAAAGCCTGGGAGAAATGATTACTCCTAAGCCAAAGCATATTATCCTATCCTCCTAACTTCCTTTGTCAAGAAGACGTTGAAAAGGCTGTTAAACCGACACATCAGAGAACAGTCGCTGCAGACAATCCCACTGCATGATAAACAATACGCCAACCAAACCGGAAGATCAACCGAAACGGCCTTCTGCCACCTCATCCAAAGAATAGAGAAAGTGTTGGGTAGTGGACGATCCGCTAAATGGGTATTCATCGACATAGAAGGAGCTTTAGACAACACGTCTCATGAATTCATATTTCAAAACGCGGCGAGGTGTGGAGTCAATTCAATCCTTATCGAAAGGGTTGGTGCCAAGCTAACACAACGAACGCTGAAAGTCGAGTTGAGTGGAAGTTGAGTGGAAGTTCCGTGATCACCATGGTATCAAAATGATGTACGCGCAAGCATACGAAGATAACGTAGTCACCATGACTCAAAGTTAATCGCTGAATCTCCCCGGAAAATCCATCAATGAAATTAAGAGTAAACCCTGAAGAGGCGGATTTGGTACTATTCATCAAAGAAACAAAACGCAAATTAGGAACCCTTCCAGGAATCTACCTCTCAGGAAGGTGTCTTCCATACAAAGGGCTAACAAAATATCTTGTATTCATAATAGACGCCAAGCTGACCTGCAAAGAGCAGATTGCTAATCGCACCAAGTAGGCCATATGCTCGTACTTGGCACGCAGAAGGGCGTTCGAAAGAACATGCGGTCTGACACGCAAACCATGGATACTGGATATCCACGGCAATTAGTCGCACAACCCTAACGTATGAAGCCATTAATTGTGTAGTGGCCAGGTACGTTGAAGAGTAAGGCCAGAAATGATCAAAGTTCAAAGGCTGGTCTGCTTGGGAATGATAGGCGCCCTGAGAATGGCACCAACTAGAGATTCTGAAGTTCTACTACAATTGCCACCTCTGCCCCTATACATCGAACATGAATCCATGCTTAAAGACTTGAAGGCGCAAGCCAATGGGTCGGAGTAAAAAAACATAGATATTCCCTCATGTGGACTAAGACACTGGAGAGCTGTCCCATCCTACTGATGTGAAGGGGCAACACTCTGCCAGTTCAGGAAAGGCCCAAATATTGTCATCCCTACGAAGAACGAGTGAAATGACATAGCTCGAGGTAAGGATGCATGTTCGAAGCAGGGGTGTATAAGAGAGGAAAGTAATCTATATATTCTGTGAATGAGGCTGACTATCACATGGCAATAAAAAAACTCAAACCAAAAAAATCTAGTGATGTTGACTGTATACCTCCTTATGTCCTAAAAGCAGGTGCGGCATGGTTAGAAGTTCCTCTGTTATATATTTATAATTTGGCGATCAAATTAATATGAAACATTTCCAGAAGTACGGAAAAAGGCGATAAGTGGATTCACAAATCAAGGCTGATTTATCAAATTATAGATGCATTTCGATTTTATGTGCTCCAGCAAAATTGTTTGAACAAATATTATATAATAAAATATACATACATATAAAAGATATTATAAGTCAACATCAAAATGGTTTTGTAAATAAAAAATCAGTAAGTACTTATCCCCTTCTGTTTACCAACGAAATATATAATGCATTCGAGAATGAGAACCAAATTGACGCAATATTTACAGATTTCGCGAAGGCTTTCGATAGTGTTGATCATGAAAAGTTGTTAAATAAATTAGGTAAGTTTGGCATTACTCATGGTATTTTCAAAAGTTATCTACAAAATAGACAATTTACTGTGAAATATAACGGCATACTGTCAGACTTTCGAAATATCAACTCTGGAGTACCGCAGGAATCAAATTTGGGACCCTTACTATTTGTAATATTCATAAATGATCTGGCATCCAGTCTAGAGAAATCTAAAGGACTTCTTTCTGCGGATGACTTCAAAATGTATAAATAAATCAGAACTATTAGAGATTGTGTCGAACTTCAAAAATATGTCATCAAAATACATGAATGGAGCCTAAATAACGGTCTCCAATTTAATATTAACAAATGTAATGTGGTAACCTTCTCGCTGAAAAAGAATATAATTGAATTAGATTATATCGTGGGAAAAGATTCACTTGAAAGGAAAACTGAGATAAGGGACTTGGGGGTACACTATGATTCAACTATATCTTTCTCGATGCATTTCAATGAGATTTGTAAGAGAGCTAATCAAATGTTAGGATTCGTTATGAGAAATACGCAAAAATTCATCAGAATAGAGTCTATAAAATTATTATATTTCACACTGGTCAGACCAAAACTAGAATTTGCCTCAGATATTTGGAGTACACAACCACAAACGTATCTTGATAGAATAGAAAGGATCCAAAACAAATTTTTACGTTATTTATATTTCAAAGAAAATAAGAGAAGAGCTGATTATCAGGAAATAAGAACCACATACCTTAGGGAAATACAATATCGTATCACTAAAAATCAGACGGGAAGTTTCATAGATGATGTTTTTGTATAAAGTTATAAGTAATGAAATAAATGATCCGAATATCTTGGAATAACTACCTTTTAACGTTCCAGCATACCGAACAAGATGTCCCGAATTATTCAGAGTACAGAAAGTGAGCCTGGTGGCCACATCTAGAGCCCCTCTCTTGACTATGTTTCAACTTGCCAATCAGATTAACCAGATTGAAGATATCGATTACATAATGTCATACAATTTATTCAAAAGGATTGTAACGAGTCATTTTGTAGCAAGGGTTTTTTGAGTATTTTAGAAAATATTATTGTTAGTATGATTATTATACTATTATTATTTTTTGTGTATATGAAATCAATTTCAATAATTAAATAATTTTTCCATGTAATTAGGTTTAGGCCTGTATGGAAATAGATAATAGATAATAGATAAATGAATATCCCTCCAGGCAAATACGCCTCAGTATTCCAGGTTGGAGTATATGCTGTACTTACCTGCCTCCAAGAGAATCTCGACAATAATGGCACTGGGATCACACAGGAGTGTAGATTTGCCTTGGAAAACCTGGCAAAAAGAAGAAGAGTCAGCCTCATATGGGTCCTAGGACACTCGGGCGTCCACGAAAACGAGAAAGCTGAGAGGCTAGCCAAGAGGGGATCAGGCAAAACACCGATTGGGCCACCCTAGGAATTTTCAATAGCCTAGTTGTTGCTGCAATGGAAGTACTGCATCTTGGCAGGACATGCCTGGCATTAAACAATGAAAGCTGCACATACCCTAGCCGTCAGAAAAACTCATGGAAGAGGAGATATTAAGCTAGTGACGGGGCTCCTGACGGGGCACAATCACTTGAACAGACACCTGGCCTTCATTGGGATCATAGATGATTCACTCTGAAGATGGTACCTGGAAAAGTGCTCGGTAGCGAGGCCGATAGATGCCGGCCTTTGAAACTTCCGCTTGCATTTGGCCAGGTTTGAATCCTGGAAAACGAGAAAATTTTTCTCAATTTCATAGGAGTCGATAGGCAATATGAATTGTCTAGATACCAATTCCGATGTCTGGTGCTTGCTTGAAGTGCGCGCCGACCACCCGGGGTAGTGCTGTAGGTTTTCCGGGTTTTAATGATAGCCGTCCTCTACCCGCACTGGCTATGCATTTGGGTACATTCTATGAGTGTTTATGAGAAAGTATTATTATTATTATTATCATTATCAATAAGTAATAGACGGGCCTAAGGAAAACTCTGGATTCATTACACTACACTACCATAACAAATTATCTGTTTTCAATTCTGAACAAATTCCTTCCATAATAATTTTCGATATTCTCAAAAATTAAGGTTCTTCACTCTTGCATCGAATTCATATTTTTGAAGGACTTTGCTACAACTCAAATATTTCCATATTTGATGGTTGTGTTTCAGGTTTAACACCATGCAGAACTCTTTGAAAATAGCAAATTTTTTCCAATAACTTAAGTTTCCCATATGATGCTTACTGAAGTCGCCACACTGTATATCTAGATGAATCATGGTGTTCACCAGAGACAATAGTTTGCTAACACTGTGATTTAGTACTGTTCACATAAAGAACTCTAAATGAACTGGAGTTCAATCCCAACACCAAATTATTTTCAACACATTGACCACTAGGTGAAAAACTTCTGAAGGAATATCAATCTAGAATTCTGGTTATTGAAGCCCCCTAGAATTTCATATAGATCCATTTTATAACATTCACTTTCTGTCTCCCTTTATCAAAACTTTATATTGCACATGATGATATTTCCAATGTTAAAGAATGATGCTGAAAAGTACTCTCATGATTTGTATGGAAGATAATCTCGATTGCCTCCCTAACGAGTCGGAGGCAATCGAGATCAGAAAGCATCAAAACAACTTTAACAAAATTGAAGACGCCATAAAATTGAACAATACCTGGATCCCAACCTTAGAAAGAACGAGATGTTTACCTGGCCCCTCGAACTTAATTACACAAACAAATGTACCTGGGACCAATAATCAACTTACGATACCGGAAAACGTACCTGTGAACAAAATTTCTTCATCTGTTAATGAGAAATAAGGTGTATATAATCTGAGACCAAGAGTACCACTTCAGTATAGTGATAGTAGAATACTTACACTCGTAATTTTCTGAAGAAGCCTACCGCACGTGTAGGCGAAACGTCAAAACCCAAGAAAAATGGATACACGACCGAAAACCCAAAAGCCATACAGAACATTGAGCGAGGGTCGTAAAAGCCTTAATCATTATATCAAAATACAAAATTTTCGGAAAATACTTCCGCCTTGCTGGCACAAAACTCTGTTGCTTAGGAACACCACGAGAGCTTGCTCGAGTTTTGTTTCGTACAGGGTGAAAGTATTTTGGAAATTCTGCATTTTGAATACATTATTTTATGAGCTAAATGCGTATTGCGAGAACGGTTCATCTTGTGTAATCAATGTCAGTTGAAGAGTTGAACCGTCAAACTGACGTTTCTATATTTACCGTGATTGTCGTAACTATGGAAATGTATACACAAGCTAGAAGCGAAACACCGTTTTAAAAGTACCACGGGCTGGAGGAAGTGTTTTCAAAAAGTCCTGTTCTCATTGGTTCGAAAGAGAAAATTATGGGATATGACTGGTTTATATAATATGAGGGAAATTGTCTTAGAGGTATACAATGTCAGTGTCGAGATTCGTCATACTTTTTGATGGATTGCTACCATGACGTATGCAATGTCATCGGTTGATTTCTAATGAGGAAACCCATATCGTCAATCCTTCACAATTCCTGAGTATTCGAGATATTTCATGATTGTGATTCACGGCTTTTCCTATTATCTCAATTATTTTTTTTGGAGATTTTGTTATTTCACCGTGTTCAATTAATAATAAAATTTGAAGTTTCAGAGGCTGTATCTGTTTCCGTTATAAAAACTTGTTCAAAATCCTATTTTTATGATATTTAGAATTCTATTGATATGATTGTAATTATAGAGTGGGATTTGCCTTTCCTGAAGTTTTTCAGGTAGATGGAAATATCTAAAAATGCCCAACTAAATTAAATCGTAGATCTCATTAGGAAAATCTCAATTCGTGAAGCGATAGAAATAACGTAGATTTCTTCGTCCAAGATACTTGCTGTTCTTCGAATATCTTATTCCCTGTGCGAGATAAATAAACATATTCACCTCAAATAAAACTGTATGTTTAATTCATTTTCTATTGAGATTGAAAAATTGCTTTATCTGTGCATGATTTTCCGCATCACAAACAGTAAAACATTGTAACACTTCTTTGCACTCCTAGAATGCTCCGACGTAATAGATTTTTACACTCTCCTTCGTCTACTTACTCGACACTAAACGAAAATACAGATATTTTAGTACAATTTTAGTGTTACTAAAGCCACCGATACAAGAAAAAATCATCCCCGCAAAGCCACAATATACACATTTGTCTAATACGTTTTCCCCATCAAAAACAAATAAAATCTCTCGGTGATATAACACCAAGGCTGGAATGTAGTAAAAGTAGGAGATGTATTGACGCGACTGACAGCCAAGGTAGTGTCCAGTGGTATTTAATACGAACTCTCATACTGGGAAGGATAGATCTTAGCAAAGGCGGTTAGTTTCTGAAAAAGGCAGTGAACTCTATATTGGTACTAGTAATAGAGTTCAATGGAAAAAGGTGAGAGGTTTCATAGGGATGTCATGGAATGATGAGAGAAGTTATTGCAAATACTAGACGCACATTGAAAATTTTGTTTTCTATGAATGTTTTGAAAAACAATAGACGACTTTCCAGCTTGGTCTGAATGGAAATCTTTCAAATTGCTTGGATGATGCGTCAGAGCATAAAATAACATATATAAAGTCCTGCCGCCTAGTGGCCTGTTTGTACCGCCTAGTGAAAGGTAGTTGTGCCGTCGCTCGTCGGCAGTTTCATTGTTCCATATTCATACTTTGAAAAATAAATGGATCCTGGGAAATAATAACGGATGTCGGTGACGGTAGTTATAAGCGACATTTGCGTGGTCAGAATAACCATAAAGGAGCAACCTAGACATGCCTAGACCTAGGGGCATGCTCGGGAACAACCTTTGTCGATACATTTGTTGCTGGTAAAAAACCCTCGCTTTAATTATACTTGTTGCTTCTTCTTCTCACTCCTAGATGGCACTAGCCCCACTGAACAACAAAGTCGGCAGTAGTGTGAAAATAACTGTTTTTTATGCATAGACAAGTCGACAAAAGTGTTGGTTGACAGCGAAAGACACCCGAGTATAGAATGATTTTTATATATATATATTCTTTATTTTGTCATCAGAATTTGGAAATTATTTTATCAATATTATGTTCTTAAAAAGTGTCTATTTTTATTTTTTGTTACCCTTTCCTTAGTTGTATTGACATACCGCTAGTAAGTCAAAAAAAAAAAATTTTAGAAATTCTACGAGCTGCCCAGTCAAACTTTCTTAAAATATGCTCTGTGATGCATGGTATGTATTCTGTTATAAACAGATATTGAACGCCGGGTTAATATTGGTGTGATTATGTATTATTGTTTCTATTATCCAGAAAATAACTCACGGTATAAAACGCCCAAAGGAATTGAGCGTTATTTACAATTGAGCAAGATCTTCATCGATACGGTTCTTTTCGACTTTCCTGGAAAATAATCAGATCTTGATCAATATCTGCCATATTTTCGAGGCTCATTCATAAGGCTTGAGTTACATTACGCAAGATTCCGCAACTCATCCAATCAAACGTATCTGTTACTTTTGATGACGATACGGGATACTTTGTCCTATATTCTATCAATCCCAGTCGAAAAACTCTTGTTTAGAACACTGGACAGGTGTAAACCATCGTTGGCCATCTGATCTGCTTGTAGGTCAACATGTTATTCTTAAGGTTTGAGCTCGAATTTCTTGCTAAAGGGTAACTCTGCAGCCGATCTAGTTGGACTTCCAATCCTATGATTTCGTCCGTGAACCAGATTTGAAATTTTCGTGTCACCCACTTTCTTCATGAAACAGACGCCTCGGTCTTAATCGCATTGAACACAATTTTGTTATTCCTTCAATACGGCACGGTTATTGAATACTAAATTATCAGAACCTACACTGTAGCAGTTACGATTGAAAAAAATTGGACATGTATAACGCTTCTATATCCTTATATAACTGTTCTGTTTCTATCAAACTGTGGAACACCATGTACATGTATCGAATACGAATGAGTTGAGTAAATCGAACCATGTGGGACACCTGATTGTTAAGTGGGAGTTACCTTCACCTCTGAACCTCATGTTCCAACACTTCGCAACTCTGCAGTCAGATCAACAAACCAGACGGTGTCGAATGCCATATTCAAATCCAGCAGATCCATTGCTTGCTTTCGCTTCTTGTGAAATGCCTCCTTCGTTCCTTGTACGATTCTGACCATTTATGCCAGTAGCCTTACTGCACCTCAGGAATAATTTTAGGTCTGTGCTCAGGGTTCAGAAGGATGTCCAAGGCAATGTAATGTGATGATGCTGGACAACGAAATGGAACGTTTACTTTCCAGGTTGTGACTATTGTTTCGAGATTTCAGAATAGGGATTAACAGTCATTCAGGCTGAGTGCGGAAATGAGATGAGTAGACAATCCTTTGTTAATAATAATAATGGTTTCATCAGCCATCGTACAAAGATTGCCATAAGTAGAGCAATGTTACACAAAAATAATATTGTGATTTTCGACCATCGAGAAAAATATTTTTTAAAATTAAACGAAAATGAGGTTAGTGAAGTACTGTTTCTGTTCGTCCACAAGTGGCATTATTTACTTCTGTCAGTTTCTGAACGAGTCTGTCTAAGCTGATAGGGAGTGTGCAGTATTTCGCTAAGATTATTCGTACGCAAAGTGCTTTCTTTCTACTCCCCACTTACTCACGGAATTTACTTATGCACGTTGGCAAAGTACTGCCAAATAGCTCAGTATTCTGAGCTGCACGTTCTGTGTCTCCATGGCTAGCACTGGCTCATACGTTACACAGATTTCTATGTGAACCGTTCAGCTTCTTCAGATTATTCTCTCAAACCTTGTTATTATGGTTCGAAACCAACTCTTAGATTTTCAATTCCAGCCTAAGCATTTCCTTTTTCTTTCCTCATCCAGATTCTTCCAGTACCCTTCGACTATTGTGAAGCCGAACAAGAATTTTCCATCACGATGATAACCTTTCCAATACTATTGTCAAGCCAGTTTTTGAAATTCAACTAGGTTAATGCCTATTACAAAAATTCCACTCAAAATTCGAAAAGTTTCAGAAAAAGTTGATGAAATATCAAATATAAATTGAAATTCAATTCATAACTTATGTAGGAGGTCAGGTAGCCGAGTGATTAGAATCAATCATATTTCAAAGCCCAGCGGCTTTTCTGATGGCCTGAGAAAGTGCTAGGAATCGCACATTACAAAGTAAGACCTCGTTAATCCTTGGTTCGCACAAGTTTTGACTTTCAAGGGCTTTCGTTCGTAGGGGGACGATAGCTGGTTAACGGAAAAAATAATTTTGAAACAGAAAAAAAACAAAAAACAAAACAATATTCGTGGATTTGATGATATTGTTTTGAAAATGGGAATACAAACCTAATTGAAAACATCGAATGTTGAGTAATCGACTGTACTGAATGAACAAGGGACAGTTTTCTCACGTTCAAAAAGAATACGACTAATAAAAACGCCTTATTGGAGCTTGGGGAATGTCTTCGACAGTGTAACTTTTTGGTTTCTTTCAGATGCTACCAAATATCTGTCCTCTATAAATCATCCCGTCCAGAGTATATGATGGTATTAATGAAGATATATCTTTGCAATACCTTATAATAATGAAATAATGAATATATTGAGAGGTGTTTGTGCACTTGTTTGATCACACTTGTTTCGAAAGTCCGCTGCTACTACAATAGTGATTCTTTTCAGGGAGGTCTATCAAAATTATAATTCTTTTAAAATTTTGCGATGTGTGACCGGCCGATTTATGATATAAAGAATGGTGGTGTAGTCGATAACACAGTCGGCTAGATATTGAGAGGCCTGGGTTCAAATCTTGGCTGCTTCACATATTTTTCTCTACGTTTTCAATTTTTCTGCTCCGAATTTGCCCACAATCAAGTCATAACTGCCATTATCATTCTGATTCAATACATATAAAGGGGGATTTTATCTACGCAGGGAATTGAGTTACTTTCTTCTAGTAATAGAAAAACTGATAAATAATCAATATAAAAGGAAAAAAATCAATAACTGAGAGCTTTCTGACATTTAACGAGTTTAAGAAGGCACATTCGTTTCAAATATTATTTTTTTTATTCGACTGATAATTTGGGCTTGTGATTGTAAATGAAGCGATGAATTGCATTCGTATTTCGATTGCTTTTAATCCACTGAAACTGAAATATAAGTCCGTAGTTATTCTTCAGCGGGTGGAATCTGTTCTAAGTTACAACAAGTTGTCAAGATACTTCATTAACAATGACACTAATATGGTTTTCCGTGGTGATATCACGCATGGAATAGATGACTTTATTGGTGTGTTGATTTGAACTGGGCGTTTGGGTTCTAAATAATTCTAAAAGTTTTACTACAACCTTGTTTTTGTCATTATTGTAGATCGTTTAGTTCTGGATCCACAAATAAGTAGTAGAGGTAGTGGTATGGTACCTATCCTTTTTCCATCTGCTCCCCTCATTTCTGGTATGATAATCACAAAAACTCAACCACACAGCATATAGAACGGTATTCCTATAAACTGCAACTGATGATGTGGGTGTGGTAATTTGTCTTAGGAAACAAAAAAATTCAAACCTCTTCCCAGTTAAAGAACTTATTATGCTACTTCCAGCGGCGGTTCCTTCACCGGCTATAAGTGCCAGACTTGAAGTTTCAGAGCCATTGGGGACAGGTTTTTTAAATACCCGATGCAATTTTTTTGATAAGCCTCCCCAGATTGCTCTGGTAGGACTGGTTCTCTCGGGTGGTGTGGCAACTGCGAGTGATTCTTTCTCCAGTTACCAGCTCCGCAGCACCTAAACCAAGGCCTCAGCTTTCATTGAAGAAAGATAATCAAACAATTCTTCCACCGCGGCTATAAGCCAGACAGCATCCAATCCGAGATAATTCCTTGACTCCCACTGACACATTTTTTCCGTTCTGTTTTGGTAAGATTGGTGCCCTGGTAGGACTAGTTCTCAACCGGGTGGTGGGGCGACTACGGGTGATTATTCCTCCGGTACGATCCCCGCAGCACCTGATCTAGTCATTTCTCGGCTTCCAATGAAGACAGAAGATTTTCAGTTCTCAGAGCGAGTTATTTTTATCCGCCTCCTTGCGAAATCCCTGGTAGGGCTGATTTTTGACAGACCGTTTCCAAGGCGCTCTCTCGGATCCCGTTGAGAAGAAGTTCTCCTGTATGTGTGAATATGTTTGTTGAATTCAGGTGTGTATTTGGAGTCGGTGTTCAGTGAGCACTGGTCGCTATTCCAGTTTGCCTTCGACGCCCAGGCCACTCTTTGGGACCGTTTTATTGTTATTAGCAACACCTTCATGGATTATAATGAGACTGAAGATCAGAAAATAATGTCAAGGTGTTCCAGATGTTCAAAATTGGTGCACTAATAGAAACATTTGCATGTATGGATCTTTTACTTACGATTATTCGTATAGTAAAGATATGACGTTGAATGTCCAGTCTGAAATGGGTAGATTGTGTCTTGTAATTATTTTAACGCGTTGAAGGCTTTCAGATCAGTGAAGTGGGGATTTAATTATTTCTGGATAGTTAAAATAAATGAAACACCAAAAATAACGGATAATTCCATCATTAGCATAAATTTCAATAAAAGTACTACACTTGGGTGGTCGGTGTGCACTCCAAGCTAGCACTAGACGAGATTGGCATCTAGACAACTCACAATACACTTGCTTTTCACCTATCGATCCGATATAAAGTATTTGAGAAATATTCTCTTGTACCTACATCGGGCTCGAACCGACTATCGCTATGCTGGAGTTTCAAACGGCCTGTGCATTAGACCGTTAAGCCACCGGCCACCCTATACTAACTATTCATTTGAATCTCAATGGAAATACGTCATATGCTATGTCAGAAATGAAGGATGCCAAAAAATCCAATATTTTTTTGTAGACGGTATAACTCATATTTCGCAGTCTATGATATCAAATTCACAATGGTCCTCACATGGTTTCGATTTAATCAACACATCTTTTGAACAATTTGAAGTAATTACTATCTGAATAAAGTTATGAGTGTTGAATTTCTAAAAGAATCATTTTATACATTAGGATTTGCAGTATTGCATCTTCCAAATACTTCCCTATCTACCACATATTTTTCCGTAGAATTAAAATCAATTGTAGTAGTGCCTGGTGCCTAGTTTCAAATACTGAAGATGTATCTTGTTTCAGACCCATAAAAACTTTGCTTTCATTGGAGAAAATCATTGAAACAGAAGTACTTGATCAATTGCTACAATATCTTTCTTCAAATAAGCTTCTTGGTTATCAATCATGTTTCCGTGAAAATCATTCCTGTGAAACTTCTCTGTAACATGAAGTGTCTAAATGGAAGCAATGAAAATATAGACATAGTGACAATATTCTTAGAATTCGAACGGGCTTTTGAAACCATAGACAGGCATATATTGATAAAAAAATTGACAATTATAGCCTGAAAGATACTGTGTTGGAGTGGTTTGAAGCATATATCTGACGAACAGAATCCAAGTTACAAAATATAATAAATCTGTCTCAAACAAACTATTGAACGGCCATGGAGTGCCCAAAGGTAGTGTTTCAGGGCCATTACTATTCAATATATATCATTTGCAAGGCTATGGTCATTTTAATCTTTTCGCGGATGATACTCTTATTGCTTGCTATGGATATGACATGAATGAAACTCTAACGAGACTAAATGAAGTTTAGAATAATATTGAGAAGTTCCTCGAAATGAACAATTTGAAGCTGAACATTTCCAAAACAAAGGCTATAGTCCTGAGAAACAGATACAAACTTCAACATGAAGTACTGGAAAATTAAAGAGTAGAATGGGTACATGGATTTAAGTATTTAGGATGCAAAATTGATGCGAATGGTTGGAATGGAAAAATGTAAATATATCTGCAATAAAACTGCAAAAATGTTAAATTTTTCCACTACAATTTCCGCAAATCTTTCTCTGTCTGGCCGAATAGCTGTTTATAAAGCAATAAACCAGCCACATCTTAATTACTGTTCTACTATATTATAACTTTTTCAGACATTACAAAAATTGCATAACAGAGGTATTTTTACGTTGCAGCAGATACCTACACCCCAAAAAAGATAATACTCACATCATTGAAATGACAATGTGTATATCAAAGATTGTATATTATGGCCAAACTATTTGTCTTTAAAATCTCAAGGAATTTGTTTCCAGAATATTTTAATCAATTCGTTACATACAACAATGAACTCAATAACTATAATACACGGTCAATTCATGATTTTCATATCAATAGAACGAAGCAGAAGAGTTCAATGAAATCAATATTTTCCAAGGGATACTCAATTGCCAAATTTAATAAAACAATTTAATACAGTATACAGGGCAATTCAAATTCGACCCCCACCATTGGGATCTCCTAAACTACAGGAGATACGTCGAATTGGGGCAAAGTTGCGAATTCTGGTGCTTAACAAAATACTGTTCTGAAACTTGGAAAATTACGAGTATTTCCGGAAATATCGGGAAAAAACTGAAAATCGGAATTTTTGTTTTAATTTTTTTCTATCGATATTTGACAACATAGCTCAAAACCAAAAGTACATTTTCATTGAACCTTTTTTTCAGCTACACGTTTTCATGTTCAGATTTACTATCCGACGATTCGTCTTCTGGCAGTCATCATTAACTTTTTTTTTCTGTTATGGGCGCCATATTGTTTTTTCATACAGAAAAATTGTGATACTCATTCTGATTTCATTCTTCTGAAACTACAGATATTAAAAAAACAACTTCATCTGAGATGGTCATGACTCCATCGAAACATTTTGTTTAATATACACTAGTTTTCAGAACTCATTAAACATCATAAGTTTGCACAAATACTTCAGTCGAAATGTCCTCATTCTCAAATGAAACTTTATTATAAATTTGATAGGAATAGTACGAGAACAGCACAAATTTATTTTGAATTATATCCGGAAAGACAACAGCCGGATAGAACATCATTCGGAATTTTGGCAAACACTTGGCTGAGTACGGTGCGTTTCAAAAACCAAGAATGAAATATGGAAGCAGAATGGAACAAAATATTAGACGAAACTTATTAGCCGAGGTAAAATAATTGTTCATTCCATATTCGATGAAGTATAGTTATTTTTGGTACTTTTTTAGATAAATGCAGATCCTTCCAAATCAACACATTAAGTCTCGGCAGAAATGGATGTGTCACAGACGAGCGTTTGGAGGGAATTCAAAAAAAGTGGTTTGAAATGTTATAAGATACATATTTCACAAAAATTACATCCAGGTGATCCTGAGAGAAGGATAGAATTTTGTAGCTGGCTCTCGAATAGGGAAGACCCTACAAACTTCTTGAAAAACATTATTTGGACCGACGAAAGTACTTTTTCGAACTGTGGTGTTTTTAATAGAAATAATGGGCACATTTGAAGTGAAAATAATCCACGACACTTCAGAGAAGTCAGACCACAAGTTCGATTTCGTTTGAATGTGTGGGCTGGAATTTATAACGACCGAATACTTGGACCTCATTTCTTCTCTAATACTTTGAACGGGGAAACCTTGTTAATTATAACAGCTACTGGTTTCAACATGACGGGGCTCCTCCAAACAATAAAAGAGCAGTTTGCGAATATTTACACCAAAGATTTCGTAATAGGTGGTTAGGAAATTCTGGACCAGTGAGGTGGCCGGCAAGGTCACCTGACCTTACAGTTTTGGATACTTTCTTGTGGGGCACTTTAAAGAACAGAATCTATGGAAAGCAAGAATATGACACAGTAGATGAACTTAGAGACAATATATCACGCAATTCAGTCCTATCAGAAGAAGGGATATTGTTAGGGCTGTTCTTAATTTGAGACGACGAGCTCGGTTATGTATACAAGCTCATGATTTCATTCTTGTTTTTTAAAACGTACCGTACTCAGCCAAGTGTTTGCCCAAAATTCCGAATAATTTTCTATACGGCTGTTGTCTTTTCGGATATAATTCAAAATAAATTTGTGTTGTTTTCGTACTATTCCTATCAAATAAAGTTTCAACATATCTCGTTTTTCTTCATTTGAGAATGAGGACATTTCGAATGAAGTATTTGTGCAAACTTATGATGTTTAATGAGTTCTGACAACTAGTGTTTATTAAACAAAATTTTTCGATGGAGTCATGACCATCTCAGATGAAGTTGTTTTTTTTTATTATCTGTGGTTTCAGAAGTGCAAATCATAACAAATTATACATCAATGAAATCATAATGAGAATCACTATTTTTCTGTATAAAAAACAATATGGCGCCCGTAACAGAAAAAAAAGTTGATGATGAATGCTAGAAGTCGAAACGTCGGATAGTAAATCTGAATATGAAAACGTGTACTTGAAAAAAAAATCAAAGAAAATGTACTTTTGGTTTTGAGCTATGTTGTCAAATAACGATAGAAAAAAATAAAAACGAAAATTCCGATTTTCAGTTTTTTCCCGATATTTCCGGAAATACTCGGAAGTTTCAAAACAGTATTTTGTTAAGCACCAGAATACGCAACTTTGCCCCAATTTAAGCTTCGACTTATCTCCTGTAGTTTAGGAGATCCCAATGGTGGGGGTCGAATTTGAATTGCCCTGTATTGCTTCAAAACAAAATTGTTATTATACATTCGATCAAGAGTTGATCAACACTAATATTAGTTGTTTCAGGTCGCATTATATCATTTGTTAGTATGTGACTAGATCATACTTTTATTAATAATACTGTTTTCGATAAGAAAAAAATCGTTACAGTTTGGGAGACTCAAAATGACTAGATGGAGTGACTAGCGGAACCGTGCAGACTTTGATGTTGAAATGTACCACTTGCACGCACATCATGTATTGTACAGCGTGTATGTGATAAAAAATGTTTACTATTCAATCAAACGAGTTTGTTAAATTCAAATCTCTCGCATTCACCGGAAGGAGAATATAAGGGTAAAAATTCAATTCCTGATAATTCAGTTCAGCTACATGTTTGTATAGGGCTGCTCCTGAAGCCAATTAGGCAAAGCTAATTGAATGGCGCTCATCAAATATACAACTTTTTTAATCTGAAAAGAAAAATTGGTCCCAATCTAATCAAAAAGTCCCTGGCCCGACTCATACATTTATAATTAGGAAATCTCCTTGAATTATTTAAGACGTTTCGTATAGACAGCGGGAGAGTTATTGTGACATTCATCGACTTTTTATGTATTTTTGAGTGATGCAAAACTTTGATACGTATTGGACGGAAAAATTACTCCCGCTTCACTAAACGAATACTAGGGGTGTTAGAATTTTAATGCTGTTCGAGAATCTGTTATTGAATTAACTTAATTCAAGAGACCCGCATTGTTAGTGCGATGACTTTCTCTTCACAGTACTAGACCGATAGAATGGCAAAAATTATGTATTTCTTATCATGATGTCGAATATTTCCACCTATGTCAATGATATAACCCAGAATATGTTATATATTCAAATATTTCTATGTATTTTTCCAAAAGTCTTGAGAAGAAATGATCCACCATGCAGATATTATCAATATACTGATAGAAAAATTATCGGGAGAATTCGAACGATCTACGAAGCAAAAATGTAATTCTTCTTCATATTTGGTTTGCACAAGATCATTAGAATGAGTCTTCAATGTTCTTGAAGAAGAAGACCCCATGCATTGGCTTATCCTTATGTAGCTGTAGGAGCCTCGCTCTCTCCGCAGCTGTGACGTGAGCTTTTTGCTGAACGGGTTCCAACTCGGTGACAGAGTTTGGGTTCGTTCGGTCATAGTCAAATACCAGACCGAGTTCATCGGCTGCACGGGTTGCTGCCATGAAGAGAAATGTTCCAATCCCTGCTTTTTCATGATCGCAAACTAAGCAGAGAAGGGGATGTGAACTCCTGATGGCTTCACAGGTTTGCGATTGTTCATGAACGTAGTATTCAATTCTGGTTAACTAATTCCCATGAAAATTTTCGCTATTGCTATTGGTTTTGAGCTATGTTGTCAAATAACGATAGAAAAAAATAAAAACGAAAATTCCGATTTTCAGTTTTTTCCCGATATTTCCGGAAATACTCGGAAGTTTCAAAACAGTATTTTGTTAAGCACCAGAATACGCAACTTTGCCCCAATTTAAGCTTCGACTTATCTCCTGTAGTTTAGGAGATCCCAATGGTGGGGGTCGAATTTGAATTGCCCTGTATTGCTTCAAAACAAAATTGTTATTATACATTCGATCAAGAGTTGATCAACACTAATATTAGTTGTTTCAGGTCGCATTATATCATTTGTTAGTATGTGACTAGATCATACTTTTATTAATAATACTGTTTTCGATAAGAAAAAAATCGTTACAGTTTGGGAGACTCAAAATGACTAGATGGAGTGACTAGCGGAACCGTGCAGACTTTGATGTTGAAATGTACCACTTGCACGCACATCATGTATTGTACAGCGTGTATGTGATAAAAAATGTTTACTATTCAATCAAACGAGTTTGTTAAATTCAAATCTCTCGCATTCACCGGAAGGAGAATATAAGGGTAAAAATTCAATTCCTGATAATTCAGTTCAGCTACATGTTTGTATAGGGCTGCTCCTGAAGCCAATTAGGCAAAGCTAATTGAATGGCGCTCATCAAATATACAACTTTTTTAATCTGAAAAGAAAAATTGGTCCCAATCTAATCAAAAAGTCCCTGGCCCGACTCATACATTTATAATTAGGAAATCTCCTTGAATTATTTAAGACGTTTCGTATAGACAGCGGGAGAGTTATTGTGACATTCATCGACTTTTTATGTATTTTTGAGTGATGCAAAACTTTGATACGTATTGGACGGAAAAATTACTCCCGCTTCACTAAACGAATACTAGGGGTGTTAGAATTTTAATGCTGTTCGAGAATCTGTTATTGAATTAACTTAATTCAAGAGACCCGCATTGTTAGTGCGATGACTTTCTCTTCACAGTACTAGACCGATAGAATGGCAAAAATTATGTATTTCTTATCATGATGTCGAATATTTCCACCTATGTCAATGATATAACCCAGAATATGTTATATATTCAAATATTTCTATGTATTTTTCCAAAAGTCTTGAGAAGAAATGATCCACCATGCAGATATTATCAATATACTGATAGAAAAATTATCGGGAGAATTCGAACGATCTACGAAGCAAAAATGTAATTCTTCTTCATATTTGGTTTGCACAAGATCATTAGAATGAGTCTAATTTTTATAGAAAGTCATCAATTCGTTAGCAGATGACGAATGTAATTGTTGTAAACTGAAAAAGATGAATTTTCATAAAAACCACCACATCAAACTAAATGAGTGGCGCCTACCACTTTCATATAAGTGGCTGGATCCTTTTAGGCCAAAATCAAAAAACCGACAGGGTTATTAATAGAATATGAAATATATAAATCATGATGCTTGTCTAATGAACGCGATTATTTAAGCAAAACCTACAAAAAACTAACCAATCAGTACTATTCGAAAAATTTGGCAATGACTTTCAGGGAATATCTTCCAATTGCAAACAACTTTTTCCAATAACATTTTCAAGAGTGAAATTAGAATATCGGCCGATTCCCGCTTAACTGCACGCCACTGTTAAAAACGGCTATGCGCACATTCAGTCTAATTGAATGCACCAACGTTTACGTGGAATGAAATTTTTTGAGAAACCATTAGTTAGAAAGTTTCCCATATGGTTCCAAGTTTTTGGCGGACACTGTATATCTTTCTTTATTAAAATTTCAGAATGAAGCATTGAATAGTTTGACCATAATGTAGGAGGTTGAACGGTCTTTGAGGGTTTTACAAAAAACGCTAAAATTATCTCTTCATAAAATTTTTACCTCATTCAATTTTTGAATAGGTTATGTACCTACTCTTTTTCATACCAGAGTCTTGAGTTTTCTGGTTATGAAAAAAATTCAATAATTTTACATCTTCCTGTATGTTGTCAGGTATACATTTTTTTTGTATTGGTTCATTCATCTATATTCATTTATACATTAATTTAACTACGTATCAAATGGATATAGACGTCAAAAATACTACAGGTGTAAGAAACAGTTCCACTTTCCTCTCTACGAACGACAGCCCTCAGAAGTGCGAGCTAGTGATTAACGAGGTCTTACCTTTTAACGTGCGATTCCTAGCACGAGACCAGTGACCATGCTGGGAATCGAACCCACGTTCCTCTGATTGATAGACTAGCGCTCTACCATCATGACCACTGCGGCCAACTAATAGTTATTGTTCCCCTGTAGTTTTACTGTAACTCTCCAGGCAAAATAGTTTTTAACCATGGCTAATAGGATCTGAATATTCTCTCGTTTTTATTATATTCGAAAGTTTAGTCGGTACTACCGGTCGAAAATTAAAGCTGAGATGACCTAGTTTTTGTGGCATGCCTGCACTTTATTTCACACCCTTAGATTAATTTCTTACGGTTTCAAATGCACTCAATATTCGATTTCGAAAGTCATCAACTGTAGTCAATACTGTTGTATATACAACCCGTCCCATCAACTTATTATCAAACACTTCATTAGAATACTACACCAAGCCATATGGGAAAAATGTCCTAGGGCGCCATAGTGCATATACTACATTTGATATCTCAGTAAAAGAAGTAAGTCTTCTAGTAATGAAAGTAAGTCGTTTTGCAAAAAAATGGCCTGTATAAGTGACTAGTAAGTCGACCAGGTGAGGAAAAGGATCAATTAAATGATCCTCAATTATACCAACCCTTGTATTCAATGAGAATTGCACTTGAGAAGGCGTTTCTACAATGGCATGTGGATTTTGTTCATGTGGTTATTATGAACATTTCTAATAAAATCACATGGAAAATTGGCTTTGTCGGTAGAAAGGGTTCAACAATGAAAATTGCAATTTACTGCAAGCCAACTGAGGTATCACTTGCAGGAATTACTCCTTGAAGGAAAATTTCGAGGAAGGAGCGCCTGCACCCAACATTCGAATGTGGTAAGGGTAAAGCTCCAACAGTACGTTTCCAAACTGCACCGTTTTTGTTCTCATCAAAAGTGTCAGTTTCTGCCAGACACCCATTTTGGCGTTAGACGACTACTAATATTTCAAAACTATATCAACTCAAATATCATAAATACTGTTCTTCAAATGAACTCTTTTGATGATGAATATTTTTCCATCGGGAATATGCTAGTCAGGCCCTGTCTCTGGAGCCCCGATACAATCGGAGGGCGCGCTGGAGTGTCATTAACCCCAGTAACCACTTCCCAGACCGTGAGGTGAGTGGTTACCGGTTCCGAGATTCTTATAACCTAAGTAGGCGGAGTGAATCAATAATTACGGCCTTCTGCATTCGTCCGGCTAAGATTTCTGCCATTTTCTTTTCAGACGATGTTCGTTTCGCCAGGAGCCGAAAACTCTATGATAAAAATCGTCCTACTTTTATGGACGAGGAGGACTACATCAGGCTTATTGGCTTGTATTTACCTGAGGGTGAAGAATGAGTAGTTCCAATAGATTTGGCACTTCTTTATAACGGACTCAATATCCCCCAGAGCATAAGGCAAAACCGGTATCTCGTCAATACCGTACGAGTGTCTTAGGTGGTAGTACAACACCCGTAGCGCCGCGTTATGCCTGTGGATATAGACTGAGATCGCATAAGCTGGATGAGCTGAAAGCGAATGCATTATGGTCTCAGCTGCCCCACGATACACTCTACATCTAGTGTCAGGGACCTCTATATCTACCCATCACACGACTACGGTAGACGAGGGTGTTGAAGACACCATCTTGGCAGGCCATTATGTATTCCTCGGTTTTCGACTTCAGCCCACTTGACCTGAGAAAAGCAAATGTCACGTTTCTGGATGAGCCAAGGTCTTCAATGTTCTTGAAGAAGAAGACCCCATGCATTGGCTTATCCTTATGTAGCTGTAGGAGCCTCGCTCTCTCCGCAGCTGTGACGTGAGCTTTTTGCTGAACGGGTTCCAACTCGGTGACAGAGTTTGGGTTCGTTCGGTCATAGTCAAATACCAGACCGAGTTCATCGGCTGCACGGGTTGCTGCCATGAAGAGAAATGTTCCAATCCCTGCTTTTTCATGATCGCAAACTAAGCAGAGAAGGGGATGTGAACTCCTGATGGCTTCACAGGTTTGCGATTGTTCATGAACGTAGTATTCAATTCTGGTTAACTAATTCCCATGAAAATTTTCGCTATTGTCAAAAACAAATAATAAATTTTGCTCTTGCATGGATTTCATATTTTTCAAGAAATCTCTTATACGACTGAAACAATGTTATCTGAAAGTCTATTTTGGATTTAACGTATACGAATTCGATGTTTCATCTCTCTCCAACGTGCGGTGTCTGTGTTACTTCAAATGTTTAAAAATGTTTTCACATGAAATAGAGAATAAACCCACTATTTGTGGTTTTTCAGGTTTCAGAAAATGCAGAACTTTTTACAAACAATACGTGTTTTTTCTGAAGTTGATAATAAAGAAGTTTTCCTTATACTGCTAATTCAAATTTATGCACTGTATAATCCAATGGGTTATGACTAACTGTGTCAATTGCCATCGCAAATTCCTCATAAACCACATCAATCAGACACTTATTACCGACTCTCAGGCTATTGAAACTTCATCAAAGGGTTACTAATGTACATTTTTCCATCATAAATGGTTTGACATTGGTTTTAAGGTGTTGAATTTCTCAGGATAGTGTTGGAGATTTTGCTGGAGGTCAGTAATCAAAAATATTGTTTTTATTTGTTCCTTGAAACCGTCTTTTCTTGTATCATCTTATCACATTGAGCAATATCAACTCCTGTTTTATGCCCTCGATACATCTATGTGAAACTGTTCTACAGGATTATTTACATCTGTCAAAGCATAGAAAATAAAAGATCAAAAGTTTTAGGAATATTATGGAAAATGTCGTGAATATATTCAGAAGAAACGATGCAGTAACATCATACGGAAATATTAATTACTATTAGAGTGTTGCAACTTTCCCGTACTCAAGTCAGAATATATATATAGTTCCATACATATAAAACAACGCACAAAGATGACATATTATATCATAAATAATCAAGAACTAGTTGAGTAACTTCATAGCGAGTTAATGAAGTTCAAGATTAGAAGCCATTTATCACATGGAGGCAATAATAATATATATGAGAGTTTACTTTTCGGGATAAAGTGAAGCGAATAGAGATAGATATTCGTCAGCAGATCGTCGTTTCTATCTTTTGAAGTTGCGCTTCTCGTCCCAGAGAGACAGCAATATAAAGTTTGTGTCAAGCGAACTTATGAATATAACGAACTACTTTTGGTGAAATGAAATCCATATCTCTGAACTTGTATATTTGATATTTGTCGTGCCCCTCAATCCCTTTGGCACAATTGTGTCTCGTGAAGAAGGGTAGCAGTTCCGGCAGTTTTGATTTATATTAAACATTCATTTGGTGTTTTGCCTGAAGCAGCTATAGTCTAAAATGGATACGAATCTTGATTGAAGTTGGAATTATGAAACCGGCTTTATTTATAGTCTTCTCTGATTTGTCATCAGTCAAAATGTATGAAATGTTATTATTCAAATTGAAAGGTTGAAATAATTAAATCGACATGCGCATGGTAAAAATGAAATTTTACGTGAAATTGTTTCAGTCGAGACTGCCTATTCAGAATGAATCACATTCCATACGCTGATGTTTTCTGAACATAATATAGAATTTTATAAAATGAGAATAAAACGATGCCCAATTTGCACAACAATGACAATTGCAGCACGAGCCGATGGCATTCATACGATTGCAAAATCGCCATTTTGTTACGAGTTGCATACTATCCTTTCTCTACCATAACACATCGTTCATAATCAATACAATAATAATAATAATAATAATAATAATAATAATAATAATAATAATAATAATAATAATAATAATAATAATAATAATAATAATAATAATAATAATAATAATAATAATAATAATAATAATAATAATAATAAGAGGTAGCAACTGTCAAAAGCTCTCTCCGCGGCAAGTATCAGCACAAACTCCGACAGATCTGGTCTTCAGAACTGTCAGGGAAGAACAAAGTTGCTGCAACCAATATGCTTGCCGTTCCGATTCTACTTTACTCCTCTGGAGTAATGAAATGGACTCAGGAAGAGCTGCGACAACTCGACGTAAAAACTCGCAAAATGATGCATCTTCATAGAAGCTTGCATCCTAAATCGTCTGTTCCACGGTTATACTTCCCCAGACAACGGGGAGGCCGTGGACTTTTGAGTTTGGAGTGTCTACATAACAGAATGGTACTGGATGGAGCCTGTGAAGTCATCAGGAGTTCAGATCCCCTTCTCTGCTTGGTATGTGATCATGAAAAGGCAGGGATTGGAGCATTTCTTTTCAAGGCAGCAACCCGTGCAGGCGATGAACTCGGTCTCGTATTCGACACTGAACGGACAAACCCAAACTCTATCACCGAGTTGGAACCCGTTCAGCAAAAAGCCCACGTAAAAGCTGCGGAGTGTGAGAGGCTCCTGCAGCTACATAAGGATAAGCCGATGCATGGGGTCTTCTTCAAGAACATTGAAGACCTAGGCTTATCCAGAGACCTGACCTTCTCGTTTCTCAGGTCAAGTGGCTGAAGTCGGAGACCGAGGGATTCATAATGGCCTGCCAGGATGGTGTCTTCAACACTCTCGTCTACCGCAGTCGCGTGATGGGTATAGAGGTCCCTAACACTAGATGCAGAGCATGTCGTGGGGCAGCTGAGACCATAATGCATTTGCTGTCAGCTTGTTCAGCTTATGCGGTCACAGCCTATATCCACAGACATAACGCGGCCCTACGTGTGTTGTACTACCATCTACGACACTCGTACGGTGTAGACGAGACACCGGTGTTGCCTTATGCTCCGGGGGATATTGAGTCCGTGGTGGAGAATGAGAAGTGCCGAATCTATTGGAACTATTCATTCCCCACCCTCAGGCAAATACAAGCCAATAAGCCTGATGTAGTCCTCCTCGACCATCAAAGTAGGACGATTGTCGTCATTGAGTTTTCAGCTCCTGGCGAAACGAACATCGTCCGAAAAGAGGAGGAAAAACGGACTAAATATCGAGATCTTCTCTTTGAACTCCGCAGGCTTTACCCAAACCATTCTATCAAGATGGTGGTTCTGATGATAGGGGTCCTTGGTGGAATGATGGACACACTGCTCTCAAACTTAAAAATCATACCGGCTTGCCGTGATTTGGCAGAAATCCTAGCCGGGCGAATGCAGAAGGCCGTATTTCTTGGTTCACTCCGCCTACTCAGGGAACATGATTCTCGGACCCAGTAATCACTTACCCCATGGACGTGGGGAGTGTTTACTGGGGTTACTGACACACCAGCGCGCCCTCCGGAAGTGTCGGGGCTCCGGAGACAGGGCCTGACTGGGTAATTCCTAACCGGGGCATGGCGCAAGTGGTATGGCGTCCGAGTTCGGGGCTTGAGATCCCGGGTTCGAGCCGCTGTCGGAGCTAGGATTTTTTCAATTTAATTTCTCCAATCGAATTGTTAAAATCTCGTGGCTTGACTGGTGCGTTCAAATTAACAGTGCTGCTCCTGAAGTGGCGTATGGAGTTAGTAACACAGCCTACTCAGAATATTGGCTAATGATTTCAGCATTCGATGCTACAATAAACACAAAAAAATAATCCTTATCAGAAATATCCCAGATAGGGCCTGTCTCCGGAAGCTCCATACTACCGGAGGGCGCGCTGGTGTGTTAATAACCCCAGTAATCACTTCCCATGTCCGTGTGGTAAGTGATTACTGGGTCTGATACACAGAGTAGATCTCGATATTCACTTCGTTTTTCGTCATATTTTCGGTCGATGTTTGTTTCGCCAGGAGCCAAAAACTTTATGAAGAAAATCGTACTACTTTGAAGGTTGAGGGTGGGGAATGAGTAGTTTCAATAGATTTGGTACTGCTCATTCTTCACAACGGACTCAATATCCTCTGGAGCATAAGGCAACACCGGTGTCTCGTCAATATCCTAGGAGTGTCGTAGGTGGTAGTACAACACTCGTAGCGCCAAGTTATGCCTGTGGATATAAGTTGAGACCGCATAAGCTGGAAAAGCTTACAGAAAATGTATTATGGTATCAACTATCCCACAACACGCTCTGAATCTAGTGTCAGGGACCTCTATACCCATCACGCGACTACGGTAGACGAGTGTGTTGAAGACACCATTTTGGAAGGCCATTATGGATCCCTCGGTTTCCGACTTCAGCCCACTTGAACCGAGAAAAGCAAAGGTCAGGTTTCTGGATAAGCTAAGGTCTCCGTTGATCTTGAAGAAGCCCCCGTGCATTGGCTTATCCTTTTGTAGCTGTAGGAGCCTCTCACTCTCCGCAGCTTCAAAGTTGCCATTTTGCTGAACAGATTTCAGCTCGGTGACAGAGTCTGGGTTCGTCCGTTTAGAGTCGAATACGAGACCGAGCATCCAGATGATGAAGTATGCTTTCGTCTACGAGCTGAACATCCTCTTCGTATTCCTAGCATCGTCCTCTTTTGAGATAAATATAATTTTTTCCGGAGGCTTATAGTTTAAGGTCATCCATGTAAAACGGATGGCTGACCTTATGGCTCCGGTTGCTGGGGGCGCCGCAGTTGTTTCCGCGGGTTTTTCGTAGTGCAACGGACAATGGCAATAGTGGGATGCGTGCAGAAGGGAAAACAGCTGAGGGAGTTTCCCGGAAATACGCCCTTTCTGAAGATAACCCGCTATGTTTGGACTCTGACTTGACCAGATGTTATAGTGAATCGAGTCCTCTAGAGCGGCATCAGCTGTTCAATGCATCTCACTATCTACTACTCATAGAGTGTACCCTAAGTTTTAACGTGTGTGGGTAGAGGACGGCTATTTTTTTATTATTTATCGTGGTGCTCAAAGGGGACTTACTGATTTTTGGTGGCACATTCACTTCTCAGCTGTCGGAAATCCCAAGAAACTTACAGCACCATCCCTGGTTGTCGGTGCGCACTCCGAGCAAGCATTAGACGTCGGGATTGGCATCTAGACGATTCTCATCGCGTATCGACTCCAATGAATTGGGAAAAATTGCTTATATCGAGGATTCGATTTTCTACAGCCGACATCTAACCGCTTCGCTACCGACCACCCTATATAATAAATGAAATAAATAAAATAATACATGCATACATTGCAAAAACGTTGAAAGGAATAAACTGATGATATTTATTTACTCCAAATTCGCCGCTAATGAGTTCGCTGCCAGAATTAAAATATGAATAATTGAAGAAATATGTGAATATTTTCTTTATTGCTATTTCCAATAGGTAGGTACACGATATATAAGCCTATAAATTGATTCCCTACCAGGAAGGTATGTGTCTAATTGGAGTAAAATGTTCAATTTCTGAACATTAATTTCGAAGAACTTGATTGCTGAATACGAAGTTCTTCACGACATTAATAATTTGTCGTCGTTGAAATAATGAAAATTATATAATAATAATTCTTACTATCTCATGAACACTCATAGAGTGTACCCAAAGGCATCACCTGTGCGGGTAGAGGATGGATTTTATTATTTTTCGTGGCGCTCCGGAACTACTTACTGATGTTTTTTAGATTAAGAAAAATCCGGAAAACCTACATCACCACCACGGTTGGTCGGTGCGCACTCCAAGCAAGCACCAGACGTCGGGATTGGTATCTAGAACTCACATCACTTTTGCTTTGCATCAAGGTATGTGGCCGTCCAAAGAGACTACTGATATACTTGAGAAAGAATTTCTCGCGTATTCTGTCCGATGCGAGCCCGAAGCTCCACTGCCACAAGTAGACCGTTTCTCGAAATTTTCCATTTCTGAACTCGTTGTTTTGCCTAATGATATGTATTCGCAATTTTATTAGCTATGTCAAGCTTACTTTTCTTCGATTCATCTATATATCCCTCAGCAGTAGATCTCCATCCACCGTGGGGTCTTAAGGTGGTTATATGACCTCCAGCATCAACAAAAATTGTTGCGGGAGATCGGCGAAAGCACTGCATAGTGTATAATTGGTAATTCATCCTGAATACTTGGCAATGTATTTTCCTGCAGCTCCAAATTCATTCAGACCCATTTTCCTTTTTAATAAATTTGAGGCGAGGGTATCATTGAAATAAGTTGTTTTCATTTGATGTATATCATGTCTTCTACATGAACCCTAGAGTGTGAATTTGTTTGTAGCCTTTAGACTACCGTTTGAGGAATACTTTCAGTTTTAATTATTTGGCATTGTCTACATTATTATAGATACTATGAGACGTTCTCAGCACTGAGAGCTGTGACCACAGAGTAGAACTTCATTTTTTTCACCACAATAAGTCATTGGAAAGCGATTATGGGTTTTGATGTATATTCCATTCTAAAATAAGGTTATTGGCGCGTTAATACAAATTCTTCGACGCTTCCAGTAATAAACTAAATTATTACAATACCTTTGCTGCTTCTGATATATTCGGAGTTGTCATATCCAAGTCGATATCACTATCAGTTTCCATTTTACTTCTCGAAATTACTTGTTACTTAAACTTTGACAAAAACGATCTGCTGACATTTCATCACTTTGCCGTTCGTCGCTAGATGTAATAATCTGACAAGCCGCCGTGATTTAGGATCGGTATTTCAATGTTTAGTTAATAGTCTTAGTAACTGTTTTCAAGGCAATACGTGGAGATTCCTGAAACTTCCATTACTTCCTATCGAGACCAACCACCTCTGGCTGACAACAGAAATTTGTGGTATTTTGAAAAGAATTTCTGATGATGAGTGGTCTGCCAATACCCTTGACCACCACTTTCTCCTGAAATGAGACCATTGGATATTTTCACGTTGAAGAGGTTGTTTATGCTGATCCATTAACAACAAAGTATAACTGTAAACATAGGGTGAGGGATGCTTTCAAATCGATAACCGCCGATCAGCTCAAAAGTACAACAAACAGAAATGTGAATAATCGAATTTTGAAGGGGGCACTTTCGACATATTTTCCCAACATTTTTGCTTCCCTTGTCACAGTTTCTGACTATGTTATGTTAGCCCATGATGAAAGAACCGACCTGTATACATTTATGGTGCCCTTATTGGTCTTAATACGATCCGATGCCTCTGACCCCTAGTAGGTTGTAGATATATATTATGTAATCCATAATGCGGTCTCAAGGCAACACCAGGAAGTATCTCCGCCATATCCTGTTTGGAATGTCCTTATCGGACTGAAGGATTCCACGGCTATACTGATTTCGTATCCCGATAAATACTCGATTTGTATGTATCTCTTTGAATGCATCCTATTGAAACGACGAAAGTGTGGATTTGAATATTGCCAAAGGGCAGTCCTCTCCATATGTATGAAGTCTACATGAAATACTGGGTATCGTAAAATACAGGATATTTTTTGTGGGGTCCAGTGAAATACACTTTATGCCCTCATGAAATAAAGGTAAGTCGCTATGTCAATAATTGAAACAGAAAACGATCAAGTTAGTATAATTCATGATATAAAAACGCTGAAAGAAATGGTTTGAAAATCTTCTGGATGAAGTTTGAATCTCTCTCTTGAATATGGTCACTTGGTGCTAAACATGATGATGTGACGTTGGATTATCAGTTTTACGTAATTCATATTCAATTCAATTCCCGCAGGGAATTCATCACCCGTAGACAAGCTGTAAAATGAAATTAACTTTGCCTAGTTATGCCCAGTGTCATCTAATACCATTACGGTTGATGCTTTAAATTATTTCAAATATGTTTGCATCTTGTCAAATAATTCATTAATTCTAGCAATATTATTGATATGAGTTTGTTATCTGAAAGTTGAATACATATTTATGTTTTTTTTTTCCTAGGTTGTAAAAAAGATGTGTCCACTAATCAATGGAAAAAGCACTAACATGCTCGTAATGATTCATGCATTTGAATGTTATAGGCTACTTTCCACTCTTGGCGTGTTATATTAACTTCTACCCTAATAAGCAAAGACATAATGAAGTGATTGTCTTTCTTTGAAAGTATGACATTACAGTTAAAATGTTGCAGTAACTATTATGGTAAAACTTCAACTCAAATTCTACACATTATGGTTTTAAAAAATCACGAAAATATAATATAATATATAATATAATTTATTCAATGGCATTTTTAGGTGAAATTTATTTCTGTCCTCAAGTTGAAATTTTTTTTTCTTGTCCTGAAATTCAACGCAATATATGAACTAGTACAACTGAAGGCACAATCCGTCTTTTCTGCATCTTCCAAATTATACACATTTATTACATATCAAATTCAATATCCTGAATACTGTTAAAAATTCTAGATGACAAAACCTACCCCTTTTTTTCTTTAAAAATAATGAGAATCAAGAAAAATTATCGAAAAACTGATGTTTATCTAGTGGAATTAGATGCCTTACGCTCCTGTTTGTAGTTGAACACGTGATTTATATTATAATTTCAAATGACACACCATATAATGTTGATATATTTTGGAATTATTCTGAGTAATGTTTTTTAAATTTTTATATATGTACTTACTCTCAATACCTTGAACTCAGTTAGGAAAAGTATGTGTTCATGATCATTTTGTGACGATTCTACCAAGAGAATCTTTCACTTTCATCCTGGAGCACACTGAAAGTTCATATAAGCCTAGTGTGATGCCTTCATGATATGATATCTTTGGCACGAAAGCGAATTAAAAGTGGATAAAAAAATCTGGGTTCCCTTTCCAAACTCCGCAGGCTCTACTCAAACCATCCTCTCTAAAACTTGCATGAATAATGATGCTCCAAATATATAGTTCAATTTTCATATTGTTCTGGTATTGTAGTTATATAAACAATGTTGACAAAAAATAATCTATGCCGTTTCCGCAAATATATTAGTAAAAATAAAATTAATATTCATGGTGTAGGAGCGAACCGCCACGTTTTTTCTTCTGTATAAATTTTTGGTGAACGTATCCGCGAAAATAAAATATATTATCCCGCAGAATTAATCAGTATTCTAAAAAGGCACGCGGTCCGAGCTAACATTCGCAATTCCACAAATAATGGCCGAACTACACGTATAATATGTAGATACAGAAAGTAATTAAAAGAATTTAATGTTCCAAATATAAAATTCGCTCTTATGCGCTTTCGGTTTGTGATACATGGGTGGACGAAGATGATTTTCTTTAGGGTTAGGGTTTGTTTTTGAGCATTATTATTAATAAAATATGGAAGACACGGACAAGAATTTCGGAGACGTTAGTATGCAGCATTTCCAATTTTCAGATAGCTCTGTTAGGGCATTCGTGAAGCTGTTTTACCGGCAAAGCTGTATTTTGATGACAGGAAGTTTCTTCTGACAAATTATTTAAGTGAAGTAAAAAAACTGGATATGTCACTGATGAACTGATGATGCTGTAAGTAATCATCAATGTCTCATTACAAATTTGTCGAAGTTGGTTTCACGACAAAAATTTGAACATAATGATCATTTTTCGATTTGTCCTGGTTTTTACCAATCCTCCCATGTCAGTGTGTGATCTTATCGTCGAAAAGAATTGTGAGGTTGCTATTCTAAAGTTCATTGATTTTAAACTGTTCCTATTATGATATAATATTCCAATTTTGAGAGATACTCATTCATCATGGAATTGATGGTGACAATTTTTCTGTCAAACCTTGGGATAAGCTCGTTTTTGATAATTGATATGTGGGAATTTTTTTTTTCATTTCCATAACCAACTTTCCACATGCATAAAATCATAATATGTGTGGTTATTTCTGGACACGATACTAATGATTAAAGAGTCACATGTAACAAAATATTCACTTTTGACTTACTCATGGTACAGGATCGCAGACCCGATCATTTTGAGGTACGTAATGACTATACCACAGCACTTTTTTATTCGAATTTGTAGCATCAATAAGTAAAATATGAGGATTCTGACATATGAAATAATATATATGAAAAAATCCCTCATGGGAAGGTTATGAGCCTTATATCTGATGGTCTACTAGAAGAGTCTTCTCATAAGGCATACTCACTGAAAACTTCACCACCTTTTAGGTCCGCCTATTAATTGTTGGCGCCGCTCACACATGTCTTTCAGCCTATAACCTTTATGCTGTATAATCTCAGTACATACTAAAGTAGATTGAAGGGGGAACGTGCAGGCTGTGCAGCCTCATAGGTAACTGGACCTGCAAGGTCTTTTGTGCGTGACCTTTCATTGACCCGGGATTCTGAGACTTTGTGCGAAGTTTACCAATTTCCTAGCAGGTAAGTTCCTAATGTCGAAGGGCGTTACAAATGCCCCATTTAGGAATTTGAGCCTCTTGCAGAAGAGCGCTGGGCATTCGAAAGCAGATATTTTGCAGTTTCTGCGAACTTCTCGCAGTAGCGGCAACTATCATTCCCTGACTTGCCCAGGCAGTAAAAAGTGAGTATTCCCGTTACCAATTCCAAGTCTTTTTCGTCCAATTCGAAAGCTGTTCAACTTTCTTTTGCGACTGACTAGCCTTTTCGCTTGTCTTTGCACTTTATTCCAGTGAATTCCTTCGTCGAAACTCTTTTTCAAGTCTAGTCTGTTTTGAAATTCTTCGAATTATTCTGGAAAAAATGATTCCTCTGCATTTCGGGATGGTATTTCAATTAGTAGGTTATATGGCAGTTTCATTTCGCTCCCAGTAGATAACATCGATGGTGCTTATCCGGTGGACACATGTTGGGCATTTCAATAGGAAAGAACAGATATTGGCAACATTTTATCCTAGTTCTCTTGATTTTTTGAGAAAAATATCGACAGGTACTGATAGATAGTCTAATTATATATTTCAATCAATTATTCTGATTGTGGATGAAGAGTTATTTTATGAGTTTCCCTCACTCGGCTCACTTCTTCGAATAATATTTTTTGCTAGTTTTCATAGCTGGTCAAAAATGATTTTCAGGTTGTCAGACAAACTCAATCGATTACCCATATTTTTTTTTCAATTTTTTAAAGATAATATCCTTTTCATCTTGTGGTACATAACTACTTATTGGCGGCCATTGTATATTTGTGCAGTGAAATCAAAGTCCTAGAACGAATATGGAAAAAAGCTCATTCTTCACAATATAAACTGAAACATAGCGATTCATGTGAACTCCTGAACTAATTGCTGTGTCTACTAAGAGTCTGATTTTTTCGTTTTATTCATGAATATATCTGCCATTGAGTGTCAATAACGGACCCGCCTCTGAAGAACAAACTGAGCCTCACCCCACTTCACATTTTTTACTTTTTACATCAGACTGTTGCGAAGTATCATATTTTTTAATGCCTTATATTACCTCTTTTCTCAGGTAAATGAGTTTTAATGTTCGCTTCGCTAATGAGCAACACAAGTAAAAATTATTGCTTAAATAGCAATTAAAATGCGTTCAGATACGATGCTCGTGTCATAACTCTGCACTCGAAAGTGTTGAAAAGGGCGATAAAATGTCAGCTAGAGTAAGGCAATACGTCCAGGTTTATAGAAGACTTCAGCTTGAATATGCCTTGCATAATATTGAATCAGAGGAAAGCTGTTTCCAGAAGATATTCTTTATGAGAAAATTTGTCTGGAAGTATTCAAATCCATTTGTGTTTGATTGCTCAATTTGGTTTTCGTTGTCAATATAAAGAAATGTCAGACGAAAAATGTTTTCACTCATACAGGCAAAATGTGCATTGAACAATTTTTCATGTTTGATATTTTATAAGAGAATATCGTGCTAAACTTAATAAATGGGTCCCATAACCCTGAACCCATCAAATGTTGTTGGATGAGTACAGTTGAACTCAAAACTATTAGAATCGGAGGCAATTGATTTTATTCATCAACTCACTTACCATGCAACTTTGAAACTCGTGTATTCGTTTCCAAGTCTTCAGAAAGGTAAGTGGACTAAAAGATCTACCGTTCGTAGGAATAATGTTGTGAGAAAGAGATATTGGTCTAGCCTGCAGTTTGGCGACAAAGTGGTGTGGACCTCGTCAATGGCGGAACGGTTGATGAAATTCCATATGAGTTCTGAAGAAAAAACGGTATGAAAAGTTCCTACAACGATCATATGCAAAGCTTTGTTTCGAAAAAATCGTTAATATGGGTACCAACGTTAATGATGAAACTCCATCGACCACCTTTCAATTTCCTCTATCAAACTCTTTAACCCCCCCCACACATTTGCAATTTTTTTTATGGTCAACTGCCAAACTTGCAAGCTGCAGACAAGTTGTTCGTTAGTTCGTCTCTAATGACAAAACCAATATTGTCGCTCGTTCGTTCACAATTCTTGACAGTTCCATTTGATTTTGATGGATTGTTGCGTAGCTCCAAGATTACAGACAGCTAAGCAATAATGGATCCTTATTTGCTATGTGGAAGATAGAAGAAAAGAATGAGGAAGATAAAGGTTTTTTCGGCAGTCCTCGTAACATTTTCTCGACAGATACTTTTCGGGATGTAAGTACTAACGATGATGCCCGACAGGCTCCACGAAAACTACCATTTTTCAATCAAAGAGAGGTAGCAGATATCAATAGAAATATATTTCACGATTATGATTACTGGTTGTATCGGTATCTGAAAAGAAACGCTCGTTTTTGTGCGTATTATTTTCACCAAGGTTTGCAACGTTCTGGAAAACCTTTAGCAGGTGGAGGTTGAAGGAAGCAAATATGTGATGAGGAAATTTCATTTCTTCAAAGTACTAGCACAGTTGAGGACTGAGAAGTCTTAGGTAAGTAGATTTCCTAACATTGAATGTGCGACTGTTCAGAACTGGTTCGGAATCGGTAACGAAAGGAACCAAACGGAACCCATGGATTCTGGTAAGTTGAGATAGCCAGCTGATAACTGTGTTGACAACCTGGGAAATCGAATGGACTGATTCATTCACAGATTCAGGAACATTTAGCAGTTATGGTAACTAACATAAAAGAATTACTGGGGAGGTGATCAACCTTCAGTTTATTTAATATCGATGCTACTGGGATAACGAGCATATGCACGATGCCTTTGTTTTGAGTCAATGCGACAGTCTCAACCACATGTGAAGTTTTAGCAGGCCCTACCTTGGGAATTTATTGTATAGTGCTCATCCAGTGGTTTGTGGGATCAACGGCAAGAAACTGTCAAATTATTTTGGATTTGCCTAGAGATTCTCCTCAGAAACAACTACTTCACGGAGTCAGCCTTTTACGAAATTATTTTATTTGATATCTTCTTCGTAGGGCAGTCAGTGGACCCTTTTTTTGCATGGCTCTCAGTATACCCTTCCAGTATATGATCGGAGTGCCCGATTTACAATCCACCTTTTTTTGCCAGCTTCTCTTCACGAATGTAGCGCAAAGCTGTATAGTAGAGCAGTCGGGTGATATCCCATGCACGCCTATAATATAGCTCATTATTGTCTCGTATGCTAGATGGTATAAGAACCATGCACTTATGATTGTTCGTACCTTTGCGAATGACTGACTGACTGAGTGACTGGAGTAAGATATTGGAAAATTGAATACCCTTTTCATTACAGTGATCCGGCCTTACTTACGACCACCGCTAGTGAGCTAGAAAGTGTTTCGTTTCTATAAAGGAAGGAGACAGTAAACACACTTTTTTTGTTACTCCACTAGAAATCATTTTTTAACTTCCCTCTTCAAGGGCACAACGTAGCAAATGGAACCCAACGTTCTCAGAAAACCATTGTTGCTCTTATATATGATTTTATTCAACAAATTTTTTAAAATGAAAATGGTAGCGTAACAAAAGTCCAGAATAATTTACACTCGAAATCGAGCCTTTTTCATGAATGGTACAGATCAAACAAGAAACTCAATTGGTTCATACCAATGAACAGTTAGAATGAGAGTTTATCCTTTAGATCAATAATGGGCATGAGGTACAACAGTGTTCAAATATAATTAACAATTGAAAACTATTTATTTTCGTGAAGATAATTCGTTTTTTTGAGATATTTCAACTTTCCGGAGTCTGATAATACAAATGTGAATTCAAGGACAGTAACGTATCGTATTCTAAAGTCTGTCTGAAAAAATTTGTTCAGAGTAACCTGAACAATACTAGCGTTTTGTTGAGATTTTCTGATACTTTTGGTATTCCATATAAATCCTTGATATCACTGTGATGGAATATCCTAGACTGCTGAATGATTGTTAACTTATGATCCGTTTCACGGTATCTGAAATTTTTGGCGTCGATACTTTTGGAATGAACAGAAATAATATTTAGATTTCATTACAATCTAATTTTACATATGTCCATTCATTCTAGAGGTAATAGAGTAGGATGACTTTATAGATACCCTGTATAATTACATTAATTTGCTTGATGCAATAATGGAATATCTCCTTTCGATTTTAGCATCCCTAAAACAGCAAATGAACGTAAATAAAAAACGAATTATACAAAGAGCAAAGGAATATCGCAAAACTAATACTCTTACATCTTGTTCCAAGCACACATATGTTTAAAAAATCCTTATAATCTTTTTAGTTACTAATACATAGCTCTGGCTGTTTAATGTATGTTGCTACATACAGGATTAACCAATTTTAAAAAGCCTGGAGGCGAATTCAACCCTTATGCTCGCTGAAAATATTGAAACACTCCTTTTTCTGAACTGAAACCGTTTTGCTGTATATGCTAATAAATATCGCATTTTAAGGTAACTTAATGTTTCAAATTAAGGGGTTGAACATTTTTCAGATGTGTGTTTTATATCTCCATTATGCCTCCGGCATTTTCCCCATCCTCCCTCTTTTATTTTACTTACCCTATAATTAGAAATTAGCCCTGTTAATCCCTAATGGCCATATGGATGTTTTCGGACAATATTATGGCCAACTTTGACCCAGCAGCTTCATTAATAAATTATCAAATTAGGTGAACGTATTGGGATGAAAATTTGGGTATTATTTCTTGATGAGTTTGTTTGAAAATGTTGTTATTCGGGTTATAAATAATAACGAGAGGATTTTCGTAATGAAGGTATTCGTTAAATATTAAATTACGATGTGCAAGAGGCTACCTCGGGATCGAGATATACATGTTGTTGCTGATATTATGGAAGGGGAGATATCGATTTATTTCTAGAAAAAAATGTATAATATATTAATACGGGGAATCTAGAGAAGTAGTTATTTCCTAAGGTTTGCATTGGGAGGTATATCAATTATTATTTAACTAAGGACACGTGTGTTGACATTGAGGAAAAATTATTTTTTATAATAATTTTTTGGAAAGGTAAAACAGGGTCATTCAAATTCGAGTCTATGCATAGGGATTTCGGGGGCAAAGTAGAGTATTCAAGAGATCAATCATGTGAATCAAAATGATTTGATCCAGCTTCTTCAGTTCTGAAGTTACACAAAATATATCGGAAATTTTGAAATTATTCTTTTGATTATAATTTTTTATTTCATTATGATTTTTTTTAAATTTTGGTACTTTGTCAGAGCAAGTTTTTGTAGACTATCCAAATGTGCGTGAATAAAAATTATATACGAAGAAATATTTGAGTGTCTTCCGCATAGACTTAAATCTTATATCACTTCATGGATTTGATGAAATTGAGAGTGTATTTGGAAAACTGCAAAGGGTCCAAGGTGAAACTCTGAGGAACACTGATTTCAATGTCAAATATTCAGATTGGACTAATTTAACTGTTGTCACACACTGTTCATGATTATTTAAATAATTTTGTAAACGAATAGTGGCCATATCAGAAAGAACATAAATAACCCAGAATGTTTATAGCAGTAGGTCAGTATTTATGTCAAATGCTCTGCTGAAGTCTATTGGATGGGACTAAGGATAATATTAAGTATAGGTATCAAGTGAAGCTGTAGTGTAGCTGACAGTAATGAGAAATTAGTCAAATACTCTACTTGGATACTCCTTTCGAAAATCTTATGAAGAATGAGTTTAATGCTTATTTTCCTAAGATTCTTGTACAAGGTGTTGATATTTGGGTACTACTTTCAATACAGCCTTCTTCCAAACTGATGGGACAACACTGTATGCCTCAGTATGCGAGAATATACTTTTTCTACAAACGTCAAAAACTGACATGCGAAGTGACCATTTTTTTCATTTTCCTTCGTTACCATGACACCGTGCGACAATTTTTTTAACTCGGCTGCGCCTCGTTAAAAAAATAAGTTCTCGATCATCAAAGTAGTATTCCGGGCACTAGATACAAAAATAACTATTCTCAAGTGCACCAGTTTCTTTAGCCTTGTTGTAAAGCAAGTGTGATCGGTGGATCAGCGGTCTAATGCACAGGCCGTTCGAAACTCCAGCATAGCGATAGTCGGTTCGAGCCCGATGTAGGTACAGGAGAATCTTTCTCATCTTCTTTATATCGGATTGATAGGCGACCGCATGCCTTGTTGAAAAGCAAGTGTATTGTGAGTTGTCTAGATGCCAATCTCGTCTGGTGCTAGCTTGGAGTGCACACCGACCACCAGTGGTGGTGCTGTAGGTTTTCCGGGTTTTCCTACAGCTGAAAAGTGAATACGTCACCAAAATCAGTAAGTCGCTCCGGAGTGCCACGGCAAATAGTAATAATAGCCGTCCTCTACCCGCACAGGCTATGCCTTTGGGTACACACAACGAGTGATTATGAGGGAGTATTATTATTATTATTATTATTATTATAGTTGCGTAGATGCCAATCCCGAAGTCTGGTGTTAGTTTGGAGTGCGCACCGACCATCCGAGGTGGTGCTGTAATTGCCGAGTTTTCCTAGAGCTGAAAATGTAATACACCACCAGGACATCAGTAAGTCGCCCCGGAGCGCCACGGCAGATAATAGTAGCCGTCCTATAACCGCACAGGCCTTTAGGAACACTCCATGAATGTTTATGAGGGACTACTGCTATTATAAACGGCAAATGAGTTTCATTAGCATAATATTCAACCCATCACAACCAACGGCATTTGATTTAATTTAACAAATATTATTATACGAATGTGTAATCTATAACCTTGAATTCAAAATTAGGCGATACAATGTTATTCAGTCTAAAATAACTCAGAGGAACAGGAGGAACAACAATAAGCATAGAATTAACTAGGTAATTGTCAATTCCACTAGCAGCCTTTTTTTAGGAATTCCACACTTCCAATCATTCAGAAAATCATACGATTCAAGTGTCTGATACATTTTTTGAATAAGAATTATCAAAATAATGAATGAAGAAAAAAAACTTTTTTTATAATATGATTCTTCAAATCAGCTGGTGATTTTGTATGTTTGAATTTCTTCAGATCATTGTTTTATTGTGAATGTTAGCCACGGGGCTCTGTTTTTTGTGATTCTATAGAAGCGTGCCTAGCTAATCAATTCATCGAACAATTCACTAAGTAGGTATGTTACTTTTTCATCAACATTTTCTAGGCTGATTATACAGAAGAATGATATATTTATTAGATCCGTTGAAATTTTTGTTGGTATACATCTTCGAGATTATTCGGCCCTATGCTGTATCACTTCCGTCACAGTTATTCGTCATTTCCGTTGTTTTGCTATAACCAAGCAATAGCAAAATAACGGAAATGGCGAATAACGGTGACTTTATTTTTAACGGAAGTGATAGAGCATAGGGCTGATTTGCCGTTTTAAATTGAGTTGACAATCAACGATGGAATGATCAGAAATCGTCTATTCAACTGAAGAAGAGAAGCAGCAGTGGCTATTTTCCTTGTTGGCTCATCTATAATTTATAGACAATCAAAAACACATCCAAAATATTATCAAGTTTTTCGGATATGGCGTTTTTTTATATCGAAATCCTCTCATCATCAACAGTTGGGAATATGGATCCTAGAGAATCTTCAAATTCATAAAAAAATTCATTATTAGCTTGAATATGAAGTTTGTAAATTACCCCGAGACCATAACTTTTTTTATTTACAGTCAATTTCACCCACACCTCTTTTCATGCATTTCCTTCATTTTTAATTGTCAAATCACAAACTTATCCATAAAAATATTCAATACATATTGTCAGTATTCCCGTCTTTATCTGCAATAAAAAGAGATACTGTTTGAGAAACAAGAATAAATTGGCAGTTATTCAACTTGTTATTACATGCATTAGTTATAAAATTGATTATCTTATATTGTTATAAGTTTGACTAAAAGGTTGTTTCATGGCCAAAATTTTGAAATTCCAAGTTAAAATCAACCTGTTTTGTGTCTTTTTCTAAAAGTTTACAACTACGTAATATATTGTATACATCGTATGTGTCGAATTGATAACCTAATTATTTCAATTCGATTAAAAATTGATATCGATGAATACTTATTTTCAATAAATATTTTATATGAAAAGAAGCATTTTTCATAAAGCATTTGATGCTTCTTGAATTCCTTTGGAATTGCAATAGTTATACAATGGCTGTAGAAGGCAAGCCGTAAAAGGCAATACAAATTTTGAGGGAAAACTTCACAGAAGATATCATAATGAGCACACGACTTCTGCGATTCGTCTATTTCCAATATCAAGAACATTCTACTACTGACTAGTAGAATCTGTAAAATGCTGCAAAGAAAATAATGCCGTCGAAAGTCACTACTTTATAAAAATAGTAGAAACAGGAATGATTATTTCAAAGCCTCTCGCATTCTGAGAATTACCCTATATATTTATACTTCTTCAAGTTTTTCTCTCAATGAACAGACATCCAGTCTTGCAACTGAATCAATTGAACCTCGCCCTACTAACTACTTATTATTTGTCACGAAATTTATTAACCTTCATTATTATTACGTCAAATCCTTTCGCGTTCTGAGAATTACCCTATATCAACACTTCTTTATGTTTTTCCGAAAAGTTTATTGATCAATCAACTTAGACACATTTCACCGTCTTATCAGAAATCTGAAACTGCAACTCAAACATTCTACTTTTTTGTTGATCTGCCTATCTCACCCTTAATCTATTAAAATTGCCCTATTTTGTATCTTCCATCAATTCGTTTTTTCCCGAAACGTGTTTCCAAATTTAATATCCACGACAGTTATGTGCAATATTCCCATATACAAACATATTTTGATATGGTAAACGACAGTTTCATGAGATACAATCAAATTCGAACTGAAGGAAAAGATCGACGGTGCAGGGATGGACCAAGGTTAGAAGTAGCCCCACAAACGGGGATATATCGATACCCCCAACGAACAAAGCCGTAACTAAAGTTACAGCTATTTTCAGTTATAGGTGTAGGCGTATTTAGCTTAAAAAACTGATGCTGACGATAAAAAAGCCGTATCTCTAGACCAAGTAGTTACGAAGAAATCTACTTGGAAAAAATTGTATTTCTCCTGAAATATGATGAAAAATGAGTTACGTCTTTGTTCGTTGGCGGTGTCGATATTATACTTGACTTCGTATGAGAAATTATTAGTGTTATTCATTCAACATTTGTAAAATATCCTAAATACCTCATGCGTCTTAAATTTGGAAGTACTATTTGCTAGGAATCGCACGTTAAAAGGTGAGACCTCGTTAATCCTTAGCTCGCACAAGTTTCTATTTCTGAGGGCTGTCGTTCGTAGGGGGATGACAGCTGGTTAACGGAAAAAACAATTTTAAACAAATCAAACAACAATATCGAAAATCATTAAATATTATACCCTTTCATTGAAGTTTTTATATCCGTTAAATATTTCATCTTATCTCAAACATCACATCATAAGGATTTTCAACTATACCTACCGCAGTTTGTGAAGAGAAATAAAAATAAGTATAAACATTTTTGTGACAAAATCAGCAAGAAAATGAAAACCCGGCTTTCCCACAGCTGGTTGGCAGGGTTTTTTTATCTCAAACTTTTGGGTTGTGAATTGACTTCACTTAAAAGTGTCTGTAACCTATGGGAAAGAATTGTAGCTGGCAGGTTCTCAATATCTGAGAGATTTTCCCTACTATTATACAGAATATACGGCGTTTCAGTAAGTTTCAGACAACTCAAGTTCTCCAACGTGGTTTTAGTAACATAGGAGTCATTGAATTTGTACCAATCCAACTGCTTATCTTCAGCGAGAGTGTAATAGTGGCCGGAATCCAAGCTTGAACTGCAATGGACCTCAGCTGCATAGAGTTCACAGCGGAAGGTTTCCAGAATGAGGGGCTCGTCTAAAGTTACTGATTGCAGTAGTTTGATAAGCTGATGTGATGCTAGAGGATATCGAAAACTTTTGAGAGTGAGAATCAGAATAGCCGGCGCTATCAAAGTCTTTGTTTTCTTCTCGCTGTCGATCAAATTATTGCACAAATCGCAGTGGTAAAAAAATAACCTTCATGAAAAACTATGCATGGTTTGAAACCTGAGATATATCTATCAGACGTCAAATTTTTTTAGTCATATACGAGGTTTCTTGAAAAATATGAATTATATGCAAGAATAGAGTATGTACCTTTATTACCATTATAACAATTCGAAATTGTTTACAGGAAAAAGTTATAAAGAATTGTAAACAACGTTTTACATTTAAATGTTTTTGTCAGATTTGGGAATAAAACTTATTGTTCATAAAAAGTTCTGTGTGGATATCTGAGTGTGGTTTTCAATTCTAAATAACTTTTTCCAATAACAGTTTTGATTATTATTAAAAATAAAAGTATATTATCCTTTTGCAGGGAACTTATATTTTTTAAGTTACCTCTTGTATGTCTAAAGAATTGGTATGAGATGGTTGTGTTTAAGGTTTTGACAATGCAGGACTTTTTATAAGGGGTGAATTTTTTTCGTAAAATGAATAGTAAAACAATATTCCATATGCTGCTAACTCAAGTGAATATACCCTCAATTCTATAGCTTCATATCAATGTTCTCGATGCATCACTTTTTCTGAATACACTCCTGAAACTTGAGAAAGAATAGACGCCCTGTTGCAGTCCTGAGAGGGTTGGTTAATACTTTTACATGAATTTACAAGAATTGGAAGGCACCAATTTCACCTCGGGGGAATCGAAGAGTAATTTCTTTCAAGGGATGACACTACCAATTCTGCTTATCAGTTTTCAAGGTTTTCCTTCTCGCTTTCGATTCGTTTTGCAAGTCGTTTGAATGAAGTAAGATGTATTGGATTCGATAGCTTGAAGCGGAGTGTTTCGGAACGACAACCAAATTTTGAGGTTTGTTTCAGGACTTTCTCGAATTCTTTGGGCGCATAGTTTTCTCTGTAAAAAATAAAAATTACCGCGAGTTTTTCTGTTAGAAAATAAAACAATACTATCTTCTGCACTTAACTCATTTTGGAAAACAACATCTTTTATTGATAAGACGACATGGAGTTTTTGACTAATTCTCTGACAGAAAAATGTTTTGTCAAAATCCATACATATGACTGTATTTCGATATCTATAAACCTAACTTAATAAAGTGGTTAGTTAGTGTGTGATGGATCATGAAATCTGTTTCGCTTGCTAACGTTTTAATCATCAGTAAGCTCGCCCCAAGGCTCTACTTGAAAATAATAGATTTTTTGCTTTCTGTCTTGAAAAAAGATATGTGGAAATGAAATTACCCAAAGATTTATTATGTTCTGGCTAAAGTAGTAGATAATGGAAATTATATGTAATGATTTTTGCGATTCAGGATATCAATTTCAGAAATAGGACAGGATGCGATACAGAATTGAAAAATGAAGCTCAAATTTCACATATAATGGTTTATGAGGCGTTTATTGATTTCACCTGTATATCACTATTCAAGCTAATGTGGGTTTTAAAATTTAAGTAATGTATCCCAGACTATTTTTCTTGTAATCGCAATTCGGACCTGTGACGTGGTGAATCACGAGAAAGACTTTCTCTTTGACTCGAGTTCGACAGCACAAACGAGACTTTTCTGCACTATAAGGCCGACACCTTTGGTAATAGCAAAATAACGGAAATGGCGAATAACGGTGACGATATTTTTAACGGAAGTGATACAGCATAGGGCTGAATATCATCATAGTGCTTCGCTGCGAAGTGTTGTGAAGATGACCTTATATCAACGAATTCATTGTTTTCTCCTAATTTTTAATGAAGTTTTATAAATTATGGAATAATGTGTCCTGCTTGGCTTTCATTAACAAATATCAATCAAGCAATCTTTTAATTTCCGAATGAGTATTTCATTTTCAAAATAGAATTTAAATTCCGAATGGTGACTTAATTCAGAAAATTACTTCTAGTTTTATTAAGGAGCAATCTGTTTCCCAGCAACAAACACTTACTTCAAAAAATTAAAATGTACCCGGAAAATAATAATAATCACAATTGACGGCCGCAATGAAAACGAAAACGGACGCTTTGAGTGGGCGTATGAACTAAGGGACGGTCTTCTGCATTGCTATGAGAGCAGTAAGCCCGACCGAAGAGGATACATGGCGAGAATTCATGCTCTGTGGTTTGAAATACACCCAGAGCATGCTGCTGAGCATCTCATCTTCGGGTTCAAGAATATGTCAGAACCCCTCATCAGCCAGTTGACGAAGTGGTAAAAGTGACAGATAAGCCTAGTGTAGATCTGGCTGTAGAGGAAGCCCGAGTCATACCACCAACGAAAGGCATCAGAACCCGCAGGAAGCTTCGTAACACCAAGCCCCTGAAGCCACAACAACTGGCACGGCTGGAAACTGACATTTGGCAGATCAACTCTGCCGTGTATTACTCCGCTCTGACTCTGTACCGAGCAGAAAGGAGGGATAACACCCCTCTAATTGGGAGGCATGAGCGACGCATTCAGCTGATATCACGTGGGCGAGACAACACGCGTCAAGTATCCATTGTGTGGCGGACTACGTGGCGGCCAATAGGCTGGTGGCTGCAAAAAAGTCACTAGTGAGGCGGAAGAGAAGCATCCCGAAGAAAATGAAGTTCCGTGATGAACCTTCCAGCCTATTCAAAGAGTCTCCACGTATTGTGGATAACCCGCCGGCGGCTGATCGGGAGGAAACCTTCTGGAAAAACATATATTATGAGTTTCCGCAACCACTCAACGTAGATACTCCAGTCCTAGCACAGTTTGGAGATTCCTGCAGGAAACTTCGTCAGCCTGAGCTCAAACGCATGTTGTTGAATGTTTACCCGCATCTTATACTTTCCGCAAAACATTTTTTATATGAACGAATATATGAGCAGAGAAGGGCGTCGCTAGGTGCGAGGAAAACCTGCTGATCGACAGATGTATCACGCAGGAATGCATGTAGTATAAGTGTAATCTTTCAATGGCCTGGATTGCAAGGCACTTTTTGATACAACTTCGCATGAGCTTATCATGCATTTGCTCAGATGCCTTGCGATAACCGATAATAGTGGGTTGCATTGAACATCTGATCGAATCAGAGTCAAAAAAGAGTGGGTTATCTTCAGGAGGGGCATGTTTCAGGGAGACTCCCTTAGCCGTTTCCTCTCCTCCGTTGAAAACCCGCGGATGCAACTGCGGCATCTCTAGCAACCGTAGGCATCTTTCCCTCTGGGGAAAAGATCTTCATCGGTCCTTAAGGGTGGTGCAAGTGTACACGCATGCTATCGGAATGGAGATTGGGATCGACAAAAAAGACGATGCGAGGAATACGGAGAGTACGTTCAACCCGTAGACGGAAGCATCCTGCACCATCTGGATGCCGGAGAGATGTGTACTTACCTAGGGGTGAAACAACGCCATACCCAAGAGGTAACAACTGTCAACAACTCTTTTCTCGGCAAGTATCAGCATAAACTCCGACAGATCTGCTCATCAGAACTGTCGGGGAAGAACAAAGTTGCTGCAACCAATATGCTTGCCGTTACGATTCTAATTTACTCCTTTGGAGTAATGAAATGGACTCAGGAAGAGGTGTGACAATTTGACGTAAAAACTCACAAAATGATGCATCTTCATAGGAGCTTGCATCCTAAATCGTCTGTTCAACGGTTATACTACCCCAGACAATGGCGAGGCCGTGGACTTTTGAGCTTGTAGTGTCTACCAGATGGAGACAATCCTATTGTATAGGAAAATTTGCGAAAGGCTGGATTATTTATATAATCAGATTTTGTTTTGAAATGTATTGCCTTTCGTCAAGCACTCTCAGTTTCACATGAGAAATATTTAAATATTTTTCATGATGAAAATTTGAAGTAATAAGGAGTTCAGTTCCCTTTCCCTGCTCAGTATGCTATCATGAAAAAGCAGGAAGTGTAGTATTTCTTCTCAAGGCAGCAACCCGTGCAGCCGATGAATTCGGTTTCGTATTCGACACTGAGCGGACGAACCCAAACTCTGTCTCCCAGTTAGATTCCGTTCAGCAAAGAGCCCACGTCAAAGCTGCGGAAAGTGAGAGAATCCCACAGCTACATAAGGATAAGCCAATCATACTCAGGTCTCCTTCAAAAACATTGAAGACCTTGGCTTATCCAGAGAACTGACCTTCACATTCAAAAAGACTATGCGAGGAATACGGAGAGGACGTTAAGTTCGTAGACGAAAGCATCCTACATCATCTGAATACCGAAGAGTTGTATACGTACACACAAGAGGTAACAATTGTCTAAAGCTTCAAGGTCAAGTGGGTTAAAGTCGTAAACCAAGGAATTCACAATGGCCTGCCAGGATGGTGTCTTTAACACCCTCGTCTGCCGTAGTCGCGTGATGGGTATAGAAGTCCCTGACTAGATGCACAGCGTGTCGTGGAGCAGCTGAGACCAAAATGCATTTGCTGTCAGCCCTTCAGCTCATGCGGTCTCAGCCTATATCCACAGGCATAACGTGGCTCTACGTACTACCATCTACGATACTCGTAGGGTATTGCCTTATGGTCCGGGGGATACTGAGTCCGTTGTGGAGAATGAGAAGGGCCGAATCTATACTCATTCCCCACCCTCTGGCAAATACAAGGCAATAAGTCTGATGTAGTCCTTTTCGACCAAAAGGGCGATTTGCATCATAGAGTTTTCGGGTCAGGGTGAAACGAACATCATCCGAAAAGAAGAGAAAAACCGGATGAAACATCAGAATTCACTCTTTGTACTCCGCAGGCTTTACCCAAACCATTCTGTTGAAATATAAGTTTTGATCATTGGGGTACTTGATGAAATGATGGACAACTGCACAGAGAAAAATAATAATACTCCCTCATTAACACTCATAGAGTGTACACAAAGGGGTAACCTGTGCGTATGAAGAACGGCTGTTATTATTGTTTGCCGTGGCGCTTCGGGGCGACTCACTGATTTTGGTGGCGTATCCAGTTTCCGGCTGTAGGAAGACCCGGAAAACCTCCAGCACCACCCGGGTAGTCGGTGCGAACTCCAAGCAAGCACCAGACGTCGAGATTGGCATCTAGACAAATTACGTTGCCTATCGACTCTGACCAAATCGAAATATATTTTCTCATTTTAAGGATTCGAACCTGGCCAAATGCAAGCGGAAGTTTCTAAGGCTGGCATCTAACTGCCTTGCTATATCGAAAACTCGTATGAAACAAACTGTATGAGACTTCAAAATATTGAGTAAGACCATCTAGTAATAATTTATTTTATGTCACTGTGTATTATCATCATTCACTAGAAACTTGGGAATAATTGACGTTTTGAATCGCCGTACATTTTCTGTTGCACTTTATACAATTTGTTCAAGATCGACTGACAAAACATTCTTAAAAATCAATTTTCTTGAAATCCATTGTGTTCTAATTATGTTGGTCTTTCTTTAAGACATACGAGCAACAAAAACACAGAGATCGCATGCAATTTTCCACAGGCTACTACATAACCCACCGCCGAGTCAATCGGTCAAAGTCAGACATTGTCGACAGCAAATGATAGATGAATGTAATTAAATAAGTGACCAATCATATTCTCGCTTTATTTCTGATACCAGCACCATTTCCATCAAAGTCAACTTCTAATACCAGAGGCGTATCACGATTTAATTTCATTTACTTGTATCCATCGTGAATAGGTGAGGGAGCATGTGTTGAAACAGCAAGAATAATTAATCAGCGATTACAATTGATTTGGTCTTCCATAAATATACAGGCATTCCAACAAACGAATTACTGTCGATGACAAGGTACATAGAAAATATTCAGTAAATAATAGCAGAAATCATGATTTAATGAAATTTGATTGGATGTTTTCGATCATCTCCGCAAATGAATGCATGGGATTTTCATATTACAACATATATTTTCCATTATCGACTATACCCCCATGTATTCAACATATCCTGAAAGACGTAGAAAATGGTCTATTATTACTGTGGGATTAGATCGTCAGCATATGCTTGCAGATCGATTTTCCAGTAAGTCATTCAGTAATAGTGATAACAGCATAGGAGAGAGAACCCCCCGCGCTGTTACCGCCAAAGGCTGTTCCTATAGAAAAATCTCCAAGTAGCATAGGCTACTCAGATGACGTTGAGATGACGTTAAATTTAGTTTTAGAATGTGTGCTTCTGAAAATCTCGACTTCCGTATGTTTGAAAATTAAAAACATTAGTAAAGCCTTATCATCTTCTCATCTTCAAACGTCAAGGAAACAAGGAATAAAGATCGATGTGATGTGAACTAACCAATATATTTTTTAAAGTAAAGCTAATTAATTTTCTGGTAATATAATAATAATACACTTCATTTATTCACCATACATTATCTCAGGCATTTACTATAATGTTATATTAATTGAAGGTTAATAAAAATAGACAGATAGATATATAATATTAATAATTCTCTCTCATAAACACTCATAGAATGTACCCAAAGCATAGCCTGTGCGGGTGGAGGACAGCTATTATAATTTTTTGCCGTGGCGCTCCGGGTTGTCTTACTGATGTTCTTGGTGGTGTATTTATCAACTTTTTAGCTTTAGAAAACCCCGGAAAACTTACAGCACCACCCCGGGTAGTCGGTGCGCACTTCAAGCTAGCACTAGACAACTCACATCATACTTGCTCTACACCGAGGCATTGAGCCACCTGAAGAAACTCATGTACTGAGAGAAAAGTTCCTCGCGTACCGGAGCCTCAAACGTCTGTCTGATGTGAGCCGTTCCACTGGTCTACTGATCTTAGATAGATTTTATATGACCAAGTTATAAAAAATTTTTTGGCAAGTCATTCAGATATTCATATGCAAACATTGTTTAAAAATATTTGAAGTGGTAAAATAGTGAGTGTACAAATAACAGTCACAAGATAAAAATAAATAAATGAATAAATAACATCAATTCATTCATAGCAGTATCACAATCACCTTAAGGATCATTATTGAGACATAAATTGATTAATGTATGTTTTTTTAATTATGATTTGAAATAGTTTAGGTTAAGAGTCCTGTATTCTTGGGGTAGGCAGTTGTATAGTTTGACATCCAACGAGTTTTTTTGTGACTTGTTTAGTTTGAGACGCGAAGGTCTCATGTGATTCGCTCCATAGTCTGATGATTATGAAAATCAGAGTGAGCGAAAAATGCTCGTTTGTTCTTATGTATCTCCAACACTGTGATATATATTGATAGAAGAGGAATAGAGGCATAATAGATAAATCTCTGAAAAAAAAATTGACAATGATCTCTATAATCAGCACTAGTGATAACTCAAACGTCTCTTCTGCATTTTGAAAACCCTACTAGCATGAGCATGTGTTACCCCTTACAAGAATGCTGTAATTTATATGGGAGTAAAAAATGAAAAGTAACATGTTCGAACTCTATTGGAGCATATATTATGGTTCTTCATGTTACGCAACAAATATATCGACTTGATAATTTAGGCCATAACTGATGTACATGAGACGACCAAGACAGTCTGTCATATATAACCACCCCAAGAAGTTTAATACACTTTTCATTTGCTGCATATTAATAAAAAAACGAGTTCCTGGATTTTATCGCTGTACTGTTTGAGGTTGTTGGCACTGAACCAATTTGGTGTACAATTGATAGAATCTGCCATTGTGGTGTAGAGACTTTCTACATCCGAAGCAGTTTTTTAATGGAGTTGTATCACCAGCATAAGCCACACATTTATTGGGAATTGAAAACTGGAAGAGATCGTTCACATGAATTATGAATAATGGAGGCCCCAGAACGGATCCCTGAGGTACTGAAATGTTCTGGAAGTCAGAATGTGTTTCATTTATACATACTGCTTGTTTCCTGTTACATAAGTATGACTGCATCAGGTCGAGTGGTATGTCTTTTACACCATAATAGCGCAACTTTTCAATATAAGTAGTCGAAGGCTCTCGAGAGATCACATAAAGTGATACCAACATCCATGCTTTCTTCCCTTCGACAATATAATTAACGATTTTGATGATAGCCTGGGTTGTATTGTATCTTCTTCTGAACCCAAACTGATGGCAATTTAAGATATTTATTATATTCGAAGTATTTCGAATGCCTTTGCTTCAATATTATTGAAAAGAAATCAAAGTATCGAAATTATACAAGATATAGGTCGATAGTTTGCCACATGTGATATGTCCCCTTTTTCAAATATTGGTACTAGGTTTAGGTTAGGTTTAGGTTTGAACGTGAGTGGGTCCATATCAGGCCCTCCACTGCGGCCAATGGTCTATTGTGGCTCACCCTATGGTTATATTTCTCCCAGTATATCCAATCTCTTAACGAAATTGAGGAGTACGTTGGGAGAACAATTTACCAGGTTCTCTGGCCTTACTGTTGTATTGCCAAATGTTGAAAATCTGGTTCTGGCCGCTGCGGGGCATGTACATGAAATGTGCTTAGCCGTTTCATCCTCCTCCATGCATAGGCGGCACTCTGCATCTTGTGCAAGTCCGATTTTATGCATGTGGTGTTTGAGTTTGCAGTGGCCAGTGAGCAAACCTACTATAACTCTGAGATGTGCTCTATTGAGTTCTAACAGCTTGTCAGAGTCCTGTTTTTTCCTTGTGCAAGCAATAAATGCTTTGGAATGGGCTAGGCCCGGTAGACTACGCCAGTACTCGAGTCTTTTGAATATTGGTATTACTTTAGTGATCTTCAAGATGTCAGGAAATTCTCTCTTCGAAATGCAAGCGTCTAAAAAAATTACTAACGGGGATCATCAGGTTCAGAGTGTGTTTCAGAAGTTCGCCGTTCACCCCATATACATCAGTAGGTACAACTTGAAATTCTCAAGTTGCATACAGCTTCAACAACCTCAAAATTTGTAACCGGCTCCATGAAGACCAGGGTAATAAAATCCTGTGGATCAGAGAACTGACTTTGGATGGTCCTTATCAAATTGTGGAAAAATAAGCATTGAAAGAATTGGCTGGTATAGAATGATTGGACTTTTTTTCGAATTATTTCTTTCAAAACCGACTGAAGTCACCAAAGTAATCTGTTATGCTGTAAAGCACATATCACTAAATTTTCCACATAAGTTTATTTTTTATTTTACATGAATTGTTGGAATAGAAAATAAAAAATTTCTAGCTTCTGTTTGGAAGTTTAAAAAGTAATAAGTAATCCCGCGCTGACAGGTGATTGGTGTGAAAATTGAAAGGTAACCAGAGATCAACCACACCTTGTGACTTGCTGCTTTGTCATTACGACCAAAATACAAAAACTGATCATTTACGAATGCTGAATCCCGGTAAAATATAAAATGGTGTCGTCAGTTATCTTGGGTTTATTCATTTATAATATTATCGATCGCAGTAGGAATAAGAAATGTCAAATGTTCTCTGAATGTAAGTAACTAACTCCATGAAATTGGGAAGTGTGCCTTTGCTGAGAGATCTGGAAAGTGTATGCGATTACAAGATGTTTGTATGAAATAAGTTAGTATTCAGGTTGTAACATGTTTCTTTACAAAGTCACATAGTACTGGTTTAATTCCTCTCATTTTATTTAAATTATTATAAAGAGGGAATAAGTTCATCATCGTTGAATTATCTCTCTATATCTAGGAACACAAAACATTTACCTCCCTGGTGTACCAAAGCGTTACTTATTTCTAAGACAAAGTTGTTGAGGGCAAGTTCTGACGAAAGAAAGGACGTCAGACTGATGGGGTTTGGGCGTGGGTTTTCCAGGCCGATCAGTGAGATGGTATACATATAATTCCATACTGAACTGTCTGAAAAGAGTCTCATGAAGACAGACCCATTTGTACTAGACCTGTGGAGATATGCCGTCTTCGTTTGGCGATTTGAATGTGGACTTATGTGTAAGGTCGTTTGATCCGGCCTATATTTGCGAATGGAGGTTGATTATCCAGGATCAGCTGCCTGGAAAGTGGTTTTCAGCTAACTGCTCTAATGTTTCATCTCTGGAGGCAGTGAAGGTCCAGCTCCTGCATCGGTTCTCTGTATAAAATTCAGATGAAGTGTCATTTTGTACTATTGATGGTACGTTGCCTGTTTTGAGGCGAGAGCTCTTGAGCAGTTGTTGCTGAACCAGCATTCATCAAAAGATGTTCTTCCCAAATTTTATGATTCAGGTCATCTGATTTGTTGAGGGAGATAAACAAAAATGTTTCCAATGAATGAATGTTTCAAGAGTTCATGAGATGTACATCTTGATATATACATGGCGGTTGTTGTAGGTGTTGCAGACCAAAATTGTATTTTTTGAATGTAAAGCCCGGTGTATCATCAAATTTTCAGATTCTGAGATGTACTTTGATGCTAGATTAAATTGGCTCAGAAAGAGCCGCGACAACTCGACATAAAAACTCGCAAAATGACTCATCTCCATAGGAGCTTGCATCCTAAGTCATCTGTTTCATCAGACAACGGGGAAACCAAGGACTTTTGAGCATAACTGGATAGAAATTATATAGTCATCAGGATTTCAGGTCCCCTTTTCTGCTTTATACGAGAAAATGGAGGAATTGGAGCCTTTCTTTTCAACGCAGCAACCCCTGCAGCCCATGAACTCGGAATCGTATTCGAGGCTGAACGGCCAAAGCTACATAACAAAACTGACCTCTGCAGTTTTCAGGTCATGTGGGCTGATGTCAGAAACAGAGGCATTCATAATGGGCTGCCAAGATGGTGTCTTCAACATCCTCGTCTATCGTAGCCGCGTGATAGATATAGAGGATCCTGACACTAGATGCAGAGCGTGTCGTGAGGCAGCTGAGACCATAATGCATTTGCTGTCAGCCTGTCCTGATTAAGCGGTCTAAGCCTACATCCACAGGCATAACGGGGCGCTGTCAATTATATACTACCATCTACGACACCCGTACGATATAGATGAGACACCGATGTTGCCCCATGCTCCGGGGAATATAGAGTCTGTTTTGGAGAATGAGAAGTGCAGAATCTATTGGAGCTACTCATTCTCCACCCTAAGACATGTACAAGACAATAATCCTGAAGTAATCTTCCTCGACCAACAGTCTTTGACGATTTACGTCGTCGAGTTTTCGGCCCCTGGCCAAACAAACATCTTCTGAGAAGAGGAGGAAAAACGGACTGAATATCGAGATCTACTCTTTGAGTTTCGTAATCTTTACCCACACCGTTTTGTTCAAATGGTGGTTCTGATAATAGGAGTCTTTGCTGGAATGACGGACACACTCTGGATAAAACACTTATTTCCGCAGAGTAGTTAGAGTAGACCAACAGTTTTCCCATTTAGGTATCTGACTCTACAGCTGGGTAATTTTCGAAATTCCTTTCACGATTCATCTAAATTTCTGTTCCAACATTTCGGTTACGCAATTTGTTGGTATTCAGCCATTGTTTCTACTTGATAGCGCCTGCTCATTGGAAGTAGTTCTTCATGGAGGTTGTATGTCCTTTTCTGCTCGTGCTTTCGTATGTCTCGATATTGAACTACTGGCCTGGGACCTATTTCAAAGCTGAATTGAATATGTAAGTGATCCGAATACGATGCTTCAGAAGATGCCATCTAGTCGGATATCTTGCTGTTCAGAAATTGTCAATTGTGATGTTACTTGGGATTGGACGTATGTTTGGAATCGAATATTTTTTGTTCAAATAAATGAGTATAAAAACAAAAATGAAACTAACAATATTTATCTTCACATGTTCAGAAAATCATCACTAGAAATATTGATTTTCAGTAAGTGGTAGGTACACCACTGACGGATTGAAACCCCAATTCAATCAAAGTCAAGTTACCTACTACCCACCGCTAATTTAGTAGGCGGCGAAATTATTTTCCACAATATTTAATTAATTCTCGTTGTTTATTCCATTACAAAGTTGGGACGGTTTTTTTTGCAGTCACGCATGCTAAATGTACACTGGTGTGTTTTTCACGAAAACGACAATCAGATTACGAATAGTTTTGGCAATGGATAATTAGCGAAACGGCATGAAGTTGTAGTGGTAGTTAAGCGTTCAAAAAGAAATGTGACGATGTAAAATAGGTTATTTATTACATGGAGATGGAAGGGGTGAATTTTTAAATGAACTTGTGAACAAATAAAGAGCGTGTAGGTATAATGTTATGAAAATTACGACAACAGAGAGGGACGGAAAACAATAAGTATGTGTATATATTATTTTTGAATTTAACTCTTTATGTCAATTTGTAATACGATGCTATGGGCAAACAAAGTTATATCAAAATTGTTCTGAGCAAAAAGGTGCAATGTCTTCAAGAAGTCCAATTTAATTCATTCATCATTTTTCAATTTAAAGACTTACCTTTTGGAAATTCAGTGTACAATAAACTTAGGATTCATTTCTTTCGAAATCCACAAACTTAAAATTTCACTAGATTTCAGAAAACATTGGGATGAAAAGTATCGATTGAATTATCAGGGCACAATTAGTTCGGTAAGAAGGTAAAAAATATATATTTTCATACCAATGTATTTAAAGGAACCTACTAGGAATTTCTGCAACTGACTGAACTGTTCAGAAACGACAAAACCAAAGTGAGTGATTGGAATATGCCCATGGGAAAGAGTAAGTGGACCTTCCCAGTTGCATTACCTCGCAGGAGTCACCATTGATGTTGAACCTTGGGAATTATATCCATGGAAAAGTCCAAATTACAGAAGGGATAATCATTGAGTTTATGAATCACGGAGAAATCATTCACATGCTAGCTTTCTTTTAACAAATTTTACAAAAAGTACTAACAATGAAAGCTAGGAGGAACTTACTGGAAAATAATATCATTCAAAAAAAGAAGAAGAATAACTTTTGGGTAATCCACTGTAGTTGAATCACAAATACTTTTTCACAGGTGAACGACATTCTTTCATGAACAATTTATTCATAACCTAAACCCATAGCATAGACTACAGTGCTCAAAAATAGAAACAGGACACCTTGAAATTTCGTTTCAACTTGAGCAGTTGGTACTTTTGATTGCCTGTACCGATTTGAATGTTCTTTGCAGATAATGAAAGTGCGTTTCATTGGCTTTTGACTGTTCGAATTTTGTCTATTGTCACCCTCGCAAAAATTACAGGGTGATATATTGGTTTGTGCAAATTCGACTAAAAATTATTCAACTCCCGTTTACGACAAAAATTTTTTTCTGAAAAAAAAAATCAATAGGTGCACTTAGAAATATCGATGTTTTAAGAAAACATATCATTTTACACCTTACCAATTACAAACAATTTCAGCTCTTTCATTTCTGAACCGATTTGAACATACTTCATATATTCTAGAGATTTTTCTGATTGGTGTTCATTTTATCGATATTCTGAAAAAACCTACAACAACTGTAAATTCCTCAAAAAATCATCCAATCTCTTTGACTCTCAAGAAATACAAATATTCTCACTTGTTTTGTGAATATTTTTTTTTTGGTTGATTGATTTTTATTTACAGATTATTATTATTATCATTTATTTGGTTTCCAAATAGAAGGATGTCACCATTTATTGAAATTGTAACAAACTTTATCAGTGCAACATGAACACAATCATATAAATAAAATATGCATCCAACTAAATCAATGTTTTGTGGGTCCTCCACGAACCCGCATCACTTCTGCAAGTCTTCTGGGCATGCTCATTATTAGATCATTAGTAATATCCTAGGGTATAGCGTCCTATTCATTCATAACAGCATTTACCAATTCGCCAACATTCAAAAACTCACCTTCTCTTTCTTTGAGTCTGAGTTTTATTTGGCTCCAAACATGTTCGATGGGACTCATGTCTGGAGACACAGCAGGCCAACAAATTCTGTCAGTATTGTGCTCCCTCACAAGTGAATATGCCTCGAAGTTGTGATAGTAGGGAGACTGAGAGAGAGGGGTTTTTCTGTTTCGAAATATTGCGGATATTTTGGATAAGTCCAAGAGCTCCGTTCAAAGAGCAATAGGTCTCCTTGAAAATTATGGGCACCTTAATTACCGACATGGCGGACGAGTGAGAAAAACTACTGGTAGACAAGACAACTTTATTTCGATATCCGCAAGAAGAAGATGTATCATAACTGCCAGCCAGTTGAATAATTCTTTGAGAGCTGCTATTGGCGTGAATGTGAACTGAACAAACTGTAAGGAATCGGCTACACAAGAATAATTTACGTGCTAGAAGACGGGAAGCCTGTTGTTTGTTGAGAGACCGACACAGAGTTGCAAGACGACGATGAGCAGGAAATCATAGCAGAGTGGTGTAAATGTATGTTCACGGATGAAAGTAAGTTTGATTTATACAGGTCAGATGGAAGAATATTGGTGTGGAGAGGTAGGAATGTAAGGTTTATTGAAGACTTGAAGACAATATGGAAGCGGGGGTAGCATTTGGGGGGTGGAAGTGTGACTGTCTGGGGTGGGATCATGTTCAATAGAAAAACTGATTTATTCAAATTGATAGGTGAAAGTATGAATGCTGAACGGTACAGAGATAGGTGTGTAAGAGATATTGTGGTTCCTCATGCTCAAAATATCTCAATTTTCTGTTAGTTGACAACGCTCGACCCCATCGTGCCGGAATCGTAAATGACGCTTTGAGGGAGCACAATATTGATAGAATTTATTGGACCGCAGCATCTCCAGACATGAATCCCATCAAAGATGTTTGGAACAGAATGAAACTGAGGCTGAAAGAAAGAGGTGAGTTTTTGAATGTTCAGGAACTAATGAGATTTGTTTCAATTTCAATGAATGGTGACATCTAATCCTCTTTGGAAACCAATGATATAATAATAATAATAATCAATGAAAATTAAACCGAAAAAATATTCACAAAATAAGTGAGAATATGTATCTCCTGGGAGTCAAAGAGATTGGATGTTTTTTTGTGAAATTTACAGTTGTTATAACACCCTGTAGGTTTGTCAGGATATCGATGTAATAAACACCAATCGAAAAAGTCTCCAGAATTTTTGAAGTATGTTCAAATCGGTTCAAAAATTTAAGAGCTGAAATTGTTTGTAATTGGTAAGGTATAAAATGCCATGTTTTCTTAAAACATCGATATTTCTGATTCCAGTGCAGCTTTTCCATTTTTTATCTGAGAATATCATGAGAATGCATGAGATTTCATGTTCGAATAGTTGGGAATGAAAAAAAAATGTTTGGCGTAAACGGGGGTTGAATGATATTTTGTCGAATTTGCACAAACCAATATATCACCCTGTAACTATTTCGATGGTGACAACAGGCAAGGTTTGACCCAAACAGTCAAAAACCAATGAAACGGACTCTCATTATATGCAAAGAACCTTCAAATTGGTTCAGGCAATCAAAAGTAACAATTCCTCAAGTTCGAACAAAATTTCTAGGTGTCCCGTTTCTATTACATTTTAACATTTTTAACATTTTAAGGTAGATAATAGTAATTTCAGTAATCAAAATTAGTTTTCTGATAGAACAGGTGATTTAGAAACCATTTTATTTGAAATTTTCTTGTTTTGCCGCATTACTAAACATTCAAATTTGATGTAATGAAAAGTAAAATGATATTTGAACAAATAAATATATTCAAGTTATGAATTTGCAAACATTTTTTTTACATCATACCTTTTGACATCAAGAGGAGGACCAAATCAGCAATATTTCTGAGAGCGAGCCATATTTTTTTGGACCCAACTGAACTAGAAAATAAAAAGATAAAAGAATAAAGGTAAAGAGTAAAAAATTCTCTGAGGCCAGACATTCATTTTATTCAAATTATATGCAAATTCCAAGATATCAAATCATAACAAAATTAACTATTAATTATAACTAAATAACTAATTCATATTAATATACCGGGTGGCTACGGAAGTATTGCCTACGGAATATCTCAGTTATTGTATGAAGTAGGTTTGTGAAATTTGGAGCGTCGATATGACATAAGAGCTAGAATTTGAGCATATTGACATGTCGAAGTTAACTTCCGGTCTGATCGGAAGTAACATCAACTTTCTTATTTTCAATGGAAACCCTATTTTTTTTTCTCTTCGCTTTATTCAGCATTCAATTCCCTTTCTAATGACATATCACAAGTTGGTATCTAACCAGAAACTAGATCAGAAAAAAATTATTATTGAAATTCACCGAGTAGGCCGTGGAAGCAAAATGAATGCCAAAAATTGAAAAGTTGGCTATGGAAACCATACGTCACTTGATACCAGTTGCTACTATTGTGATATTTTATTTTCATTCGTCGGCGTTATAAAAAGCCGCCAAAAAAGATATTGGAAAAATTGGGAAAAAACAATACTCTGTAGGTCCATAACTTAAATAGGAACATACAACTTTTTCTTGCCTGTACTATTCAGCATAACCATTCCTTTCTAATAATATAATAGAAAGTAATTTTTTGAAATGAAATACCAAAAAATACAATTATTATCATTCAAATAACAAAAAAAAAAGATTTATCGAAAAAAAAAAACATTCAAATTGATAGGATTAAAGATAAAATAAATTCAAAACAAATGTTCGAAATGCATTCCCTCAGCGTCAATACATTTATTGACTCTGGTGATATTTTCATGAAAAACGTTTCTCAACATTTGGGGCGTGATATCTTGGAAAGCTCTACGAATTTTTACTTCTAGCTCATGTAGAGTTGTAGGCTGTGTGGAATACACACTATTTTTAAGATGCCCCCATAGAAAAAAGTCGCAAGGAGTAAGATCAGGTGACCTTGGTGGCCACCTGACTGGACCATGGGTTGTTATAAGTCTCTCTTGAAAGCGATTTTGAAGATAATTTCTCGCTATTCTTGAATTATGCGGAGGGGCGCCATCTTGCTGGAAGTACATTCTATCAGTTATTACCGCTGGTAGGTTGTTAATGAATTCCGAAATTTCATTCGTTAAAAAATTAAAGTATCTCTCTCCGGTTAGTTGGCCTTGAAAAAGAATAGGGCCAACAATATGAGTTCCAACTATTCCTGCCCAAACATTCACACCAAATCTCTCCTGGAAGCCACCTTGTCGAAACCGGTGCTCGTTTTCTATCGCCCAGTACCTGAAACAAAAGACCGTTCACACTTTTAGCACTTTACACTTCGACTATCGACAATAATCCAAATAAAGTACAGTACCTACCTTGTATTATTCCTGTTAAATAATCCATTGTTGGTAAATCTTGACTCGTCCGTAAACAAGATATAATAGTTAAATAGGTGATTCTCAGCATTTTGTCGAAGAAACCAATTACAATATTCCAGGCGCCTTTCACCGTCATTTTCATACAAATGTTGATGCAACTGATACTTGAAGGATTTAAATCGATGTTTTTTCAAAATTTTCCTAGCAGAGTAATTCGGCGCCAATCTGCCTTGAGGAAATTTTGCTATCATATTGTACTAAAGCTAATACATTAATTTCAGTTTCCTCATTAATAACAAATGCTTCTTGGTCTTCGTGAACATCAGGCTCAGTTCTTAATATTTCTTAAAGCCTCTGGAAATACCTTCTTGACGGTTTCTGCCTCCCTGGATATCGCTCTAAATACAATCGTTCAGCGGCATAAGAATTTTTTAAACATTCACCATAAATGAGAAGCATGTCAATTTGTTCGGTTCGTGAATAACGGGGCATTTTTTGAATATTCCACTAACTGATTTCGATTTCCAAACCCTTTTAAAATGGCAGAATCAAAAACACTACTTCGAACGTCAAAATAATATGGATAGCAGCGTTCGTGAGAGCTCTCGTTTCTTTTTTGTTTCATTCCAAAAAACATCTTTATCAGCCTACTTGTTAATATTTTGGTTCGAATGTTTATTGCAATGGAATGATTATTCTGAATAGCACAAACATCGTCCATAGCTAGATATTAGAATATCTATGGACGATGGCACAGACCAATTACGGTTATGTTCCTATTTAACCTAGAACCTACAGGATATAATTTATCATTCCACATTATTTTTAATGTTATTTTTGCGTATGGCGATAATCTGTTTTGTTAGTTGAAGAATAATAATTGGATTTTTTGGTATTTCATTTCAAAAAATTACTTTTTATTATATCATTAGAAAGGAATGGTTATGCTGAATACTACAGGCAAGAAAAAGTTGAATGTTCCTATTTAAATTATGGACCTACAGAGTATTGTTTTTTTCCCAATTTTTCCAATATTTTTTTTGGCGGCTTTTTATAACGCCGACGAATGAAAATAAAATATCACAGTAGTAGCAACTGTTATCAAGTGACGTATGGTTTCCATAGCCAACTTTTCAATTTTTAGCTTTCATTTTGCTTCCACGGCCTACTCGGTGAATTTCAATAATAATTTTTTTCTGATCTATTTTCTGGTTAGATACCAACTTGTGATATGTCATTAGAAAGGGAATTGAATGCTGAATAAAGCGAAAAGAAAAAAAAAATTGGGTTTCCATTTAAAATAAGAAAGTTGATGTTACTTCCGGTCAGACCGGAAAGTAACTTCGACATGTCAATATTCTCAAATTCTAGCTATTATGTCATTATATCGACGCTCCAAATTTCACAAACCTACTTCATACAATAACTGAGATATTCCGTAGGCAATACTTCCGTAGCCACCCGGTATATTCATACAGGGCTATTCAGATTCGAATTCGAGTCTATGCATTGGGATGTTGGTAAGGGTGAGAGATCGAAGGGTGGTTAAATTGTAGCAAAGGGGGTAGTTCAGAGGTCAATAATACGCATCAAAAAAAATGTTCAATTTTGGAGTTACACTGGAAAAATCGAAAACTTGGAAACTCTTCTCCCGTTATATGTTCTCATTTTGTGAATACTTTCCAAAAATTTTGGAAATTTCAAATACTTACTATTTCCAATAAAATTATAATTATCTTTTATTCCATTACAGAATAGAAAAATATCAGTAAGAAGTAAACAAGTAAACAATCTTAACTGTGATGAAATCAAAATAATTTGATATTTCACTTCAAAATTTGGTTTTGGTTCAAAATTTCGAAATCACTCACGGTAATTCAGATGATATTTCGGCACCTGTTTTAGGACTGATGATAGGTGAAAACTTTGAAATATGTTATACTATTTAATACTTGAAAACAATTAAAACTTGTTATGGAGTCTTCCTGGAGGAACATTGCAAAAGTATATATGAAACTGAGGTCGACATAAATTTTACCTTTTTGCTCATGCAGTACACTATGGTGTACCAACATTCAAAATCATCTTATGCAGGTATGTGTTACTTTTTCACTAGTTTGCATGCAGTTCCCTTTATTTACCACAGATAATAAATAATAGACAGGATAGTTTTTTAACAAGCTTCTGAATTTTTTCTGTTAGTAATGTGGTCACTTTGCACCTATTCTGAGAAATGTTACATCTATAATAGATATTGGTTTCATTTGAAAACATCAAGGAATGATGTACACTCTAGTGGATACTGTAAACGAAGAGTCATAGGAAAAAATGTATACCGTCTATCTAAAAATCGTGTGATTTTGAAGAAATATGAATGGAAAATAACACATCAAGGAATCATTGATGGCCTTTTAGATATTAGATAGAGGATGGTTGGAATGTTAGCAGCAAGTCTAATCTAATACCAATGCTGAAGCAATGAAACACTTCAGAACATATGGGTAGGATAGTTCATTTTGGCTGGTCAGATGAATGAAAAAAGGAATACTCAGTTCCACGCAGGGTTCTCAACCTACGTCACCGAGTGCACCTAGGAAAAAAATAACTGCAAACAGACCAGTTCCAGAAGTTCGTTTCTATGATATTGTACACTCTTCTAAGTGAGTTTCGCTTCTAGATATGTTTCCTAACTGCAGAAGCCGAACATATATCACTTACAGTTAGTTCCTTTGATCGTTTAATATAATCTGATATAAAATAAAAACGAATAATGTATCTTTTCTGGTATACCCCTATATTCATGATGTACACTGAAGAGTACATCCTATAACAGGAAAATCTACACTACAATTCTTGAATTAATTCTCACTGCTCATATCCCAAAAATCAGATTTTTTACAATTTAAAATGAAAATTTATGAGCAAAAGCTTTGAATGAAATAAATTGTATTGAATCTAAAATATCTTGGAATCCACATTAACAGTGTGCTATAATGTCACCTATTTCATGAATATTGTGAATATTAATTTGCTTTTTTTATACATTGATAGCAAAAAGATCCCATTAAAAAGATTCAATAAAAGAGGACAGATATTGTTTCTAGCATCAAATGATTGCAAATCAATTTATCTTCGCAGCGAGCCTTCACACACTCGAAGAATGTCCAATCTGGCAGACTAATTAATAAATCAATTTGGTAACGTTCTAATCCTTATCCCAGGATGAGATCCTCGATGTCCTTGATGTAATTTCCGTTCTAAAGGATATACGGCGCGATAACCAATTAATTACCTAATCTTATCCTATATCAACCCTTTAGGTGTAGGGCTGATACAAGTCTGCTCGGACCGGCGTCATATATCAGAATGACGCTGGACGATGAACGAGACGCTGGACGACTTCGATGGCGACGGATGCAGTGGCGTAGAAACGGTATTGTGGGTGCGTCCATTCATTACTGATATTTTTATATCATGACAGATGGTATGATATAATTCTTGCAGATTCTATTTGAGAGTCCTTTTGAATTCAGCGCCAACGTTTTAGTCTTTGGCATTTCGATTGTTAATTGTATCGACTTCAATATGAAACATTTTATACAAATGCACAACACTATTTGATGGAAGAGGAAGATCATCGCGTAATTAGGATTTATTGATCCAATTTCAAGAAGAAAACTTGGTTTGATGCTACTGGGACATTTTTGAATAACACTGGTTCAACTCTTATACCAGGTTGACATAGGAGACGTTTTGCAACCAGAAGTTGTTTTATTTGAAGATATTCTAATTTCAAATAGGTACACAAAAGGTACGCAATAATGATAGCACTTCCTTGGCACCTATCGACACATTTTTTCAAACTGTTTTACCGAATATTATTTTTCTATTGGCACACTATATATTTCTCATTTTCTTTAAAATTCTCTTTCCAACCATGTATCACAACTTGGCAATCATTTCTTAATTAATAGTTATTGAATTGTAAGTATTTTATTGATTATTTTTTGACAATTCTTGCAACCAATCGAAACAGTCAATTCAAAGCATTCTTGTACGTTCAGGCCAATCACAGCATTATTATAGTGGGAATTTTCTACCTTGAAAACTAACTCGGGAATTTGTCGTGGTAATTTGTTCTTATTGATTTGACGCCTGTCATCAGTTAAACAGTTTGCATGAAAGTGAAAAATGATTAAAAAATTTCAATTTGTGAACAACTTCAACCATTTTGCGAGAAAATGGGCTACAAATTGGATAACGATAATACAAATTAGAATACTCTTTTGAGGATTACGAATTCAAATCCGCGAGAGATGCTAAAAACACAAAGAATAAGTTACTACAACAATAACTCGATCGAAGAAAGCGAAGTGAACATATCGCAACTTTAGTTGATAGACTAAGGGACAGAGAGAAAGCAATAACTTTCAACACAACAGAACAAAACAATGTCACGAAATCCTCCACCCAAGGACAAAACATCCATCATAATTGTAAATTCCATGTTGAGAACTTTGATGCAGATCAATTTCGATACTTCATTTTGTTCATAGTGATTCAAGTAACCATAATTTAATGAAATAAAAATGTTATAATAGAGGCTCTAAGATTGATATAATCAATCAAATACCACACGAGAGCACGATAAAGTAGAAAATAATTCACCAGATTTTTTCTCAAACTTGTTGCCATTTGGTAATGATGAATCTGAAATCCAAAGATCATTAGTTAGAGGTAGTGGATTTCCTTAAGAGCTATGACTCATACCGTCGCTGAGAACAAATTTACGTTTCGGCAGTCATCTACTGAACGTAGGCTGTTATAGGCTAGGCTATTATAGTGAAGTAGTTGAGTCAATATGTTTTTGGTTTACATTTCAATAATTTTGTGAGTTGTTGCCTGTAAGCGACGCGCAGATATTTTCAAGGTCATAGCTGTTAAGAAAATCCACTACCTCTAATCGATATTCAGCCCTATGCTGTGTCACTTCCGTCAAGAATATCGTCACTGTTATTCGCCATTTCTGTATTACCAAGCAATAGCAAAATACCGAAAATGGCGAATAACGGTGACGTTATTTTTAACGGAAGTGATACAGCATAGGGCTGATTATTTCAAATGTTCTCGTAATCTGATCAATAGGTACCTGCATGTGGTTAATAACTTCTTTGGCATTCAGCGAATATTATGTGCTATCTGGAGTAGGTTTGATACTTACCATAAAAACACGATTTTTTAACGACCATATTATAGAAAATTCCTGAATATCAATATCCATTTTTGGATACCGTAGTCAATAGGAATGAAGATCGTATGGAATTAGACTTCATTGATTGATTCACATTCACAGTTTCAAACCACTAAAGAGCTTTCCTCTCAGTGAAGAGAGTTTCCAGATTCATTTCAATAATCTTAACTCTTTATGCACTTTAGATCGACCCAACGAAAATCAACAATTTCTCGATTAAATTTTCAGATAAGATTTCAGTCATTCTTTTCAAAACATTAAACGCTATTTGTCCACAGGGGTGAAAAAATACAATTATCACCACAATAGCTAAAAAAAATATCAATATATATATATATATTTGTTTCTGAGGTTATTTCACCATCATCAAAAGACATTGTAAAAAATACGTAGTACGTAATTTTACACTTTTCCAAAAATGTTAACCAATAAATATAGTTTTGTATTCAGCTGTTAATTGTATAGGAATCCTACTAATAAAGATGGATTTATCATCGAAATTAACGTGTAGAGATAAAAAGTACGGACTGAAACACGAGTCAGCATGAATTTAATAAAAATAATCATGATGGTGATGAAACTATACATATCTAAAAATGGCTCCAACGAAAGAGTTACCTGATACATTGTAAATCCTTTAATCAACTCATAAGTAGATTTATCGTCCTTGTAATCCATTTTCTTCAATCAGGAAAAACAGAGTTAATTATAAGGGTCCCAAATAATTGTAAATATGTTCAATGATTGCTTTGTTGACAAACTCAAAGATATTATAAACTCAACAACAAGTAACAAAAACGACACAAATTTCAAAATAAGTTCACTCTGAAAAAGGCTCAATTTTCCTAAACCCTTTTGTATTTTGAGAGCTTTTGAATTCACTTAATCATATATTAAAAAATAAGTCTTATACAGGGGACCTGAAAAAATTTCAATGTCAATACTGAAAAAAAATATCAATAGTCATTGAACCTTAGTACTCTATATTTCGTGAATGTTTCATTTACTTACCACAGGCTGTTCTTCAACTTCCAAAATAGTTAGAGTCGTGCCTATACAGAAGAAACCCAATTCTAGAATAGATCTTTCATGATTTGATCATCGGGCTATTCGACTACTGCTGTCTAAACTCTATTCTTGCGGAATCCGAGGTCCAGCTTGCATGGGTTGAGTAGGTTTTTGATGATAGAGAACAGAACGTGAATATATCCCACTGTGATGGTCCCAGAGAAAGAAAAATTCTTATAAAAGAGTCGTATATCTGGATATTCCACAGGGATCCAAGTTGAACCCTTTATTCTTCATGAAATAGATCAATCGTAGTACTAGCACTGTGTTATGTATTTGATGTTTATTTGTAATTATGGCAATTTTTTTATTTATTTATCTTCCTATTTTTCATATCGTTATTAGAATACTACATGCTTGCTCTTGTTCGACAATTTTCTTTACGATGATGTAGAGTTTTCTCTAAGAACTGATGTTATCCCTTATTTCATTTTATCTACTGTTATAATGAACTTTAATTCGATGAGACAATGAAAAGCGATAACATTTTCAATATATGACTTCCATTGTTATCATGAAAAATGCAAAATCCATCTTCCTATATATTTCTACCACTTGTATTTGTCACACTAATGTTACTGCAGTTTCGTTCTCTACGAACAGTCTCAAACTCCATATAAAACGAAACTGCACTAGATTCCATTCATTTAAATTTGAATTTTTTTTGATATTTTAAGGCAGTTTGTGTCTAACAGGTTGATTTTTCGTTGATTCAAATGTCCCGCTTTTTGAACAGAGAAAAAGCAGAATCCTTTTCGATGTCCACCCATTTGCTTTTCAATCCTGCGCCACTGTAGAGCATCGCTAGTTTCGTAGTTCGTGTAATACTTTGGTATCCGAAGGACCACCAGGATTATTGTCTTATTGGACGACTAGCCGGGTCACTACGCGGACCAATCCGTTTAGAAGTCCTTGGTAATCCGATACTTGATATAAAGGTTCGGTAACTGGTTAGGAAACTAATATACTAACACTATACTCAATGAAGGACGAATTGGGGCAGAAGTGATCTAACAAGTTTCAGAATTTTCTCAAATGAACTTCTGGAAAATATATAAATATATGGGGTGAATCATTTTTCATTCGAAATTGTGTTTATAGAATATCAATTTAATCTTTCATACTATTCGGAATCCACAATAATCCAAGTGCCATGAACTTTTTGGATCTGAATAATTCACCATTATATAGTTGAACGAAGGTCTAGCAACGTTTTGCTGATACTCACGTGAGAATATCATATAATAGAATTTTTCATATGTTTTTTCACGTGGTTGCTTGATAAATAAAATAAGCATAAATCCTTCGAAATGTAAAGTCATCAGCTTCCACCGCAAAATGCAAAGATTGAACTTTAACTATGTTTTCGATAATATTGCAATCCAGAAAGAAAGATCTTGGAGTCGTGTTTCAGTCTAGTCTCTCATTTTCTTTGCACATTGAGTGCATTTGCAATAGAGCACTTAAACAATTGGGTTTCACAAAGAGACATTCCAGAGATTTCGTTTATATGAGTACAGTGAAAATCTTATTCAATTCATTAGTAAGATCTCATCTGGAATATGCTTCGATTATTTGGTACCCTTATGCCCAAGTTCACATCAAAAAACTGGAAAGAGTTCAACGCAGATTTCTCATGTACTGCTCATTTAGACTAAACATTCCATACTATTATACCAACATGCTCTCAGTAATGGATATTAGTCCATTGATCCATAGAAGGCAGAGGTTTGACTCCTTGTTCATTTACAAAATTCTGAACGGTTTGATAGATGCTCCAGAATTATTAGAAGTGAAACTATATGTACCTCCAAGAGCACTACGTGCATATAGTACATTTGCCTTAGTTGCACATCGATCTAAGTATGGCGCGAACACAGGGATGATTCGATTACTGCGACAGGCATATGTTCACTCTATGACTACCGATTCTTTCTCAGCTTCCTTACGGCAAATGAAAAGGGCCACAATGTAGGTCAACTTTTTAGTACATCATGTCTTATATTATTCATGTATTATTGCGTATGTTCAATTCTGTACCTGTAATCATGTTTTTATTTATAGTTAGCCATAATATTTTTTTATGTATTATTGTTTCATGTTATACATTGTTTGTAAATGGGTATCTTCCCCGAATATATATTAAATAAATAAATAAATAAATATTCAGTTTATGCAATGAACCAACCAGAAAAATATAGCAATCATCGATGACAATATTTCATGTTGTCTGAAACCAGTAAAACTTGACGATCGTGACCATGGTAATATAGTTGCGTTTTTTCAATTTGACGTGCAGTTGTCAGATCCAAGGTAGGTGTTTGTTTCAATAATAGCATACAGAGTGAACTACGACCACTACCAAAAATCATTCAGTGTGTTTTCCCCTCCAGAAGAAATTGAAAATTGAATGGAATTTGAAAAATACCTTTCATGAGTGCAGAAATGCGTCGCCTACGGATTCAACCAAGTTTGCTGTTAAAATAGCCAGAATCTCATTTTCTTTCCCTTTATTAGATCAGGGACTGGCACTGGTAGTTCGAAATGGAGTTTTAGCATAGCACTCAACTGGAATTGACAAAAATTAATGATTATCTCCAAACATTCCACTGCACATTGAAATTCGAAGTGAATGTTCGACTCTTGGTTTGGAATGATGTTCAATCATATTATAATATTATCAAAATCCCACCAAGTAATATTGAACAATTATTATCGGAGGACTCGTAAATAATGTAGGTTCAAAACTTTTTGATTCATCGTCAAAATAATTTCAAAATATTGTGAAAACATTGCAATTATTATGACTTTTTTTGTTACTTTTTCTCACTTACAGCTGAAAGATTATTACTTACTAATCCTTATGTGTGACTACGTTAAAATTCATTGTATGAAATAGGCAATGCCGTTGACTGATAAATAAATAAATGATATTCACGAGAGGTAATCACGGGCATATTGAACGATATCGATTCACGATAAAAGTCAAAATACAATCACTTAACACCTTTATTTGTATCATGAAATAAAGGATCAACTACCAACACTTACCCAAAATTCAATAGAGCATAAGTCTGTTATCTTCGAAAACAACTGTGAAAATTTAAAGCTATCTGCGATGATTCAAACAAACCTACCCGTTTGATTTTGAATTATCGAAATGGAATATGCAGTATTCAGGTTTTATCAAAATTCGTAAAAATAGCAAAAATCGCAAAATCTTCAAAATTACAACAGTTACAGTTATAGTGGACATTAATTCAGATGCAATTTTGCTACACTTCTAACAAATAAAAGAGTAGACGTTTTGGGATTGAAAAATCACGAAGGAAGAAACCCTTCAGCTGTATATAGCTGGAAGTTATGTTAGATACTCCTTGCAGAATAAAATTGAGTTCGCTGAAAAAATTTTTACATGGCAGCAATGAGGTTTGAAATATTTCTAATTCTAGTTCTGCCTCATGTATTACATTTTAAATAAGTACAATTCAAAATTTGTTTCAAAATTGTTTTTTCCGTTAACCAGCTGTCACCCCCCTACGAACGACAGCCCTCAGAAGTCGAAACTTGTGCGAGCTAAGGATTAACGAGGTCTTACCTTTTAACGTGCGATTCCTAGCACTGATAATGCCAGGGTCTCATAAATAATTGCATATTATACTTTGATACTAATGAATAATTCCATAGGATAATAATAAACAGATTTTCTCAATTTTCATAACAAAAATTATTTTAAAATTGGATACCTATAAAAAATCAATGAATTACGTACGAGTTTGAGTTAGCAACCAGTGTCACAAAGACAAACGTGGTAAATAATCGAAAACAGTCTGGTCATCAAAAAATATCTATTCAATCCATTTTTCTGAGTGAATTCTCACATTCCATCATAAATTTCCTTCCTGCTCACTTCGAATAGCGAAAAATAAATCATCAAACATCTTCTCATTCCCTTCAATCGACATCTTGAGATATTCGAAGAACATCTCAGGGTCAGTTATCTCATGGAAATATACCATTTGAGGGCAACTAACAAGGTCCTCATCAATCGTACACACTCGATAAACCCTTTATGTGATCGCACTTTACCATCGCGCTATTGAACACGTTTGATATGGCCATTCAGGCGTTTCTCGATAACAAGCTACGATTCAAATGACAAGCGGAGATATGGAGATATATACTTCTAGAGGGATCAGCATCACGCAATTATGATATTTCAAGAAAGTTTACAATACTGGAAAGGGATGCTCCATCCACTCCATGAACTTGAGGACGGATATGGTTCATTGACTGCGTGAGGACTACAGTACGCGTCTATAGTACATTTCCAAAATTTTCTTGTACCATGAAAAATAAATAAAATTTTATGTTCCAACGAAAAAAAAAATCTTGTATTGTTCGGAAAACATCGTGGGAGCCAAATGAAAGTGGACAGGAATTGGTGTTCTTCTTGAATTTCTGCAAGCTGTATGCCTCAGGGAACAGTTCCCATGGAAGTGAGTTCCAAATCTTTCGCGCTCGTTGGAAAAACCAGATCTGGGAAAGATATATTTGCCAATATCCCTCCAGAGTGACGATAAATGGGTTTGGAGACTGAGCTAGATGGGTCAGTTTCGATTGGACCGGGTGGAACGATCGCTGCTATTTTAGAAATATATCGTACGCGAAAATATCTTCTAAACAGATACAGACCGTCAAGTTTTACGCGGTGCTCCAGAGACGTGAGCAAGCTTGTAAGCGGAGCATCACCGATGAGACGAATGGTTAATTTTTTGACAGATTCTGAAATTTTCATTGGGTGAGTAGGTGCTGTAATCCATATATGGAAACAGTATTCCAGGACGGTTAGGATATGTATCTTATAAATCATAATCAGTTAAAAGCAAGTGAATTGCTCTTTGCACTAAATAGAAAACCAAGCTTTTAAGAGGTTCTTCTGTCAATGGAGCTCACATGGCTTTCCAATGAAAGGATACTGCTGATGGTAGTGACGATCATCAAAATGGAGGTCTACGTTGGTATAAATACCTCCAACGGTGGCCATTGTGAAATCTGCCTTTTTAAAAGAAAGACATGTTTGGGTTTTGTTCGCATTGAATTCGACCAAGTTGTTAGATCTCATTCACGTTCCTTCCCTGTGCTTTCTGGTTTCACGTGCTGATATCGAAGATTAGAAAGATAAATCGGTATGAAGCGCACTATCATCCACGAAGTTGTGCACTGAACACGAGTTGGCTCCCAACAGAGATGGTGCTAGAATGGATCCATCAGTCTGAAAGAAAGCTGATCGGCAGAAAACATAACTTAGGGGGCAAGCCAGCCATAAGATGCATGTTCGCCAAAGAGTTCCTGGAACCAAACAAAACGCGACAAACATCTTGGAGATTTTTAATGGAACGGCCAGAGTTCCACCATATTCTTTGATAGATTGCTGCCATATAATATGTAAGACATGAGCAAGCAAGTCAGCAGTTGAGCCCTGATGACGGAGATTATTTTGTCGATCATAATTCCTGAGCATTCTAGATATTTCATGAGCTCGATGTTTATGGCTTCTCTATGACATTCGAGAACAGATAACAGTGAGATATGTAGGTAGTTGCTGTGTGGGTCCTTTTTTCTGATCTTTAGCAACTGAAGTGAATTATTCCAAGTATCCAACAGAAATTAAAAAAAATTGTTTAAAATTGTTTTTTCCGTTAACCAGTTGTCATCCCCCTACGAATGACAGCCCTCAGAAGTGGAAACTTGTACGAGCTAAGGATTAACGAGGTCTTACCTTCTAACGTCCGCTTCCTAGCACGAGACCAGTGAACATGCTGGGAATCGAACCCACCTCCCTCTGATTGATAGACTAGCGTCTACCATCATGACCACTGCGCCCCATTAATTAATCGATCTAACCAGAAGAATCTGCGAACTCGATAACACCAGTAAGAAGAACTGATACACCTAAGAAACGCACTTGTTTCTGACGGGTACAAAGCAAAGGGTATTGATAGATATATGAAACACAGAAGTGATAATTATGAGGAATGAACGATAGTAGACCGAATAACTACTCAGACAGTATCAGTCAAACTAGGTAACACCAATCTCTCTTTACAATGCCAATCACTTGTATTGGCGAAACGTCGAGTCTAACTCGTGATGAACGTCGACCTCACAATCCAAAAAGTCATTATGTAAGTAACAAAGGCTTCGGATGCCTTTCAAAATCTATATAAGTTAATATATACCAAATTTATCTAAAACGCAGGTGTTTTCGCCTGATGACAACTTTGACTTGCAGTGGCAAAATGGGTTCCTCAATGCAATGGTCGCATTTCTTTGATTTGAATAAAAGCAATCGAATAAAACTATAGGTGTGATCATATTTCTTATTTGATTCAACAAGATGATTACATGGGTAAAACAATATTCCGGTAAGGGGAAATTGGTTGATTAGATATTTCGTCCATGCAATCCAATTTCACTGTATTGATACTTTTATTCAATTGAGTTTTATTTGATTCAGCAATTTGTTTTTTTCCCGTGCGTAATGATTTAAATTTCATTAGCAGATTCCAAGAGAATATTTTCTTTTTTTCTTCATTGATTCTATTTTGATTTCAAATTGAAATTTCATTATCAGATTCAAAGGAAAGTGTTTCTTTTTTTCTCCGTCGATAATATTTTGATTCAATCTGTAATATAGAAAAACTAATAATTCCTTTGTCCACATATGCCAAAACAACATTATCATCTGAAAATAAACAATAATATATTACTTTCAAACTAATTAGATGTTCTATTATGACTGTTAAATTGTAAGTAAAAAAAACAATGAAACAATTCTTCATTAGCAATCTTTTCAAGATAACCTTGCAATTTTCATATGAAAGTTAATTCTAATTTATAAAAGTCTAGTTCCTAAATTGTAAATACTCATTGTACATTTTCTGGTTTTTACAGAATTTGAAAATGCGGAGGAGATTTACGAAAGTGGCAAAGTTAAACTTGATTTGAAGCTGAAGTAACTAGTTTATTTCTGTTCTATTGACCTGCTTTATATAAATTATGGACCCTACAACCGATGAGTCACTATCTACAATTTAGGAACTAGACTTGTGACCGAACGTAACCCTGCCTTATCTGATCGTCTAAAATACTGTTGTGTTGATCGTCTGGCTCTCCTGCTGTTCTGGTTAGAAATGAGCTCCCTGTATGAAGTAAGCTTGTAGCCTAATTTCACAAAAGAAGCCCATTCCAATTTTCCAGACACCCAGCCTTCCCGATTCAACACCCTTTTCCCACGTTGTGTTTTTTTTTCTGGTTCTTTCAGGATACAAAGTTCTGCACAACTGAAGAGAAATGAAATGCGCAAAAAGAATAAATTATATATTACAACTTCTGGAAACACATTATCAATTTTTGTAATCGAATATCAAGTATTATATTTCCAATAATTTCATCTGAGAATAGAATTTTCAAACAATCGAATTCCGAAACGCAAACTCTAACTTGAGAAAATATCTGAGAGCTTTTAAACTGAATAAGTACAACATCTCCAATATGTAAAGGTCTGAATAGTTATTAAGATTCGATGAAATTAGATTGTCGCCAATTGTGCAAATGGACATCAAGTACATCCAAATTCCCACAACCATGGAGTTTGGCCAGGTTAAAAAAATCTTTTTGGGTGCACGCCATCTGTAACCAACCCGATACCGTCCAACCCATCTTTTTGACTTATTGTGCACTGCAAAATGTGAGCGAATTCTGTTCATGCTTCTTTTTGATTTTCAAATTGTGAGGAAGGATCCATATGTATGTATGAGAGTAACATTGCAGTGAAAGTAAACATACTTAGTTCAACCATCTCACAATTTAGCGACAGATAGGAAAAACAACCTGGATAATATTTCATTGCAATAAGTGTTTTCAAGACCTTACACCTTGGAGACATAAACATCAAATAGTTCTTCATGAATTTGTGATTAAGATATTTTCCCATTTATAAACTCTGAATTTAATTTAATAATTTTAAAATTCTAAAAGAAGTAATGAGGGATAGTGAATGATTTCTGTTCTGGATCATCTGGATGCTTGGTTGCAAGTCTAAACTCTGAACCTGTGCAGCCTCTTGATCTAGAAGTAATTCTCCCGATCATGTTGGTGACTCCATCTATTTGTCAGTTCTGGTACCTGTGAAAGAGAACTATATTAAAATAATATCCCTAGTGTTCCATCTGATCATGTAGGTGAATCCATTTTTCCGTTAGTCCCGGTACCTGTGAAAGAGAACTACATTAAAATATATCCAACTCAATTCAACTAGTCTAATACTTTGAGGAAGTGGAACAAAACAACTGAACAAGTAATGGTTTATTACAGAGTTCTGCAAAGTAATCAAAAGTATTATATTAGCAGAAAGTGAGAGTGTGTTCCTCTAATACTGTCTCAATGGCGTAGTTCCGGAGATCATATTATTAGAATGTGTAAATGTTCATCCCTCTAATACTGTCTCAACGGCGTAGTTCCGGAGATCATACTATTGGAATATGTAAATGTTTATTCCACTAATATTGTCTCAATGGCGTAGTTCCGGAGATCGAATTATTAGAATGTATAAATGTTTATCCCTCTAATACTGTCTCAACGGCGTAGTTCCGGAGATCATACTATTGGAATGTGTAAATGTTTATTCCTACTAATTCTGAAATAAACCTGGAAGAAAAACAATATTAGAAACATTCATAGAAATGAACAAGGTAGATACTATAATTGGAATTATCCTGAAAGAAAACAATATTATGTCCACAAATAAATAAATCAAAAATGGTTATAACTCAAGAAGTCATCATCAATTCTATAGAAGCCTCTCTTCGAAAGAGCGCTTTGTCCAAAGGTGACGTCATAAGCAGAAATGTGTCGTAACAACACTGCTTCTGAACAACTTATAGTTCCGTGTTCTGTGACTGTTCACGTTCTGTCACATCTGTCTTCTGTACCTCGAAAATGTTGTATGTCAATAATATGTATACTTTGGACAAAGTTTCGATAATTTTTTATTCACCAGGAAATGTATTCTTACCGCGGAGGAATTCAGGTTCAATCCTAGTTCTTGTCTGTTTGGAGGTCCCAGATGAACTGCCTTTCTCCTGGATCTCGGCCTGGTATTTATAGTAAAAAATGGTTTCCATAACTACCGCCTCGATGAATGAAATTCGATATATTTTGCCTAAAAATGGAATACTGCTTTGCATCTTTGTGCATCCTGAATCTGAAACTCATAGAAAAAGGTGCTAAGATACCTGACCTTCCCTTCAAGACAGCCCCTTCACCAGCGGGTTGCCCCATTCACTCACAAAGCTACCATGAGAGTTGAAAAACTCTGTTTGTTGACATCTGACGCTGAGGGCAAGTCTTTGGAAAAAACCCTTTTGTGCCCCCTTTTGCCCTGATGAGTGATTGATTATAGTGTCAGTTTATGGAGAAAAGTATCTACCACCACTACAGAAGTATAATCTGTGTATTGAGTTCATCACTGATGTCCCAGGTGTCCGTAAAGTCAAACTTCCGGATCACCAGTTACCAAGTACTAAGCTTCTCCTACTAGTTCTCTAAAGTGAATCTATGTAATGTCTAGAGATTAATGATGTTGATATCCAGGGTGTGGATTCTACCTTGTGGGTGCGTAGCGTATAGTATCCTTCTCTGCTGTACTTGGGTCTCTACTTTTGTGCAGGTAAGATTGGTGTATACTTTACCTACTTGGTTTAGTACTTTTCTCCTTCCTGTATCAGTAGAAACCCAGAATTAATTTAAACAACCAACACCTCGGGGCACACTATCTCAGTCTCCCCCTGAATCTTTATCTACCTTAAGAAAAGGAAGTAGATGAATGTTCCAATCCAGTGTTACCTTGGAACCTTGAAGTCTGCTAGGTCCTCTTTAGTGCAGGTATGATTGGTGTATACTTTACCAACTTGTTTAGTACTTTCGTCCTTCCTGTATAGGTAAAATCCCAGAATTATATTAAACAACCAACACCCCGGGGCACACTATCTCAGACTATATGTGAATGATTTACAATTCTAGAATGGCTAATACGAATGCATTTTATCCATTGTCTTGCGAATGCTAATATAAAAGAAACCAGACGAATCTTGTGGGAAATTCCAAACAGTCGAGTATTCTTAGATATTCATTGTGGAGAAACCTTCAGAAATATTCGAGGGATTTGTGCGAGCTAGGGAAGACGAAACCCTTATCTTTCAAATTGTGATGCTATGCATCAATATTTGACATCAAATTATTTGAAGAATCTCAGATGAACAGCAGCTATGCACCAACCACATTCAAAGGATACAAGAACTGAATCGATTGCTCCCAATGGTATCTTCAGATTCCGATGTCGTTGTTAACGCCGAGGCCATATTTGAAGGAATAATTATGAGTTTTTGTGGCAACTACGTATCGGCTGTTACAATTGGGGACAATTTGACAGGTAGCATTGACTAATTTCTGCAACCAAATAAAGAGATATTTCATTTTTTCTTGGTTTTATCGTTATAACCATTTTGATAAATTTCAACAGGAAGCACAACATCAACAGGTATTGACATTATATAAAGAGTTATAAGATAGATCATATGGGATAACGATTGGATCCGATGAGAGACGACTTGGTCTCCTAGTCTGGTCGTAGATCATTGTTTGAGGAACGATATTCGTTAGTTGCAACTTGATGTACTGAAACTACCAACTAATAGGTGGCGATTAAATTTTGAAATTCGATACCGTCTATAAATAACACTAAAAAAGATAATGAAATTATCTAGTCAGAATCTGTTGTTTGGTCTGGTGCAAAAAACGGGATAGTTCTCAGATACAAATTCTATTTGGTGATTAGATTTCAGAATCAAGATTATTCAGTTTGCATAATATGTTGAAATTGCAAAGAAAACTTCATGAAATATTTTGTATCAAATAAGAAACCTTCTATAGTTTTCTGTAGTTCCTCTCAATTTTCAACTGAAAACGCTAGATGGCACTAGCGTTTTGCTCCAATACCTACTTATTCCACAAGCATTAACTATAACTATCTTATTTTTCTTTAAACAATGGTATCGAATATGTCGCCCTCGGTACGCCACTGCAAGGGCGATCATTCATTGAAAGTATCTAGGATTCCGAGTTATTAACTCCCTCTCCTAACAAAATAATGATTTCTGAAATATTTCTATTGGAATATTCTGAAAAATCGTAGATTAGTTGAAAGATAAGAGGCATTGAAGATTTTTGCATCATTATCATGATAGTATTGAAGGATTTGTGAAAAATAATCCAATATATTATTGGTTTTCTATTTCCAGGTTGGAAAATCTCTGGAGAAGTTGAATATTTCCTGGAGAATATGTTTGCAGGAATTTGAACCGAACTCGCAAATGAGACACGAAGAGAAAGTTATGAGTCCTACTTAAATCTAATTTCACCGGCGGTGCTTTTTTAAATCACGTGAAAAAATATTCAAGAGTGTTCGAAATACATACAAAGAACGCTGTTCTTTTGACTTGGTAAAGCTTTCTAGCAATTAATTTCTTCCAAATCACGTGGTCTCAATACCTTTTAGAAATTGATTTTTCACCATTTTTAATTAGAGAACTGCTCCAGGGTTAAAAAGTCCCTCTTCACGACCGTATCTATCAGTTTGTGCTTTCTGTTTGGTTTTTCACATCAAAGGATTGCTCTTTTCTTTTGTCTTCTTTTAAATGAGCGAGATTTTTCGCTTAATTATGAAAAGGAATACGAATTGTGGAATCACAGAAATGCAACTCGATTATATGGAGGTAAGGGACTTTTTCTCTGTACCTAGTGAAAATCAATGCTCCAAGGTGGTGGGATATTTAAAAAAACACAGAATTCAGGCAGAAAATCGTATATTCTGGAGAACCCTAATATAATCCCTTTGACATTTTAAGAATTAATTTTAAGTGATTGAGTTGAGAGATAATATAAATTTTGGTAATTTGTGAAACTGAGATTTATTCATATGCGATTTAGATACCTAATAAATTCGTATGAATAGGTAAATTGAATATTGCAATATTTCTTGCCAACTTGAAAAAAAAACAATTCAACGTCTGTTGTGTTATTATTCAGGAGAGTAACTGTTTTTGGTCAGATAAATTAGGGAGAGAATGAGGGGTTTTTCACTGATAAATAATGTTCATTCCACGATTTGAATCGATAATGCTGAAAAATTACAACTTTTCGTTTCGAATTGATAAATCTGTATTGACAATATACAGATGCGCATCTCAAAGTTCCTATTTCGTGAGTTATTATTGCCCCTAATTCTTCCCCCAACCCATTGAGGGGTTTTGAGCAATTTTTTTCAAAACCACCTCGATTATAACAAAAATTCAGGGCACAGAAATAATAATTACATTAGTTCCCACATAGTAGTCCGAAATATTACCCGAGAAACAAAACAAACACATATACACACAGAGCCCTTTTCTTTGTAATTTTTGCACACATGGCCGGCTACGGCTTATTCGTTTAGGCGTCGTGAGCGTCGACGAGCGTCCGTTCGGTATTATTTCATTAAAAACGTGGCCATCTTTGCAGAACGGATTTTAAAATTCCGAGCAGATATGCGTTTTGAATATCGCGCAAGAGACTAGGACTCTTATTTGATTTATAGGATGCAAATTTGTGGCTTTGTTATGAGGATGAGCATGTGCGACACCAGAGAATCGCATACATATAGGTATACGTGCTCTCATTAAAAAAGGTTCAAATTAGAAATATATTTTCTCTTTTCCGATTTTTCCTGCTGATATTTTTATCAGACTCTGTATGCATTGTTCAACAGAGCCATAATTAAAAATTCCTTCAGTGTTATCCGTTTTTATGAAATAATTTCAGTTTTAGATATTACAGTGGAACATCTTTTACATCAACATCGAAGTTATTTTACTTTTCCTACTTCCTGTCTCTTTGGTTCATGGATATGGATGAAAAGGTAATGACGAATCATTTTATTCCACTATAACCCCTTTATGGAAGAATGAAAAACACAAATAATCTTATTTATAACTACATCTGAATCGATCTCTATCTACTTTTGAGCTACTTGCAAATAGTTTCTTTTAACATCTCTTCTGAAAAATCAATCTTCTTGTCTAGTTCTGGGGTTAAAAGTAGCACTTTTCCTACCTGAAAATTGAATGAAGTTTTACATAAAAACAGGAAATTTTCATTTTATATTTCCATTAAATTTTATTTTTCAACAAGTATATCAACATACAATAACAATTTTAACACTAATCTCCTCTCTGGAAAAAACAACAGCTTCATTGGCCTAATACCCAGCCCCTAATTTTTTTTACTAACAACGTTTTGAAATTCTATATTACTGATATTGTGAAACTGAGCATTGAATATTTTAACCATAATGTAATAAGTTGCAAAGTTTTTGTTCCTCTTTTTTCCCCTCATCCAATTCAGTACAATATCATACTCTTTTTCATACCAGAATTCTGATTTTTCCGGTAATGAAGACACATTCAGTAATTTTGCTTCTTCTTGTATACCATTGATTATAACATTTCAACCATATAGTTCTTTTTCATGGACACAATGCCATAAAATTGATCTTTTCAGTACAATAATGCCCAAAGATTCAGAATATATACTTTGTCTCACTTGAAGACCATGATTTCTCGAGGGCAACTACGAAAGAATATTTTGAAGAGAAAAATACCTATTCTACAAGTTTTATTCGGAAGATTGGATCTTTTGATCCATTATTAATTTTTCACAATTACTTCATATTATGCTCAGGACGCCAGATATGACGAAACTATTCCTGGATGTTTCTATGGAGTTCTTGGACCTCACCAGATCAACTCACTTTATTTCCATCAAATACCAGATTCATAACGCTGTTTCCTCCACTAGGTTATTTCGTCCTGGATAACACATTACCATTTTGGCTGTCCCATTTCAGGGCCTCGTTATTTTGCTTACCTCATTTGAATATCAACCTTGGGTTTACTTCTTGTGATGAGTTGGATTTGGTATACCAATTCGTTGATCTTCTTCATGACAACATATTGGGTCCTGTCCAATTTATCTGCTCCTTTTATTTTTTTTGTGTTTGGTAGAGCCAAACGTCATCCCCTGTTTCGGAAATAGTCCCTGAACTATTCATGTCAAATCTCTTTTTCATTTTGTCACTGGAGCTGACGCATGCAGAACTCATGAACTTGGAACTTGGTCCAGTTTTTCTCCTAATTCTTCGAAATATACTTTTCCTTTTTTTTAATCCTAGTGAGTATTTTTATTGAAGAACATGTCACATCTCCAGAACCATTATTCGACATATCAATGAATATCAACCATCAGAATCGTTTTGGGATTTGAACCAGTGCCCTCTTGATAGTATAGTATCTACCCGCACAACTACCATGAAGTTGTTTATACAGGCAGGACAGTTCCTCCATCTGGGCGCTTCCATTCGTGACGTAATGGTCCCTCATAAATTAATGGGAAGTTCCACTGAGCCCAGTATTCTTTGGCCTGCAATGAACTTGGATTATTCCTGAAGTTCAGGTCTAAATTCATCTTTTAGCCTTCTTCGTCTTTATCATTTCTTCTATAGTCCATTGATGACTTGCTTTAGTCTCGACTATTACAATGAGAGATTGCGGTATATCCTTGCAATGGGTACAGAACAAAAAAATTGCACATCATTGTGAATGTTTACCCTTTTGTTTCCGATGATTTCAGTGCTCATATGTTCAGTACTCTCCTCCATTTGGGATATGTTGAAGGTTTCAGACATTTTCACAATTTGTACCTTTCTCTTTTCAGATATAGACCTCCATCGTCTGAACTCACTCTGTTTGCTCAGGAAGATTTCTTCATTGCCAGACCACAATAATTTAATTCGAATACCTATTTAGAATAACGTATTTCTTCTCTATAATATCCAGACCGGAAACACGTTCATCCATTATTTCTTAATCATATATAGTGAAGGTGCATCATCAATATATTGAGTGGTCTCGTTCTACCAGACTGACCATTTCTTTTCAATATCTCGTTCGCTACCGAGCGTCCCATATATCACGATTTTCTGCTGGACCGCCGTCTCAAATATGAGCCATCAGCAATATTACCATTTCATGTGATTTTTATCGAAACCGTCTACTGTAAACGATTCATATTTTGCAGTAGTCTATAGAAAGGTCTGGCTCGTGAGTGTGTCGGGTGGTCTCTCAGTCACTAATCAGTTTCGTTTGTAAAGGCCGACAAACAACACGTGTTCTGCTGCTCTGCTGTTTTTTTGGCCACATTTTAGTGATTGCTGTTCTGTTGTTTATATATGCAAGTAAGTGACTTTATGTTATTACTAACTACTTATTTTGTCGATTTTTAAAGTAGCGTAATTCAAAATGGCCAATCACCAACGTATGATGTGTAAAAGTGAGGTTAAAAACTTTGATAATATTTTTTATTTGGACAGTAGCTACAATTAGATTATCTGAAATTTGCAAAGGCGTAAAGGCTTAACTGAAAAACAGCTTCAAGAAGAAGTTGATAAAGTATGGGCTGAAGGAGATGACGTTTTATCGTGTATGTCTGAGGAAATTCCGGAACCTTTTTCTGATTCAGGAAGTAGCTATACACCTTCATTACCAAATAGTTCAAGTTCTGAAGACCCAAACGTGTCTGATGAAAGTGTAAATAATGAACTGTGCAGGAAGATGTTGAGGAGGAAGTTGAGAGCCATCCTGACGGCGAATCGAATGAGAACGGTGATGAGTGGGTAGATGTCGACACTGATCCCACATTGTTTGAATTTACAGAGCAAGCTGGTATAAAAATTGATATTCCAGCCACAAGTACTGTAGAAGAAATATTTGCATTAATATTTGACCAATCATTGAAGGAAAAAATATGCGAGTGGATAAATCTCCGTGCCGAAATATTCAGGCGTAACTTGACAAGGTATTCGACAATGAAAAATTGGACCCCAGTCGATACTGATCAGCTCTGTAAATTTCTTGGGTTGTGCATACTAATGGGTAATATCAGTATGCCCAGCATTAAAACTTATTGGAGTACAAATACTTTATACTTTCATCCACTTTTTGGAAATACAATGTCTAGGAATCGCTTCGAATCTATCCTAAGATGTCTGTGTTTTTACAAAGAAGATGATGACAGAACTTCGCGTTTACATAAAATTTCACAGGTGTTGGATCATATCAGCCAAAATATACAGAATATTTTGTATCCCGGCGCTAATCTCTCACTGGATGAAGCATTATAACTTTGGCGAGGGAGACTACTATTTCGTCAGTGTATCCCAAACAAAAGTGCCAAATACGGAATAAAATTATATGAACTCTGTACTCCAGATGGCTTTGTGCTGGACATTTTAATTTATTCTGGCAAAGGAACAGTTTCCCAAGAGATTAGCCACGCTCAATCGGTAGTCACAAAACTGGCGGGAAGTTATTTAGGCAAAGGACATACGTTGTTCCTTGATAACTATTACAACAGCGTAAGTTTGGCTGAATATTTATATACACAAAAAACCCACATCGTTGGAACGATACGTAAAGATCGTAAGGGGAATCCCAAACCAGTTATAACTACTAAATTGAAAAAAGGACAAAGTGTGTTTCAAAGAAAGAAAAATGTACTTGTGATGAAGTGGAGGGATAAGCGTGACGTGTTAGCAATATCGACAAAACACAAAGCTACTTTTAGTAAAGTCACCAATAAGAGAGGTGTTGAACTAGAGAAACCAGATGTAATACTAGACTACAACAAACATATGGCAGGCATAGATCGGAGTGACCAACTGGTTTCGTACTACACGACGCCCCGGAAAAGTGTTCGTTGGTACATGAAACTGTTTTTCCACTTATTGGATGTTTGCATTTGGAATAGCACATACTTATATATCAAAGTTCAGAAAACAAAATAACTCATTTACATTTCAGAGAGTTGCTTATATTACAATATTTAAAAATAAACACAAACACACGTACACACGTCAAAAAACCGACAAATTTGCAAAAACCCCATTATCCTAAGAAGATAGAGAAGAGGAGAAGATGTCGCGTTTGCTCTTCAAAAAAGAAGAGAACTCAATCGTATTTTGTCTGTGAAGATTGTAAGGACAAATATGGAGAATCAGTTGGACTTTGCGTTGACCCTTGTTTCCGTGAATACCATGAATCGATGATCTAATTTCCTTTCAAAATTATATTTACTCCTTTTGTAACAGTAGAAATAAAAACTAAAAAAAAAGAGTCGAAATTATTATTTTTGGAGTGGCTCATAAATGAGACACTCGGTCTATGAAAGGGAAATTAATATTATAGACCACTGTCTCATATATGAGTCGGGTTCAAAAATCCTTTCAAATGCTCTTTTTCTATATCCAAATATCTACTTCATTGATTTATAAGCACGATGAATGTTAGTTTATCCCAAAATACATTTTTTTTTTGGTCAGTGGGTATCCAAAATTTTAGGGTCTCGGTAGCGAACGTGATATAGAAATCATGATTTTTTGGCTTTGAACACTGAAAGTCGACACGCACCCCCTAGTGCCGAATAGTTCTCGTTCTCCTGGCTGGGTGTTTGATGTCTCAATTCTTTCCAGTTTGAATCACTTTTTGAAGTTTCCTCTGATGAAATGTCAATTCCTGCTCTTCCTGATAATTGGATCTTTTTCAATCCTTTTGGACCATGATTTTTCTCTCCTTAATTCTAATCAGCAACTCATCTGTACAACGCAAATTTTTCTGCTGCTTTACTAGTGTCTTTTCCCATTTTCTTTTGAGGTTAGCTGTTTTTGGAACGCTAGTTCAATATATTGCAGCCCATATCTTATCTCTGAAACTTCAACAATTCCAGGAATATTTCATCTGCGTACACCCGGGTATGTTCTGCAAGATGTATAACTTGGTTCCCTCGACCAGGACTAGTGGAATCAGTTGTTTGCGTCTGCTGTCGCTTCAAGATGACATCGAAACACAGCTCGTTTAGAATTTTCAACAAATTGTGGAGGTTTGTTGTGCACATCAAATGTCGTGTAGGTCTTGGTAATGCCAGTGAAAATTGGCCGTGGTAGCGTGCAGATCAAGCGATCGCTTCTTATTCCAATCACCCGTAGGTGTATGGGTTCAAACCTCCGTCACCGGTCTCATGCGAAACAGGTTCAAATGGATAAGAGCTACGCCTCCCCTAGCTCACGTAAGTCTCTTGAAGACTTCTGAGTATTGTTCGTGAGGTTGCAGCTGGTTGACGGAAGTAACAATTCAAACAAATCTGCACCATCTAATTTTTTAGAAGTAACACTCATGAGTGTCTTTTCATGTTCGGTCGTGAAAATTGGTTGAAATTTAACGCGATTGGATTGATGTATCGTTTTCAATATCGAATGCGGACGGTTCATCTCCCAGGTCCGAACGTTTCTGGTTTACTATCGTATATCTCAGCTCGACGAGGCTCCTCCAGGTATCCTAACAGGATGGTTCATCTCGAGAATGCCTCTTAGTAAAGTTCCAGGAGTAGATCGAATTTCTTAGAGAACGTCACAACGATGCCCCTGAATACTTGAAGATGTTCTGACATAAAGTGAGCCAGCGCATAATCAAGCGGCACCACTAGTTCTCATGCCTCCTCTCAAAATATGGAATGCCAGTTTATTATCTTGAGGGTCCGAACTTGTCTCGTGATTTTCAGTGCAAGAAGCCCCGCTATTTGAATAAATGATCCTTGCGGTGGCTTCTGGATTTGGTAGACAAAGTCGTTCGTACTTTTGATTATGACTATGATCATGTGCGGACCTTTCCATCAGTTCCAGAATTCCAGAAATAGGCTGGCGACGAGTGGAATGGCAAAACTAGATCACCAGTTTCATCCATCATCAATCTTAATGTCAAAGTCTCCTCCATTTTATGGAGTTCAGTTCCTTTGAAGCATCTGGAGAGGAAGTTTCAGAGCAGTAAGTAGGTAATAGCGATTGCGATTCGTGTCGTGATCATTTTCGCTATAACTCGATATCGATGTATCTATTGTGTCTTTTGAGTCATCCTTGATATTTGATAAATATTTTCCATCAGTCTCATTCGTTCACTGAACTCAAAGTTTCGGAATGTCTTACTGACTATCATAGTTCCTCTTAGTGATTGGAAGTAAGATCAAATAATATGATTTCGATATTAAATTCACCCTGTGTAATAACAAACGATATGAAAGCAAAGAGAAATCCTCCATAAAACATAAAATATTCGAACATCAAAGTAGGTTACGATCAGAAACAGATGAGCGCGAGGGGAAGATGAAACCAGAGGCTACTGCGACTGGATGTGTGTAAATGTGACGTCCGTCTGCGTTAATGACGCCATCAGGTCGTTATCAGCCCTCTGCCATTAGGAAAGTACATCTAAGAGGGCCTCGGACAGACATAATGTGGTTCAAATTATAAGTTATGACTTTTCATATTGGCTTATTAGTGAATGGAATGAGTGGTGAATGAACGATGCACTTCGATCACGGCAGAGGATAAAACAAGATTTGTTCAGCCCGAATGTACGGGGTGGGGTATCTGCTAATATTGAGCAACACTGTGGTAATAGAACGTACCAAACACAGATAGTTCAAATGTCGTACACACTTCGTTGAAAATAAGCAATGGCAAAGTTTTCTTTTATTGTGAATTGATCGGGATGGGAATACTGTTTTATAGAAACCTTTACTTCTGTTGCCAAGGTTTTGAATTTTATTTTTAACGAAGGATGAAGTGAACATGACTAGCCACAATGTATTATGATTTGATCGGAGATTATTGAAAACTTCAGAAAAAATTAAGATGTCCTACTCAAAAATTTGCTCTCCTACAATATAGACAGAGTAGTTAGTAATCGATTCACTTCCACATATGAATATTGTTTCAGTAATCAATACAAACAAATCCGCCAAGGTGATTTAGACCGATTATCTGAGTTTTGTCACCACTATAATTTACACCTTAACGTTAACAAATGCTTTTCCATATAATTTTCATGGAAAATTCTAAATCTCGAATCCAAGTATGGAATGGATGGTTCACCTCTGAAAATGATTCAAGTAAAAAATCTAGATATGGAGAATCTTGCAGGTATAGACAAAGTCCAAAGATGGCATTCAAGTGGAATATTGTTGCATGTTATCCGTAACCAATTTGACATGCATAACTGTACGGAACCGAACCACCGTTTGCCGGTTTTTAGCCGTTGTCGTGGCATCGAAGGGCTGCTACGTTGCGCTCGGAAACAAGTTGGGATGAGTACACATAGGTATCGTGTATCTTTGTTTGTTGCATTCGATATTTCGTTTTCTATAATGACTGTTAGTTTCCCTTCACGTTTATTTCAATATTGCTGATACTGAAATGGAGCTTCAGTAAAGAAACTATACCGAATTCTGGTGAAATTTTTATATAATCCACTAATATGTTGGAATTTTAAATACGATTTTCAGCTTGACCGACTATAAATCTTCATATTTTGGTACCCACCATCGCGGAGATTTTGGTGTTTTTTTCATAAATCTGGTAGTGAAAGAAAATATATGGAGCTGCTGCTAGCTGTAACTGAAGATGTGAATTAATGCCGAAGTCAGATTCAAAACTGTTGTGAAAGTCCAGGCGTTAAGTTCCTCGTTTGGTTAAGTTACGTGATGACAATTGATGGCCAATAAGAATAAAAATGCTTTAGGAGCGAAACGTATTATCTTGCAAAGAGCTGAACATGTTCGGTGTTACGAAACGGGGCATTAATACATATGGATGTGGTATTAGCCTTAACGGTCGGTTTTTGTCAGAATTCAAGTTCAACGCTTCAGATGACAATGTTTCTGGGACTGTAACTACTACTTCATAATCTGTAAGCATAGTGAGTAACAAATAGCACACAACATCCATTCGACAGTCGCTTCACTTGGTTTGAGTTCGAAAATAAGTTTGTCAAATTTCAAGAAGTGATTCGACAGATACTCTCATTGTGAGAAGTTTTCCTCAGTAAGAGCTGACTGGCAATACTTTGCCTCTTGAAAGTGATGGAGATATATTTCCATATATCATAGGCAGTTTACTTGTTTTCAACATATTATATTATATAACTGATAGCACAGTTATCCTTCGAATGATTTTCGAATTACACTTTTTATCTTTTTTAGACTGGATAATTTTTTATCTTTTTCTATTCGGACTTCAATTTCATCATCACTATCGATAGTAACCATTTCCATATACGGCTGATAACATAACAATAAGAAGCAGATTCGACCTGATTTTTTCAACATTTTCAAATACGGACCTTTTCATATTATTTTTATCTGAACTATAGAGTGTTTTAAAAATATTGAACTATTACCAGTAAAATTTCATAATTTTTAAATTTCCTAACAGTTGTAATTGAAAAATATCAGAGGATAAAAAGTGAGTCAATGACAAGTTAATATTTTCAATTACAGCTGTGATGGATTTAAATAAATGTTGAAATGTCACACTGGTAATAATAGTTCAATATTTCCAAAACACAATTTCTTTCTGATAAAAATATTACGCCTATATGAAACATGATTCTTAGGAATTGAATTAATGGAATAAAAATACAGATTCATATTTTAAAATGTTCCAAATATTTGAATTTTCTTGTATAGCGCCAGAATTAAAGTGGTTTGATCAGATTTATTTGTTTCACTCAATTGACGTCTGGAACAGGCAACTTTGCCGTCATATTACTACCCCTCCATCTTTTACCGTTGCCGAGATCCCAATGCAAATAGCTTTGTATAATGAGAAGACAGTGCTTTTTATTTAGTTTTCACATCGACAACAGTTTATTTCCTAATTTTGAATTTATCAACAGAAAATCTCTTTGTATTCAATTTAAATTTCTTGTTTATTCAGATGTGCATATATTGTAAATTGTTAAGGTTTCAAATATTTTTAATTTGGTTAGAAGTGTCATCTGATCAAATTTCAACAGTAGTTCTCCTATCACCCTGTATTCACATCGTTAAACAATGAACTGATGTCACATACTGCCCACTCTCCAAAGCAAACTTTCACGACCCTCGTAATAATAAATAAATTCCAGCTACTAATACGAACCAATATCTGTCATAGGCACTACGGTGCATCCTAGTAGTGCCGAAATTGGCAATATCACCTTCGCTCCTATCGAGCTGATATCATAAGTTCCAATAACCGATGACAAGTAATGTGTTCGGACTGAAGTTCGGCGCTCAGTGTAGACCAAGAGATATTGTGCCTTTAAGCCGGTCTATCGTAAAACAACTGTTTTATGGTCAGAAGAGGACAGGAATTTTGGACGTTCCTTTGGAATCTATGAAGCACTAAATAGGTATCCATCTGATTGGAAGTTAGAACTTTTTTATGTCGAAAACTTCTTCATTCAACCTGCTACATATCGTACATTAATTTAAGGAGAATATGGATTTTTTCTTTTTATAAAATCTGAGTTTTCTGACGACGAATTCAATTGGTTGAATTGGGTTCTGTAATGAAGGATTTCGAATAATTTTTCAGGAATCGTTCTGACTATGAAAAAATGTTTAATTCTCTAACGAATATTTCATTTGCAATTTCGATTATAGCACCCATTTACAGAAGTGTTCAGTGGCGTAGCCACGATTTCAGCTTGAAGGGGACCAAACATACAATTTCTCAGAGGTTCTGTTTTTGTTCTTGTCGTCAACCAGCCCCACTTTTATAAGCAGTAAATACTCAGAAATAGTCGAGGTACTTGCGTCAACTAACGAAAATGAGATCCTTATAGTTTAAGGTGCGATCCCAAGTAGGTGGTTTGAAATTCATATGGAATTAAGTAGTAGGTATATATTTTTCGAAAAAATTTCAATTCAATAATAAAAATTATAATAAAAATATCGTCTTCATTGTCATTCTAGTATTTTTTTTCAAATAATATTGAACCATAATGAAAAATAACGGCATAGTAGGCGGAGTTCAGCTTACGAAAGAAAACTATGGATAAAATTATATCATACAGTTGAACATATCAGTTGCTTTTTCACTCAATCAGTCTATATTAGACCGGGAGATGGTGGCACAAAATATTAGATCATTTGTATCACTATGGCGGTTCTTCAGGGGTCTAATTACTTAATTATAACAAAGAAAATGATGGTCTTGCGCTGGTACCGGCGGCCCAATTGCGTGGGCGTTAATCGTGCGTATCGGATAAATAACGAGTTCCACAAAAATGCTTGTATTTTCCGATAATCGATAAAAAAAGTACGTGGTATCGTAATGCCATACTTCTCCGGTGTGACTTACAGCCCGCCATCCCGACACGAACACATTAATTTGAAAAAAACAATACAAGCATTTTGTACCTGGCAAATTTTTGGGTAGCTTATCATCTTCGACTAGCTATTCACGGAAATCACCTTGCCATACGTTCCCGACGGTTCCCAATGGCCGCCATACTACGGCAGGGGGGTAAATTTTTTTTGTACCAGAAACTTTTTTCAATTGTTCTCTGTATGATCATAAATAGAAGTCTGATTATGCCATACCTGTGGGAGGTGGCGAATATGGAAAATATTTTCTCAAAATTCTAAGATTTTATTTGTAATTCGAACAAATTATACCAGTACGCCACTAACTTATCCTGTAAGTTTGAGATTTAACGAATATAAATAAAAAATTTCAAACACCTAGGTTACGGCAATCTTGTCTTATAACCAGATGTTATGTCATATAATATTGTACGGCAAAGTTTGGAAAATTTCAAATGCCATACTGTTACAACTCATTCCAATTTTTTTTTCATATCTTGCTCACGTGTAACAGACTTCCGCTCTATAGTTACAGTAGGGGATAATTTTTTTAGGTTGAATTTTATCGAAACGAACCGAATGCGATGATGCCATACTGTACCAAATGATTTTATGTGTTGTAGCTTGGAAACGTTTCGAAAAACCAAGTTTTTCAAGTATGGCGCCACTTTTTCCCTCTACTAGAAGTATGGCAAATATAATAATGGTCACAGTGTATCATATAATTTCCAAAAATCCAGATGCCATACTGGTTCAAATCGTCAAAATTTTATTTTTTCTAACATCTTAGTCCAACAGTCGTCCGCCCCGTGGTTACAATCTGGATTATTTTTTTTTAGGTAGAATTACATCCAAACGAACAGAATACAATGATTCCATGATATAAAAAATGATTTTACGTATTTTACAGTCGTATTTTCAAAACGTGTCGAATAAATAAGTTTTTCAAGTATGGCAGCACTTTTTCCCCCTATCAGATGTATGGGAAATATAATAACAGTCACATTTCATCAAATGCTTTCCAAAAATCTAAATGCAGTATTATGGCGGCCATTGAGAACCGTCGGAAACGCAAGGTGATTTCCGTGAATGGTTACTCGGCGATGATTAGCTGCGCAAAAATTAGCCTGGTACAAATGGTTGAATTGTTTTTCTTCAAATGGGGGTTTCCAGTCATTTCCAGAAAAAATATATTTCAATATAGTGCATCTTTTTCGTCAATTTATCGAGATAAAAGATATTGAAAACGCCAAAATTAACCACCGAATTCAAACGACTAGAAAGGGAGGGAACGAGAGAGATTTTGATTGGTTTTACTCATGATGTTCGCTTTGCAGATAAAATAAGTGATGTGCCTGGCATCGCTGCCATATCGCAAAAAATATGATTTACCAGAATATACTATTTCACTTTCTTAATATATATGTACCTACCTGTCCCTTGTCCGAAGTCTTGAAATATTAGTTTGGAAGTTTTGGATCATTTATTTTTAATTAGTGTTCATGGAAAATAGTATTGTCATTTGTACTCCAAGAAGATATTTATGTACCTTCTGTAACGCCTACAGATTAAAAACCTCAGTTTGATTCAGGGTTCACAAAACCCTAATCTGTGGTTCAAGTAAGCATCAGATATTACAATGATTCAATATACATACCTCGACTTGAAACTAATTGCGGTGGCTATAAAGTATTAGAAATTTGTATGTATGAACCAGTATTTCTAGTTTAAGAAGCATTAAGAATTACTAAAATTTTCAGTGAAAAGTGCAAATACTGGTGCAACTAATCGTCAACTTTACAACTGTGCATACTTGAACCTGTTGGTAGCATAACCTATACGTTGTAGCTAAGATGTCGAAATGTGTATCTACTTATACCTGTAAAATCACTAGAGTTGCAGATCGTTCAATTTGTCATTACACATAATTACTTTCTATATTTTACAAAGACTTGGCAACTGCGGCGTCCCTCAGTCAGTCTCGGCTCTCGGCTCTAGGCTTTGTTCAGCCAATCGTATTACATGAAGACAATGTCGTCACAGCTGAGGAGCGTTTCAATTTATGCATACTAAAATCACGTATTCAATATGGAATAATTGTTGTTGTTTCAAAATTGTTTCAAAACCAGCTGTCACCCCCCTACGAACGACAGCCCTCAGAAGTCGAAACTTGTGCGAGCTAAGGATTAACGAGGTCTTACCTTTCAACATGCGATTCCTAGAATAAATCAGTTTTTCCAAATTTAGAGTGAATCTTTTTTATCGACTATCGGAAAATACAAGCATTTTTGTGGAACAAATCGTTCGACACTCGTTATTTATCCGACACGTTCGATTAATGCCCACGCGATTGGGCCGCCGGTACCAGCGCTACGACCATAATTTTTTTTTCATTCCCTAATTAGACCCCTTAAGAACTGGTACAAATGACCTAAAATTTCGTGTCATCATCTCCCGGTCTATATTGAGAACAGACACGACATCTGTTCACACAGAGAAGCAGTGAATTCTTTGACAAGTAATCAATAATTTGAATTTCCATAATTTTTCCATTACTATTGACATTGTCGGTAGTATACTAATTCCTCTAAGATCTTTAAATTCTTTGGGAGTGGAAATTTTGGGTAACAGTAATAACAGCACTCACCTACATAAAAGAAAACTCATTTTTCCCATAACAAAAATCAATTATATGTCTCAAATATGTAACAATATGTAGACTACATAAGTTATTTATTTTCAAATGTATACCAACACAGTCAGTGGAACATGTGAAGAATGGTTAAATCGTCAGGTGTGAAATTGACTTCAGAATATGTTAACTGCAAGTTTTTATGCTGATCCAGAACGAGATGTGTGGGACGAGGTAGTGTCATTGTTCACCTTGTTTCTTGGTTGTGAAACCCATCCAAGAATGCCTGAACCGCTGATTACACAATAAAATTTTCGCGTGTGGCTGGATATTCAAGGCAAACCAAGCGTGCTATGTCACCTTCGAATTCCGTAAGAGATTCGCCAGATTTCTGGCAACAATTGTTCAACCGTGAAAATTATACGTATTCTAGGTGAGCCTGGCCTCACCGTAGTTCTAGACTTTTCATCAGCTGTTCATAGTCCTGTTGTTGGGTGGTAAGGGTTTGTAAAATATTCGTTAATTCTTCACGGTATGTCAGTGTTAATGCTTATGATAGCTCATTCTTCTATATTCCATCCATTTGCTTCAAATTGTCGATGGTAATTTGCTGATGGAGTTTTTCTGTCAAACTGAGACGGCTTCATGGAAAATGTCCCTGTTACAGAACTGACCTAGAAATCTTCGTCATTCGTAGATTATCGTCCAGATTCCTCTAATTTTGTTGTAGTTATTCTTTCAAATTTTCTAGAAGTTTGTCTTCCGTTGGTGTAGTTTGGTCCAGTTCATTGATTTTCAAACTTCAATCAATTCCAGAAAATTCGAATAAAAACGTTTCAGGGTCTTCTTCTTTTCGAATGAGTGTTGATAAAACTTCAATTATAGGGTGATTATGGATGGAAACTATTCTGATATCATTGTAGAAACGAACAAGTGACTCCGCAAAGTTCCTTACAGGAACAACGCGTGAATGATCCCACATCGAATACTTTCGACTATCCCCTTCAAAATTCCCCCAGATAAGATGCTCCCTGTATCAGTCGGTAACTTGGCGCAAGCGAGTGTAAATTGGTCGGAAGGTTCGTGATTAGGAGAAGGATGCGCCGAACAATGGTCCCGGATTCTGGAATCATACACATGGAATAGACATGTATTATACACTATTCAATAAGCTCGCACTGTTCTGAATCCCAAACTCACGTCGAGTGTACCTTTGAACTTGACAATTCAATTGTCCTCAATTTCCTCCTAATCGTTCGGCTCCTTATTTCGTTTAAGATTAGAAAATGTGTAGCTGTTTGTATGCAAGATGGAAAATCACTTTGGTGTGTGTGTGTAGGAATATTCAGAGTGGGCATAGATGTTTTGGTGAGGAAATGTGCATCCGTATACGTGCCGTTTCTCCCCCTGGATATGAACATTAACCGAGTTAAATAGGCGGATTAAAGTACTGTGATGAATAATTGCTGTTTTTAATTTTAGAAAAATATTAATTTCAAAGTACAGACTAATAGTACAACCAGAGTAGATGGAATCGCTGGAATAAGAATATCATACTTCTTTATATCTCCCAAATTGTTAAAAATAATTTCTATTGAATAATACAATTAATTTATTACTTTTCTGAAATTGACTAGAAAGAATGAAGCGATATTTCCGTGCCCTATGAATTATCAAGAACATAATTTCCTATCTCCATACGCACATAACAATTGTATATATATATATATATATATATATATATATATATATATATATATATATATATATATATATAAGAAAAACAAAAATATAATGCTCTCAATTTCACAAATCATACTCACCGAAAAACGTAAACAGTGGACAGCTGTTTCAAACTCCTTGGTTATCATCGGCACTGTGCATACAAATTAACAATGAATAAAAATTATAAAACTGAGAGCATTTGTATCCGAAAATTATCGCTAACACCAATTAGCTATCTGGGTTCAATCCTCTGTACCTGGTACAAATGTCACAACAACAAACATTGACCCGATTTTAATGTAGGCATATCTATTTGATATTTCCATACAGCCTACTATTTGTAGGTACGAAACAATATTCATCGAAGTTTATCGAAAACACGAAATTGAAAACAGAATTATGGGACAAGTAGAGTACTAGAGTTCTCGTCTCGAAGACATGTAAGATATAAGAAAAACAAAAATATAATGCTCTCAATTTCACAAATCATACTCATCGAAAAACGTAAACAGTGGACAGCTGTTTCAAACTCCTTGGTTATCATTGGCACTGTGCATACAAATTAACAATGAATAAAAATTATAAAACTGAGAGCATTTGTATCCGAAAATTATCGCTAACACCAATTAGCTATCTGGGTTCAATCCTCTGTACCTGGTACACTGTACCTGGTACAAATGTCACAACAACAAACATTACAAACATTGACCCGATTTTAATGTATGCATATCTATTTGATATTTCCATACAGCCTACCATTTGTAGGTATTTGAGGTATATATATATATATATATATATATATATATATATATATATATATATATATATATATATTCATTCGAAATTATTTAATTTCTTCTTCAGTCACTCTACAAGAATAGGTATAACTGCTAATGAACATATCAAATAAAGGTACTTACAGTATATGAGTATAAGATAAAATAACATTCAGAAAAATAAATGGTTTCAAGACAGAAACGTGAAATGTCAATTTGAAGTTTATGAATGATGGATATAGGGTGTATAGAATTGGTATAAATTTTATTGTAAAAGGTCGATTTAAGTTATTGATGAAATAGATACTCTATGATTTTTATTGTTGCTCAATTTTATTTCAATATCTAAAATATTAGAATAAATTATATTTAAATTTTGAAAATCGGTCTTCTTATTCATTGAATCTTTTTCATTCTTTATGTAAACCATTTCTGAAAAACATCTTTTGAATAAATTATTTTCTTTAGTTAGAATTGAAATATTTTTGAAATCAATGGAATGTCCTGTAACATTTACATGTTGTGATAAAGCGCAAGCATTGGGTCTTAAACGTATATCACTTTTGTGGGAAACAATCCTTGATTTCAAATTTCTTGATGTTTCACCAATATAGTTTTTTTCACATTCACGACAGTTAATTTTGTAGACAACTCCTGCTTGATCCAGTATAGGAGTTTTATCTTTCAATTTGGTAAATAATTTATTGACAGTTTTAACTGGTTTATTAGATAAGATAATATTAGTTTCTTCTTTCAGAACATTATTAATTTTGGAAGTGAGTTCTTTTATATATGGAAAGGATCGAAATTTTTTTATGATGTTTGTTACAGGATTTTCGTTATTAGCGAAATTGGTATTGTTGCTAATTTGAATTGGAAAATTATTAGAGGAAAATATTAATTTATTGAGGAGTCGTTTAGGATAAGAATTGTCTGAAAGAAAATCGAATAATTTTTTAAAATTTTTCATTTTCAAAGTAGGATGACATATTTTGTCTATTCTATTTTTCATTCCAAGTACTACATTTATTTTGGTTTTTTCACTATGATATGAGAAATAATTCATGCATTTCCCAGAGTTGGTTGGTTTAATATATATATATATATATATATATATATATATATATATATATATATATATATATATATGTAGATTACTAAGTTCCTGTGTATATACATATATTACAATGTCTATTATACATTAAAGAAAACTTACATGAATATATAAACCACTCCCAAATTCATGACTACACTACACGAAATTGTCAAAATATCCAAGCCAATTATTTGAGACTGTCGAGAACACGCGATGGAATCTCATATTGGGCACCCAAGCTATACAACGCCCTCCCTGCGGAAGCCAAGGAACTAAAATTCCAAAATTTCAAAACGAAAATCAAACATTTTCTTCTACAACATATGCGTTTTATGATGTCAATGAGTATTTCAATGGTACTCTTACATTTCAGAACAACTCAATTATACAAATTTTAACCCAATCTTAATGTCTGTCAGACTTTTAATGTACGATTTTATATCTTTTTTCAAAGCTTTTTTGTACCTTTATTTTATTCTTGTAGTTGTTTTATGTACAACTTCAAATGACATGTGTAAACACTTTTGTGTCCTAATACCAATAAAGAATTGATTGATTGATTGAATGAAAAAGCACAGTTAGTATTATTCTAATCCACATATACAGGACTGAATGATCCTATTGATATTAATTTGAATATATATATATATAAGCTAGACATTTAAACATCTACCAAATTTTCAAGAATCCATTGGAACAGTCCATTGAGATAAAAAGAATAAATACAATAGGTATATAGAGAAATACCTATGGTATAAGAGTGCTAGCGAAATACCTAAATTGGCCCGCTCTGAAAAAAGATAAGGTAGAAATAAGATTATTTCTCAAGGTGGAAATAATATACAACAAATTTTTGTTATCCAAGAAGCCTTTTATGGAGTTAGATACATACAGAGAGAGAAACATGAAAAGAAAATAAATTGTTTAGAGTTTATTAATTTTTTTTTCAATAAGAAACATTCATTTGAACAACACTGTAATTTTAAAGATAGAACACTCGATCTTCAAAATATTACTATTTCAATTAACAAAAATAACAGTAACACAGAGAAAAATGCTCATCACAAATGTATTCCATTTTATAATAAGCTACCACATACTTAATATAAAAAGTATCAATACTTCAGTAAAGCACTGTATCATTTATTATTCATTACTTAATCTAGAGGCATATGTGATAGCTGACTTTTAATAAATGTAATACCTACTGTAGATATTTTCGTGCCTTACCGTTTTGTTGTGATGCTATCAACTTTCTGTTGTGTTGTATACAATAATATCTTAACGTCACTGACTTGCAATAAATTTATTTAATATTATTATTTTTTTTTATCCGTTAGGAATTTATCCGTCAGGCTCCTCCGGTTTTTGGGGAATAACACGGTTAGCCCCTCGACAAACCAATCCGAAATCTGTTGCTCTGGATCTAGCCATGAGTTAGAAACTCTTGCCAGATGGTGGTGGGTGTTTGGAAACTGTTACACCGATAGTTATTCAGCCCATCTGGGCCTAGATCAGCAAAGTTCTTGGTCGAATTTCTTCCAGAGTTTTTGGATTGCACAGTTCATAGAGCTCAGGCTGACGAAGCCTCCTGCAGAAAGCTTCGAACTGCGCTAGGGCTGAAATATCGACGTTGAGTGGTTGCGGGTACTCATAGATCTTCTTCCAGAAGGTTTCCACCCAATCAGCGGCCAGCAGGTTGAAATTGACACTGTTCTTTGTTTAAATAGTTATTTCCGTCAACCGGCTGCACCATTACGAGCAACGCTCAGAAACCCTCGAGAGACATGTGCGAGGTAGGGAACACGTTGAGGCTCTTGAAATGAGTGTGAATGATTTTATGGAGTAACTTCATGTTTTTCGCGGAGTTTCTCACCCGCCTCACTAGTGACTTCTTTACAGCCACCATCTATTTATTTTTATTATTATCCGATTCAAAACTTTTTTTCATGGATAGAGCATCATTAGTTTCAATTCAGTGCTATGGATTCAAATTAAAATTCAAAATTACATGGCGTACATCAAAATTATTTCTTCTCCAAAAATCCAATAGTTATTAGCATTTTTCTTCAAATCTTACGACGCCACTGAATTTGCAATACTCCCCAATAGATAATACCAAAATTTCACAAAAAATTATTAACTCCTAAAAAATATAGCTTGATTGAAATGAAATTACGTTAATGACATAAAAAAATAATTGATTGTACAGTATGTGAAATAATGTAATTTATAATTCTCCATTAGACCGCTATCAGTTAGAAACTATTTTTTATCCAATCATTCATAAAATTATCAAAATTTGTTTCCTCTAAACACGCCTCAGATTCAGAAAAAATAAGTATAGTGTTACGAGATTGAAGAAGATCCCCTAGCTACGCCGCTGTTGAGTTCCGATCATGAAACGTTATTCTTGGAGCATTTCTTTACTGATCATTCTGGCTAACGAATGAATCCCAAAAAATCAACTCTGCTCAAATTGAGTATTATAAGGTGACACATTTCACTCGGAGTCAGAAGATTTTGGAAGATTCTGGAGGCAGTTGAGCAGTTCAAAATTATCCAAGTGTTTCATTAGTCAGTGTAGTATTTATAGTAGTTGTATGTTAATAGCGAAGTTAATAAAAACAGTTCAGTGTCCTCGGAGTAATACTCAGAAATATCGTAACAGTGGTGTCGGAAGTAGGATATCAGTGAAAAGCAAACTATATATAGTGAATACGAGGAGTACATCGTACGATATGATGTGTGCTTGGAGTATTATTTAGAAATATCGTAATAATACCTAAGGAAACTTACATTGCTACAAATGATAAAAACATACAAATAATTATGAAGAAGTATGACTGACTTATAACAATATAACATAAATTATTATTTTTAAATATTATTTCTGTTACACCAATTCGAAAGTATCACAAATCCAGTGGTGTCGTTAAATTTCATTAAACAAAATTGCGAATATGATTTTTGGATTTTTGGCATTGAAAAAAAAAACGAAGCATTCGAATTGTACTTCAAAGTTGAAACGGTGTAATAAAGCTGATAAAGATAATTTCTGTAGAATAAAAATCGTTTGATTCGGACAACAAATACAAAATTCACATTGGTACCTCGCTTTCGGAAGGGCCAATCTGTATATATAGTGTGAAAACCACATATGAAATAAAATTATTCCAAGCTATATTCGAAGAAATAATTCGAAAGTTTCTGTTTTATTCAAGAGTTATAGCGTCTTCAATCCCAAATACTTCATCAATATATATATATATATATATATATATATATATATATTTGATATTTCAGGAAATATATAAAATTATTATCCATAACTAAAAACACTAAGCGTGTTCAATCCACTGCTGAAAAAAGTAGGCAAACTTTTCAAAGTAAGATATTATATTTCTTGAAGTAACGTCACACATTGAAGTAGATCATGTGTCTCTATAAATAATCCCTGATTAAAAAGCAATACTGGAGAACAGGCAATAACCACCCGAAGAATACGTCAGTAATTGAATGGAGAGAACAGACATGTATAATTCAAAACGATTTCGTTCACATGCACCGATGTGGGAGTCTCCTAACAATGGTGACTACAAAATTGGACCATTCTACTCTGATCACCGGACGTTATAATGGTCGTTTTCATTTTGAAATACAACCAATTGTTGTTTGTCTCTTTTTGATCATTTCCATATCATTGTTTTCATCGAAATTACTACGAAGTGCATATTCGTCGAGATCATATGTCACTATGATGATGACTTGATGGTTTTTGGATAACGCGAGAATGTACCAATTTTGGAGCAAATTAACAAAATCGTATCGTCTCTGAAAATGTGCAATATTTTTTTATCGCATTATCGTCAACTCAAGAAAATAAGATACCTTAAATCGAAATATATAGAAACAAAAACATTTTTCACGAATTGACTTTCGAGTCTTCTTCTTCTTTCGAAACCATACTGTGAAAATATTATTTTCTTCTACTGACATAACTGAAATGGCATTTAGCATACGGATATCAACCCCGTTGAATGATCACAATCTGTGTTTGAAGTAGTCTTGTGATAGTTATTTACCTAACAAACTAAGAAGCGCGGAAAGTTAGAGTTTTTACCTGAATCTGCTAGAAACGTTGCCAAGGATAGTAAAAAAATTTGACCTGTGTAACGTTCTGGATTGGGTAGGCCTATAAGTAGGTAGCGATCTCAGCCGCAATTTCACCAAATGTGTTCACGTCTACGTAATGACTAGAGTATTTGTTTTTTTATAATTGATTAAAAAACGACGGTGCGTGATGGTAGGAGGCCGTGAATTGGCATACTTTCATAAAGTGCTTCAAAAAGTTTATATTTATCCTTATAAGACTGACTTCAGAGCCAGTTTAGTTTGGAACCATATTTCATCTAACTGGACCGCGACTGGGGTGATCTATATTCCTAAGGTGGTTCGGACTGACACCCAAAATCGCTCAGACCTATTAGTTTGACATCCTTTCTGTAAATGAGCATGGAGAAAATACTGAACGGGCACATGAGGTGTGGTGTATTAACAAAGCACCCACCAGTATGCCTACCAGGCTGGCAAATCAACAGAACTCGCCCTCAACAACCTTGTCTCAGCAACAGGCGATGCCTTGGAATACCAGGAGTTAGCAGTCGCCGCATTCCTTGACATTGAAGGAGCACTACCTCACTCCATATAGGAGGACACTGTCTCTAGAAAAATTGAAGCAATACTAAGTGATTGAATAAGACTGTGCTTCATAACAGAACTTTAACGACCTCTCTACAGGGGGAAAGTATCAGCTTCAAACCAGCTAGGGGCTGTCCTCATGGGACGGGGTTCTGTTCCTTCTGCTATGGTCACTGCTGGTGGATGGTCTGCTGGCTATTCTCTCGCTATGGGAGGTCGATCTGCAAGCATATGCTGACGATCTGGTCTTAGTAAAACGCAATAATCCGAAGAGACAATCACCTATGCCCAGGATATATTGGACACCATATATAAATGGTGTGAGAGGGAGGAAATTTCCATTAACCCTCACAAAATGGTCATAGTACCATTCACCAGAAAAAGTAAGCTGGAACATTTAATAACTCCTTCCATCAATGGTGTAACAATTCCTTTTGCGAGTGAAGCAAAATATCTGGGAATAACCCTAGATGAAAAACTAAATTGGAACTCGCATCCGAAAGGCTAGCCTATCATTAAGGACATGCCACAGGATATGTGGCAAAACATGGAGCATGTCACCAAAAACAGTATACTGGCTGTACGTGATCATCATACGACCATAATAACGTAGTCTGGTGGAACAAGGGCCAACAAAAACTGGCCCAGACTAAACTTAACGGACTATAGAGACAAGCGTGTCTAGCGATTACTGGGGCCATTCACAGCAATGAAAGCCCTTCTCGGATTACTTCCTCTTCACATATTTCTGGAGAGAGTGGCAAGATCTACAACATTCAGACTCCACAGAGCGGCCATTAGTCTACTGCAGGCAGTGGCCATGAGAAGCAGTAACATACCTTAACACTTCATGTCCAAAACTATCAACCTCCACATGCCCTATACTGTGGTCTTCCCTGTAAGAGAAGACTGGGTTCAGTATGAGACTGACCTATGTTAGGGCAAATGAACGTTGGTTTACAGATGGTTACAAAACTCTGGAAGGTGTCTGAGCCGGAATATACGGGATGAACCCGGTAGTGAAACGCCCATTCAGTAAATCAGCTACGGTATTCCAGGCAGAGGTATGAAATGTGTGCAAGGGAGCTGGAAAATTTACACCACATACGAAAAACAATAAAAAATATTTTCAGATAGTCAAGCAGCACTGAAAGCGCTTGAATCCAACTGCTTTAAATCCAGAGCAGTATGGAATTGCAGAGAAACCTTAAACCGACTGTCACAACGCAACAATGTTAACCTAGTCTGGTACCAGGCCTAGAAGGCAGACTTCCTAGCAAAAAGGGGGGCCGAAATAACGTTCACTGGGCCAGAACCGGTAATCGGTATAGCACAGAGCACTGCCAAGAGTGCGATCCATGCATGGAGGAGAATGAAACGGTTAAACACATTTCGTGTACGTGCTCCGCAGCGGCCGGATCCAGATTTTCAACATTTGGTCGTAGAACCTGGTGAATTTGGTTACGAGATTGGATATACTGGGAGAAATATAACCATAGGGTGAGCCACATTAGGCCATTGGCCGCAGTGGAGTTCCTGATATGGACCCGCTTACGTAAAAACCTAACGTAATCTAAGTTACACCAATGACATTTAACAACAACCAACTCGATTTTTTTTTATTATAAAGACTTGGGAAATTGAAAGAGAAGTACTCACAGCACTGAGAGAAAACCTCACCATATAAAAGTGGTTCAAATTCCCGCTCTTCCAGTCTTTTTACATCAATGACTCAAACTGTTTCTTTCTCATCTACAAAGGCAATTTGTAGACGAGTTCACACCTACGCTTATCTTAGAATAATCAATGTAGCAGAGGTAATTTTTTCAAACACAATAAAAGGGTGCAACATTTTTATGTCTCTATTAATTTATCTTTTTGAATTCATGTTTGGAGAATATCTCATTATTGTCAATAATTCAGTCGAGCGATATCACATGAAGATTATTGCCCACATGTTTGCGTTTGTTTTCATTAAAAAAAGGTTCGTCTATATGATACATTCATAAATAAATGGACAGTGTGGCGATTATATGGAAATAAACTAAGAAGTATTTGATGCTCACCACGCGTTTTTCGATATTCGATGCCGTTTCTTGGTTTTAAAATTCAATTTACATATCGTATACGTTGAGGAAACATTCACCAAAATTATCGAATTTGGTGCTCTTCTCTATTATTATGGATTGTAGATTGGTTGACGAGCTTATTAAATTTTCTCGTATGAAAACATCAATTACAATTGAAATTGATGAAAAATTAGCAACATAAAATAAACTTCAATAAATTCGACTCAGTCTGAAATATTTTTGATGACGGGAAGACTGAAGCTTGCATTTCATATGATGATATTTACCATGGAATTATATCAACATAATAGTTACCTATATCAGTTATAGATAATGCACAGAGGTGTTAATAATCGCAGTAAGCTAGTACAAGCCAAGGCTTGTTGATCGCCGAGATTGTTGATAGTTAATGTCGGAAAATTGACAAAAATTGATTCAATGACTATGTGTTATTATAACCCGTAACCTACTAGTTAGTAAATATATGGGAACGTGGGGCTCTATTGTCAAGAAATTAGAATCATACCATGGAATTTAAGATTTTCATCTCGCCTCATTTCTTTATCGTTTTTTGCCTTGCCTTGAATTCCACACTGGGTTGTTCTTTTTCTCTTCATTGGATGGAATTGAATTCTTAAAAGAATATTCTAGGTTCGTAAAGTTAACACTTCCTCTGGTTGTTCAACTCTATTAATTGGTGTCCCCATTCACAACTAGACAAGGCTAGAAGAAACAGTATATGAACTTTTAGGAATGAAAGACAACTGATACAGATATATTCATTCCAACAGACAAGATTCAACAACAATTCAATATTTATATCGAATTACTAAAACATGTACCTACAACTACCAACAAACTTCATAGGACAAGATCAGTTTCAACTGATCTTGTCCTATGAAGTTTGCTCCGTTTAAAATGCAAAGTTTAAAATTTCTAGATTGATCTAGACTCGATATGTACAGTATATGACCAGAAAACTTTTCTGAAATTAGTGTTCTGTTACATGTTCAATAGAAATCACACTTGATGTTCTGAATATTGCACTACTTGAATGAGTCAGGCTTCAAATAATATAAAGTTGATAAATATAGAGGAAAAAAAAGCTTCCAATTTACACAGAGAATATATGCTTGTAAAGTCACGCTTACAATTGTTTCGACACACAGTGTCTTCATCTGAGCTGAGTTATGAACTGTTCATATGCTGGGTGGAATATGTGGATAACAGTTAGTCTCAGCTGGAATCCTTCAACACCTGTCCATTTTTCAAAGTTGGACCCATGAACACTTTTGATGAGCTCGATATAAACTACATCATATCAAACTTTCAGCGAATTTCACGGGAACTCAGTGTCCATAATGTTGGTGTGGGGTTCTTTGATAGTTCTATGGCATGTTTTATTATCTGCATATTTTTCAATATTCACGAAATTTCTGAAAAAAACATGTAACTATACCACTAGCTTCATGATGTTCCCAAGTTTTAATTACTGAATATCGATAAAAACATGTTTTTCTTTAACAAAATGAGAAAACCATTTATTATTTTTAATGTGTTCAATGCAAAGTTGATGTATCGTCAAGCATTTTGGAAAGAAATCCATTTTACTTGTTTTTTGTTCAGTGCTGAAATAATAATAAACTCATCAACCAAAAAAATATCATAAACTACTTTCAAGCGATTACATAATTTCAAAATGATTGCTCCCACCAAATAAGCCTAGTTTAGGAGACTGTTAAAAAAAAATCACAGATTACTACTTGAGTCGAATACAGGGTGTTGGGTAAACATGCGGCAAAAATTCAAGGGGTTATTCCTTGACCAATTCTAAGAATTTGGTCCTATAAGTTGCGATCAAAAAGTCTTGTGGATCGGAGTACGTACAAAAAAGTACATCAAAACGTTGTTTAGTTATAATTTCATTTTCAGAAGGTACTGTGACATCTTTTGGAAATAAATATGTTAGGTTTCTTGGTTGAATAATAAGTGATTGAGGAAGCTATAGAATTCCCCAACGTATTTTTTAGTTAAATACTCAGATTCGATGTCGACGCAATGGATTGAATGAACATTACGTATTTTCTCAAATTATTGCCGTCTCTCAGTTCCGTTTAATAACGTATTTTTATTCATATCCATAATGGTTGGAGAAAGAATATAGAAAAAAAATCAGATGTTTCTGAATGCTCAGTATAACCATATCCGTCATAACGGGATATTCACACTACTAGCAATAGTGACGTTCCAATATCGAACTATTGACTATACAAACACAGCGTTTTTCGTTTCCTGTTATTCGTGCTGATGAATAACATGCCAATATTTCTCTTGCAATAATATAACTTCGCACGAACGCACCCTGCAACATCATTACTTTCCGATATAGCGAGAGCCCATATGAAACCAAATAGGTTATCGGAAAACACACCCCTATCAACTTAGATAGACCGACTAATATCTCCCTGATTAACAATAATAACCGAGGGGCACAATTTATAGAACACCTGTCTGTAATTAGCCGGGCATAATTAACCTGGAAACTTACTTGTTGATTTTGCCAATGTTCCAACTTTATATTCAGGCTGGATGTATTTGGTTTGTCCGCGTAGATATGCTGCTTCGCTATGAATCTTCTATTGGCTGGATTATATGCGGGGTGATAGAAGACAATTGACAGATACTCTCGTGATATTTTCTCAAATTGAGTTGCGAATATTTTAATAGCATAAGTTATTTATTCTAAAGGTACACTCATAAATGATTTGAAGATTCTTAGATTATTTATCAAATTTGACGAATTTCATAATGGTCTAAGATCCAATTATTTAATCAAATTTATTTTGTTGAATAATATATCGCATAACTATTGGATTGGCAGATATAAACATTCGATACTAGTTATTTACACTCATGTGTTCAATTGGATAAATCGTATTAAAAAAACAAAATCATATAGGGTTGCCTGCAAAAAATTTTGGTTTGAATGACGGTTGGTGAGCTTGAAAAGCGAAATTTTTGTGCAAATGAAAATGTGTATCAAAGAGGTCCGAGCAAAATATTATGTGCGATAAATATATATACTTACATAGAAATTATGGGACAGAAATTTTTTTGAACGAAACGAAATTTTAAAAAATAAATGGTTGAAAAGAGAAATGAATTTTCTTTTCAACGATGTGACACATGACCCCCATGCCATTTAAAATTTTTTAGTTGATGTGCCCCCCGCGCCGTTAATCGAGCAATTACAATGTGTTTCATTTCAAAGAGTAGTACCGGTGACAGCCTCCAAACGCCTTTATTTCATGTTTGTACATCAGACCGTTCAAAGGTTAACATGGGGAGGGACTATTAAAAGCCGCACTGTGTGACACAAACTCATGGTACACGCCCTTTTTTCCTTTGTTTCTGTAGTTATATTTCAGGAATTTGGAACATTTAACATGCTCACTATAGGGCACTTTTTGACATATATGGAAAATAATCCAACTTTCGGTTTTTCCGGAAATGACATCAACTCTCGATTTTCAATTGGGACACCCTGTATATTATTACATTTTTGAAATCTGCATAATTTTCTGAATCCAATGATACCTCATAGTTGATATTTCATTCGTCAGAACACCCATTTTATTTGTCGATCTAGTGAGACATAAAATTATTTCAAATGATCAAAATAATGCTATACTATCGTAATTTCGATTTAAAAAGTATCGTGGTTCGAAATACGTGCCAAAAAAGTAAACCAAAACCCTTTTTTCAAATGATATCATAATGGTACTCTAACGTTATTCGAAAGTACCATCGATGGGGTATCAAGACTATCAATCCATATTGAGTATATTCAATGTTACAAATTTCAGTAATATAACTACAGAAACAAAGGAGAAAAGGGCGTGTACCACGAGTCTATGACACACGGTATAAATGTTTTTCTTAATAAAAATATAGTGAGATACAGGTAGTGGGTAGCAAACATTTTTTGTTCTGAAAATATCAGACGAAGTCTGATGGTATCAGAATTGATCAGCAAAAAACACCTTACTCTCTCCGTAATTTCAATCGTTTCAATTGTCAGTGAATTGCATGTCATGGCCAAGGACGTCGATGACTGTAAAAGTTGTCGGACCTATCTTGAACTGAAGAGAGGCAATACCTCGAAACTAGTCTGTAAGTGGTCAAGTCATTGATCATGTAGGGCAGGGTTCTGCTATTTGATAGAAAAAGCATTTGCGGCTGTCTCCCAGATTCTCGAGAGAACGTTGCATAGATATTTGTCAGATTAAATTCAACGTTCGTCGTGTTATAAGCCAGGGAAGTAGTTGCTTTCTGTCGGATATTTGCCCAAATTACGGAGAGAATTAGGGGTTTTGCTGATCAAATTTTGTTCTATCAGGAAACTACACAAAAATAAACAACATTAAAAAATGTTCCTGCTTTATATGCAAATATTTCATTATAGATGATATAACATAAATACAAAAATATATTGAAAAATTGTTCTTAAATTGATCCGCATTTTTTCGAATCTGATTCATCCGAAGTAAAATTTTAATTCTCAAATTCGAAAAATTCATCATCATTTCCTGTCACTTCAACAAGATTGTATATTTTCAAACGCATTTGGTTCCCAACGAATCCTGTTGGTTTCAAATAATCATCCAAATGCCAACTGAAAATAATTATTGCTAACAGCAATTGATAATTGTAACGAAATCGATTCTTCAGGAGAAATTAATACTTGCGAAAATATATTAAAAACTTGACGAAATATTTGTTCAAAACAAATGAAAAAATATTAATATTTTTGTATTGGGAATTTAAAAAATTACTAGAAAGTACATTTAAAGCGATCTTTAGTAAATTAAATCACCAAAAAAACATAAAAGTTCAGAAAACATTCTCTAAATGAATACTAGTACCTATATTTCATTATCTTTTCAAGATCTGCTGAAATGTGTTACATTGTATCAATATAACTACGCTAGAATCCAAACATTTTGATCCTTCATCAACGGCAGAAGTATTGACTTGCACCTAGAAATAAATTTTTGCGGAGAATTTGTAGATCATTTTTATGAAATGTATCATTTATATCGTTGAGAGAAAATATCCTTATATGAATTTACAGAAGATCGCCAAAAATCATATATTTTTCGCTAACGAAAAATAAAAAATGAAGGACAAAAATAAAAAAAAAATTCTTTATTTCTTTAATTTATCTGAAATAAATTTAGTCATTGTTCAAATTTCACAATTTTTACTGTCATTCAATAATAATGATATAATTTAGAAGAATCATATAGTATGTAGTTAAAATTATAACATTCTTCATAGTATTTATTTCCTAAAGCAGTTAACAGGTAGCATAACAGGTATGATAGCCAATAAAATCGAGTGACGCTTTAGTTAGCTCAACTTCACTGTACTTTACGTTCTCTTTTACGGAAATCTAACTTCAATGAACAATTTTTGAAAGTTTCATCATTATCACAGTCGTCAGAGTCATACAAAAAACTCCTTTGAGCCATTTTTCATCACAATATATTTTTAATAAATATAACGATACAGTTCAATTATTGGATCTTTGCCCGTAAGTTATCTTCATTATGCATATGTCATACGTCACACGGAATAGTTCGCTGCAACCTCTTTGTCGCACATTTTCATTGTCACCAAAATTTCGTTTTTGAAAGCTCGCCAACCGTCATCCAAACTAGGTATTTCGCAGACATCCCTATATCATCGTATTCGCAATGAATTGGCGTTTATTTTGAAAAATATAAGGTTTATTCATTAAACAGATGGGTTTAAATCACTACTCTCATCGACTTTCCTGTTTGTACCTGTCAACCCAATAGATTTGCCGGGAAAAAATAGATAAAGATAAATAGATATCGAGGTGGTATTGTAGGTTTTCCGGGTTTTCCTACAGCTGAAAAGTGAATACATCACCTGAAACATGAGTGAGTCACCCCGGAGCGCCACGGCAAATAATAATAATAATAGCCGTCCTCTACCCGCACAGGCTACGCCTTTGGGTACACTCAACGAGTGTTTATGAGGGAGTATTATTATTATTATTTATTATTATTTATTGTATATTCTCTAGGCTTCTTACTTTCGATTTGTATAGAATTTGTTCGTTGAAGTTATGAGTGCAATTCCAAAAGAAAAGTGAGTTTTGAATTTTTAATCAATCATAGTCTGGCCAGGAATTTTTTAGCCAACCCACTCGCGATTCCTTTCAGTTAACTTACCTATTTGACATAAAATAATTTTTCCATCTAACAGATTGTTTAAGGTCGTTTCTAATTCGGGTCCTTTACTATTATAATGGTTACTCACGAATTTAATCTGTAGCAGAAACGGTTGTTAAAATAGGCCCCTTCATCAATTTTTTCCATTATCGCCGATGCTCCTGGAATACCTTTAGGCAATATCACCATCTTATTCGTCTATATTATCCAATTTGATTTGTTTTCTATAAGATCTCTTTGAATTTGATGACAATTTTTCACATAACTTTGACAACAAGCATCTGATAACAGAAAATAATCAGATTCAAACTAAGAATGTTTTCATTCATCGATATACCCACACCAAATATCACAAAGTTTTTGAGGAAAGAATATTTATAACATTTCTCATCTCGAACAGGAATCTGATTGATATGTCAGTACAACCATTATTATATTATTGACATAAATCTTACAAATTGGACTTTTGTCAAAATATACCCTCAACAGGCTTTCTTTTAATAATATTCAGCTCTACAAATATATTCATTTAGAAAATATCCATATATTCCCGGGGGAGAAATGTTTTAAAACACGTTTTAATAAAGTATGTAAGAAAATATTTCGAAGCAATATAAAGGCAAGGGAGACACGAATAACCTAAAAATTGGCAATAAAATTATACAGAAAAGTTAATCGAGCTGCAAGTTCATATCGACTGAATATTTAGTAGTGAAAATAAGACAATAAATTCACACACACAGTCAGTAAATTGGAATATTTGACCCCCATAAACAGTGTTATGCTCAAATGGAATTTGCAAATTGACAGAGACGCGTCATTCGGACGATATCGTAAATATTTCATCCCCTTTATTATCTACCCATTAATATTTATTCATTCAGGGTGGAGCATGCATTAAATTATGAAGAACTACTTGTTGGATGTTTCATTTAGCGACATCTTTACAAAATCTGATTATGTTGCAAAATTGGGAATATCTTCTGAAATTTTGGCCAATATTGCAGAGAGTTACTGAAACTAAAATTGATCAAATTGACGTACATTTTCCACCAAAACAACTAAACCCATTTGGTTATTAGAAGTATCTTAGTGGCATACGAGTAAAGCGCTCGCTTCTTAACCCAATTAGCCGTTGGTGCATGGGTTCGAATCAGCACGATCACAGGTCCCGTGCATGATATTACATGTTCAAAAAGGTAGGGGCTACGTCTTCTCTAGCTCGCACAAGTCTCACAAACACTTCTGAGTGTTGTGGTCGTAAGTTGACAGCTATAATTTTTTTTCAACAAAGGATGAGCATTCAAACGTGTATGTTATAATAATAAAGTTGTTAATTATTTCTAGGGCCTATCGCTTGGAACAGGGAAATTTTGTTCCTGAATGAAACGAGTCATCGAATCACTATATTCAAAAACGTTTATATTGAAGGACAGAAAATCCAGAGCACCTATATTAATATATTCGCCCAGCTGAGACTAGTCAATATGTGATCGATAATATCCCATACACAGGATGATTGGATGAGAGCTTATCGGAGAGGAGTCTGGGGCCACCAATTCTTACAAAAATTGCCTACATCGCAATCTAGAATTTACTGCTGTGAACCCACACTATAGTTTCGACTGTCTCGTGAACCCGCTCTGGGTTCGACTGTTCAGCATGAACTCCAACAGATCTGGTCGAAAGAACTGGCGAGTAATAACAAAGTTGCTGTAACTGATATGCTTGCCGTTCCCATTCTACTTTACTCCTTTAAGTCATGAAAGGGACTTAAAATGAACTACGACAACTTGACGTGAAAACTCGCCAAATGATGCATCTTCATAGGAGCTTGCATCCTAATACATAAGGAAGGATAAGCTGATGTATGGGGTCTTCGTCAAGAACATTGAAGACTTTGGTTTATCCAGAAACTATACCTTTCCTTTTCTCAAGTCAAGGATTACCAAGAAGGTGTCTTCAACCCCCTCGACTACCGTAGTCGCGTGATGGTTACAATACTTGTACTAACAACACTTGTACGGTATAATCTAGACGCAAAGATGATGTCCGAATCTATTCAAATTACTCATTCTCAAGCCAGTTAGTATGATATAGTCCTCCTCGACCATCGGAGTGAGATGATTTGTATTCGAAAAGAGTAGAAAGAACGGACCAAATATCGAGAACCACTCTTCAAACTTCGCAGGTTTTACCCATACCATTTTGTAGGGATGGTGGGTTTCATAATATGGGCCATTGGTGAAATGATGAATACACTGCTTTCGAGCCTAGAAATCACACCAGCTTAGGGCAGAAACTTCAGAAAAACCCCTTGGTAAATATCAGCATTAACTCCGACAGAGCTGGTCATGAGAATTGTCGGAGAAGAACAAAGTTGTTACAGGGTTCCCACATTAGAAGCGAGAAAATTTTCCCCGACTTTTCCAGGTTTTCCCTGACCATGCACAAACTTTTTTCAGGACCAGAAGCAACCTTTCATAGAATGATTGATATAAAAAATAAAAACCATCGCACAGGTATTTCAATGCTGCGAAAAAAATGAAGCAAACATTACTACACTCTGACGTTACTATTTCCTCGAACCTCGAATCATACATAAAAAAGGGAGCATATTTTGCTCTCCTACAAAGGTAAACCGAAAACTCACGAGGTAGAATTAAACATCGTAGGCGTATTCAAATTTCTGCCAATCATGTGCGAGTGAAGAGCAGTGGCCGACGAAAGACCGCGAAATTTAAAATTAATGAAGAAGACAACAGGGACAGCTTAATTCAGTTTTTTATCTGAAATCAAATGATACGGAATAATGTATATCGATTTGGTATTCCATATACATTCGTTGAATTCCCTGACTTCTGCTGAAAAGTCCAAAATTTCCTGACTTCCCTGATTTTTTCAACACTTTTTGATTTCCCTGACTTTTCCCTGTTTTCCACGTTTTCCAGGTCTGTGGGAACCATGTGTTACTTACCTTTCCCATTCTGATCTATTCTTATTGGAGCTGTGACATCTCGACGTAAAAACTTCAAACGAATCTTCAAAGGAGCTCGCATCCTTAATCGTCTGTCCCACGGTTATACTTCCCCAGACAACGGGGAAGCCGACTTTCGATTGTGGAGTGTCTATATATAACAGAATGGGAAGGATAGGGCCTGTGAAGTCATCAGGAGTTCAGATCCCTTTCTCTTATTAGTCTCCGACCATGCATAAAGAAGCAAGGGTCAAAGAATTTCTTTCTAATGCAGCATCCCATGCAACCGATGAACTTGGTCTCGTATTCGACATTGAGAGGTCAAAGCTGCGGAGGAGAAAGTACTCCTTCAGCTACTTAAGAATGAGCCAATGCATGAGATTCTCTTCAAAATTTCTACTTTTGCTTTCCTCACGTCAAGAGGGTTAATGATATGCTGTCCGCATTCTAATCTTATGCGTCCTCAGGCATAACCTGACTCTGTGAGTGTTTTTCTACTCCACGACACTCCCTAGGCCTTATGCTTCGGAGGATATTGTCTCCGTTGTGGAGAATAAGGAGTGCCAAATCTATTGGAACTACTCATTCCCCATCATCAGGCAAATACAAGCCAATACGCCTGATTCATTCCTCCTGGATCAAAGTAGGATGGTTTTTATCATAGCGGAACAAACATCTTCCGAATAGAGGAGGAAAAACAGATTTACTATCGAGATTAACTCTTCAAACTCGCATGAACTCCTCAGGTTTCACCCAAACCATTCTGTTAAAATGATGGTACTGATTATAGAATTACTTAGTGGAATGATGGATACGCTGTTATTGACTTTGGAAATCATAACGACTTGCCATGATAAGGCAGAAACCCAACGAATGCAGATGGCCATCATCCACGGATCACTTCGTCTATCCGGGGCACATGATTTTCCGGTCTGTTATTCACCCTCTCCAAGAATTAATACTAATAATACGTACATGTAGATTATGCAGGTAGAGGATGGCTATTATTATTATTATTTGCAGTTGATATAAGTATCCTTCATGGATAATGTTCAACAGACACGACATACCGTGTGTTTCAAATTCGATACTCACAATTGGGATCTCGGAAACTATGAGAGATACGAAGATGGTTAGATTCGAGTGAAGTTGAGCATTCACCTGATTAATAATTTGCCGTTGACATATCCGAATTGATCGGACCCTGCCACTTTTTGTATCCCACGTTTCGTTCTAAAGGTAAGTTTATCGGGCTCCACGTTGATATTAAAAGAAGGGATTCAACTTACGCAGTTTTGTCTCCTGAACACAAATCCAAATGAAAATCGAGTGGGTCTCAATTTCGAGTTTTGCTTTTCCGAATCTTGAATACTGACTATTTTCAAGTTCCTTATCATTTTTATTGAAAATTCACTTATTGAAATATGAAAAAAATCAGGAAAATAAACAGATGACTATTTTTTTATGCTGAGCATAAGCGATATTTGATTTGTCGATCGCGCTGTCATCTTTCCTTTACGGACATTCGTGCTGTTAGTTTTTTCCCTACATCACATTCCCGTTTTTCGGTAAAACGCGATAAATTACACAATACCCACTTGTTTCACTGTTCATTTTCTCTTAAGTTGGTCTTATATCATTTCGGTATTGCTCCGTGACATTTTCCACTATTCCTCCATTCGTTGTGCCGAAGAGGGTTAATACGTCTTTGTCAGGATTATACTCAAAAGAGTCTTCGGATGTCATTTCTTATGAAGTATCGGTCCCACACACCCATTATTTTACCTTGATCTGATAGATTATGGGATGGGGTAAATTGGGAGTGGACTGGAAGAAACATGGAGGTGAACACGAAACCAGAAAGTATCAAAAAGAATGCAAACTTATCTTTTCTTAGATAACTACTACTGTTGACAAACACAAAAAGTTTCATATAAATCATTCTCCAATGATTCATGCAGAAATTTGCATTCATTTTGGAATTTTAAATATAGAAGGTGTCAGAGAATAAACGGAACAAACTCACTCTGTACAATGCTCATTTAATTTTTAGGATAAAATTTCCAAAAATGAATCGAACAGAGTTCGAAAGGTGTGTTCGGAGAGGAAAATACCATTATTTCCACTCATTTCCACAAAGTGGAAAAATGAGGCAAATAGATGACAGAAAACAACTACTTTCCCCTACGGACATTGAATTACATAGTAAGTGAGTAAGTAGCATTTATTTTCTTTACAGACAAATGTAAATTTGTATAAAAATAGTCAATACATCTGTCATCCATATGTGCAATGGTCCTCAAGGAGGACTGTGCTGATTTTATAAAAGCCATTCATAAAAATAGCCTTCGTTTTGTTGGAATTGACCTCCTGTATACATGCATGTTTCGATGTTATTTCCTCTCATCAGTGCAAGGATAGGTCAGACAACAATAGAGTCGTCTAGTTCCACAAAACGAACGACAACATTCAAAAGCCTTATAGTATTCTCCTACGCATGAAGCGGTGACTTATCGACGATTTCAATATCAAGTATTTAAGAAAATCGTTAACAACCGGTCATCGTTTAAATATTTACCATAGTTGTCAACAATTTCAAAATGTATTCGATAAATAGGCTACAGTTTGATTTCAATCCGAAAACAAAGCTCGCTTCACTCGCTATCTCATATTTAAAATATATAGTATATATTACTAATAAGATATAACAATTTCATCAATTGTAAAGACATATTACTTTTTTTTCTTCCCGAGCATATATTGGACACTAAAATCAAGAAGTCATAAGAGAGAAACATGAATGATTTGAATATGAATTTGGTAAAAAATTCTAGAATGGAAATCCATCAACTTCGCGGATTTTAATATGAAGAAAACACAAGCTTGCCCTTTCTCTAGAGAGGCCAGTCTCAGTCTAGGATGTGAGGTCCGTTGTTATATACAGTGACCGTCTAAAGTCTGTTCCTCCTGTTAATTCTTGACCTTCCTGGTATATCGCAACAAAATTCGAATGGCCTGAATAGCAGATATAAACGTGCTTGTTCATGAAAAAATCACAGCTGATAGTTTTAAAATTGCTTCTGAGCGCCATCTTCAATAATTCTTTTAAAAGAATTATTCCATTATCGAAATTTGCTCATAATTCTTAAAAGTTTTCTCCAATACAGCTTCCAAATTCATGAGTTCGATGTAGAACGGTTTTACATTCGCTTCATTTAAAGTCGTTTGGAATGTTGAAGTCCGAATGATTCTTCAAGAAATTACCTGGTTTAGTTCCAGTTTTGAAATTGACATGGGTTTCAAAGAAGCAACCTTTGTGTTAGCCCTCACAAAACTGTGTTTCAAGCATTCGTCTTCTTGAAATCTCAAATGAGCAACAGAGAAATAACATTTTCCTACAAATTTCAAAATTATAAATATATTTCAAGTGAACCAAATTTTGCCATTGTTTGTTAAAAAACCCTATGATATCATCTTTCCAGCCGACTTGATTTCTCTAAATTTCTTGCAGATGAAATATGGATATTACTATTTTGAGGATTGCTCTTCATGTAGGTTTTCTGGCATTTTCCAAAATACCTTTGTCAATTGAATGAAATTCTGTTTAAAAACTTGAAACGTCTTAACCTGGATTCTATTACATCCCTAAAACTCGTTCCACTGATGTTATTTTACTATTAGTTTTTCAGATATGATACTTCCAGCTTGCATACTCTCATCGGAGCCCTGTAGAACTTGTCAGTTTCTCATTCAATTACAAATTATGGAACCACCCTTTCGGTGTATATAAACGTGTTACTCTGCGTCTTCAGTTGTGTCTACTCTTCCTAAGTATCCATGTATTGTTGTTCTTCATTGACTCTTGCAGCTTCACGATCAAACGAGAATTACAAGTAAAACCAAGAAACACCACTTTGATTTCATAGACATCATAACGTGACTAATGAAAATATTCATGTTGTTTTCATTTTCTTCGTTAGGCGAGTTTCATTCTCTTCAAAGCATGTCTGCCATATATCTGATCTATCATACCAATTTTTGAAATATGTTCTGCTGAACTCAAGGTCCTTATACTAATTTTTCGAGTAATTATTTCAAAATCGTTCCTTTTCTGATGAGTCAGGCAGTGAATCAGGATTGGAATCATCAATTTGAATACTTAGGAGACGTCAAGTTCAGTGTGAAATGTCATGCTTTATTCAGTTCTTATTCAAACCATTCAACACTTTTTCTTTTGTTCATTTAAAATTTTCCACTAATCATCCGGTTGCACCCTTACGAAGAACCACCAGAACTATCCAGAAGACTTGTGTGAGCTGGAAATAACAAGAGCTTTACCTTTCAAGAAGCGATTCCAACGTAGTTGCATATAGAAATACAACCCCTCACATGCCAATAATTGAGGGACTCATTTTGTTTGGAAGCACGATAGCCACTATTGAACATAGGCAGTTATTCTACAACACTCAATATATACCAAAAGAATGTCACATCCATCGATCGGACAGAATTTATTATCCATCCCCCTGTTTCATCGACACGACCGCATCAAAGTGTTGATACCCTAAGAAAGAAAAATGTATTACTTCGGATGTGTGAGGGTTTCCTTAATCCGATAAATCAAATCAAAGATCACTAGATCTTTCTCCGACAGAACTTATAAGAGCTTATGGAAGCTCTACAAGAATAGATCGACTTTGGCGAAGCAAACTCGATTTCCTCTTGAGTACGAGGAAACTGGATTTTTTGTTTCAAGTTTTTGTGTTTCTGTTTGAGGAATCAGATGTGTAGAATGATCTAATCTTGAAATCGATATCGCTAGAAAAACGAAGGGGAAGATGGATTTGAGGAAAACCGTAGGAAAACTTGTTTATTTGAACTCATTACTGCTACTATTTCATCTCAATATTCACCTTTTTTTTAATACCGTCAATAAGTTGATTCTTCTTAGAATTGAACAAAATTCTCATCTGCAATTGAAAACGGTGTCACCAGTTTACACTGCTGTTTTGTCATTCACAAAAATACTGGAGAAAAATGTAGAATGAGATTTTAAGTACATTCAGTCACAATTATTGTCACACCTAGTTCCGAGTCTAGTGGAACGAAGGTTGATGTTGTTTTCATTTCCTTTAGCTAAAAAATACACTGACCAACCAGGATCGACAGTCCGCGACCGTCTAACAACGAACAAAAATTGAAATGGAGCAATGAAAACTTTTAAACTCACACTTATCGACCAAAATTATCAGCAGGTTGGAGGACAATCATCCAGTATGAGTTGTCCGATCAGAATAAATGTGTTGGAAATTTTGGCCGACGTTGGACGGTCGCGGACGGTCAGTCTTGTTTGTTCATTATGCTGGCTGACTCATTCATGGTTTTCATCTTTGAAATGTACTTAGATATTTTCCGCAATTAATTCTTATAACGCGTCCAAGTGAACATTCGCAGTGAATATTATTGATAATGATCAGTTATAAAATATACTACTTCTCATCCTATTGGTATTACTACAAATTGAAATATTGTAAGCAAATATGCATATAGAAAAATATTTGATTTCTATCTCATGTACCTGATGACATCAATTTTCTTCGGCATTTACAGTGACATTCAAAAATAAAACAAATGGAAAAAAAGTTATTTTTCAAAAAGGAATTTTCAACTTAGGTTCGTTTTGGAACCTACTCAGCCCCTATCAATTTGTTAAGTTTTTTGAAAAAATGCATTTTTCAAAATTAGCAAAATATCAAAAGTTATATTTTTCAGAAAATAAGTATATTGAAGATTGTAGATTGGTAATTGTGGGGGGGATCGTGCAGGCTAAGCAGCCCCACCAGCACCTTGACCAGTGAGGTCTTCTGTGCGTGACCCTCTATCTATTCGAAACCCGGGATTCTGAGACTTCGTGCGAAGTTTATCGGTTTTCTATGAACTACCTATGTGTCTGATGTCGGAGGGCGTTAAGAATATCCCTTCCAGAAAGAGCCTCTTGCAGAAGAGCGCTGGACATTCTGCAGTTTCCGTGAAGTTCTCGCAGTAGCGGCAACTATCACTCTCTGATTTGACCTACTTCTTTAGGTGACACCCCAGAAGGCAGTGCCTGGTGAGTAGCTCAGTTACCAATATCAAGTATTTCTTGTCCAACTCGAATAGCTGTTTAGCTTTCATTTGCTCACTAGCCTCTTCGCTTGTCTTTGTCCTGGCACTTTATTACAGTGAGATTTAAATTCATCGAATTAGCAGCATCGGAACTCTGTGATCTGGCACCCACATTAAGGTTACCTGATTGTTTGCTGCCAGTTGTCTCAGGATTTGTTGTTGAGGCGTAGGTATTTGTGGATCGTAGCTTAATCCGTGGGGAAATATCAGTTAAGCAGTTAATTATAATTAATTCGGCAGGGACATTATTATGTTGTCCGATCTACCCTGGCACTGATGAGATACAAAACGTCGAAAAATGCATGTCTGCAGGTTGTCTTTTCCAGCCTTATATGAAGGATGATCTACTGTTCAATTACAAGATACGCACTTCCAATTGTTTCACTATCATCATAATCGCACATATTTTCGCACTCTGTTATTAATTGAAAAAAAAAAAGACTGGAAAAATCAATTATAGAAAAATTTCACGAAAAATTCAAATTTTTCTCACCTTTACTATGTTTAATGTCCTCCAATGAAGATGTGTAAAAATCTCATCCAAATGTTTATTACTTATTTTCCGAAAAATATAACTTTTGATATTTTGCTAATTTTGGAAAATGCTGTTTTTTAAAAAACTGAAAATCACTCAGTATATCTGATAGGGCCTAAGAAGGTTTCAAGACTAGCCTTTTTTAAAAAAAAAACAATAAAGAAGACTTTTTCCATTTGTAGCATACTTTTTGAATGTCACTTTACAGCCAAAATTCTTTGGGTTATTTTCCTTAATTTTCTACATAATTTAGTGTTATATTGAAAACTGTTTGATTTCATTCTTCTTTGCCTGCACCATACGTGTTCATATGAAACAAACCTTAGAACTCACTTCATGAATAAGTATCTATTAATATTATTATTTTGGATAAACTGAAATCAACCACATTGATTTTTATTCAAATTAAAGAATAATTTAAGAACTCACAGAAATCCTTGAACTAAGTACATGAAATATGTTTTGTTTTGTGTTCTTGTACTCATAATTTCTGGAACAAAACAAATGTAGGCAATGAATCAATACGAATCTTCTTTTTTTCTCTTTCACCAAAGTTTGATTCCGTTCCTCCTGCATCCGCATGTTTGTTCCAGAATTAAACGGGGAAACACAAATCCAATTTAAGTTGGCTACGTTCTGAAGTCCCGCGACTGTCACTTGTCAATCTAGGGCTGCTTCGATCTGTCTCTTCCCATTTCACGAATCCGACGCCTACCCTTAACATTCAATTAACGTTCTAATTGGAACCGATCGCACGGATTACACCGAGGACCATGTTAGACGATGTTCGCTTTTTTCACGCACGAACGAATTCGTTATTTTTTTCTTCGCTCAGTTGTATGGCATGTCTCGGTTGATTGGCAGGTGGAGAGTGGAAGAGCATTCCAAGATCTGGAAATGTCTGAATTATATCTGCGTTGTGGGTGTGGCTACAGGTCTTAATAATGAAGCTTGCCAGGCTAGAATTATATAGAATTGATCAGCGGAATTGGTATCATCGTTCAATATAAAATATCATTGATGATACTCCCGAAACCAAAAATAAACTGTTGGATCAATAATTTGACGGTCCATGATTCAAAAATACCCTCTAATCTTGAAAAAAAATCAAAATTATTTGACCAGAATTTTTTCATTATTTGAAATATCAGACAGTAGTTATATCAACTGAGGCTTTAGAAATTATTTTGAAAAATTATTGAAAATAGATTATGGATATTCCAGATTTTCAAATTATAGCAATGGTTTTCATCGGCAAGTCACCAAGAGAAAATAGCTACTGCTCCCTACAACCCCTGAATTATATCTGATAAAGTATTGCAGTTTTCTATAATTATTATCGACGATTATCAGCCGAGGTTAGCTTGGAAAATTGGGTCGAAAAATACATTGACTAAATTAATAAAAAAATTTATTTCCATTGAAATTTCGAACTGAAGGCTGAAGAACTCTTAAGATAGGTAATAATAATATAAGCTTTTATTCACACAATAAAAATACAAATACAAATTAAAAAGTTCATCATATTTGTGAAAAGAAGTACTGATTCGATAAGTGTATACACACTTGTTTCGTTTAGAGAAATTTTAGTAATATAAGAGAACATAGAACATAGTAATAAATTATTAACAAATATACAGGGTCGCTGATATGTATGGAAACGGTCGATTATATCTTAAAGTAAGATAGCTAGCAAAAAATATTAAAATACAAAAGTTTAAGGGTTTTTTAAAATGCATTATATTAACGAAAAATTCAGTATACAGGATCAGCCAAAAAGTCAGGACGAAACAAAGTTGCTTTTCCTCTAACGGGACACCCTGTATATTATTCCTCATTTCAATTCTACTCAAAATTCTGAACAGAATTGATATAGCACATCTGGAATAATATGCGGTTGTGATAGTGATAACTATCGTTCAGATTTCAAATTTCCGTTTATAAAATAGGGTCCTATGACATGTCCACCAAGAATGCCACACCATACATTTACTTTTTGTGGCTGTTGATTGTGAACTTCCTCCATCCAATGTCGATTTTGGTCTGACCAATACCTACAGTGGTGTCGATTTACGTGCCCGTTTAAACAAAATGTAGATTCGTCAGAAAACAATTTGTAGATGACAAAGTTGACATTTTCATTTAATTTATTCATAATAACTTCACAAAACTTGATTCTACGATCAAAATCGTCTTCAGTCAATTCTTGTACCAAATGAATTTTATATTGATGCAAATTTTTTAAATGAAATATCGACTCATGTTATGATTCAAAGCCCTCTGATGTGCCGAATTTATCAGATTTTCCACCACATCTAACATGACATTCAAAGAGTTTTCTTCATTTGTAACGCTTACTGGTCTTCCACTTTTTGGTCGATCTTTGACACATCCAGTTTCATAAAAACGCTGCAATGTTTTTGAAATGATGGATTTAGGAATGGGTTCCCGATTGGGATGCAATTCATTAAAAATATCCACTACTTGGTCAGCACTTCGTCTTCTCTCACCGTATCCTATGATCATTAAAATTTCAATACGCTCAGTATCAGTTAAACGTGCCATCTTTGCGCGAAAATTATTTACACTGAATGTATTCTTGACATGTGTTGTCAAGATCATCACTGTTGGACAAAAGAACGACGCGGCATTGTTATGGAGCTAGAAACTTTCAAAGGTAACTTGATGGACTATGAACTTAATGGACTACAACATTTTTGGGTAATTTTTTAGAAAGGTTAGAAACAGTTGAATTTAGGAAATGATGTGCTATATCAATTTTGTTCAGAATTTCGAGCATAATTGAAATGTGGAATAATATACAAAGTGTCCCATTAGAGAAAAAGCAACTTTGTTTCGTCCTGACTTTTTGGCTGATCATGTATATTCGATTTTTCGTTAATATAATGGATTTTGTATCTCAATAATTTTACTTCTTCTTCTTACCTCAAGAGAATCGACTGTTTCCATACATATCAGCATATACATATAGAAGAACATGTTTGAAAAATAACGTTAGTGGTACAGTGGTAATACAGTTGCCTGATATCGAATATTTCTGTTTCAGTGCATAAGATTTCTGTTGGAAAAAATTTCAGGAATCTCCTCTGCATGACTTTTGAAGTATGGAGGGAGATGGTTTTTGGAGCTGAGCTCCAAAAAAGTATCCCATAGCTAAGATGACTTTCAACCAGAAAATAATACAGTGTTTCAAGATAGTTTTCAGGCAAGAGTTCTTTCAGTTACCTACACTTGTACAATATTACTCTCAGTTTCTTCAACAAATATGCTAGAGCGTAAGTACCTAATTTTTGTCTCAGGGTAGATGATTAAAGTCTTCAAATGATATTTCGGTCAACTAGAGGAGTAACAAGTGAAGTATTAGAGATTTTTCCATTTTTCATTCTACTCTCATCTCTAGTGCAAGTTCCATAGGATTGGCCCAGTTGTTTTATTCCTGTAAATTTCTGTTTTGAAAATAAATATTCTACACCATCATCCTATTCAATTCTATACATTAATCAAACAATTTCACAATTATAATCAATTTTGCAACAATAAAAATTGTAATATTTCTTATAAGTATTTCTAATATTTACTATTTCTAATAATCCACAATTAACTTTCATTTCGATGGAGTTTTGTGACGCTTCTAGAGTTCTGAAACCGGCTTCTGTATTTTAGCATTGTAACATTTTGAGAATATACATTATATTTCAGGCTGTTATCATTGACCAGATAAGAAGAAAATCCATACCTCTAAATATTCAATATACTAAATAGATAACACTTCAAGAGATTCTCAAATTCATATCCTCATGTAGCTCACAGGTAAGTGCAATACTCCCCACGAATAACCATCACGCTTTCCACTGTCATTACCTCACCCAAATCATAACGCCTAAAACAATGCATTCGCGATTCCAATAAAACAAAAAAAAAAACAAACTCGTGCTATGCCGTAGCTGGCAGGTGGTCCATCCAACAGTGTTCTAATAATAAGAAAGAATATTCTGATAGCAGTACCGATGGTCACTTGTCTATCTGGCTGTCAAACTGTGTGCTGGCATGCCTTTGATCGTGGTTGGCCAGTAATTATACGGCCTACTCCGATACACTTAATTATAAATGGAGATCGAGCCGGTTAAACGATTTTTAATTGGTTGTCAACTTGTTATTCGATACCATTTCAACTGTTCCACGGCAAACAACGCCCGTTAAGATAGGTACCTTTTAATTTCTTGGTATATTTTATGGTATACATCTTGTTGAGATACTGAATTTTTATTTTTTCTGTATTGAAAATTCTTCTCAATTGATTTCAAGCTTTACAACATTGTACTCGCTAACAAATTATTCTTAGGTATTCAGTTTTCTCTCGTTTTCTATTCATCACAATATTATCATTATGAATGTCCATATGTCACTTGATACTTTCGTTACTACCATGCGTCTTTGAAAAACGATTATGTTAGCCTATGTACGGGGCCTGTAAACTTAAACTTCTATGAATGTGATTTCGTACTGACATACAATATCAATTGAATTTTGGAAAAGAAAATATAGTCGAAGAAATTTCTTCCATTATCAGTTGCATGCTGTTAGCAATACGTGTACTCCTTCAAGATAATTGTCAATTGATAACAGTTTTTAAATTATTTCTCTGCAAACACATGAATATTTCACCAAGTATGAAAACAATCGATCCGTTTAATTGACTCACAGTACCAACCTCAAATCCAAACTTTGTTGATAATATCAACAGACATCAAACCTCTTCACAAATGATCATAACAGAAAAAAACATCTGTTAGATTTAATTTATGGACCCAACCAAGCCGTCCGGAAATTCACAGTATGAGTGGCAACCAATTTTCAAAATGTTTTAGTTGATATGTATTAATGTTTCTCGCTATAAAAAGACTTGATCTAATTGAGCCATTATACATTTTTTGAAATTTTCAGCGGGCTATCAACTGTTAGTGCAGCAAATTGGTTCACACCCTGTATTTTTATTGTTTAGCAGTAATGTCCTGTTGAGAACAAAGCTAAGATGTTTGGAAGTATAGGAGTGAAATGAAATGATTTTAGTTTGATTCTCTTGTGAACAGGCTATGAATTTCATCACTCGAAAAATTAATGACAGTTTTTCCTTTGTTTGTAAATCAATATGCAAAAATGTTGCTAGTTACTATACTAAATATCAAATAAACGAATATTTTTTTTTTTAATTTTTCATTCTACGCCACTTGTTATTATCTAGTGAATTATGTTTTACTAATGCTGGGTAATTTCGATTTGAAATTTTTAATGGAGAAATGAAAAGCATAGAAAATGAAACTGCAGTCTATCTTTCTTCTGAAGGATACTTACTAAAACAACGTACGCTAATGAACTATTGAGAATATTGAATTTGAACTTATTATGTGGATTTTTTTTTTATTAAAAAATAAATTATTGTTCAGCCGTAATTTGTATCATTAAGTTTCGACCAATTTAATTTTCAATACGAAATAGACTTCTGTCATGTATGAGTCCATGAAGATGTGTTTTCTTTTAGACAATACGACGCAGGGTCAGTGGCTTAGCCAGAGGAGAGCCCAGGGATCTGGGCCCCACCAAATATTTTTAAGTTTCAAATTGCAAATGATATTATATCTTTACTAGCTTGCACAAGCCTATCAAGCACTCCTAAAATTGCTATATATGGTTGACGAAAACAACACATTTTGAACGAAATTATACTAGCCTTGCCCTAAGAATAACTCTGGCTACACAATTGGGCAGGATGCAAGCCTTTGTTTTCACCACTAATTATGCAAGTATTTGGACCACTGTAGAAATATATTTTTTCTTTGTCAGTTCTAGGTTTTTGTCTAATCTGTATGCGTAATAGCAGATTTTTGGGAGGATTGTCCAGTTATTTTCCTCGCGTGAATACTGTTTAGTATAAACTGGCAATGGTTAAGATATTATAGGATTGTATTAGGGCTTCATATTTTGGTTGTTTCTGGGATTTGCAGTGGTCGTATTGGGTTAAAATCCCTGAACTTTCAACTGCATCTGCGACAGTCATCTTCAATTTCAGTTGATACGTCAATGAGAGTAATTGGAGATAACAACCACAGCCGCAGTTGAAACATTCAAAATATGTTACCAAATAAGACCACGGCAAAATCCGAAAACCAACCAGAACAAGGTTAAGATATTAGTTATGCCATCTAATCAATTCATTCGATTTATAACTGGTATAGTGTTGTATTCGCGATAGGTATACCTTTGATTCCAGATTATGTTCACTTCGAACCCAATAGAAATGATTTAAATATCAAGAGTGATTTTGAATTGCAATAGAACACAGATGACTAGAATGCCATCGACTACAGATGTGTTTTTCTGGGTTCGACGCCCGGTTAGCCAAGTGGTCTAGATGTCAGCTGCTTGAATTCACCTCATAAGAAAGCAAGTGAAATGAGCGTTGCTAATATAACTGGATTGCTCACCAACCAGTGAGTAACCCAGAGCGCCACAGCCAATAATAATTATACTTGTAGCCGACCCCTACCCGCAGAGTATATATTTACTTTTTTACTTCTGTATTTCGACGTGCATAGAAAGAAATAGATTTGTGTATACTGGTATACTCGTGGTCCACTATTCTGGAATTTATTTTTCCTACAAGCGTGCGAGTTCCGCCCTATTCCCGCACGCAATTTTGTTTGAGAGGTGTCATATTCCCGCACTAGTGCGGGAAAAATTTTCCCGCACGCTAATGTCACTTCAAGTGAGTTTGTCCCGCACTAGTGCGGTAATAATTTTTCCCGCACGTGAAAATTTTTTTCAAGAGCGTCACATAAGATGTTTTAATGCGCTTGTAGAAAAAATCTTGATCCTTACTCGTACGGAAAGGTACTATCCCGCACTCGACTGCTTACCCGAACTCCGCTTTGCGTCGTTCGGGTAACGGCAGTCCCATGTGGGAATGGTACTTTTTCCGTACTTGTTAGGATAATAATTATTATCGCTATATCATCTATTGATTTGTTTAATATTGTTAATAATCTGCTGATTTCATTTGTGGACTGAAGCAAAATCCCACTCGCTTCAACTCTTTCGGCCACCTAACACTTATTGCATTCGACCTTGATGAACGTGTGGTATTTTTGATAAATAATTCCAATGAAATGGGTACTTTTCCAGACTACGTTAAACTAGCTGAAGTAATGCTCCTCTATAAAAAAGGAGATTGTAATGACCTCGCGAATCACAGAGGTATGCAAGTAACTCCGTAGGGCTTGCTACAGCATCAAATATTTGAAAAATCACTGCAGCAAACAAATTCTTGTCTACATTGTACTTTTTCCACTCCCACATGAGATATGGGAAAATTGTGCTACTGTAAACAGAATTTCCATTTTACAGAAACACGTGTTACGAATTATTGAAAATGTTAACATGAGGACTAGCTGTAGAGAAATTTTCAAAAAATTCAAAATTCTGACATTTTATCGCGTATATATTTTGGAGGTGTGTATATTTTTCTATAATAATTTCAATAATATCACAATCTGCTTGCCTAACCATGATCCTGACACTCGAGGCCGCATTATATTACAACCCAAATCTCATTGCACTACACTATATAAAAAAAGTTTCCATTTCGTATGGGCAAACTGTACAACTAAATGAATGAAAAATAAGATCTGCACCAAATATCAGAATATTCAAAAATAGATTAAAAGAATTCCTAATTGAAAAGTGTTGCTACTCACAGACGAATTTTTATGTTTTTGATATTTTTCATATATACTTATGAAAGTACATGTGGATAAAGCGAAGTGGTAGCGTTTGCTTGGCGGCTCGGGTTCGATCCCCACCGCCTACCACTAGGCTGAAGTGGTTCGGAATCTAGTTTTATGTAGGCTGTAGGTCCCGGATCTCCCTTGCTTGGACAAACTCTGCTTTTGAGGAGTTTTCTCTGAAAACTTGGTTGATTCGTAAATGGACAAATAGGGAATTTGGTTAAAAATTTTAATTAACCAGGAGTTTATTATTCTGAACTGCCTGCTGAAGTTGATCAGTATTAATTTAGGCATATAAAATTACAGGTAACGCCACTGTGAATTTCTTGTACCGTCCCGCATCTTCGGCACTACCGATGCAAGACAAATATTATGGAACATTCCGGATTCCTATAATTGAACTGAGCATTCGGTTTCTTGTTGAAACTACACCTTAACATATGCAAATTTGGAAAACGTTCAGCGAGCGCCATTTCAGAATTATCTCAGTTGCTTAGACAAACAAAAGGTCGCCAACAAAGGTATCGCTCTGTTTGAATTGGATTACTCATACAGTTCAACAACATTGTCACAAATCAATTGATTAAACTTGGTGGGCGTACTGAATTTTGATGTATTCCCCCGCTGCGCTGCTTTGTATGATAATCAAGCCTTAGGTAGGTACCGTCAATTTTTTACTAAAAGAGGCAGGCTAGCTAGCTCAGACAGTTGGCAGTATTCTTGATATTTTTGAGGTGACTTGGAAAACTGAATAAACAAGATAATATGAGCAGTATATCCAAATTTCACTCGACAAGCGTTTTGCGAACAAAGTTGGAATACTCAGGAGCTCATACTTACTGATATTCTAATCCTATTTATACTACTTATCCGAGTGGCTAAGTGCATTCATTATCCCTTCCTCCATGAAATTTTCTTCTTCAATTGTTTTCCTGATAATAGGATGTTACCATGTCTTGAACTACTTAAATTATACCTGCCTACATCAAATTGTGTACCTACTACTTACATATTCAGTTTTAGATTTTACCTCCTACAAATTTATATTTTCTACCTTCTTTGTTTCGGATTGATTCTACAAAATTATTGACTTTTGACCTCTTTATGGAGAGAATAAACATTTAATGTCTATAAGATGTAAATAAGACGAACAAAGTTCGAGTGTATATATTGGAGAGTCCAATTCAATGAAACAAATAATTCGTAAAACCGAAAAATATCTGTCTCTCCACACAATTCCTCAATGTGGAAAGATATAAGGCAAATACCTGACAGAAAACAATTACTTCCCCCTACGGACATGAATTATATCTGCGTCGTTCATTTTCGCAATTTTCCCCACTGACACATAATTGCAACTGCTAATTTTAAAGAAGCAATTGAATATTATTATCTTTTATTTGGTTGGGAATGACTATCTGGATACATGCATGTTTTCCTCTCATTACTACTAGGTTAGGTCGTCTTGTTCCACAAAACGAATGATATCATTCAAAAGCCTTATAATCTCCATTATCGAATGCTTCAGTATACACACTCTAACTTTGTTCGATTTATTTGCATCTGGCCTCGGCCTGGACTCGATGCTACACACGGAGTTCTTCTTGATCTATTTACGGATGGCACTGCGACTGACAGTATAAGTTGCGGCTTGATTGAGTGTAACATGTTACAATTTTTTGGTGTTGTTAAAATATACACAGAAAGTGGTTAAGGTTTTTTATTTTTGAACGAAAATAAACATTAAGTGAAACTCCACTGGAAAAGTCTTGCTGAAAGTTAATTTGAATTCACAACTACAAAACAAAATATTATTCACCTTCCATGCCATATCATAGAAATCATGAAAATAGTAAAAAATGAGAAAACGTTTTTGAGCATTCCTCATCATCATCATAAATGCCACCCCTACACCAATTGGATGAAGATAGAAATTTTGGGAAATTATGTCTACGAGAATGGATAATGATGAGAATTTCCTTCCCAACATCTGCTTTTCTGATGATTCAACACTCGTTTTGAATTCGACTGTGAATCGTCATAATTGTCATTGGTCAGATGTCAATCCATACATATGTTTTCCACGAAGTCCATACTCAAACTCCCCAAAAACTCAATGACTGGGACGGTATATTTGGAGAACGTTCGATTGAATCAATATTACTCTAGGGTAACCTAAGAGGAGAAACTTATTTGGAATTATTAGATGAATCTATTTATCCACAATTAGAAGACATCATTGAAAATGATGATCGTTACCATGAAGACCACTTGTTATATCAACAAGACCTCCACATTATGCACAACCTGTTATGGCGTTTTTGAATAGGAGGTTTCCTGGAAGTTGGATTGGAAGAAGAGGCTCTAAATAGTTGCTAGAAGGAAAATACCATTCAAATAAGGTATCACTTGCCATATGTTTCCATTAAAAAATTTAGGGGTGGTGGTCACAGCTCCAAGGGATGGAGTGTATTACGGGTGATTTTTTTCGTGAACGATGTCCTCCTCGAAAATGTAGTTGACCTGTCGGAGCGTTTTTATATAATTTCGAGAACTGACCCCCAACATGAGTGATGCTTGTGAATCGACCCATCAGGAAACATTCAGTCTCTTCACGCACTTGGCAACCCACTAACACTTTATTCTGTTAATAATTAATACCAATTTTGTATTTTCCTGATTCTCGTTTCATGCACTTTCAATATCACCGGTCTTTTCCCTAAAGTGTTTGATTTTCAAGAAAACTACAATAAATGTTTGATTTTTTGATTGATTCGGCTGTTACTTGATAAAGATCCGTAGTAATTGTACATATTCACGCATGTTTCGCTAACACTGTGTATTTGAAAGAAAGTTTGTGAACATCGAATCGATCTCATGTATGTTTACACATGTTTGAGTCTGTATCTCAGACTAACATTAACAGCATTTAGTCATGACTGATTGTGGCTTTGATCAATGATCAGTTTCGATTATACACCCACCCTAACTTCAATATATCACTTCCTGTTGGTCTCTGTCACCATCCAATATCCTGAAGAGAGCTGCTTATTCAAACCGACATCGATAAACAAATGTCGAATAAAGAAAACGACAAACGAGATGAATAAATAATACCAGAAGCTCGGAGATCTATTCACGAAAACTTTCCTAACCCATTTATCTCCAATCTATAGCTCAGCCATACAGATCCCCATTATTTCAATGCCTTATCTGTCGTATTCAAATAATTTAAATCAAAGATTTCAATAGAAATCCAAAGTTTAAATCTGAATATGAATCGCTTCGAATCTTATTGATGTTTCGTGCAGGTGTGCCACCCACAGAAATAAGTTTAAAGGTCCTGAACTCGGGATGTGTATAGAGTGGTACAGAAAAGGGTCAACTTTGTTTTACTTTCAGAATAATTGGATAATTTTATATAGTGGGTTACACAGGTGCTTCTAAATTTCCGATAGTTATCGAAGATGAACATAAGATTTCATTTCTATCGATAAATCAACTCCTGTAGAAAGAAACCTATTTATTGATGACGACTGAGTCATTTTGACCTAGATAAAAAAGGTGATTCCTTCACCGTCACTTCAATTTTCCTTTTGTCATCTACGATTGTTGAGTATTATTGTAGAGACAAAATAAGTCGTTTTGGGAAAGTTTCTTCTGAGCAAATCACAAAAATACTTAATCCATTTTGTTAATAATAACTGCTTCTTGAAATAATCTTTTCAATGAAGATTATTATTGTAGTGCTTTTATATTGATTTATCAAAGTACATGCATATGGAGATACGTATTCAAATACAAATAGAAAAAATATTTATCCTATAGATATAATAATTTCTTTTGATTATAACAATGAAAACTTTTTTTTAAATAATCAAAAAACATGTTTAATTGATAATCTATTCATTTTGTGGAAAGTCATGATGAATGTAGGATGGAGAAAGTAATGATAACTTTTGTCTAATTTCCCCTACCATTTTGTATTGTTACAAACTTTTCGGGTTATTGATTGATGATATCCATAATAAAACTATGATTCGAAAGATTTTCACTAAAGAGGTTTACAAAACCCACAATTTTCGCTGTACAACAGCTTCTTCAACTTGAAAATCACGTTAATGAAAATCTTTTAAACTCTAGTTTTGTTATAGATATTATTATCGACTTGATGTGGCAGCTTCATGTTCATTCACCAAATTATTTCGATCACTTCGTATTTTTCGAGTAGAAAATTAGGAGAGTAAACCAGTGATTAGGATTGAATCAAAAAGAATGATAGTATTATCAGACTTTTGAATTCGCATCAATAGATGCAGTGAATCGTTTACAAATTGACATAATATAATGATAACAATAAAATTAATAACTAAACGGGTTCCAACTAGGTAACAGAGTTTGGGTTCGTCCGTTCAGAGTCGAATACGAGACCAAGTTCATCGGCTGCACGGGTTGCTACCTTGAAAAAAAAATGCTCCAATCCTGCTTTTACATGATCGCATACTAAGCAGAGTAGTGGATCTGAATTCCTGATGACTTCACAGGCCAAGGAATCTCCGTTGTCTAGGTAAGTATAACTGTAAAACAGACGATTTCTGATGCAAGCTCCTATGAAGATGCATCATTCTGTGAGTTTTCCCGTCTAGTTGTCGCAGCTCTTCCTAAGGAGTTAAATAGAATCGGAACGTCAAGCATATTAGTTGTAGCAGCTTTGTTTTTTCCTACAAGCGTGCGTGTTCCGCCCTATTCCCGCACGCAATTTAGTTTGAGAGGGGTCATATTCCCGCACGCTAATGTCACTTCAAGTGAGTTTTTCCCGCACTAGTGCGATAATAATTTTTCCCGCACTAGTGCGGTAATAATTTTTCCCGCACGTGAAAGTTTGTTCAAGAGCATCACATAAGATGTTTCAATGCTCTTGTAGAAAAAATCTTGATCCTTACTCATACGGAAAGGTACTATCCCGCACTCGACTGCTTACCAGAACTCCGCTTTGCGTCGTTTGGGTAACGGCAGTCTCATGCGGGAATAGTACTCTTTCCGTACTTGTTAGGATAATAACTATTCCTGTATCGTAAACGATCCGGGAAAATTTTTGACGGCTTGTATACATTTTGGACAGTAAATGAATGCACGCAAACAATAAGTATAGTTCCTTAATTTATGATAATGCTGATTGCGATTTCGTAGTAAAAGCACATTCCCAGACTTCAATGCATGTTGGCCTCGGCTTATCGCCTCGGCCAACAATTTACATTGTCGTCCGGGAATGTATTGCTTTTACTACTAGATACACAATATACTATTTTCGTACAGTTTAGTGCCGAAAACGGTCCGGGAAAGTTCGTTGCTTAGCAACGGACTAAAATACTAGATTAGCGTATTTTGAGGCCTGAAGTTGCTCCGAGAAAGTGGGCACTCTTGAACGATTTCAGAAAAAATATTTTTGTGGTTAACTGATTGAAAGCTGAGAGCTGTTGTTGTATGTTGCGTACTGACTACAACTACTGCTACTGCTGCGTAATTTCTCGGTTTCTCCCTCACCCTCAAACACTTCGACGGAAAGACTGTCAATGTGTAGGTAGCAAGTAGCAACCGACAACCAATCACAATACAGGCGACCGAATGTGAAGGTTACAATAACATCCACGTGATTTATATCATTCATCTTAATCATCTTTTTTTTTATGCATTACAATATGATGCTTATTTGTATTCCATGTATCATAAAGTTTAGGAGATTTGTATAATAATATTTAGCATATTTTTATACCTAACCATTTTACGATATAATATAGTAATTTTATATAGTGCAATATGCTAATATATAACTGTGTGTCTAAGCACTATAATATAGTATCCTAAGAACAACAATAATGTCATCACTATAAAAATATTTTACTGTTTACATTTCAAATTGTTGACAATCATAATTTGAAATAGTAAACCATAAAATATTTTTTTAATATACTAGTATATTCTCCAGATTTCTCTCAGTGTATATTTGATAACTGAGCGTGGTATCGTTCCAGATAACTGATGGAAAAGGGCTAAAATTTCTATAATGTGGATATAACGAAAATCAGCCGAAAGTGTGTTTGTAGGCTTTGGTGCTAACTTCATACGCCACCTTAGGAGCAGCACTGGTAATTTGACCCAGAAGTGAATGGTGGCAGACTTATTCTGATCAGTATAAATAATTTTTTATTTAATCTACAACATAAAATTTTTGAAACTCCATCCCAGAGTTCTTCCTTCCAATGAAAGGCAAAGCTTTGGAACTCCGAAGGTGTTTCGGGAGTTATTTCAGGAAGTGTTCTTTGATGATCTCCATATAAACATTACAGAATGAAAAAAATCGGTGTTATTCTCATAAAGTCCTAATTTGTTCGACTATTAAAGATGACAACTTTAAACAATTCGTTCAAAGTAAAATTCTGCATGGTATATCATAAATTGTCCTAAGAAGAGAAAAGCCTGCATGAGATTTCCTTTCATTGATATGATGAAGTCAACCGGATGGGTTCTCGAAGAATTCGAATAAAGCTATTTCCAATAACTTGAATAGGTACACTCCATCTGTATTCGAACCCACAAAAAATCAATGGCTGCTCAGTGTCCTACCGATTTCACATTTTGTCGAAGGAAGAATGTCACAAATCTCGAGCAGTTTTTTGTCCCTGTAATCCTAAAAAATCGATCTCCAGCTATAAAATCCATTATGACCATCTTAAGAATCCAAACGGTCTGAATTGATCGGAGACAAACGATTGAAAGGAATAAAGCCCTTTCGAACACCTGGATGATGTCTCACGTAATACCGGTGGGCATTTATTTTTTTCGATGATAATCCGGTCCAAATACATTGTGGGGTTAGGAATGACCAATACGGGTTGGCTAAACAATGAAGAGATTTAGGAATAAACGTGATATGACTGAGTTGAGTGAATATACAGTGACATTCAAAAAGTACGCAACAAATAGAAAAAATCTGTATTTGTCATATTTCCAAAAAAAAATTATTCATCATTAACTTAGCCTCTATCAGACAAACTGAGTGAATTTCAGTTTTTAGAAAAAACGCATTATTCAAAATTTAAAAAAGTCTCTAAAATTGTATTTTTCGGAAAATAAGTAACATTTGGATGTAATTTCTTAAGAATATTATATTCTTCGTGAAATTTTACAATAATAGATTTTTCAATTTTTTTCAATAAAGTACAAATTTCGATCATCAACAAAACCCCATTAAATTTTTCAAAATGACCTCATCGATTTAATAATTGGCAAAACCCTCGAACACTATCCAGTTATTCTTTGACATTTCATAGATGTCATTCAACAGTAAGTTTTCTGCAAATTCGTGGGGTTTTTGATGAAAGGCACTTTTTTATCAAAAATCCTCCATGAAATTACCATTCAAATGGCTTGTAAAAACGCTAATCCATCTCTGCCAATTAATGACTATCATAAAGCTCGTGAAAATCTGATCTGCAATTGGCTAAAAAATGGGGGATTTTCATAATTTCGCGCTAACACAGCCAGTTTGATTGACTTGGAAACAAAATATGGCATGGATATGAATTTTTTTCCTGTTGGATGTGATTATTTGCAAGTTTGAAAATTCGTTATAGGTTTCTTCAATTAGTGAATGTGTTAATAGAACTTACCCACAAAAATGAATGATAAGTTGAGCAACGAAAAATATAAATAGAGCTTGTTCTAATTGATGATGAAAATTATAAGAGAAGCAGCGTTCAACGAACGGCATTCAAAAACACATGTAACTGCTGAACTGTAAGCACGACTGTGGAAAAATTCAGAAATGTCATAAATAAGTTCAGTAAACCTCATAACCCTTGGATAAATGATGACGAGCATCAACTTCAAGTAATGCAAGCTGTTTCGATAATCTAAGAATTCCTTTTCCTGAAATCGGCCAACAGATCGTGATATCTCCTTTATCGACCAGAAAAATTCTGAAAGCAAATAATTTTCGTGCTTTCAAACCTAAATTCATTCATAAGCTACTAGAACGATGATCGAAGAAGTGGATACATCATTCATCCAGTTTGATTATGTTTTCCAACGAAAGTACATTCACCTCAAATGGAATTATTAGTTCTCAGATTTGAAGGTAGTGGGCGGACGAAAATCCTTATTTTGCCTTAGAGGCACGTGACCAATACTCAATCAAAACTAATGGTGTGGTATATTCAACAACCAAATCATTGGTCCAGTATTTTCCAGAGAAAACATAAATTCTGATAGGTACCTGCTTCTACTTTGAATTCCAAGACAATATGCCATTAAACCTGCACAAAAGAATGTATTTTCAACAGGATGATGCTTCAGCCAACTGTACAGTTGAAGTGCGTGATTTTTTTCATCTGATGATTCGAAAGATATTATAATAATAAAAATAATAATACTCCCTCCCAAAGGCATAGCCTGTGCGGGTAGAGGACAGCTATTATTATTAATTGGCGTGGCGCTCCGGGGCGACTTACTGATGTTTTAGGTGATGTATTCACTTTTCAGCTGTAGGAGAACCCGGAAAACCTACAGCATCAGCTTGGGTGGTCGGTGTGCACTCCAAGCTAGCACCAGCCGAGATTGGCATCTAGACAACTCACAATACACTTGCTTTTCAACAAGGCATGCGGTCGCCTATCGATCAGATATAAAGTAGTTGAGAAAAATTCTCGTACCTACATCGGGCCTGGACCGACTATCGCTATGCTGGAGTTTCGAACGGCCTGTGCATTAGACCGCTGATCCACCGACCACACCAAATTCAATAAGTTCATGGTCTCCCAGATTTCCCGATCTAATCCAAAGCGATTTATTTTTATGGGAATATTTGAAATCTGAGAATTATAAACTCAGACTTCTCATAGATCAAGAACTCTTCAAAAATACGATGAGCCAATGTGCTACCATGTTCCGCCAGTTATATTTAGGAATGTTTCAAAGGAAATATATGGTCGTATCATCCTGAGCAATGAGAGGAATGGAGGACACGTTGCGATTATATTCTATTTCGTTTATTACTGGTCATTTCATTAATTATGCTGTTTAATTTATTTTTATGTTATATATGTTATATGTTATTTTCATAAACTCATTGAGAAAGTTTATCCAATATCAATCGACAGCAATAACGATTGATACTTGGTGGCCCAACAAAAACAGAGTGAGTTCTCGGTGGAAGCTCAACTTAGAAACAGAAATTTATTTCCTTTTTTGAACATGGCGACTTTAACAGTCAGACATCATTTCAATTCATTGAGCAATAGTATCAATTGATACTAGCACGCCCTAAGCTTTGACTCATACCGTCGCAGAGAACAAATTTACGTTTCGGTAGTCGTCTACTGAAAACAGTAAAGATAAGATTTAGTAAAGATATATTCAAGGTCATAACTCTTAAGAAAATCCGCTACTTCTAATACATTCTGGTCACTAATTTGAAAGACGAGGTTACGTGGAACAGCTTCCAGGATCACAAGATCTTGAAAAATAGAAGGCTCTCAAACTCACCTGCTTTATTGGAATATTTACATCAATAATAAGCAGAATCTGCATTATTTAATGGAATATTGCATCTCGAGTGAATTTGAATAGCTATTTTTATCTTAGTTCGAGAGATCATTCACCCCATTGCAAAATGACAGATGTGACCATGTAGAAAATAAAGTTAATTTATTGACATATTCAAGCACTTCTTCACATAAACGATATCAGTATAGTTTAAATTTTAAAAAAATTATGAAATTGCCAAAACTATTCAAATTTCCCTTGACGCGTGTTTCTCCAACATTGCAGAGGTAAATTCACGATAGGAACTGAGAACTCCATGATCCTATCTTCAAATGAGCATGTGAAAATGCTTATGGTTCTTTCTGGTGATGCGACCATTCCTAATGTTCTTTACTTCAACCCATTCATCATAGTTCACACAGTATTTGGAACACTTCCGGTTCAGTTCGTTAAGCCTTTTTTTATAGTGCATATTAATAAATTTGGTACACTTCTAACTTCTGAACTCAACCTCACCCTATACAAAGAATGGTGATTATTCATGTCCTAACAATTCCTATTAAATTGATAATTTTCTTGGAAATTATTGCCAGAGATGGAACGACGATGGGAATTCCAATATTTGCCTTCTCAATTATTATTTCATGTTTTCAATACGAAGTCTCTCGAAGGATATAATTGAATCTATTATATTATTCCAATTATTCCATAAGGGAAATGAATTCGAGAAAGTAACGAACATTTCAATTTAGTAAGACAAAACAATAGTACAGGGAATTATTGAATGATATATTTCGATACGGAATATGGTAGGGAATATTGTATTGCTTAAATTCTATTTTCTTAGTAAATAGACTAGTTATTATCCTAACAAGTACGGAAAGAGCAACTTTTCCGAAATAATGTGTAAAAATGACACTTGAAATAAACTATAAAGCCTTTAGTATTTTCAAACCTCTTGAAATAACTTTTGAAAAATAACTAAATCGCCAAATTTAGGTTTTTTCGAAGATCTCCAAAAGTGAACAAAATTCTTGGGATATCTCATCACCTAGTTACTGATCCCTCAATTGCCCATTAAACATACTTTGTAACTATTTTGGTTACCGAGATCCAATGCTGTTTATCCTTATCTTGGGCAATCGGTATATATGATAGCTCATCAGTACCACCAGTCGAAATGGCTGCAAAATGTCTGAAGAATTCAATATATTGAAAATATTCGGACCAATGCACATTGTCAACTTCCAGCGGACCTTGATCGTTCATGATATTACCATTGGACCAGAGGAAGATATTTCTGAAGGAACTGACTTACTATTCATTCAAAAAAATTAATTTTCCGAATTTTTTTATCACCTGCTTCTTTCAGAACCATAAAGGAAGTAAATGCAGAAATCGACTCTAGTAGAGAAGAGAGTGATGGCAAGGAAAACGATACTGACAACGACCTACAACGACCGAAAATTATACAGTGTGCTATCAGCGCCTTCTCTTGTTGTACAAACCATTGATTCTTCTACGATATATCTCAAATTATCATTATTTCATGTATTCTTTTTAAATAAATCTAATTTCAACTGTTTACTTCTTGTATTCTCTTGTTTTTGGCAATAATCTCAATTCATTTGAACGAGGTGGTCAACAGGGTGATCCGCTTTATTTTGCTCATCAGTGCCTCAATTAACAAAAGTCATCCCAACTGAATTTAATAGCTGGTATCTCAATGTTGGAGTCTGTAAAATGTCAGACGAAACACGTTGTCATTTAAAAATTCCACAAGGCTTTATCAATTCACATCATAGTAAAATTGGCATAGATGATATAATCATGTAAGCACGGAAACAGAAAATTTCTATCCCCCATGGGTAATGGTAATGGTGGGCCCCTTTCGCAAACCCCGGTATCTTCACTCATCCCATGGCAGATACCTGTTCAAACCTCTTCGACCTTTTCCTAATGTATCAATAACCCACTCATTTAGTGCTGATACTTGTCTCCTTGTTAGTCCGAGTGCGGGTTCGGGCCCGTAGTAGGGTTGACTGGCTTCTTGCTTGGCCAGCTGGTCTGCCTGCTCGTTGCCTTCGATCCTTGCATGGCCTGGGATCCACATCAGCGTTATTTCCTTTTCAGTCGCAAGACTTTCTAGGGCGTCTCTGCACTCCTGAACCAGTTTTGATCTGGTTCTAGTTGCGTTCAGTGTCCTGATAGCGGCCTGACTGTCAGAGCAGACATATACCTGTCTCTCTGGGCCAGACCTCACCTCTTCCATTCTGGTCGCCTCCAGGATGGCATACACCTCTGCTTGGAAAACTGTTGTTAGGGAACCAAGCGCATAGGCTCTTTTTTCTCCGTTTTCCAAGTATACTCCTGCTCCGGCTTGTCCCTCCTCCACTTTGGACCCCTTCTGTAAAGCAGACCAGACTTCCTGGGGGAAAGATCACCCGTTCCTGTTCCCACTCTTTCCTGTCTGGGATCTCTAGGGAGATCGTCCTTTTCCACCTAATTTTGTCCTCCGCCTGCATCACTTTGATAGCGGACAGTGGGATTTCTACCTCCGCTACCATTGCGATTTCGGTGTGCCCTGTGTACCCCTCTTCTCACCAACTCCCCGAGAAAGACCGCCATCACTTCCTTCTTTATGCAAGTCGGTAGCGACGGCAGACCCAGCAGGGCATCTAGAGCTGCCAAAGGGGTCGGCCTCATCGCGCCTGTTATTCCCCTACAAGCAAGTCTTTGGATTTTTCACAGCTTGTTGGTTGTGGTTATCTAATCCACTCTTGGCCACCAGACCACTGCTCCATATAGGATTCTGGATTTGATTACCGCCGTGTAGATCCAATGAAGGATGTGGGGTCTTCTCGACTACTCGATCGAAGTGTGGCCCTCAAGTTAGCTTCGAGTCCAGTATCACCCCCAAGTATTTCACCTCTCTAGCCAGCTCTAGGGGTCTTCCACCCATTACCGGTGATCTGAACCCGTCTACCTTTCTTCTCTTGGTGAAGAGAAACATCTCTGTCTTAGTCGGATTGACTGCGAGGCCGACTTCCTCGCTCTATCCCCCATGCTCCATGGAACATTTTCCGATTGTGAGTCCAGTTTAGAAGTTTGAAATGTATCAATTGACTTCGTATAAACTACGCTAGGTCATGATCCAATGAGCTTGGGCAGAAATTGCATTTCAGTAAATGTGAAATAATTTTCCCAAATATAAGAAAGGCTCAAAACTTCAAACCAATTGCCCCAGGAATCAAAATTTCAGAAGATAAAAATAGGTTGGCTTTCTTGAAGCACCTTTTTCACAGCATGCTCTCTCTTTGGTGTTTTCACACCTCAATGATGCACTAGCACATATAGCGTTCTTCTTATTGATATTTTTTTAGCAATATCAAAATCAACCACATACTAAGATGCAGTGCTACTTGGAGTGAAGAAAAATATTGATGATGAAATGTGTCCTGTTTTTGAAAAAAATAATAACCTTCTCGAAGAAGATAATGTGTCTCAAGCAACCCTGACAGTGTCCATGGAGGGTTTGAGTGTTCGATTTTTACTTGCAGTCGCTTCACCAGCCTTCCTCTGTTCTGTCACTGACCGTCATCTGGTTGTACAAATCTTGGGGTTTGCCTTCGATAGAATCATCATTCAAACAACGCCTCGATTCAGCTTCATACTTTCTAATTCAAATAGCTCGTCTGAAGGCAGCGAATAGAAAATAATCTGGGGCTTGGCTCAACGCACTTCCCGTTGCATTCCTGAGAACTTCATTGAATGACGAATTGTTCAGAATCTCAGTTGGTCTACGTTTAGGATGTTCTCTATGTACCAATCATGAAATGAATATGGAACGAGCTGCGAATTGACTTCTGATCGTTTTTCCAGACATTCCACTGTGAATGATCTAATCAAACAAGCTCTGTTGAAATTCCTACTATACTAGAAGCTTCGGGAATCTTGGAAAAACCATGAGTCTGGGATTTCATGTAGATACCGTTTCAGCTTCTTCCAGCAGAGAGATTTAAATTGAGAACATATCATAATTTGAATGATTATTTCGTTTTCTATCCAGTGGCCACCGAAACTTTTGTTGTCTCTGGTAGTTATGACACCGATATTATAAAAGCCATTGGACATAGACTCATCAGAAAAACAAATGATCCTCAGTCGCGTAGATGAAATTGTCTCTTGTCCACAAAGGAAACCATTCAATAAGATATTACCTGATTCTGAAACAATCCAAAACTACATACATAGGAAGCATAGTAATCTTGAAGAAAATCTGCAAGTAGATTATTCATCGTCTTTTACAGATCTCACCACACTTGCGATATATTCTTTTAATTCAATAAGCACAGTCTCATCACGAGTTTGATGTCACACCACTGCAGAAATAGAGACAACCACTTTATTAGATACTACTTGGGAAAAATAGCAGTAATGAACGCAGTATAACTTCAACACCATCAAGCCAATAGAAATTCCAAGTTTGATAGTCTGAAAAATATTTTCAATAATTGCTTTATGAACAGTGTTATCCAGTGTTCATCGAACACAAGATGGTTGTTGGAGTTTATGCGAAAGGGTGCTTGCAAAAGGAACATGAACATGAATATCTCTGATATGAAAGGAGCTGAAGAGGTCTGGTCGAAACTCTACATTGTAATGTACACATTCTAGTCATACATCATCAGAAATATTGGGCCCCCCTCCACTTCTAACGTTTTTCTCCAACAGACAGTTTCAGAGATAAAATCAATGTTACCATTGAATTTTCTGTAGACGGTTTGGATATGTGTCACCAACTTCATCAACATTACTTGTGGGCAGAGAGGCATGTGTACTTTTCTATGAGTGTTGCTTATACTATTCAATTTTCTTTTATACAGGGATATTAAAAAATTTGATAGTTGAATTTCGTGTTCTGTCAGAGAATATTGTTTATGTGATCATTTCACTATGCTCAAGAAAGTTGAATTGTTTTGGATTCCACTGAAAATAAGACAGTTCCAAGTTTCAGAAAGCGTTATCGAAAATATTAACAGTGTACAGGCAACATTTGTGAGCATATTAGTTTTATATAATTGTCAAATTAAATCTGATTCTATTCCGTTGGTTGTACCATTATATTTTATTGAATTTCTTTTCATATTAATGTATGAATTGAATCATGGACTCTTCGAAGTATAGGTATTCATTCTGTGTGTTCAATAACTGATTCATCATTCATAGCGAATTGCATGCACAGTGAAAAAAAAACAATTTCCATTCACAACTTAAATTTCGCACCTAATTTCCCATTATCATTTCTCCCAGTAAAGTATTTCAATCGCACCTTACTCCACTTACTGTCAAATCTGATTGATTTCAAGTAAACAAAAACATGTACGAGAATTTTTTGGTCCATTGTACTGGTGTGTGTTAATTAATGAGTTATAATAAACAGTGTCTAGTGATGTAGGACGAAACATGCCGCTGAATATGATTATCAACTCTACAAAAAAGAGTTGAGTCGATGATCCATTGGCTTTGCTGCATTAATATTTATGAATTTGAAGAGGAGCGTAATTCTGTGTTCATTGATTTTGTATTCAGAATGGAAGGTGCGACCAGCAAAATAAACCGGGTGGCCCACAGATTTGAGGACAACAGATATTTCAATCACTGGAGAAAAAAAAATTGAAAATTATTTGTCGTTGGAGACCATACGCTCTCTTCCATAAAGCATAGCAGAATCTACCCCACCCCCTCAGTAAACATCCCCATAGAAACCACCTCCTTTTCAAATTGCACCATTATATTTTTTTTTGTTTTTTTCATCATTCACTAATATAACATATTCAAGGAATGGCAGTCATAATTATGGCAAAAACGACAAAAACTAGTGAAAAACTATTTCATGAGATTATTGTAACTTTATAGAACTATGCCGAGCACTGACAAAAAGTGTTTCGAGCACTAAGCACTCTTGAAAAGGGCTCCGAAACCTCGAGCATTAAGCTCGCGATTACTACGCACTTTCAAATCGCTATTCTAGTCTAGTACGAACTTCTCAGACTGTTAGATACTCAAAGTTACTGAAATTTTATTATACATGTGAAATTTTTACAAATAATATAATTTCGCGGTATGTTTTGCTACCCTATAGCGCTACTATAGGGTAAATCCGGGATAGATGGCCACAGGGGAGAGATGGCCATAGCTAGGTATTTCTGGTCTCGCTTATTAGATGGCGATGTTGGCGCGTCAGTTTACTGAGTCAGTTGTCATGCCTATTGTGTGATATTTTTGTCGTGGAAAATCGAATATAGGGTGAGGTAGCTTTTATTTGATTTCGCGTCAGTGAATATTTCACGTGAAGTAAGTTTGAACTTCAATTTCAAAATTTGCTATGGTGTTTTCATCATATTTTGTGTGGAATTAGTTATTAGGATATTGTGGGATTCTACATAACCTCAAATTGAGATTATAGTCAACACGTGGTATTGAAATATCACTATGGCTATCTCACCCGGAAAATCGGGAGAGATGGCCCACTTTTTTCCGGGGGAGATGGCCATAATTTTATTTGAATGAAAGTTGTCTTTTTGGCACTGTCAACTCATAAATATGTTTTTACAGAAGCAATCAAGAGTGTTGTTGATGGAAATAACTCTTTTCGACAAGCTTCTATTGAATTCAACATACCACGTAAAACCTTGGAGAGTCGAATTTAAACGAAAAACTCCCAACAAGGAAACATGGGCCCTAGCAGCGTCTTTGGAAGAGAAAATGAAGATCGACTATCGCGACATTATATCTATGCAAAAACGTGACTTTCCGTTAACCAGAGACGACCTCTGGATGATTGCTTACCATTTCGCTCAACAACTTAAAATAAAACACAAACTCAATAATGAAACTGAAAAAGCTGGTTATGACTGGCTTGCTTTGTTTCTAAGCCGTCATCCACAAATTAGTATTTGTAAATCGGAAGGTGTCTCCATAGCTAGATCAACGGCAATGAATCGAAAAGAAGTAGATTATATTGATTTGGTTGAAACGACTATGGAGCAATACTCCTCATTTGATAAGCCAGCAAACATATTTAATATCGATGAAACGGGCCTCCAGCTCAACAGTAGACCAGGCGAAGTATTTGCATGAAAGTGGTCCAAAGCTGTGTCAGCAGTAACGTCCACAGAAAGGGGAGAAACAATTAGTTTGGTGGTTTGTTGCAACGCTGAGGGTAACTTCTTACCGCCTGTTGTTATCAAGAAGGCAAAAATAAAAAACAGGAATGGGAAGATAATCTGCCACCAGGATCACTCTTATTTATGGAAAAAAATTCTGTCTAAATCAATGCAACAATATTTTTTTTCATTTGATGCGTGCACATCTTGTCCCTAGAAAACCACTAGGATAAGTCCTTTTAATACTTGACGTAAGGTGTGGAGAAGACTATAGAGAGTCAAAAAAAAAGGTTACCGGATTAAATGTGTTAATTGTCAGTTGTGGTTACATGAAACCTGCATGTCCTATGTTTACTTCTGTCAAAAGTGTGGAAAACTTGATGAAAAAGGCAAAAATATCCCTGGCACAAGAAATTCATAATTAATTATTCTTTGGCCTTCACTCCCTGAAGACATGGGAGAGATGGCCATACCACTTGTTTTCAAGTTTTTGGCGTTTTGGATTTATATTTTGTTTTTTTTCAGAATTGAATAAGTGATGATTAAGTAGAGTTATCTTGAATGTTCTTGATGAATAAATACTTTACAAGAAAACATATCAAGGGTTTGTTTTCAACCACTTAAAATACTATGGCCATCTATCCCGGATTTACCCTATTACCTTGCTACAGTTTTAGCCCAGAAATTATAAGTAACATTCTTGAACACCATTAATTTCCCAGATATTTCCCGGAAAGTTCTGGTAAAATTACTAAAGACTTAAAAAATTCCTAAAATTCAGTATGTTTCCTGGTAATTGACAACAATGGTGATGTCTTGAATGTTCTTTCAGGTAGCTGGTGCCGCCGGATCTCATCTGCCGCGACTTCATCTTTCTACTAGATTAATTCATATGGAAATGCTTGGTATTTAGAAGTCTCGAAAAATGCTCCGGAACACTAAGCACTAAGCACTGGTCCAAGAAAGTGCTCGGGAGCACAATGCTTAGGAGCGCAAAAGTGATTTGAGTGCTTCCACGAGCACTAAGCACTGTGCTTTGGGAAAGCTCTGTTACTATAGAACATGTTCAAAAAGTGCACCACCTACATCCTGAATGACAGAGGCTTGAGAGAGGAAAAAAAATCTGCGAATACTCAAAATTGCAAATCACGGGCTCAATACCGACCTATATACAGAGTTGGGGAAAACTCCATCGAAAAAATGCCAAATATTGGCTCTCTTGATGGATAGTGAATCCCTCGAGAAACTCTAGAAAGTCGACGTCCTCCTACTTCAACCTAGGAAGAATGAAATTCAGAGTTAAGAGAAGACATGTCCTATAACAGGGCACTAGCACGAAAAGCATGAAAGAGGGTGCAGTTTCCACTCCAGATATCGTAGGGTCCTGCAGGTGAACCTTCAAAATGCTAAGGTGAGTATGAGGTTTGATTAGAAAGGACTCCTGCTAAATAGATGGCTAAATAGATCTGAAATTCAATCAATGTAAATTACGATACAAATAAAGCATAAAAAAAGTTCTGATTCCCGTGCTGTTCTCCGCTGATTTTGTCACAGTTATCCTATCCACGCAACCAAGGAAGTAACAAACAGCTGGTTAGTAAGCTCCGCATATTCCTCAAGCGATGAGGCTTGCCCACCACCACGAATAGTAATCGCATACGAGGACAAAAAAAAACTCCAACTGATTCTCGGATGCGATGCAAACACACCATACTCTACGGGGAGGCACAGACATCAATGTAAGAGTTGAGTCACTATTAGATATCATACTAACAGAAAGATTACTTCTAGGGGATGTGATCGCAATAGAGGATGACAGAAGCTTGGACAGGTAACCCCAGCAAGTAGGGCCATACTTCCAACATAATAGCAAAACAGTGATATGAATACTCAGAAACCCTAAAAAGATATAATAAAGCAAAAACCAACGAAATCTGGGCTGAGTATATGCTGGGAATCGAACCCATGACCCTTAGGTTAAGAGACAAGCGCTCTACCATCATGACCATCACGGCCCATGGAACCTTTCATTCAAAAATAATTCGTAGAAAGCCTGAAGGAGATGATGATGACAATGGCATAACAGTCCTGGGATTTTTTAATGCATATCCAAATGCTTCTTTGAAATTCATTGCATTCCTTAATGAGCACAAGTGGCATCCCTATAAATACTGTGTCCAATATCTGAAAGAGATTGATTTGTCTTGTAGAGTGGAATTCTTTGAATGATTACTTGTCAAAACTCAAAAGGATGAACATTATTTTGAAAATATCGTATGGACAAATGAGGCCAAGTTTACAGAAAATGAAAATTTCAATAGATATAATCATTATTGTGCGACAGAAAATCTCCATTTCGTTCGTCAAAGAGGTTTTCAAGGAACATAGCTATTTAATGTATTTTGTGCCATGAAGAATAAGTAAATTTTTTTATTTCGAATTTTATGATGATAATTTAAATGCAAAAAAATATGAGAATTCACTGAAAAATGGAATTCAATTGATCTTCCAATGGTTTAACTCCAGAATCAACCAGAAGCGCTACACGTGTAATTTTTTTGAAGAGATTACATGTGTGTTTGAACAGAGGAGGAGATGTTTTCGAACATATTCTGAAATACACTGATAAAAAATCGAAATTGAAATATTTCTCTTCAACGGTAATAGGAAGGTATAGGAACAGATTACATAAAGTTGTTGACAAAGTGATAAGAAATAATAATATGATATAATATATAGGGTATTCTATTCGAAAAATCAAATTAGCAACTACTTTTTTGTAGAAGCGGCATCTCCACATCATCTAAAATATTTTAGGCCTGTAGATCATGCTAATTTATGTATACTATCAAATTTTCAAGTTGATCCGTTGTCTGATTTACGGAAAACGTCTAATTATCGCTCATAGTGAAAAGTCCTGTATTTTGATATTCTTGTCAGTTGAACTGACAGATTTTTCTTGAGAAAAGTTCTTGAGAATTCAATGATAGTGGAAATATGAAAAAGAACTGTTCGTGAGCTGTTTTTCAAAATCAGATAATCCAAATTCCCTTTCCAATTCGGTATTCCACGAAACCTCAGATCCATTCAAAAAGTAGTTGAGTATTATACACACCCAAGGCATTGGCGAACAAATTTTTCCGACTTACTACAACTTCCCAAATCTACTGAGAAAGGGTTCGACAGCGGGTAGGTACGTGTTTTACTTGTAGGCATAGTACAGCCTATCAGAATTTGCCAATGACACCAGACAAATGACCTGGACTTGTCTAATTGATGATCAGTTTGTCATATCTGAAGTGGGATGTATGTTTCCTTAGTGCTAAAGACCAAAACATCTCGGGTGGTCGGCTCGTGTCAAACTCTCGTACAGAGGCGTAACATAAAATGAAGAGTCTGGATATAATTGATACAATGCTGAGCGTTGATAGAACGAAATGTAGGTACAATATGCAACCTATTTATTATAGATTTTTTTCTACTTTTTACTGGTTTCAGGGTACTGCGTATAAAATCAATGTTCCATTTTTGATATTGCTAGGGATGCCAAAAGCATATTAAAACAAATATTTTTCAATCTCTAACTATTCGATTGAAGTATCGACTCTGCCTGTTTCAGTGGTTTGGATATCTTCAACTCCGTGGATAGGTTTTTTATATATTTAGTCAAATTCGAATGTCCATTATATAAACTAGGAAGTATTTTCAATAATTTTTTTCAATTTTCTCCAAATTTGAGGTGAATTGAAAAGAAGATTACGATGTGAAAATGTATTTCATTCAGTGAAAGAAGTGTTTCATCAACTCAATGACCTTAGTTGTTCAATGGCCTTACTTGATTTTGCCTCATTTAGGGCACTAGTAGTAACTAACTAAGGAAATTGAATTCAGAACTTCTTGCAGGTATCATAAACTAGCTTTTATGTACGATACAGTTCATAATAATCCTATAATACCAATAAATTCCATTTGAACTGATTTTCACTTCGAAACTTTGTTGGAAGCCTACAGATGGCAGAAGAAATATTTGGGGCTGAATTCAGAATCGAAACTCACCTGGAACTAACATCTGGGGAAAGTGTTGACAAGGGAAAGGACATTATTAATGAAGGCCAGGCGGTCGTTCAGCAAAAAGTGAGGTCCTCGATATCGTATGGAGCCCTGCTGTTGTAGTCAAATGCAGAACAAGTGACAACCAGAGGGAAGCTGGTTCATTTGCAAAGACTGGCACTGATCCATGATCAGTCTGCGGAGGTGTTCCTGAACATCGTAATGACCCCAAACTTCTCCTCTGACAGAACATTTACTGTGACCATTCAGAAGGGGAAGTTGAATGAAGGGCACTTCAAATTCTGTCAAGAGGGCAAATCTGGTATAGAGATGGCTCGGCTTTTAGACAAGCAATAGGGTAGAAGCTGGCTTATATCTATTTTCGACTGCAAAAGAGAGATTCAAATAAGGGGTCCTAGAAACCAACCCATAGTCATTCTTTCCGAAAGCCAGGCGGCAGTGAAGACTTTGCGATCATGCAAGTTTACTTCCAAATTAGTTCGGGAGACTCACAAAAAATCTATACGATCTAGGAGCATATACTCCCTGATAAACTCTCATAGTGTGTTCTGTGCGGACAGAGGACGGCTATTATTATTATTCACCATTACCCTCCGAGGCGACTTACTGATTTATGGTGGTGTATCCACTTTTCAGCTATAAGAAAACCCGGAAAACCTACAGCACTACCCCAGAAAATCAGACGTCGAGATTGGCATCAAGACAACTCACATCACACTTGCTATTTCAAATAAGGCATGTGGTCGCCTATCGACTCCAATGGAATTGAGAAATATTTCTCTCATTCTCAGGATTCGAACCTGGCCACGTGCTAGCAAAAGTTTCAACGGCCGGCATTTATCTGCTTCGCTACCGACCACCATTGTGATGGGAGTAATAACAGGACACTGTATCCTGAGAAAATACTCGCATATGTTGGAGATAAACCAAGACTCCACACTATGCAGGTTCTGTGATGAGGAGGACGAAACAGCCTCACCCATACTGTTTGAATGCAAAGCCCTGGCTCGCATTAGGATGGACAGCTTCGGACTTCGGACACTGTAGTGCAGAAGATATAATCCCACAGGATGAGAAATATCCAGCAGTTCTCGAGATAAACCTGAGCGGAAGTAGCCAGGTTTTACGCAACTGCCTGTATTTTGGCCGATGCGATGGCCAGCTCAACCGTATAATAATAGTAATAAAAAGTGGTATAATTATTTCATCCTCGATCAAGGGGCACTTGGGTTATTACTAACGAGGTAGTTCATTATTGGAGGACTCTATCTGGCCATCAAAAACTGAATTGTTGATATCAAGTAGGTGTTTCTTGACTCCAATATATTTGATTTGAGACCTTCAGGTTAAATATGCCAAATTTCTGGATTATGCCTATGTGAAGTTACGGTCACTTTCAATGAGGTGATTCACAATCCTGTTTACTCAGATGCTCCCCGCATCTTTCATCAAAACTGCGGCCTGTTTGGTATTGCAATCCTCACACTCAAGTTTGAAGAACCAGGATTTCTTGAATTAATCCCGTACAGACTTTCCGTTTCGGATAAATGAATATAGGATATTGTAACTCTTGAATGCAAAATTTATTTTCCGATTCTGGAAGAAACGAGAAGTTCTGTTCGTATGGTGACCAAGAAATGTTGAATATTCAAGACGATAATAGGATTTTTTTTTTGGTATATTGAAGTTGAAGTGTTATTGTTCTGTTTCTGGGTAATATGAGTAATATGATAGATGTTTCCTATCCATTATTTACGGCAATCTGATTAGTTATATTGAATCAGATTGACTTAGGAAAGGTATGGTCATCTAAGGTCCTCTAAGGAAATTTAACTGCAGATTCGAGTTAGTTAGAAGTTACAATATCCGATCTAAATTCAACTGAATTCAGATTGATTTATATTTTAGATGAAATCACAGAATACAAGATTCACCGAGTACAAAGAGGGGGTAGACAGTAAATTTTAGTTACATATAAGAAGTGAAGAATATCCACCATACAATATAAATGTTGCCATGTTAAACAAACCTGGCTTTATAGAGAGCAATAAGAAGAAACAAGAGTATCCCCACCATTACAAAATAAGTGTCTCTAGACGGTGTGACGCTACTGTTTCACCTAATAGATATCATCAGAACGCCATTGACTCCCACACCTCACTCATTGTATCCGTTCGAAATACTCCTTGTCTTTCCAACAATATTCCATCGTAACTCATATGTTCCTGTTTGATATGATAATGGTGATATTAGCAAGCTTTCGAAGAATGGATAATAACAATTGTACATGCCTACTTGATTCATTCAATGTCGCGACTGATTCAGATTTTCAGAATGGATCGCGATTGTTTTCTTTTATTTTTAGTGGTACAATTGATGTTGGAGATGAATCACTACAGAACACACCCTGTTTGTTTATACTTCTGTGGGAATGAAGATTTATAGGTATTCGAGACATGAATTATTTTTTGGTATGAGTTTCAACGGTTATTTCATCGAATTGTAGATGATATCATATAGGTCGATTCACCACTGAACTAATTATATTCATTTCTTTTTGTTCATATGGTGGCATCATTAGCCACAAATATATTATTGTGAATGGAATATTTAGAGAAATAATTTGAGACTGAATTGACTTGAACTTCTAGTAAATATGTATGGAAAATATGTCTGATAATTTAAAGAGCCCTGTTTGAAAGCGGATATCCACCAGCGTTTTTATAGATTTCTCAAAAGCGTTCGATACTATCAGTTTCTATGGCAATCCTTAGAGGATATTGGTATTCGTAAAATTGTCTGGAACTATTTAGAAGCTACCTCACTGATTGAATTGAGGTTGTGAAGATAACCGTGATACTGAGTGAATCCAGACAAATTTGTAGTTCCATATATATATATACATATATATATATATATATATATATATATATATATATATATATATATATATGTATATGTATATATATATATATATATATATATATATATATATATATATATAGAGAAAAGGGTAGTCTTGTTTGCTGACTAGTTAGGAAATGAGTTTTTTAATATTTGGGATATGCAGCAGGCCAATAAGGGTACTCTTATACACTTGTTTTTAGAAATGGTTCACATTGCACAAGCGGACAATGCGCTGAATAAAAAAACAGACGTAAATCACTTGAGTGAAATTTACTCTTATTTAATTTTTGCAGACAATACAAGGTTTGGAGATAATCAACGGATTACTTCAATGAATATTGATTTCACAAATTAATTCAATATAATTCAATTCCCCCATCAAAATACTGTTCATACATTCTTTGTTCCATATTTTTCAGTAATGTATTATTGTTAGCATTAGGTCGAGTGTTCATGTTTTCAGGATATGTTTCCTTTGTTGGTTCAGCTCAATTGGCACCTACACCATTAATATAAAATATATTGTTCTCATATTCCAAATCTCACAATTCATAATGATTGTTCCATGTAGCTCCATCACAGATCTGTATCATTAGGTTGTAGTGTCATCTGTCACTCCCCATGATTAAGATTCCGTGTGGCTCATGTCACCTGTCATATATCATGTATCAATTGTCTCATGTCTTGGCTAGTCAGTCGAATAAAATTACTCGCCGCGGTTGTTTGCCTCTTCAAGGACAACACGTGCTTTTATAGAATTTTAACAATTTTTAAAATCCATGTCATAATATATCATCAGTAATGAGTGTGCATCCACGTTACTCTTGGTTGTTATCAATGATGTTTTACTCCCAGTGCTGTCCATATTTCATGATTATTTTTAACATATACGCCATGTAACCTCGAAACAGTGTAAGTTATTCCACGTTTTTCGTTGGCTTAATTCTCATAGTTGTCTTTACATATTTGTAGTTTCCCTGAAGATGATAATAAAAAGTTATTGAAAGCTTGGAACAAGTGTATAAGAGTACCCTTATTGGCCTGCTGCATATCCCAAATATTAAAAAACTCATTATATATATATATATATATATATATATATATATATATATATATATATATATATATATATATATATATATATATATATATATATATATATATATATATATATTAATGGGCTGCTTTCACAACGGAGCAGTGGAGGAATCATCGGGTTTGCTGATGACACCGCCATCCTACTACACAAAGCAGAAAACTAGGATTATCTCAAAAAAAAATAAGTTGAAACGGACTAGACTTGAATAGAAAATTGGCTATATCACCGATTATTCACAATCAATCTAGATAAAACAAGTTACTTACCATTCTATTGTAACAAGTCCAAACATTTCCTCATTTGAATAAACGTCATTCAATACGGTATAAACGTAGTCATAAAAAATAAATACTTTATATGGTCAATTTCAGATATGATCATCACATAACATAATGTTACGATGATGCGGTGTTACAACTACCCACCAGAACTCTTGAGAAGTAGTAAAGGGAAGGCTCCTAAGAATAATTTACTCGAGAGAACCAACCATATTGAAGTGATTTACAGAAGCCAAAATATTCTATATTCGACAGTTATATTATTTTGCGGGTAAATTACATCAAACCAAACATATAGCACAAGTTTCATCACATGACCACTATACATGACACCAGCATCACTTCCTCATGCCACTAATGTCAAAATCACTTTGCCAACGAGCATATTCATATATAGCTCAAAAAATATTTAATTCTATACCTGCAAGTATCAAAAATATTAATTAATATATACATTATGTATAGATGCCAATTGAGATTCATCCACTGATTTCAACGTAGGAGAGGATCATAGAGTAATATCAATTTAATTTACAAATATGTTATTCTGAATTATGCCTTCCAAAATCTACGTGATGGCGCTTATATATTTTTTTAATGACACTTTCTTTAAATTTCAATGAACATTTGACCCATACTCTATCGATAGTTATTTTCACAAAAACAAAAACTGATCATAGAATAAGTAGTAATAATCAAAAGTTCATTAAAATTTCAACACAATTTTTATGTATTCCGCAATTTACGCATTGTAGTTTGATTATTTCAATGACAGAACCTGCATATTTCATTCTGGATATTAATGTTCTTAATATTTATCAATTTTGCCTGCAAAACAAGTGTTAAATCACTGAGTACCCACATTTATCCAACAAAGTATATATTATGGGCCTATGTAATTTATATATTCTTGAATAAATGTAAAATAATAACCAAATGAATAAGATACATGATATAAAAGAGAATCGATATGCCTATATTATCAAGACCGCAACTTTTTCAACAATTTGATTTGCTATATCTCAGAAATTTTGATTCTTAGGAGAAAAAGTGGTGGTACAATTTTTATGGATATTGGCATGGTCCATTTATTTTTATTAGAAAATTTACCGTTTAACTAAAAATTAAGAAAAAAAAATGGTTGCGAACAGAATGATGTTTCCAGCACTTGATTATCAGTTCTTTGCGAATTATTGTGCTCCCATTCATATGTTTTGAGCTAACTTGACCAGACTATATGAAACGTTACCTACTAACTTCGACCATTTAAGATCAAACTGATGACGATTTGATTTCATACAATGATAACTTTTGTTCAAAACATTCTTACATATCGAAGCATTTCTATAGTTATTTGAAGGTACTCAATAAAAATTGCTGATGCGTTGACACGGCATTTTTAGAGTGTTCGTAACTGACAACTTTTCAAATTTATACCTACTCTTGATTTTTTTTTAAACCTACGAATTATTTCGTAACTGACAACTTTTCAAATTTATACCTACAATTGATTTTTTTTTAAACTCACTAATTATTTCCCGTACAAAAAAAAAATTGTGTTCAGGTTACATGAGAAGAAAATTCTTTGAAGTTCAGAACACAGTGTGTGATTCGAAGGAAAGTCGGTAGCATTTGACATTATTCTTGAAATCCCATAACCAAATCCACTTCCTTTGACACTTGAGCCAGTGCTGATATTCCGAAGAACAAGATAATCAAACCTTCAACTACTTTTGTTCAATACCAGATCTTCAAAAATTGTTTTATTTAGTAAATTCCTTACGTTATTCAAAGTTTCCCAAATACTTGAAATCACCTATGGGATTAGTCTTCTTTTGAAGTTTCAGAACATCAAAACATGATAACAATGTCATGTACAGTCTGATGTGTATTTACGATGCAACAAATAATCAGCTGACTCAACAGTGAACTACCTATTATATGCATGATCACTCCATAACAAACTCCTAAAGAAAAAATCAACATAAAAAGTCTGATTGGCATGAAAAGACAATTAAAATTATTCCACCTTTGGGCACCAACAGACACACACACACATCCTCCTCGAAGCATCTCAAACTAATAAATATGTATTAAATATTAAATATCAAGATGGCTAATAATACGTTTTGTGTTTCTCGATATTAAACTTGTCAGTCAACGTTCCATATTGATACGCTACGAAATACAAAAACGTATACAATGGAATAAAAAATACGAATGAATGAAATGAAGCGAATATAAGCGGCACCGGCAAGACGTTTGATGTGGGATCGAAATGACTGACTGACAGTTTACCAACCCACGATGTCAAAGATACCCATACGATTACTTCTCACTGATTTGGATGGGGTCAGGTTGTAGGAATATCTTTACGATGAAGAAGTTGAAACAGTGCTATGTGCTATTTGGGAAAACCTATAGATCTCAATCCAATTTACATTTTATTATCAATGGATGGAATATATTGGGGCAAAAAGCTACCAATAACATTAAATGATAATTTGGAAAACCATGAAAATAAAGTTAGAAATATAGTAAAAGAATCAAACCAAAACGTACATGATGATAAGATGATAGTATCAGGATAGGAGTCAATAGAAAACTGTGAGAGTTATAACAAAGTCGAACAAATATAACAAGATAGACAAAGAAAGCTTTGGCATGCATTACAGAGAAAACTGTGGCACGAAGCTCATAATAGTCTCCATCAAGATATCAAGAGAAACACCAAGTCATTCCTACTTTTTTCTATAGTTTTCATGATTATTTTCGAATATTCCACTGAGCAAGGTATTGTATATAATATGCTACAGTAGTCAAATTGAGGTGTAGAGTTAGAATGTAAGCTTACTGCAAGGTCTCTGCAATTACTGAAACTGCCATACACTAAAGTTACATATACAGTGCGGCTTTTAATAGTCCCCTCCTTGTTATCTTTTGAACGGTTTGACGTACAAACATAAAAATACCTTTTGATGGGTTTCACCGATAGTACTTTTTGAGATAAAACATATTGTGATTGCTTGATAGATGGCGCGGGGGGCACATCAACAAAAATTTTTAAATAGCTTGCGAGGTCATGTGTCACATTGTTGAAAATATAATTCAATTCTTTTTTCAACCATTTCAATTTTTCAGATTTTCGTTTAAACGTTTTTTCACAATGAAATGTTGAAATGTTAGGATAAGTTAGGATAAGTGCGGATTTGGCGGATTTGAATCCCTTTTCTTACCTGACCCGATAACTTTTGAATGGTTTGATTTGGAATAACGGGACAGAATTCTTTTGAATGGAACGGAATCCTCAACATTTCTAGATGGTTGAAAAGAGAATTGAATTATCTTTTCAACGATGTGACACATGACCCCTCATGCCATTTTTTTTTAGTTGATGTGCCTCCCCGCGCCATCTATCGATCAATTACAATGTGTTTCATTTCAAAAAGTAGTATCGGTGAAACCCTCCGAACAGTTTTTTTATGTTTGTACGTCAAATCGTTCAAAAGTTAACAGGTGAGGGACTATTAAAAGCCGCACTGTATAATAATTTTACATACTATAAACATGTTCTTGTGTACGTTAGTCATATTGCTTCGGAAAACCTTCAGGTTAAAAGACGTTGAATATTGACAAGTTTCATAGGTATATTGAGTACAGAGTGACCTATTATGGTCTGATACTGTAGTATGTGATCGACATCTGAATATTAAGTCCTAAACTAGGTTGGAACTATAACTACGTTTCCCAAACAGACATTTTTCAGACATGGTTCTCCTGAATGATCTCATTTTCACGATCAGTATGAACGGTTGGAACCAGCCTCTTCTAATAACTCAGAAATACATATTCCCATAACTAAGGGCCAGTTTTATAGCTTCCAGTTATCTCTGGATGGACTAATAGTTTACAATGTGAATGATAACTGTTACTTATAATACTGTTAGGAGTTCCCATTCTAAACCACTAGATAGTCGATCCGGAGTTAATTGGAACCAATAAAACTGGCCCTAAGTCAAGTTGAAGAACTTACATATCTGCATACCTTCTTATGCCTGTCACACGGATCAATATAATATATAGTTCCTTATGTCAAACTGGTGAATGGACTTACTTCATTTTCCCTTGGTTCCCACGATGTTCACTGAAAAAAACACACAGTGTTATGATTGACAACCCTACTGATTGTGGAAATTTGTGATGGCAAAGATCATGACTCTGGGTTTGTCCATGACAATGCAATGACAATGCAGAATCTGTAGTAACTTACCACTTTTCGCATGATCACGACGACTTTTATCTCAGTACGAACACAATTTAAGGAAAGTACATGTTAATATTATGAAAAAGTTAATTTTCACAATATTCATGAGGTCTGCAAAACAAAAGGTAGGAATTGCTATGCATTTTGAATTGTTACAAATTTTGGCGACTGCTGTATTCCAGAGCCTTGTCATTCGGTGGAAGTCCTGAGAAAACTAAATTGGCAGGTTTTCAGACTGGAAACTGAGACAATACCTATACAGAGTTCTACGGAAGATGCCATTCCAGCCGGTTCAACCATATGCAGGACTTTTATATTTTGACTGGTTCAAAAGTTAGTAGAGGACCGAGTTATATCCATGAACCGTATATATTATCTATATTACCGAAGACAACCTCAGGCAACTCATTATCTAGTAAAATTTTTTTGAAATAATACATTTACTCATTTGGTAAGGATAATCGTTGACTTCATTTTGCTAAGGACCAGTTTTATACGTTCAGTTCAATTTCCGGATGGGCTCAATAATGGTTAGAATGGGCACTCTACCAACATCATTGAACGATTATCATTCACATTCTAAATCATCAGTTAGTCCATCTGGAGTTAATTGGAAGCTATAAAACTGGCCCTGAATACAATTACTTTTTGTGAAGAGTAGACAGCACTTTGAATATCTATTACTCTCTACTCTACTATTACTACTATTACTCGCATACCAAGCAGAGAAGGAGATCTGAACTCCTGATGACTTTTCAGGGATCCATCTAGTACCATTCTGTTATGCAGACACTCCAAGCTCAAAAGATCGCTCTGAATTATGATCATTATTATTATCACTTCTGCTTGTGAAAAAAGTATATCATTCATGTAATCCCTCATTCGTATTTAAATATTTTCTATGCATTTCTAAGGAATGGATAATATAAACCACATCACTCTGTATACTTCATCTAGCCACACCTCTTCATACGGTATCACTTTCGGATTGTGAATAATTTTTTTGTTTTGACTTCCCATAAGTTTCGACATGAACAATTTGGTTTGTTTTCATATCCTCGCTTCATAACACCATCCGTCTTCTCACTTCCACTGGAATAATAGGAGGACGACCACAATATTTGGTAGTTCTTGAGATGTGATACCCCCCATTGCGAACGTACCTTCATCAAGATATCGGTAACCTATCGTACCTACTGTTTAATTATTTCGAAACAGCGATATCGTTTGTTGGACTGACCCCCGCTGATATGAATTTTATTATCGAATTTATACGATTCAGTGAATTAACGACTTTCAATTCGTTATGATTATTTCGTCTAGAAAGAATTTTATGTTCAACTGATTTGATATAATTGAAAGGGAGATGTTAAATATAAGTCATAATAGAGAAAAGTTGTAAGTAAAGAAGTAATTGATAGAGAAGGAGGAATAAAGTAGGGGAGAAAAAGACATATCAAGAACGCAATGACATTATTTATTATAAATACCCACACATTACAATTGCGGCAAAATAGTACCACTACAAAAATAATGATCGAAATAGACGAAATTTCTCCTTTTGATTGAAATATTATATTCATGTGTATTGAAGAGCATTGTGAACATTGTTTCCGATGAAAGAACAGCTGACTTCCAACAGATATACAGTTCAAAGGTAGATATATAAGTTGAATGCCCTTACTCACTTAAATACTTAATGGCATTGGTGGATGGGTTTTTAAACTCCTGCACGGAGGCCTCTTTGTTCACCCACGTTTCTGAGTTGAGCTGAATCTTTTTGACTTTCTCTGAGTTCAGTATGCTTTCCCCGAAAGCTGCCTTCCTCTGGTGCCCCTATGCAGGTCATTTTGTTAGATATCAACAGGTCTCGTCTTCTTCCAGGCACTACGAACAGAGTTGATCATCTATGATCCCGAAGAGGGCTATGTGCCTGTTCAGGTAATTGTGTTCGTTCAGGAACCCTGTCGCCAGCTAATCTCTCAGAAAAAGAGGATTTCCTTTTTTGAGTTTTTTTCGAAGGCCCGGGTATGAGGAGCTTCAATTGTGTTATGCCAGACGTGTCCTGCCATATTTATATAAACTGTTTTTGTAACAGTTCTTTCATTACAGCAACAGCTAGGCTGTTGGGGATTCTAAGGATGCTGTCTGCTTTCTTGTTGCCGTGGACACACGAGTATCCTGGAACTCATATGAAACTGACTTTTTTACCTATTGCAAGGTTTTCCATGGCACATCTAGACTCCGACACCAGCTTGGATGTGATCCTGTGTAATCTCAGTGCCAGTATTACTGCTTTACTGTCCGAAGAAATTGTCTTTGAGATTTCATTTGATATACCTCAGCTTAGAACACTGGGGCGTATTCGCCTAGAGGGATAAAGATATTTTTCCTTAGTCCCCTCATATATACCCCTGCTCCGGATATGCCTCCTGACCACGAGCCGCCTGTGTACCAGACAATGCTGTCGATAGAGGGTACATTCGATACCATGTCATTCCATTCTTCCCGCGTGAGTAGAATGGGACAGCTCTCGTGTGCTTTGTTCCAGATGAGAGAATGTCCATAGGTCATTTCTCCTACAACCTCCTAGCTTGCGCCTTCAAGTCTGCAGACTATACGCATAGCTCCATGTGGTAATATTAATAGAATTTCGTAAGCTCTAGTTGGTGCCGTTCTCATGGCGCCTGTCATTCCCATGGCTGGGCGAACATTTGCCGTGTATATCCAGTGAGTGTCAGACCCAACATTATTCCGAACGCCCTTATGTATGACTAGTACAAGCATGTGGTCTCCTTGGTGCAACGAGCTATTTGCTCGTTCCAGGTGAGCTTGGCGTCCGTTATGAATCCAAGATATTCAATTGACTATTTGTACTGAAGACACCTCCCTGAGAGGTACATTTTTGGAAGGATCTCTAATTTGCGTTTTATAGTAAACAATACCAAATCCGCCTGTTCTGGGTTGACTCTTGATCTCTCGGCAGAACACCATGGTTTCTTTCTACTCAGAGCATCATCAACTACCAAGCACCAGAGTAGACCCCTCCCTGAGTACATCTTCTTGATACAATGGCAACCACAGAACTTCCACTCAATTCGGCTTTTACCATTCGTTGTGCTATCATGGCACATATCCATCCGAAAATGGTGTGGCCCATCTCAATTTCTCACTTTCTGAGATCTTCTTGTTGGATTGGTCCTCGAAGGTGCGTTGGTGTAAGGATCTGAATTCAAAAAATGTGTAGAGATTAGGTGCTTATGTGTCTCCTTCGGCAGTGTGGTTACTCATCCATCATCAGAGACGAAACGCCCAACTCCCTTCCAGGATCTTTAGAGATTACTTTGCTCACCATTAGTACTGATGCAAATGTGTTCATGTCCTCGAAGTATATTCTTCAGCTGTTTCTTTGAAATAGCCCAATCGCTTTTTTGTATGCTCTTTGGACAGATAATTTTTCCTCCCAGTAGAGAAGTACTTTGGTGCGCTTTGCTGTATATAGCAGCTTTCGTGTTTTTCTCTGGTAATGCTCCAGTTACGAGTTCCATCAAGGTATCCGATGCTTTGAAATTTTTTTCGTTTCCTTCATTGACTATTGTGAATAAACAGCATAATATTTGTTCTCTAAATAAAATGAAAATTTTCCTGACAGAATTAAAAACTGTGTATCATCACTCTTATTGGGATCACACGATAATACGTAAGGCCCTCATCGTTCCTAGCTCACTCACATCTCCTGATGACTTCTGGGAGTTACTCGTAAGGGTGCAGCAGGATGATATAGTAATGTGTGAATTAACCTCAGAAACGGAAGAAATAAATATTCATAGCTATGATTAAACTATGGTTTTGTCAAACACATCTTGATTCTTAAGAATGACAAAATTATAGAAATTTTGATTTACTAGCAAGAATATTTGACATGCAAACACAATTGAATTGTACTTAATTAGATGTTTTATACTTCTCAGTCTAGTTTACTTTTCAACATAAATTATGTATGGTTGACGGATGGCTCCTAAAAACGAGGGCAGCCAAGTGTTAGTTGGATAATCAGTCTTTTCCTCATCTACTAAAAGGCGCATTGCATTTTTTTAGGACAACTGCTGATACTTGGAGAATTTTGGAACTTTTGTTTCTTTGAAACATTTGAGGAATGTTTTTCAACTTCTAGTGTTTTAAGAACTTGGTGATACATCTGAAATCCCTTGTTCTTGTTTCTGTTCCATTCGGTATGTCGAATGTCTAGAATTTTCTTGAACTCAGTTTTCACTATACACAGAACACGATCTGAACTACTGCTTGAATAACCGTAGATTTTTGTTGATATTCAGCCCTATGCTGTATCACTTCCGTTAACAATAATGTCACCGTTATTCGCCATTTCCGTTGTTTTGCTATTACCAAGCAATAGCAAAATAACGGAAATGGCAAATAACGGTGACGTTATTTTTAACGGAAGTGATACAGCATAGGGCTGATTATCAGTTAGCGTTGGATAGCCGACTTTTACATTCAGATAGTGAAGGTAGTTACCCAACAAGTGTATCAAGAACCCAAGAAAAGTAACAGTTAACAACAGCGGCAGAATAAGTGGTACTAGATGAAATGAGACTGAAACGGATTGCGGCATATGATGGTCGAAACTATGAACCAATAATTACGACAAATCAGAGACTGTAGATAACACTTGAATTGCTGAAGTAACAAAAAGTCACCAAGAAAAGCTTTTTCCATCAGTTTCAATGGTGATGGAAAACAAGAAGAAAGAGAACACGAGATCAAGAGGAAACAAAACAAGAGGAGCAAAATAAATGGATAGTCCAGCAATTACAACAACATGGTGAACTTTTGCAACGAATCAGTTGAAGACAATAGTGTTCCCAAATTGAAATCGACGAAATATGACACAAACCCAAAGGAAGTAAAAATTACCTGTTTCAGATAGGTGAAACAGGGATTATAAATGATGCAGGTTCCACACAAGCGGGGAGCCTATGAGGAAACTTTGGTTCCTGCAATAGTTGATGGTCATGCAATGTATTATCGTCAATACATAACAAACGCAAACTGCTGGTCTCAGGAGGAATAAAGCTTCATTCGGGAGAGAACATATGTGAATACTACTATAACTGTATGAGAACTAGTCATCTTTATAGGAGCTATCTAAAATCCACGAAGCCAGATCAACATTACAATGTCCAACCAAGATATTGAAGAAAAATACACAGAGTATACTGGTCCACAGCCACTCAGAAAATGTACCATCACCATAGAAGAGGGATCCTCAAAATCAGTACGGAATATAGGTTTGAAAACGGCTACGTGACAATCTAAACCAAGACTGTTACCATCATCGGAAGTGGAGCTTGATGATTTGACCACTGAAATCAATATAAACGAAGAACTCGAATTCTACAGTGAGCCTTTCAAGGATGTGCTTCAAGCAACTACCATAAGAGTTGATTCCAATTAAAGTGAAGAAAATTAAAATGAGTCGTAAAAATTATTCAGAAAAGTTCAAAGTTGGAACGAAGCTGGATCACTAACCAAGTAAGAACTGTGTCAGGAAATATAAAATTTAAATACAGTTGCCAAAGGCTATTTCATATGTCTTCGTCATGGCCTAACGCATTGCAAATGAGAGAGCCTAGATGTAGCAATCGTAGTGCATCAACTGGTCCTGCCAAAGTCACGTATCAGATGACCTTGAACAATTTCATTATAGTCGTACTATTGGAATCAAAACGACTATTGTTTAAATTCGAAAACGATTGGTTTGCCGTCGATATGTTGTAGAATGGTACAGAAGATGTGACCTTCATTCTTTATAGAAATTAGACAAAACTTAAAGTCGAATCCTTTGAAAGAGTAGCAGTTGATATTCTGTTTCCTGTTGCTGATCAAGGAAATGATGGATTATTTCTCCAAATGGTGTGTGATAATTAATTGTAAAGGACGCAGTGACACTAAAACTTCAATTGTGGGAAAATGTTGTTTGGATTGCCATCCAGAAATGGCCATGTTCAATCGAGTACGACTAAACAATCAACTACATATGTTTGAAAATAAGTTGTGTCCCTAATATGAATATATTTAGGATTATCGAAATAATGTAGAGTGTGACTTAGACATTAGAACATTTGATAACTTCCAATAAAACTGTAAATGGCAAGTTTTTAGTTGTAGGAAAGGAAGAAAAAGTGAGGGTCGTACTTTACCGCATGGTTACACCGTAACACTGATTCTTCTTTCCTGAATAAAAACAGCTCCACGATGTTTGGGTATTTGAAGAAAGTAATTTTGCGTTGATTAATGATCACTTCTTCACAAGTTATTCTATTTTTCCAATGCATCTGAACTGGCAGATGTTTGTAAAAAATTCCATCATATGTGAAAAATTGATTGTTAAAAATGCTGGACTATTATTTGCCATGAATTTCATTTTATCTTATTCAATGGCACACAATATCCCCAGACACAGAATACGAAAATTAACACACCACTTAACATAGAAACCATTCGGAATCAATTATACGGATGACAAAGAAAAATTGTAAAGGTCTGTGGTAACAAGCATAATAAAACTGGATGTATCGCCTTATTTCACTTTCTGAATAACAGGAAAACGTGGGTTGTCGAGTTTTGAGAGAAGTATCAGTTAATAAAATATAATTGCCACATCCTACTTTGGTAAGAAATCTGTATTTTGTCGATTTGAGTAGAGATAGAAGTGCGTCGTAATGGTTTCTACGTTATTCGAGAATAAAAGGCAATTCAAAGGTAAACGTGGTAATTTGTACAACATACATTTTAGTAGTTATTATTAGATTGGAAAACGACTATTCGTTTGACCATTACCCCCATATGATGATTGAAACTGACTTCAATATAATACGGAAAAAATTATGTGAAATATTGAAGCGATGATGATTTTTTTTTCATCGACCTCCGAAGATGTAGAACTGAAGCCAAATACACCTATATTTTGAGGACACACCATGATGGCGAAATTTTTCTGATTTTTCGAGATTCAATGCATATTTCAACCATGCACGCAGTCATTTGTTGATCAGTCCGGTGCTTGATAAGGCATTAGCACAATTATATTATCAAAAAATTCAAATGCATTATTGGCGAAAAAAAAATGTGAACATTCGGCAATATTGGTTCAATATTGATTGGACATTTTTAAAATAATATTGGTGGGATATTCTTGAAACAATATTAGCCTCAAAACATCAGAGATATCAGTACAATATCATTTGGATATATTGGTAAAATACTGAAAATGAATTGTGTAATCAAATGTGGAATAACTCGGAACTTCAAACACTACAGTTCTTCTCCAATAAAGGGGTCACCAGAGTCTGCATTTTGTTCGTATAAGTTAACTAAGTTAACTGTCTTGAATTATCACAATATTGGCATGATGTTTCAGCTTGAAGTTTAAACAACAGGTAAATAGGATTTGTTCAATATTGGTGAAATAATTTTGAACATACATAGTATCAAACTTGGATATACAATATTGTTAGTTATTCCTATAATCAATATGAGAGGAATATTTGGATTCCAATATTCAATCTAGATGTTGGAAACAATATATAGACAATATTGTTTTATCGATATTGGTAAGAATTATTAGACCAATATCGACCCAATATAGGTTATGATGATTTGTTGAATATTGTTTTCATTCCTAGAATGGATATGAGGGGAATATTAGGATTGTTATATGCTTTCTAGATATTGAAAACAATTTACCTATAGACAGTATTGTTTCATCGAAAGTATTTTGAATGACTTGAATATTGTTCAATATTGATTTTCCAACGCTAACCGGAATTATAATACAGTATTTTATCATTGATTCAGTTGAAGTTTTTTTTGTATCAGCAATTTTCCTTTTCACAATATACTTTACATGCTCAGTCCAAGAAATATGTTGATCAACCATCATACCAAGATAGTTGATAAATTCTAATTTTTCAATTTTCGAGTAAAATTTGTAATATTGAATTATAAATTATGTAGTTTGAGAAATTATTTAGTTAGCTGATTTCTAACGGTATCAGTATAGGTTATAAATTTCGTTTTGTCAATATTTAAACTCAATAGGCTTTCATGCATTATAAATTTTAAGCTCTCATTCTGCAGTATAGTCTTCTTCCCAAGAATCATGTATGAAAGTTATAGCTGCAAATGAAGTGACAAGGCTTGTTGTATTCTTCAGGCAACCAATGTTGTTTAAATATATCAGAAATAATACAGGGCCTAAGACGGTTGGTTCCCTGAGGGACACCTAGTGAAATTGGTAACGGATCACTGATAGTTCCATTTATTTTCCCTCTCTGCATTCGTTCAGATAAATAATCTTGAATCATACTGAGTGAAAAACCTCTTTTACCAGTTTAATTCGAACGGTCGAATAATATTTTCGGATTGACATTGTCGTGTGCCTTGGCTAAATCCATGAATAGGTACTCTTAGACACTTTTTATTTGCGTTCAAATTGTTCAATACATTATTAATATGCTGGAATATTGCCTTAACAGAACAATTATTTTCTCTGAATCCAAACTGAATTTTTGATAGTATATTACGTTTTTCTAAAAAAATCATAATTCTCATCTTGAGAGATTTTTCAAAAATTTTGGAGAAGTTATTGAAAAGATTAATTGGTCGGTGATTTGTTGTAAGGTTTCTATTCCTACTTTAAAGACTGGAGTTGCTTTTGATTCCCTCCATTGATCTCTATCTCAAAGCTACAATCGAAACAAACTCATAATATGCCATAGTGGATGATATTTCGACTGATTTCTTGGATAGTTTGCAGCTATTCATTTCATTATTATTCTCATGAATGTTATCCCTCTCACTACTGAATTGTTTTTGATTAATCTGCCATTCATTCTGCCAACGGTAATACTGATAGATAGTCTTACGAGGTTGATAAAAATCCCCTAGCTACGCCGCTGAGTTGATTTCGCAAGCATGTCGTCGATAATTGGTTCCTGGAAATTTGCAGAAGATTTTCGGTATTGAATATTCGGGACAACGGAATGATCTAGCTACACTACTTGAGTATATAAGGGCGAGACATTTCACTCGAAAAAGTTTATGAAGAAGTGATGGAAAAAGTTTTTGTAGAAGTTAATTAGTGTTTGGAATATTCAGCTAGTTGTATAAATCGTAGTGTTTTATTAGTCAGTGAAGTAGTTGTATGTCTATAGTGAAGTAAGAGATAAACAGTGCAGTATTGAGCTCGGCTCATTATTTAGCAAATCGTAAAAATAGTATTCATCATAGATAGTAACACAAAATTTTGAAGTATAATAATTCTTTATTCGAACAATACATACAGGAGATTTTTATTTTGCAATTTTGTATGCTCCTAAGGAAGCTACACCCTTTTGAAAGTGAACTGATATTCTTACAATATCTCAGGAACCCATCGAGATATATTAATATGAGTCAGTTTCAATACTATTGCAAGTTTTTATATTCTCAATTCTTACTATAGGTGTGTAAAATGTTGTGGGGTCAATATTTTGAATTTTTTTGTACTAGTTTTTCTACGATTCGATAACGAATTATGAATAATCAGTTGAAATATGTTTAGATACTTCACTATAAATGAAATAATGCACGTTCAGAATCTCAAATTGGGTAAAAAATTGGCTAGGATAGTGTTTTAAAGTTGAGAATCTGAAATAATGTCAAATACGCTCAAAATCATAGATACTGGCAATTTGAAAGTGAGTGTCCAAAATGCCTATCTTCCAAAATAAGGTAAGAAATTGTTGTACCCTTTGTTGTTTCTAACGCATGTGGTTGAAATTGAACAGATTTCATCAGAAATGATAACATTACCTGATATTGATTCATGTACCAACTTTCAATGATGTATATTTCCCTTGTTGTTTCTAACGCATGTGGTTGAAATTGAACAGATTTTATCAGAAATGATATAACATTCACTGATATTGATTCATGTACCAACTTTCAATGATGTATATTTCAACGGATTCTTGAATTACTCGATGAAAATCAGTTTATGAGAGCCACGCACTTTCAAATGGCCGTAGTACCCTTAGGAAGTATTTGCGAAGCTACGTGCATTGGAAAGTTTGTTATATTTTTGCATGAAAAATCAGTACCCAAAATTCGTTACCATATTTAGAAAACACCCTGTATTTATTCTGCAAGTTTTACACTTCTCATTGAGAGAAATGTAGCGTAGATGAGCTTGAAGTTGCTTTCGTGAAATAAAGGTCCTAGAATGAATAACATTTTTATTATTGATTGTTGTTTCAATATGATTTTCCAAGATACACCCCGTGGAAATCACATTAAACCAGTGCCAGCGAATGAAAAATAATTCAAATGAACGAGCATCCCCACTACTCATATAATCAACTATCCCTTTTGTCCAAATTGGATGAACAAATGCTTTTTCTGACTATTTAAATTCGCCTGATTGCATTTGTTCCTATCTAATTCCGATTCCACCCCCGATCTAAATTAATAAGGGCCGATGGCGGAACTTCGTCTAAGTTCGTTTGTATGCGAAACAAATAAAATAAAAATGATGTCTGTTGTAATGAAATATTCAGAGCCTGAGTATTTTTCTTTAATTTTAACTAGAGAGCACACCCAGATTGTTAATTAACATTTTGATTTTGTTATCTCAGTACAAGGCAATTAAAAAATTCGCGATATCTAAGCGCACGTCTCTTGCGAATGGCCAGTACAATAAAATGACAAATTAAATAAAACACAGAGAAAAAAGGGTTTTCTTTAAACAAGCAGAAAGCTAAATTAAAAGAATTTTCAATCGAGATACGAGCAGCATAATTTTGACCCTATCGCTTTTCCCCTACTCTTGCCCTTTGTTTTTCGAATGCTGAACAAAAGGTTTGATTGTGTTGATAAATAAAAATATAATTGGCTTGTACTTTGCTTCGCTGAATTCAGAGATATTCAAACACAGGTAGAAGATCAAGTACAGGGTTTAGCGCGATGACCGTCGATTATCAAAATTGCAGAACCAATAAGGATGAAAGTTTAATATTGATAAAATTAAAAAAAAAATTGTTGAAATTCTTCAGTTATTCAGGAACAGTACTAAGACCTGGTTCTTAAACTGTTGTGGAGAATGACCAGCAAAGTGCTCACCAGGTAGGGGATATCCATAACCCCAATAGAGCCAGTAGAACGTGTTTAATTGATGATCTATTTATAATGTGGAAATTCATGATGAAGGATAGAGAAAATAGTAATAACTTTTGTCTAATTTTCACTACGAGTTTTTTATTGTTACGACCGGTTTCGGTTTGTTAAACCATTAACAAGTAAAAATAAAAAAGCCTGGCTAGGAAAATATTTAAAACCCAAAAAATCAAATTGGCTATCAGAGATTTTGAACCATTTAAGTCGCCAAGAAAAAATTAAATCTTTCAAACCTTACTGCAAGATGGTCTTGAAATAATAGAGCTCTTCCTGAGGAGGCTATTTAAAGCCAGCCTCATCTTCAGCTCTATAACACAGATCTGGACGAGCCAAAGTCTTACCGCCTCACAAGTCTCACCTCCTTTCTTCTGAAAGGAATGGAGAAAATAATAGACTGCTACATCACAAGCGAACTCCCCGATTTGAGACCGCTCCACAAGAAACAGTTTGCTCACCAAGCAGGTGATTCCGCGATTAATGCTCAATAATACCTGATTGAAAGCACTGGAAAGACATACGTGACAAAAGAAATGGCTCTTTTATGCTCCCCAAGGGGAGGATTTCGCCTTTACTGTGGTCACTGGTTGTCGACGGCCTGTTAGTGAAGTTACAATAATATGGGTTCACGACTCAAGGTTACGCCGATGACCTGGTTTTCACCATTAGGGGCAGACATGACGGAGTAATTTTCGACCGCATGCAAGTATCCCTAAACACAATCAGAAGATGGTACGCAAAGGAGGAACTCAATTTCAATCCTAGCAAATCAGTACTGGTCCCATTCACCAGGAGGCGAAAGTATGAACTTAAAGCCCTAATCCTCAATGGCACCCCTGAATGGCACCCAGTTAACATTTTCCAAAGAAGTAAAATACCTGAGCATTATATTCGACCAAATACTGCTGAATTAATTACATTCTTTCCAAGGCTATATAGCGGCAAGCTGGACATGCCGCAGGGTTAAGTCATGGAGTCTGAAACCAAATATGATTAATTGGTCATACCAAACGATTATCAAACCTATGGTCACCTACGCCTCATTGGCCAAAAATGCAACGAATTGCAGCACAATTCAAGCTGCAGAAAGTGCAGCGGCTAGCTTGCCTGGAAACCACAGCAGCAATATTTACGTGCCCTATTGCAGCTCTAGAGGCAATGCTAAACCTTCCACCATTGCATCCATGTGTAATGAAAGAAGCAGGAAATAGTGCGTTCAGACTGTACCAAAAAAAAATTAAAAGCATGAAATCCGATCGGACATCTAAGATTCTGGAACACATCTCTCTAGAAGCCATGTCTACACCAACATATATCATGCCCATCAGGTACGACTTCGGAGTGCAGTTTTATGTGGTCATAAACAACCACCATATTTACATAGAGAACGGTCCTCAATTGGCAATAAATGCCTCAGTGAGGTACACAGATAGATCCAAGATGAACGAAGGGGTTGGAGTGGGCGTTACAGTGTCGAATTTCAGACTCTCAAAACCTCTTGCTGGGACCCCAACCATCTTCCCAGCAGAGGTACATGCTATAGAGAATTGTGCCCAGGAATGCCTTGAAATGGGCATCTGATGGATAGAAATCTATTCACTATCAAACAGCCAAGCAGCACTAAGAGCTCTGAAGTCACACACTTGTGAGTCTAAGATGACTTGAGACTGTAGGAAAAGTCAGGTAACCCTGGCGTGGGTGCCAGGTCATAGGGTCATCAAAGGCAATAGGAAACGGACTGCCTTGTCAAAAAACGGACAAATACACCAATTTCCACCAGCCCAGAACCCTTCAGTGGACTCTCCATAGCCCACTGAATAAAGTGCCAGGACAAAAACAAGTTAAAAAGCTAGTGAGCCTATCGCCAAGAAAAGCTAAACAGCATCTCGAGTTGGACAACAAAGACTCGAAATTGGGCACCCTCTGGGGTATCACCTCAAAAAGATCGGTAAGTCAGAGAGTGATAGATGTTGCTACTGCGAGAACTGCAGTATATCTGCTTCGCGAATGCCCAGCGCTGTTCTGCAAGAGGCTCAAATTTCTGGAAGATGCATTCTTAACGCCCTCTAACACCAGGAACTTAGCTCCCAGGAAACTGACAAACTTCGCACGAAGTCTCAGAATCCCGGGTCTTCGGGTCGAGGTTCTTGCGAGGCTGCACAGCCTGCACGACTCCCATGAAATATACAAGACCTGTTTTCGAAGTTTACGAACTTATATTTACGGTAACTTCTTTTCATATTTTTGCATGCGTAAAATCGGTTCTTCAACTCAGCCCAAATGAATTGATTTTGGTGGTACCTAGGTGAATAAAGATACATGATCATTCGATCCAATCATCAATAATTCAAATCGCATACCGGTTTTGTCCACCCAATTGAACACAGCCAGTTTTGAAGGGGTAATGTTCCTCTCTGCGAATATTTTGTACTTTGTATAAAAACAGGGCGTATATGGGAATATTTCCCGGTAGGGATAACAATAACTTAATGGAAGTGTATTACGAAATGAGTATAGAAGCCCAGGGAGTAGGAACGGAGCCCATTTACCGTTCCGCGAAATTCAAATGCGCGGTTAAACCGAATTTATCTTCGACTTTATGGCAGCTACAAGAAAAATCGACTCGCCTATGAATAAAACAGAACGATTTTTAGAGTCAGAAGCGTCTCGTGTCTCGGAATTATTCAATACTTTCAAAGATATGGAAGGCAGAGTCACGTGTGTTCGCGAGATGTAAGAATATTTAAACGCATATAATATTGAAAGAAAAGTATAACGTAAGTGACATCCCGCTAAAGTAGAATGGCACTATACATTTATAGCGACTGACATTTCATTTAAATATTCAACATATCGAGAGTCTCTTGTATGATCTTCTCAGTTAGGACCTTTCAAACAAAAGAGAAAGGAGAATGTCAGCGGAAAATGTGATTATTAATGAGATTCTGAAGGTTGCACAAAATGCGAATAGACAACTATGGAAACCGTAGCCGAGGTGACAAAAACAGTAACAAAAATAGTTAATGTTTGATAATTGTACTAATTGCAACATAACCATGAAAATATCAAGATACTTACAATAAACGTTCCATATGTAATAATAATTTTACTACCTCATAAACACTCTCAGAATGTACCCAAAGACATAGCCTGTTTGGGTAGAGAACGGCTATTATTATAATTATTTGTCATGGCGCTCCGGGGCGACTCACTGATTTTTGGTGGTGTATTCGCATTCTAGCTGTAGGAAAACCAGGACAACCTACAGCACCACCCCGGGTGGTCGGTGCGCACTCCAAGCTAGTACCAGAAGTCGGGATTGGCATCAAGGCAATCGCACTTGCTTCTTCAACAAGACATGTGGCCGCTTGAAGGAACCGATGCACTCGAGAAAAAAAATTCTCGCTTACTGAGGTCTCGAACCTCTGTCCGATGCGAGCCAGGATATCCATTCAGCCAGAGACCTCATAGCCTCTGGACTACCGACCTGTGTAAAGATTTGTTCCATGAATGTTCTCAATATGAGCTGGTGTTTGCATGTATTTATTTACTGTCTGAAAAGAATATAATGAACCATTGGGGACCGATTTTGAGAGCCTAGGTTGGCAAACATTTTCGATCCAGAAAGGCATTCTTGAGCGAATTCAGGAAAATGTACTTTTCTGTACTCGAAGGCAGTCGTATACGATAATAACTCTTTCCGTACTTGTCACGATAAACCGTTTTCCACAACTTTACAAAATCAAATTATATTACAGGTACGAGATAATTTGAGAATACGTTTAAGTCTGGAATAGGGATTGGGACAATATTGAACTTTTCCACACTAATGGGGTAATAATAATAATAAGGTGAAAAACTTGAAAATATAGAAGTTCTTCATGGAAGATAATGAACTTCAATGTAATTTACATCAGATCATAAACTTGTATAAATTATATTGTATATGAAAGATGTCGCAAAAAGTCCTGCTTTTCTCAATAATTGAATTTAAAATTATCAAGATTCTTTCTTGCTACAAGCTATTGTATCATATGAAATTCGTAAAATAACGTAACTAAAGATAGGTTTGATCTACTTTAAACTATTTTTTTTTCTTTTCAGTGCATTTCAATAAAAGCTTTCTTTTAGTTGTTTCATGATATACTTGTTAGCATTATAATATGTTTTATTATAATTTTATCATGATTCAAGCAGACAATGAGCTGAAATAATTCGAAATTGAATGATTCAACTCTCCGAGGTGTTTCACTATTTTTAAGAAATTTTTCCATTTCATTTCCGCTACTTCTTCCGAAAAGATTTCTTGAATTCCTTCGCGCTCTCTGTCTAGTTTTCAGCGCAACAGGAGGAATAAAACTTTCTGAAACTGAATTATTCAACGTTCAGATGTTTTTCACTATTTTCACAGATTTTTCAAATTTTCATGTCTCAAGTTGCAACTTCTTTCTACAAATAGGCGGATCCGACCACCCCAATCGAAATTTTTTTTTCGCCGTCTAAAACCGTTCGAAAATTTCACAAATTTCGAAGAGTTCTCCATCTAGCTTCCTGTGGGATAATATTTTTTGACATTTCATTGTCACCAAAATTGAAGAATAAAGGGAGTGTGAGTGGTGCGCCGACTTATACCTGTGAAACAATAGAATAAAATTCCGAGACATTCGCTAGCTCGATTAAGAGAAACGAAATGAAATCCCGTTCTTTTTCACAAATATCCTGCGATACTTTCGTGAACCACCACCGTCGGTTTTCTTGTTAAGGTACATTTTCATGAACAAAGTTTCACGTATTGCGCACGAACATGAAATGAATAAAACAATATAATTATTCAAATTTACGAAATCGCTGTCCGAAAGCAGTTTAATTCATAAAATTTTGGACTAATTTTATTATATTTGTTTTGCTAAAACGCAATTCACATTCTGGAATGAATAATAATCACAAATTTCACATAAAAATATTGAAATTCAGCGGTATGGAAATTCACCATTAGAACCTTTCCATCTGACACCTGCAAATTGCGCAATAATTGAATTCGACTTTTCTTTATAAAGTTTTTTAAATAATGATTTTTCCGTTTATTTTGAGTTTAATTGCTTTCCGGAAGTGATATGTGTAATGATTCGTGTCTTACAATGATCTTCATTTAAAAAACTATCAATGTCATGTAATATAAGGATATTTATTTTATTGTCCATATTTTTTTTTTTAATCGAAATATATATATGTTGGATGATCTACTCACACTTGAAAATATTTACCATCTCAACATAAAAAACAAACGGTAAAATTATGAAAACCCAAACAAGCTTATGGAAAATTTAAAGAAACAGTAGGGTATAACAACGCACCCAGTTCATTGACTCGATTTGAAAAAATGTTTCCGTTAAAATATTGTCAATTAGAGCATGGCGAATTCAGAATTAAAATGAAAGTTTCAAATTGTTTTCAAAGTATGTTATAAATGGATTATTGAGTTCATCTTTCTGTATTTTGTCAAAACAAAAACGGATAATGGTCGAATTATTTAGAAAAATTATATATTATACAACAACACATGAAATGAATAAAACAATATAATCATTCAAATTTACGAAATCGCTGTCCGCAAGCAGTTTGATTTCTTACATTTTTGACTAATTTTATTATATTTGTTTTGCTAAAACGCAATTTACGTATTGGAATGAATAATAATCACACATTTTACATAAAAATATTGAAATTCAGGTATGGAAAATTCACCATTAGAACCTTTCCATCTGACACCTGCAAATTGCGCAATAATTGAATTCGAGTTTTCTTTATAAAGTTTTTTAAATAATGATTTTGAGTTTAATCGCTTTTCAGAAGTGATATGTGTATTGATTCGTGTCTTACAATGATCTTACTTCATTTCAAAAACTTTCAATGTCATGTAATATAAGGATATTTATTTTATTGTGAATATTTTTTTTATTTCGACGGGAAATCTATATATTTTGGATGGTCTACTTACACTTGAAAAAAATTTACCATTTCAACATACAAAACAAACGGTAAAATAATGAAAACCCAAACAAATTTATGGAAAATATGAAGACACATAGGGTATAACAACGCACCCAGTTGATTGAATCGGAATATGGTCGAATTATTTAGGAAAATGATATAATATACAAGAAAATGAAGAAACGCACATCAACAATAGTCAATAATATTGCATTACGATATTTTTGATCCGGCCACAACTATTTTGAATTCAAACAGAATTCAAATTATTTATTGTCATTCCGTGAAATTCAATTAACAACGAATACAATCACTCTGTCCCTGGAATATTGACACGAGGACGAGGCGCCATCTCTGGATCCGATTACGAAAGCAGACCGCGATTTCATTTGTTTTGTCTTCAAAAAAATTGAAAAGAAATCTATTCAGTCGACACACCAGGGTTTCCAGACATCATAAGGGAGTGGTTCTTAACTCTGCAAGATTTGACCCAAACAAACCAACAGAATAACATTGCAAGTTTAATAAACGCTTTTATTATAAAATTAAAAATACATACTGACACAAACTATAATTTTTTATATAAATAATAATTTCAATCATAATGATTCCCACATGTCAACGGAAGTAATAATACCATTACGAAATCGAATATATCAAATAGTATTTATATCAATAGTGGAAAACAATAATATTATGAATAAATTGTGGTTCAGTATAGCCAGAATTTCTTTCTCTCTGAACTATTTTATTCTTATTGTTCTCCAATCATATCCAGCGATCCCAAATATAATTTCCTGTAGCTCACATTAGGTTTAATATTACGATAAATCAGTGAGCAATGCATCAAAGGCTTTCGCAAATCGGTATATATCTCCACAAACGGCCTTATCGCTTGCGTGAGATTCTACTATTATAACATCACCCGAACAGTTTATCTCTCTGTATATCGCTCTTAAACTGCAATGTATATTAGTTATTACTTGATGGAATCGTTGGCCATCACTTTTCAGTTATCTCCGTTTATCACAGGATATCGCAACGTACGTTATATGTGGAACTTCAGTTAAGCCGTTGTTCGCCATTGTTTATGGCATTTCAGCGAAATTATTATCAACAAAATAATGCACCCTGTATCATATTTTCTGTTGGAACTTCGTATTTTAGAACGCAGGCGATGAAAGTGGAGTTTCATCGCTTTCAGCTTTCATAGATTAATGAATGACTACATTACCAAACGAACAAATGTGATGAGAGTAATAATTCCGTATATCAAGTGTAGCACATATGAATATGTGATGAAAACAGTATTGGTTTTTAGCATCATATTCTTGAATGCACTTTCTCCCTGTGGTGAATAAAATTTGAATTCCTCTTAAAATACAAAATTATCATGTTTGATATCGTTGAAGTTAGGTGATGTTGATTTAAAGAACTCATTGTATCCGATGTGAGGAATATTCTTTGGTATAAGCTTACCTTCGTTATTGAATTATCACCACTGCTCAAACAAATCTTGTTACAGTAGAACTTACTTCGGATCATTGACAAAAAACTGTTGAAAGCAACAGGAAAATCAACTAATTATTACTTCTGAAAATATAAAATGGAAAACAGGAAACATGATAGTGTTCCAACCAGAATTTTCTATCACAATACTACCCTAACTAAGGGAGCATTTTAATTTAAATATTAACTACGACTTCAATAAATTCTACTATTTCTAGTGAAGATATTTTATACTACGTATTGTCCCAGACAATTGAAGTTATAATCCAATGTTTCAGATTTTTTCGACGGTAATGAAGACCTCGTTTATCAGCGAATACATTTTTTAATTTCAACGAAAACAATTTTGTTTGAAAATGTATCGAGTTGAATTCGGAGATTCATGTTCTGAATAAAACCCGAGAGCTTTTAAGCTCGAGACTTTAATTCTTCGAACATAAATTTTCGAATTTAATGAGATGAATTTTCTAAAACAAAAATGTTTGGGTGGAAATTCCAAAATTGATTCGATTTGATAAACGACTGTCGAGTTATATTCGATAAGATTATTTCCCAAATATGTCAATCAACCAATAACATTTATTCAACAACGTACATAATTATTGTTAATAAATTATTGAATATAATATGTCACACAACTTGTGAAATGTGTTGCATATACATATTTCATTATTTCCCTCATCTGTCAAAATTTATTCGCTGATAAACCCACTTCGTTCCTTTTGCGAATAAACCGCATGGTCCTTCTTGACACTTGCCTGAATGATGCAACATCTTTCACAAGTCATGTGACATATTATGTTCATTAATTCATTTATTAAAAATAATTATGTACGTTGTGGAATAATGTTATTGGTTAATTGACATATTTAGGAAATGATCTGATCAAATACATTTTCAAACAAAATAATTTTTGTTGAAATTGAAAAATTTGTTCTCTGAAACGAGGTCTTGTTATATTACTCCAAATAAATTTTGACAGATTAATGAACAAATAAAATTATCAGTATTTCTTCAGATCTTTCCATAACTTCACCAAGATGGCCCAACATTCATTTCTGTTAAAAGCCATATGCCTGGGAACATCACTGGGAGCTCTGGGAAGAGTCTATATATCAAAGTCTACAGATCCCGCAAATCTGAAGAATCACTATTTTTTTGTTTGTTCTAGAAATCGATTATTGACATAAAGAAATATTGACTGCGATTGAACCAATAAATAATTTGTTATTTCATTTATATATCAGAATGAATGCATGCTCTTAGTAGTTCTATAATCTCAGAATTGATGCGTTTATTTTTTTGCATAGGTATATGGACACGGAACTAACTGAGGAAGCATGTCAGTTGCTTCCCGCCCAATAAATTTCAACAAACACAGGATTCTTTTTGAGTCGCAATATGCACATTAAAAAGATATATTTAAAGTCGATAGAAAAACTTAAACTGCATTCATCTTCGTCTTAGACAAAGTAAATGAATAAAATAAACATTACTCTATTCATTTGTTTTGTACCGATCTATTTGCAATGAAAACTAACTGACAACCATGGAGTTACCTCAAGGTATTCTAATGGGCACAGTTCTTTTCACTATGTATACGAACCAAATGATTTGTTCACGCAAAGTTGATAGATTTGTTTGTTTTGTGGATGTTACAGCAATATTCTATGATGCTGCTACCTGGGACGAGCTGAAAAACGTTTATGGAAATGATTATCAGTATGGGTGAAACTGAGTATGTCTATCCCATCTCAAATGAGACATTTGCACAATTTACTATAGACGATCGAGAATATCTTGCTCAATGTGACCAAAAAATATTTCTCCTTTATTCTTGGATGTGTAGACCTCCTCGATCCGCATTCCACTCAGATCTGGAACGAATCTAGAAAATAGATCAATATCGAAGGCCTTCGCTATTGATCTACTTATAATAAATGATCCCAAACCTCACAGGCCTAATAAAATCTGGCCCTTCAAGCGGTTGCTCCAATCATCATAGTTATACGTGTCATCTTCAAGTGATAACAGACAAAGAACTTTGAAACACTATTTTGAAATTCAAAACAATAACCCAATATGACATTCAACTGGGATGAAGTTTATCAACGTACCGATGTTTTTTTTTTTTATTTTTTTTAACGAATCTTCCAGGTTTCCAGAAAGAAGAAACCCCTCAGAAGCTCCTAGTAGCTTGTACGATCAAGGAAAAGATCCGGGACCGATGGCCGTGCTTGGCTTTGAACCCACGCGTGTAAGGCAAGCGCTCTACCACACGACCATCACGGCCCATGTTGACGAGAGTTCTTTTGCATTTATGTGAAAAAGTATTAAGCGCCACCTAGAATTCTGGCGACATCTATTTACTAATGATCTAAGTGACTTAGAAAACGTAGTTTCCTATTATAGAAAAAGATCCAAAATTACAATACCGTTCATAAAATATGGTTTATGTCGCTTGGTTCCTTCTCAATAATCATCATCCAACTATTTCTACGTTCATTCATGAGATCACTTTCAAACTGTTCGGTTACAGTTATCCTTTTGAATAGTATCAATGGTTCTACAGATAAGCTCTAGAAAAAGTATCTATTAACTAGGTGCCTTGAAAATTTTTCAGACTAATCGTTCTCACTCCTCTGTTTTGTTTCAAGAGCTAAAAACGACCAAACAGAGCTATGAATCGAACCTTGTGGAGAAAGATTCCAATGCTATTTATAATAACTGTAGAACTAAGCCCTCGTCGAAGGTCTCTTATAATAATGATTCGCGATTAATATCGAACACAATGTAATCCAATGCTAAAGCTGCTGCTGAAGTTTTGATTAATTTTTCTCATCAGTCGGTTGTGAATACAAGTTATGTCACCAACATGCCAAAACTCCCTAGCTCATGTTTATTTTTCAATCTAAAATGGTGAAAGAAAAAGTAAGGAATGTCATAACTAGTATCTCATCTGGGCCAGATAATATAGCAGGATGTAAATATAAAAGACTTACATCTGATGAATTGGCTAAGGCTTTCGCGGCCGAAATTTTCACTATCACTATTTTGATTCTACTATTTGAACACGAATCAAAATAGTATATTTTTTTCACTTCTATCTTCGCACTTAATGGCACTCAGCCTCTATCACTACTGTTCATGAAAAAGGGGACAAACTCATCCTGGGAACTACAGACCAATAACCCTGGTAACCGTATTGTGCCAAAATTATGGAAAGAATAATTATTGTGGATAACCTCTTACCCTTTTTGCTTGGAACCGGTGTGATCTCACTACACAACATGGATTTATTCCTAGAAGATCAAGAACAACATTCTCACTATAAAGCGTGTTATGTAACCGTGTGGCCAAACATGAAAAATTGATTCTTTGAGTGATTCTAAAACGAGTAGTTTGTATAAAATAGATTCGTTAACGCTTCATTTTGAAGACACCGGGTGTTAACATTATCGAAAGAAATTATAATTTTTTTATTCGATGAAGATACTCTCGCTTTTCCATTCGAATCACTCAGGTGGTTCGCGATCAGGATATCAAGAAAATTAAGGTCAGGGGAAACCGGAATATTGTTGCATCCGGGGTTCGGGAGCTAATTCCTCTGAAGATCTCTATCAAAAAGAAGTCAAAAGCCACAGAACTTCCGGAGCATGAAAATGATATGCTTCCGCTAGGAAGAGAGATCATCGACCACAACGATATGGTGTGAATGAATAAGACTGGACGTTAGGGATAACTCGCTGTGGCGGATGACGGAGCGCATCTCAAAGCGCTTCGAACTCTTCCAAACCACAGTGAAGACTCCCGATCGGGCAGTGACGGATCCTTAAAAAGCGGAACTGTCAGTAAACACTTGGCCAGCATTTAGAAAGGTCTGAGATAACGAAAGACCAGACAATCTATGCTCATCCCTATTGGTCCGTATAGGTTTGCCAAAGTGAAGACAACCTATGAGGAGCTGACAGAAGTTATTAAACGGTTTCCGACGTATAAGGCGCCTGGGCTGGATACCGTTCTGCTCAAGAACCTACCGCAGAAGTCCCTCATGTTGTTTATATACCTTGTAAACGCCATCAACAAATGGTAGTATTACCAGAATTGTCTGAAGGAGGCACTCGTAATTCCAATACTGAAGCCAAGCAAGGATATCCACCAACTCGATAGCTACCGCCCGATATCATTACTGAGTGTCTTCGCGGAAAAGATACTTCTTGAACGTTTGTTGTCCTTCGAGAAGCATCCAAAAATGAGCTGAGCAGTTCGGCTTTCGTGCATATCACAGTACGACCTCGCATATTGTCCGGGTTGTTCACAAGGTTAACGAGACGGCTCACCGTCATGGTCTTACATGCAGAAAGCCTTTGACTCCGTGTGGGTTGGGGGTCCGATTTGTAACATGTTGAGGGCAGGTATGCCTTCATCCATGGTAAGGCTTGTAAACTCGTATCTGACTCATCGAACTTTTGCGGTGACGATTAACAGCACAAGATCCGCAGAGTACCTTATCGAAGCAGGCGTCACGCAGGAGTCCAGTCTATTCCCGCATTTGTACTCCTTGCAGACGTGAGATTTCCCTATGTGCGGGAGAACGAAGATGCCTATTTACGCATATGATACAGCATCGCAGCTGCTGAGCAGGTCCAATTTTGGTTGGACAGGAAAATCCTACGGTTTCTTGAGGAGAACAAAATTGCAGTAAACCCGGCTGAGTTCGAAGCCAACAATTTCTGGAAGGAATTTAATTCCTATAGAGTTCTTCAGAAATTGAAGGTGAAGAACAAAGCCTTGAATGTCCGGACCCATGTATGATACGGATATAATCAGTTCGACAAGCGTACAACATGGCATAAGCATATTAACATGGCTATTGAGAGGACTGCCGCTGCAGTAAAACGTACGTACCCGCTAATAGTCAGGGGATCACATATGAAGCTCACGGCCAAGATGATGATCTACAAGCAGATTATTCGGCGGGCGTTGTGCAGCCTGTCCAAGACTCCTTCCATGAGGTTGGACCGGATGCGGAACAAAGTACTTAGAGTGATAGGTTCATTCGTCTGGATGCGCTGCGCGACCTTGCTACCGTCGACTCCATCACGAGAAATTCTACTTTTTCCACCTCCCCAAGAGTTTGCTAACCAGATACCACACTAAGCTCAGGATTCATAATAAACTGCCCCGCAAATACGGCGGGCTGATATATCAATCGTTGGCCGTCTTTCCCTCCTCGGGCGGAGAGTTGAGCTGAATGAAGTAGTTTTGAGTATACCAACCTGAGTGTAGAATTAAACCCAAATTGTACAATGAAACCCTTTTTATTATCCAATATTTCAAAGATGCCCGATTTGAACTGTATCTTTTTGAAATGTATGTCTATTTCGAAAATATCCGATGTGGATATTTTTCTTGATAAAAGCGTTTATGTATCCACAAGTTAGTTATTTTCTTCGGAAAATATTTTTGCTCTTCGTTCTTGCTAAAGGTGTCTTTTGTTGGATACATATAGGATTGCTACTGAGTGTTACTTTACTCGGACTGAAGTCTCAAACATTTCTTTTTTATTTTTTTATAAGTTTCATTGCCGCTCTCCACATATTACCGCACTCCGCTTTATGTCGAGCAGCAATGTATCACTTTGCGTTCTAAATACACAAATCGGTATTGAATAATTTTTATTTACTAGTTATGTACGAATCAGTAAATGAATATCAGTTGAACTACGAAGTCACTTGTTGTGATGAACAGATTTTCGCTAAAGCTTTTTTTTATCTCTGTCAAATTTCACAGCGAAATGAACAGAACTAATCGCGACAAAACCACCTGATTCAAAAATACTCGGATAAAAACCGCAAAATCAGAAAGTGATCACAAAGAAGACCGTGAAGATTTCCGGTAAGAAACGGTAGAATTGGCTTAATTAAAGTATTGGTTGTTTGATCCAGAAGACCCCTTGTTTACAGATTCCTTTTATCACTTTGAATTTTTCAATTAATTCGAAATTCCACCCCTACCAATAAAGAAACTTATTGAAGTTATATTCCTTGTTCCCGATGAGTGCTTTTGTCCTCAGTTTTTTAAAAAGTTTGTGGATTCAGATTTCAAATTATAGTACGGGAATATTAACTCAATTGTCGTAAAGGATCAAAAGTGGTAGATTAAAAAAATGGGATTATAAAGTGAGAACACATTCCGTATAGAAATAATGATAATATACCCCGAACCACCTGCTGGGCTGAATGAAGTCCTTTCAGAAGAGGCTAACATAAATACATCACCCAAAGTGTTGAAGGAGTTTCGTTGGTTCTATTTCAAACCAAAACAAAAAACCATGTACATCAATTATTATAACGTCAATATTCACAAATGATATCTGATCAATTTCTGTGCAAAAAAATTATGATGGTTAGTGGAACGAAATCATATAGTCTAGGAGCTATGTTAGATCCCGGAAGGGTGTGTTTTTACTATTTCATTACACTCTTTTTTTAGTATTGAATCATTTTTGTTAGATACGACTGAAAACTCATCTATTTCCTTGTGATACAACATAAATAGTACAGGACCCAGAATTGAGCCGTGTGATACACAATCGTTCACCATTGAATAGTTAGATCTGACCTCATTATTAGTTTTTGATCGAAAGCTGTCAAATCCAGGTTTTTTATTTTTTAGTTTCAGGATAGTCTGTAGGATTTCTACTTCTTTGCTTCTTTATACAAAAAGAAATTGACTCTTCTGATCTATAGAGGATATTCTCTATAATGTTGCCTTTTTGGAATATCATCTGCCAGGTTTGGGCCAACTTTCCTAAAGTCTCCGACAAGCTCATGGCAATTTGTTGTAGATCATGAGTTTTTTCATCAACTGTAAGAAATATTGGAGAATGGTGAACCAAGATATTTTCAAATACTTTTTTTTTTATTTCCAGTTTAGTGTTTGTACCTATGACAAGCCAATATCTCTCTGAGTAGACTGAGAATATATTGACACGCTCAACGATTTTTTAGGTTTTGTTACGAGAAGTGAGGAAAGAGCAATAATACAGAAACCGCGAATGATCAATTAGCTACATGGACGATTCTGAATCCAGTGTGAATTGTGTCGAACATTATGTCTCGAACTGTATTGTATCATTGTTGCCCTTTCCTAAACCTCCCGCATGATTTTTGATTTATCGATTGATAAACCATTATCTCTGCAACGTCATTATCTGATGTTCATTCATGATAATTGTCAGGAAAATCGTCAAACATTAAACGAAGTCTTTGACGGATCGTTGTATTGCATGACTTCGAAAAAGGTGGACTTAAGGAACGATTTCCTATTTTCAACGCAACTATCGTGAGCCAATCTCGACCTAATGCCAATCACGCACGATACTAATTAGGAAAAATCATTAATTATACCATAAACATACGATAATTACTTTCTACTCGTTCGCAGTTGACTGTGAATGGATATTAATTTCATCAACTTTGTAGACAAGGGATGGAAAATGACAATCTGTTGATGGGTGGTGATACGAAAATTGTATAACTGAGAGTTACCCTTGAATACAGGGCACAACAGAGTGAACTTATCATGAATCAATTTTCAGTGTAAAGTTCGTTTTTAGTTGCAGTTGACGGCAAAATTTTAATCACAATGTTTTCAGTTTTGTATATCACCTTCTTACTGGTAGGTATGTCACAATCACAAAATCCATAACTCCAAAAATGTATCTAGGTATACTTAATAACAGAATGTTGTTCATGTCTTCATTACATAGTGTCTGTTGCGTCTCGCTCCAGTTATTATTTAATTATTATTATTACAATTATTCCAGTACAGAACATCAAAACGTCTTCCTTCGAAGTGCGCCCCTGGACCCTTTTTTGTGTCGCATTTTATGGAAATAAGAATCGTTGTTTTTATATCTGAAACGAACGACAATCGAAAAAGCATATACCTACGGCCGCTACCGGCAATTTTCATGGAAAACCCATGAGTTTCCGTTTTTCTCAATATTAGTGAAAATTAATCGCTGTGTGTCCATTTTTGATCAGTTAATTCAAGTGTGTATGTTAAACATTTGAAGAAACCCCTTTCCGGCTAGCGTCTCTTGCATGCTGGCTTTCCATCTACGCCTTCCAAACTTCCACCAAAAGGGCCCTTTTAAGAAGAGGATCATCAAATATGTACGTTTCCAGACACGTTCGCGGGATTCCTTTACACTGGTAAGTCGTTTTGATGATTCTCGAAGACGGGCTCACTGATTTTTCACTCAAAAACTGATCTATCGAACGCAAACAGTGTCCAACATAATATAAAATTCCGTTTGTTTGCAATGCTGATGATTCAATATTATAATTGTACATGTGACGATATTAATTCACACGCTCAGTATTTTCAGATCAACTTCATTATATGACGTGAACGTTATCACTCGAAACAAATATAAGACCTCTAACGTGTTTGATTGTTGCTCTCAACTGGCTACACCCTTACGATCAACCCTCAGAAGTCTTTGAAGACCTTCGAAAGACGACGCCCTTACAATTCAACGTGAGATGCCATGCACGGATTAGCAGAAATGAGAACGACATACCAACACAGCTAAAACTAACATCCAGGCCAATAGAGTCATCTATGTTTGCATTTACTAAAACCTGACTATGGTCTCCTATATTCCTCAGAAAAATTGATTGTTGCATGTATATACTATCAAGGCAATACGATGATGATAAAGTTTGTCCAGACAACCAAAACAAACCATATATGATTTTAGATTAAAATGCTGGTGAAGGGGCCTTGACAATCCCAATAAGCTTCATATTATTGAGAATGAACTCGATGTTCATAAAGTCAGATATGGAATCATCTGCGACTGAAATATAAAATTTTGTCGTCATTTACCACTGTTCAAGATGATGTTTTGAAAGGTATTCATGTTGAATAAGGGGAATACTCTCAAATAAAGAGAGGAATTTGTGTTTTTTTTAATAAAAACATCCTACTATAAAAACGATCATTAATTTTTGAGTAATATCCAACAGAAAACAACTACTTTCCCGGCTAAAGTCACGCTGGACATTGAACTACATCTAATAGATATTGTGAAAAGACCCCAACTAGAAAAAAAAATCTAAAGGTGAAAATTAGCATTTTTATTCAGATAGTTGATTTTTTAACCAGTTTTCATTAAAAATTCATAAAGACAAATAAGAACGTTTTCAAAAGTATCACTCACGGAAAACGTTCGTGGTGTTCTGAATAGCACTAGCAGAAATTGTTCTTTTGCACTCCACTTCCTGACCGATAGCCGCATTGTATCGTAGGGTCGTCTGTAACATGAGGAAAAGTACTGTTTCCTCATCAACACTCAGGTTTCATTGCTTGAATGCATATAGATATCCCAAATACGCAACATATCATGTGATATATTATTTCAGTTATAAAATATTCCCGGCAGAAGTTGCATCTATAGAGGATCGAGCTGAAACATCCGTGCAAAAGGCAAGAGATATGCGGAGTTATACCATTTGGAATTCTAAAGTGGTTTTTATTGAAAAGAAAATAAATCAGATATGATATAGAGGCATTTCAATACCGACTCGCATAAGTGTTCTTGAATTTCCCGCACAATAAAAATACACTCCGTGTTTCCAAATAGATTGCGAATTGGATTGTGTGGATTCCTGAAAAGATAAATTATTAATGTAATGAGATGGGGATGCTTTCGATACTTTTATTTTTTTGTTTGATGTTCTAGAAGTCGCGGAAATAAATAAAAACCCTCGGTTGGATAAAATTCCTGCCAAGCGAATCTGTATTCCAATCAGTTGCAATCACTATACGGGATGATTATATATTGATACACTGTCCCTGTTATATTTGAAGTTTCCTGTAACTTTATTCATACTGGAATCTCATCGAGCATGTTTTTTGTCATCTTTCTTAATATAATATAGATTCCATTGTCATTGAAAAGTATACTAAGGATACGAAGGGTATATACTGGCTATATGTAGGCGTATTAGATATACATCAAGGAAATATACAAAAAAATCAAAATATTTAGTGAAATCATTTTAGGAATACTGAAATCACGCTTATGAATAAAGTGAAAACAAATATGGATATAAAGTTCCTTTCCATGTATTCACGCTACTACTGTTACGGATCTTTTTTGTATCCAATCCTGAAATGAGTAAATTGTTTCATCATTTATCGAACACCTATTTTCGATAATCATTATTATAAGTAATGAACAATTCAATGCGTTAATCTCTCACAAGCTTGAAAGATATAACAACAACCTCCTAAAAGTTCACTTTTGTGAAGACAATGATTCTTGAAGTGAGGTTCAACTAAATAACGTTTCCTGGAATGCAAAAGATATCTTCGCACGTCTTACTTCGAAACTCTCTCTCCCTATTCTCATCTATAGGTTCCCTTGTTGGCCTTAGACATGACATTGAATTCTGGTCGACAAATCATTCATTTCATATTAAAATCCTTTCTGAAATTCGATTTTATTAATGTTTATTCATCTAAAGAATGAAGTATTAGTAAAATTGTCGGAATGTACGACACTCAAATAATGTAAGTATACACTCTAAATGTTTAATGTGGCTTCATTATAAGAAGTAATTGCTCATCTCGAATAATGTTCAACTATTATTGCAAATCAAACAGAATAACTAGTTCTGAATGCAAGCGATTCGGGAAAACTGGCTATATTCTCTTCCATGTCATTTGTCATTTTGTGGATATTTCTCAGAAATGTTGAGTGATTTATTGGGAATATTATCCTGTTGATTATGCTGTCCATTTAGTTCCCCAATTACTCAAAATCTTATTCTTTACAATTTTATAACCGTCAAGCCACCTCTTATCCAAAATTTGTGTCACCCGCAAATCCAGTGATATGTTTTAGGACTTTTTCGACTTTTATTCAAGGGAATGTCATTCTTCATATTAAACACACCAACGGTTATTGATTTGAGATGGTACATATGAAAGCGCTCTTCTTCTGCTTTCTGTAAGGTGGATTTTTGAGGAAATATATTCAGATGGCATAAATCCAAAACTGGCATAGGAAAATTTCTGAAGCACAGACAAGCCTTTAGCTTTATGCAATCCTATTCATCATCTCTTTCCTGTGCTTTTGTTGTGAATAACTACTTTTTTCTTAAATGGCTGGTGTTTATGTAACACTGAGCACTGTTATATGTTTTAATGGTGTACCCAGTATAAAAAGACGTTCTTTTCAGTGTAGAGAATCATATGCCCGTCTGGGTTCTATTCAGTGTAAGATGAGGATTCATACTCCTCAACGGAATAATAAAATTATTTGTAAAATATAAAAGGTAACTCTTGATAATACTTCAAGGTTTTTTCATTTACAGCAGCCCCTCAAGCCCCAATTCCTTGAGGAAATTAAGGATTTGGAGGGGGTCTATTCGTGGTTTTTCTCCCACAGTCAGCTGGTGTGATCCCAGTATATTCAATATTTTCGATCAATGTACAGCATAACACTCCATCAATATATAGTATGGTGTTTCTGAATGTTCCCCACCGAATCTGCAGGTGCTGTCCTCCTCTAAGCCTAGCGTCCTTAGGTGTTCTTTGATTGTCTCTTTTTTGATGAGGTTGAGCGGTGTCTTCGATCTTGCTCGGTTGAAATTGCCGAGGAGACCTTTGGAAGTCTTTGCCAGTATGTTGCTCTCATTGCTTCTGTTTTATTGAATTCAGAGAAGGATCACCTTGTTGTTCCTGTCGAGATCATTAAGCTTGTCTAGGCATTCCCAAACCATCTTTTAATTGATGTTATACGAGCTCAACGCTTTGATGGCTGCTTGACTATCGGAGGGAATTGCGATTTCCTTGTTCAAGTATTTCCTGTCGAGATTGTATTGAGTGCACTTTTCTATGGCGTGAATTTCCGCTTGAAAAATATTGGGAAACTTGCCCATGGGTTGGGAGATTTGGACCGTCCATGTACCATGTCATGGTTCCCAGTGCTCCAATGGATTCGAATGGATTCTATGCTCAGTTTGGAGATCGACAAATTGTGCACTTTCGGTGGGGGTTGAGCCCCTTACGTTATGTGCTGTCCCTTTGAGTCCGACTTTAGACAAGGTGAGGTTTGCTTCCCAAGCAGTTTTCCCTACCATGGTATGGAGAGGAGTGAGGTCCAGAATTACCTCTATTGCTGCTGTTGGAGTAGACCTCATTGCTCCTGTTATACAAAGACATGCTAGTCTTTGCACTTTCTCTAGGATTTTCTTTGTTATGGCGAGTTCGGTTCTGCCGTGGGACACTACTGCTCCGTAGGTGATCATAGATCTCACTATCATGGTGTACATCCATCGCAGTATTGATGGGTTACAGCCCCACATTTTTCCTGCAATGTTCCTGCACATCACCAGTGACGATTTTGCCTTGTTAACGATTTTTCTACGTGTCTGTTCCAGAGTAGTTTTTAGTCTAGGGTAAGCCCTTGGTATTTCACCTGTTGCTTCCCTTGTAAGTCTGCTCCGTCGAGGCAAACAGCCCTTAGGTGCTGAAACTTTGTTCTTCTGAGGAATGGTACCACTGTGGTTTTTGATGAGTTATTTCTTGACCCCACAGAAAGGCACCATCTTCCGGGAGTCTCTAGCTCACTTTCTATGAGATCGCAGAGGGTTCCTTCGAATTTGCCTTTGGCTACAATGACTATGTCGTCAGCATATCCAAAGCAAGTAACTCCTTTCCCAGTTAGTGTTCCGAGTAGTTCGTCTACTACGAGACTCCACATCAGAGGTGATACCCCTCCTTGTGGGCATTCCCTGTTGCTCTTTGTTGATATATCGAATAGTTTTTGACACTACGACCTAAGATATGACAGTTGAGGGTATTCAAAATGTCGTGAGAAGAATCGAGGGTTGATATTTCGGTGTCGAACTGTTCTAGGGATGATTTGGGTCAGTTCACGACTACTCGCGGTGAGGGGAGGCTGGTGCCACTCTTAAATGAGTGCATTAAAACATGTGTGAATTTCACTAAGGATACATTAAAAACAATTTGTTTAACATGTATTTCCACAAAATAAACCAGTCGTCAATCAAAGACGTAAAATGTGTGAATTTGCATAGAGTCAATGTGTGTTTAGTTGCATCAAGCAAGTAGTTTTGCGATATATTTTCAACATTTTTCCACTAATAATAATCATTATTATTTTTATTCTTTTTGTAAATTGTTTGGTTTGTAGGCGATGATATGGATAGGAATTTACTAAGAAACTATAGCTTTGCAATCACGTACGAGCTGTGTATGATTTGATGTTTCATTTTGATAGAGTACAACCTACTTAAATGTAAGCAGATGTTTCAACGGCCATATATATAAGAATTCTCAACGTTCATGTAATCATTTCTTCCCCTTATTGGGCCCGTGGCCCGTTATAATGTACGATTGATATAATGCTATCCGCTGATAACGAACAAATATGTCTTGACCACATGAAGTCATTGGAATTATGAATCACACCACGAAAAAAGGCCCATCAATAGTGCTGTAAGAACAAAAGCAATTTACATCATCCAACGCCCACTCTCTCGTATCCTCAGAAGAACTGGCAAACAATGAACATGGAGTGTCAATTTACGTGCATTAAGTATAATGAGACTTAAGTAAAGTAGATAATGTACCAATACTATGCCGCTAAACGAGTTAAAGGCGAAGCGCGCTCCAGAGGCGTCAATGAGCCGATCACTGAAAGGAAGTGACGTCACCATTGACAGCTGTCGTCTGATTTACTCCAGCCGACTGCTTGATGACGGTTAATTGATGTCTCGTGGATACATGGGTGTCTTGATGTTGACGAATCTGATTTAGATTGAATTAGAGATTTTATGTAGAAAGAGAGTGTTAAACAATTTCAATTCTGCACTTGTAGACGATAGGAATGATTTCTGTATTTGGTCATTTCAATTTTTGTTTTCATGGGATCTCTGAAGATAATGCATTGAAATGTTTTGGCATGGTTTATTTTGGAATTTAACTTTCCACAGTAGGTAAAGTATAAAAATAATAAATAAAAAAATTAATTCGACCCCCAATTGTGATCTTCTACAGAAGATACGCCGAAGCTTGAATTAGGTTAAATTTACGTATTTTGGTGCTCAACAAAATATTGTTTTGAAAATTGGAAAATTTCGAGTATTTCAGGAAATATTCGGGAAAAACTGAAAACCGGAATTTACATACATACATAACTCACTCATTTCTAATGGTATTAAGATGAACAATAAACTCCCATTGGATATTGAAGATAGAACATCACTAAGACTATTCAGAAAAAAAAACAAGGAACATATTGGGGGATAAAGCCTGATATAATATTCACTTTTTACTAAGTATACAATTATTTATCTAATTTTATGTGAGTATATTATTCATTAAGTAATTTTTACTTGACTTCAATGTTATTCTTTTTCTTTTTATAATTTTTCATCACTTTTATTAATGTTACTGTTACTTATCAAATTACAATAAGACTCTGTGATACTGTGTGTTAATTCAAAATAATCTGAAAATTATTATTAATAATTTATAAAATTTACTTCTGGTATTGTGTTTGGTAATAAGAGATATCTCTTATGATAATAATGATAATGATAATAAAGATATTTATTCAGGAAATACAATATATATATATATATATATATAACAATATATATATATATATATATATATATATTTATATATATAACAATATATATATATATATATATATATATATATTGTTATATATATATATATATATATATATATATATATATATATATATATATATATATATATATATATATATATATATATGTATATATATTGTAATGATTGAAAAAAGTTATTTTTTTTTATTAGGTAAATATTGTTATTATTATTGTTAGAAATGAGGGCTAAATACCTTACCTTAACTTTAGAGTACCTTAATTATTAATTACCACCCAAAAACAGTTTGAAAATCCAAGTTGAATTGCTCAAATAGTGCTTTCCGAAGAATGTCTAGGTCATTCCGCTGCAGGTTTTCGAACAGTAACAATAAAGTTCAGATAATTTCAGATACTAGCTAGGTTTTTTTTAGTATTTCTAATCATTCTAAGCGTATTAAATTTTAGTTTTGATTAATTTTTCCAAAGAAATAAAAAATAAAAAGAAAATCTGACAGATAACATAACCTCACAAATTGAGAGGAAAATATTATCAATAATCAAAATAAAAAGGTTACTATCATGTAGAGGAAAATAAAAAAAAACTCATTAGTAGCAATTTAAGAGCATTCTAGTAAGTAATTTAGTTTAAAAGATAGATTTAAGTTGTAAATAATTAAGTTAAGAAAACAAATTGGCCATGACTAGGAATATAAGGAGCTCTTTGAAAATTATTTAAATCATCAAGTGCGCGATGAAAAGGTGCTTTTCGCGAATGTGCAGACTGGGAAGGAGAAAAACTTTGTTTTGTTTTTGTTTGGAAGTTTCTGGAGATTCTAGAAGTTTTTTGCCGGGTGAAAAAGTCGAAGCAGAAATCCAGGAAAGATTTTTACAAGATTCCATTCAAAAAAAGAAATATATTAAAACATTAATTAGTTTGAAGTGATAAAACTATAGAAGAAAGTACCTGGTGTAAGCTGATAAGAAGAGATCAGTCGGGAATCGCTGTTTTGATGAGAAAAATCCCATAGAAAAATAGCTGGTCAGAAGAATTTCTGGAAGCCTTCTGTTGAAAGGCAAATATCCACAAACTCCAAGGTATTTATCTCCAATTCCAAGTATTCTCCGTTGCACATCCATCGATTTTTTTTTGGGATCAGTAGCTGTGATTCAACAAAAACTTTAACTCCGCGAAAAATACGAACTTCCAAATAACCTTCACCGAACTTTGAAACTTTAAGTGCACAGATTCCGCGTTTTTCATTGACAATCATCTACAAAGGGCGAACTTTTATTAATTATAGAACTATTTAGCTATGGAATGTTGATCAATTTAAGTAATTTGTTTTATTTTTTATCATTCATCACAATAGACATAACCTCCAAACTGCATGAGAATATAAAATTCTGGGATTCAATAAGAGCTACGACCGCTACGATTTCCAGTCAGCTGTGGTCTCAATCGGGCTGGGAGAATACGAGGTTGACCCAGAAATTTGTGTCTCACTAAAATCATTCCGTGTGGAATAAAAAGTTTGGAAGGTTGGATCAGGTCATAGAATAAGGTAGCTTTCACTGAGTAGGAAAATGAGTATAAGAATGTGGAAGTTGAATTGAGAAAATATTCACCAAATTTATTTAAATAAAAATTGCAAATTTTGAGTTTTTTTTTGAAACCTCTATTTTTATTCTACTTGAGAGTTTACTGTCACCATTTCACAAAAGAATCATTATTGAACCATCTTGCCTTTGAACCCAACTTGAGAGGAGGAGTCTGCATATTCACCGGAGAGACGACCTAGCTAGCCATCAGAGTAAAGAACAAGGCACAAGTATTAAAAAGGATTTTTTTTTAAGAGTAAGTATTTAGTCTGGGCAACATTTGGACAAGGATAAAAATATTTACCTGTGTTTCTTTACCTATTTATCTTCAATCTACATAAAATTTTGATTTACAAAATAGAACAATATAAAATTTCACGACAAAAATTTATTTATACCAAAATCATTTACTATAGCATTATTAAAATATAACAATATATATATGATACCAGTTTGTTTACAGATATAATTCGCATAAAAATTAAATAACTCAACACTTACAATAATATGAACACAATATAAAAACAATATGTATTATAAAAACAGTAGACAATACAATGTTATGAAGAAGACTAAAAAAGTGTGTCGGTGATCAAAATTAAAATTCTCTAAGATTACAGTAAAATATTAAAACTTTCTTCAAGTGACAATTGACAATCTAAAATAAAATCTAGAGGATGGTGGACGAAAACTTTAATTATTGTGTACACGGGAACTGAGAATACATTGATACTATTTTTGTAGTTATGTGTGGATCAGTTTGAGATTTAGAATCATATCCGAAATGTTTTGTACTTTTTTAAATTACTGTGAATTATTGATTTTTCGTATGTGTTGTGGAACGGTATTGTATAATTATGGCGCTATAAATTGATAACTTTGCTGGTCTATAGCTTTCTGCATGTGTGCAACTACTTATGGGATGAGAATGACTCAGTAGGTTGAAACGTTTATGACGGTGATACTGTTGCGTTTTTCAGGTTCAATAAGTGGTACACTTACTTATAAACTCGCCTTTATTCTCACAGAACAAATAATACAACTGACAACACTGTTTGACACTTTGCAGTTCAAATAAATACTTCACTTGGTAACGTTACAACAGTCAAATGTTAAAAAGTAAACAAAACTCAAAAACTTCCCAAACTTGGCAAATCTGATCGTATTTATAGGATAACATTATTCTAGAAGCTATAGAACTTTCAACAGAACATTCCATACTAAGTTCTCGATTAAACTTGAATGATTCTAGTACATTCTAATGGGTTTCTAGAAGGCAAACAGAAGGATTCATGATTTTTCTATCTACTACCAGGTTCGTAACATTGCCTCCTCTTCTAGTTTATTCCTTCCCGGATAACATCATCTCCATCTTGATTGTCTCGCTGGAACCAATTTGGAGGGTCGTGGCCTCGGTATTCTGCTAACCTCTCCACGTGAACAACTTTGGGTTTGCTCCTTGGGGTAAGCTGGATGTTGTACACCAAATCGTTGATTTTCTTTACGATGACATAAGGGCCTGTCCAGTTCCTCTGTAGCTTGGGACATAGTCCTTTCTTTCTTTGAAGTTGGTACAGCCAATGAGCATCACCTGGCTCAAACATAGTCCCTGGAGTATTCCTGTCAAATCTCTTCTTCATCTTGTCACTGGTGATTTGAAGACGATGTCTGCAGAATTCATGCACTCGATCCAGTCTTTCTCGCAATGCTTTGACAAATTCTGAAAGAACTTTGTCCTCATCTACATTCCTGGTGGGTGGCATTCCAAATAGCAGATCGATTGGCAGTTTCATTTCTCTCCCAGTGATTAACATTGAAGGGGTATATCCGGTGGACTCATGCTGGGCACTTCTATAGGATAGGAGAAATAGTGGCACCAACTCATCCCAATCCTTTTGATTCTTGGAGATGAACATCGACAGATACTGGCTGATGGTTTTATTGTGTCGTTCAACCATTCCATCTGATCGTAGATATAAGGCTGTTGTGCGAGTTTTCGTCACGCCTAAAATGTTCATCATTTCCTGCCATAACTCGGATTCGAAGTTTCTTCCTCGATCTGAATGTAATTCTAGCGGAACTCCATGTCTGGCTATCACATTTTCTAGGAAGGCCTTTGCAACTGTCTTTGCCTCTTGGTTTGGAATGGGCACAACTTCGGGCCATTTGGAGAAATAGTCCATGGCTACCATCAAGTATTTATTTCCATGCTCATTAACAGGAAACGGCCCCAGAATGTCAACTGCTACTCTTTCAAATGGTTCACCAGAAAGATACTGGCTTCTGGCTTTCGGTCCCTTCTTTGAAGAACATAGATCACATCTCTTACACCATTCGTCAACATCTCGACGGCAATTCACCCAATAGAATCGATCTCGAACTCTAGCTGGGGTCCTCTTGATTCCGAAGTGTCCACCTGCACGACTACTATGAAGTTGTTCAAGCACATCTTTGACATGAAACTTTGGCAGCACCAGTTGGTACACCACGGTTGCTCCATCTGGGCTCTCCCATCTGCGATGCAATAGGCCATCACGAAGACATAGGGAATCCCACTGAGCCCAGTGTCCTATGGCAACTGCACCAAACTTGGATACTTCCTGCCACTCGGGTCTTACTCCATTTTTAGCCAGCTTAGGACTAACTTCAGATTGTTATCTTTCTTCTGACTTTTCCTCATTTCTTCTGTTGTCCATAAATCAGATTCTTCGGACTCGACTCTCACGGTAGTGGCTTGCAAAATTTCCTTGAACTGCTCTTCATTGTAGAAGTTGGCCTTTTTGTTTTCAAGTTTCTGACAATACCGGCATTCCTGCTCCAAGCATGGACGTCTTGATAAGGTGTCTGCATTGCTGTGTTTCCTGCCCCTACGATGAATTATTTTGAGTCTTTCTATCCATCTGGCAACCTGACCCTCAGGCTTCTTGAAGTTCATTATTCACTGCAGAGCGCTGTGTTCAGTCCTCCCGAGAAAACGTCTGCCATAGAAGTAGGTGTGGAAATGTTCAATGGCTTTGACTATCGATAAAAGTTCCTTTCTCGTAACACACTAGTTCTTTTCGGCTTTGCCTATAACTTTCTCTTTACCATCCAGTTCCTGAGATAAAACAGATCCAATACCATGCTGAGACGCATCACAGTCCAAAATGAAAGTGCCTTTCTCTTGTGGATAAGCTAAAATAGGTGCAGTTGTTAATTTCTCCTTCAGTTCAGTGAATGACTGCTTACAATCAGAACTCCAATCAAACTGAACGTTGTTCTCAGTCAAGCGATGGAGTGGCTTGGCGATTTTTCCAAAATCCTGTACAAATTTTCGATAGTAAGTGCATAGTCCCAAGAAACTTCTTACTTCGTGTTTGTCTCTGGGACGTGGCCAACTCCTAACAGCCTCGATTTTCGCAGGATCGGTCTTGATTCCTTCGGCCGAGATGACATGGCCTACGAAATTAACTTCCTTTTTAAATAAACAGCATTTTTTTGGATTGAGCTGTAGGTTGGCGTTTTCTAACCTCAAAAATATACTTCTTCCAAATGTCTTCTTTTCAAATGTTCGTCAAACGTCTTTCCCATTACCATTACGTCATCCAAGTAGACAAGACAGGTTTTCCATGTCAAACCCCTTAGTATTAGTTCCATAAGTCGTTCAAAGGTGGCAGGAGCGTTACTTAATCCAAACGGAAGAACTTTGAATTGGTACAGCCCGTGTCCGGCAGAGAATGCTGTCTTGTCTCTGACATCGGGATGGACTTCCACTTGCCAGTAACCGCTTTTCAAATCCAACGTTGAAAACCATTTTGAACCAGATAGTGTGTTAAGCGTGTCATCGATTCTTGGCAATGGATATCTGTCCTTCATGGTGACGTCATTCAATCGTCGATAGTCCACGAAAAATCGGGTTGATCCATCCTTTTTAGTTACTAAGACTACCGGTGAGGACCACGGGCTTGTGGATTCTCCAATTACGTCATCCTTCAGCATGTCGTTGATCATGTTGACCACCTCTCTCTGTTTGGCTAATGGTAGTCTCCTTGGAGCTTGCCGGATTGGTTGGGCGTCGCAGGTGTTGATTCGGTGTTGGACTAGATTGTCTCCATGACTATCAAGAAACTCTTTGACCTTCTGTTTTTCTTCCAGAGATAGGTGTTCCGTGGATTCCATCATTTTGTCGATTGTTCTCTGATCGATGTTGGTAGTTTTTCTACGAAGTGTTCGAGTTTGGTTTTCACAATTGATGACTCGAGTGACGGGTTTGCAGATGCCCAATCGATCATTTTTCCTCAGGAAAACTTTGATATCTGTAGTATTGGCAACCCTGACAGGAATTTGTTGTTCCGTGTTCACAAGACATCGGGCAATTAGAAGTCCATCGTTACGGTATTCATCGTTTTCAATTATTCCAGTGCTCAAATCCCCAGGTTCACCTTCCAGTCTGGCCATAACAATGGTTTCGGAGTTTTTCGGAATATGGATGTCTTCCTCAACATAAATCTTCATTGGTTGGAGTTTTTCTTCGTATCTGCTCAGGAAGATTTCTCCATTGCCGATCCGCAATATTTTCTTTCTAACATTAAGGATGAAATCGTTCATCTCCATGATATCTAGACCCAAAACTCATTCATCCTTTATGTCTGCAACCAACATAAAATGTTCCATGGTAATGGGGCCTATCTGGATGCGTACAAGCGTCTCTCCAATGATTGGTGAGATTTTTCCCGTAGCTGTTTCCAAAACCATATTCCTCTTTATCGGCTTTACAGATTTTTGTATGAGGTCTGGACGAACAACTGTTCTGGAAGCTCCTATATCTATAGTGAAGGTGCATCTTCGATCTTCTAATTGGCCTTGGACTAGTAGACTCTGTCCATTTCTCTTCAACGTCGAGATAGGAATCTTGGGGCTTTGAACACTGAAAGTCGACACACGCCCCCTAGTGCCGACTAATTCTCGTTTTCCTGATTGGAAGAGAGTCTTCTTTCAGGCGTTCGAGGTCTCCCTTCTGGCGTGGTTGACCTCCTGTAGCCTCCTCTGATAAAACGACCACGTTGTTCCTTTCTTGGGCTTGGGGATCTCGATCTCGCTTCATTGATTGTAGATGTCGTCCTTACCCTCATTGTACTTCTGGACCTTGATCTTTTCCAGCAGTTTCTTTGTAGATGACCAGTTATAGCAGCGCCTCCTTTTATTTTCTTCAGAAGTCATTTGTTTACCCAATGCCGATATGGAGTCCAATAACTTATTCAACAGCGCCTCGCTCGTAGAATAATCTTAGATGAATTTGACTTCTCGTAACTTGGATCTCGTATTTCTTGATGCATTTTTAGCCGCTTCGAACTCCAATGATGCTATTAGTACCCCGCTTATGGTCTGAAGACGTCCTAGTCGAAGGGCTTGCTACATGTCAGGATCTCTTAGGCCGTCGATGAAGGTTTGCACTCTAATTTGTTCTATGAACTCTTTCGGTGCTTGTGGATAGGCCAAATTAATGAGTCACTTCAGATCTGCTCCATATTCCTGCAGTGATTCGTTTGGTTTTTGGGATCGACTCTTTAGCTGACTCTGGAACACTTGTTTAAGATACTGCTGCCCATATCTTATCTCTAAAGCTTCCACGATTCTAGAATACTCCTTCTGCTTATTCTCGGGGATATTCTGCAATATCTCTAATGCTTGGCCTCGCAGACACAGGACTAGTGAAGTGGCCTTTTCTTCCTCGGACCAGCCGTTTGCGTTTGCTGCCGCCTCAAATTGACGTCGATACATAGACCACGAAGATTGCCCATCAAATGTTGGAGGCTTAAAAATTTTTGCTTGAGCAGGCCTTGGATATGTCAGTGAAAATTGCCTTTCACTGGTGGGAGAAATTTCCTCAGAGGGTGCCCGCTTGTGTGGAAGGTGTATTGTTTCTATCCTATCCTATCCACTTCTTCGTTGAATTTCTTGTTTACTTCTTGTGCCACTCATTCATTCATTTTGGACAGTTCAATTTCGACCTCCTGGACTCTTTCTCTGACTTCCTGGACTTTTTTGGTGATTTCATTCTGGAAGCACTGTTGGCTGTGACTAAACTGTTGCAGGAGATCGACATGCTGATGTTGTAACCGTTGGACTAACCGCGCCTCTTGCTCCTCTTGTTCTTTCTTGTCTTCTTTTAGCTTCTTGTTCCTCTTGCTCTTGTTTTCTTTTAGCTTCTTGATCCTCTTGCTCTTGTTTTCTGCGCAGTTCAAATTGATGAAAATGCCATTCTTGTTTGTTTTGATCTTCTTTTCTGTGTATTTCAAATTGTTTGAGAAGCTCTTCTTGTTCCAGTTTTCTTTTCGTTTCTTGTTCCTTCAAAAACTGGATTATGTCTAGTCTAGTAAATTCTAATGGGTTTCTAGAAGGCAAACAGAAGGATTCATGATTTTTCTATCTACTACCAGGTTCGTAACAATACTTTATATTTATGTTCAGGTAAAAGAGTTGTCGAATGTCAAACACTTTGGCTTCGTGAAATAGTAAGTCTGATGGATATCTGAACTATTTGGACATAATAATTTTGAGAAATCTTTTTTGCAGATTTTCTAAAGTGCGAACGTGTGATTTTAGTGCGCCTTTCCCCCAGCATATTATGCTATATCTTAGAAGACTTTCCACCAAAACTCGGCACAAGACTTTTAGTTGATAAAATGGTGGAATATTTTTCATATACTTGAATTTGTGTATGATGAATCTTAGTTTGTTGCATATAATTTATGTGTGCATCCTATCTGAGGTTTGTATCTATTATATTTCACTTTCCTGTCTGGCAGAATAGTGTGTTGTTGTCCAATGGTATTTAATGTTAACCTTTCGAAGGATGGAGTATTCGATCTATTGCATATAATATGTTTTTTTCAAGTTTACAGTTGACAACTTGTGTTCTAACCAGTTTACTAACAAAAGAAAATCTGATTCTACAATAACTTTTAAGTCTTGCCAAAAATTTGCCTTATAAAAGATATGGCAGTATCACCAGCAAATCCCAATATTTCCCCCTGACTCTTTGGTGAAACAATGAACATATTTTTTTTTCATTGGTGCCCCATTTTAGCCATTTCAAGCATGCCTATGCGTGTTTAAATCGAACTTTCAAAAACGCGCGTTTTTTATAGTTACCATGGCAACATCAACAACTCGAGAAACAAGAAGTGTTTGAAAGACCTATTTATCCACTTATACTTTAATATACTATTCTCTCTCTCTCTCTCTCTCTCTCTCTCTCTCTCTCTCTCTCTCTCTCTCTCTCTCTCTCTTAATTTTACATTTTTTCTAGCGTTATTTGATATGAAAGCCCAAAACATATTTCCATTGGTACTTTTTTTAGCAAACAAATGTACACCTAGAAAACTATGTCAAACAATTCAAACTCTCAATCAATACTTAATAAGTAGGTAGTTATAATAGCTCCAAATTCTGATTTGATTTGTGTTTTCTAGCATGAGGTCATCATCATAATATGGAAATGTTTGGACCAAAATTTACTGAATAATTGAAATTCATATCCAATGTATTAACAATTCATCGATATTTCCATTCGAATTCCATCTTTATTCTTTCGCTGAGGAATACCCGCCATTACGATAGTCACGTAGACATTGACAAAGAGGTATTTCAAAACCGATGCTCCATTTTCCTGAAAAGAACCGAACAAAATGAACATCGAGTGAAATGGATCAGAAATGACAATCACAATCGTACGGTTTCAATGGGATATTCGTGCTGTCGCTGATCGCAGAACCATTATAGTTATTAAAATTCTCTTTCATTCCTTATCAAAGACCCTAAAGAAAAATTCAGCTTCTTTATATGGATTGAAGGGGGGTTTTAATTTCGAAACATGGTGGAATATTTCCAATAAGATAAAATTTCTTTCCTGTCTGATGATACTTAGAATTTCAAGTAATCTACAGTATTTTATTGTTCATCATGCAGATCTGAAATATATGATAACAACAGAATAATGATTACTAAATTTGAATCATAATAGACAAAATGAAGAATGCCTGCAGGAGGCAGCTGGTTCTCGAAAAATAATTTTCCTGATAAGTTTTTTCATATTGAAAATTTCATAATCTATTACGGATGTAGTTCGGAAAAATTAAATGCGGAGAAAAGTATATATTTCTGTTAGATATTACAAAAATACTTTTCCTCTATTGAGCTTGATAGGAGACGCAGAGAGCCGGTATACATCCTCTTTGTTTGAGACAAAGACTGAGCGGCGTCATACTCGGCAAAGTTGATTTTCCGGATGTCAGCCTCTTCTGAAAGGACATCGTGAATCTCCGCATCCACCTGTAGCTTCAGGGGCTCGATATTATAAAGTGCCATGCGGGTTCTGATGCCTTCCGTTAGCGGTATGATGCCGGCCTTCTCTATAGCCAGAACGACACATGACATATCTATCACTTTGTTAACCGATTAAGAAGAGGCTCTGACATAGCCTCGACCCTGCAGATACCTAATTCGTTAAAATAGGTGTGGAAAATGCAGCATGCTCCGGGTGAATATCACACCACAGAGCATGTCTTCTCGCCATATATCCCCTCCGGGCGGGCTCAAAGCGTCCGTTGACGTTGCGGTCGTCATTATATGACAATCCATCATCCTGGGCCCCTCCACTTTGCCTTTGACCTGCATTTTGAGGGGGTCAGTTGTAGAGGGGCTCTTCCTCATCTGTTTGAAATCGAGTAGTTTATTATTTCATTATACCGGGAAGTTGGCCTAGTATACCCACGGCCAACATTAGAGGAAATGAGTTTTCCCTCCAGGGTGCGCCTCGGTTACCGGTCCGGATTTACACCTGTTGCTTAGGTGAGTGGTGTTGCAACTCACCAAGGCCTTAGAGATGGTAGTTGGCCTCCCTGCTCATTAGTTATTATTATTATTATCGTTATCCTTTTATTAAAATAAAGTGCATAAAACTTTCATTTTACATGGTGCAGTTTCGAAAATCAGTCAGTACCTACTGAATTTTTCGTTTTCAAATCGCCCTCAAATTGGCTTAGGTGGATGAAAAAAAGTGAAAAATTCAGGATAGCCTCGTAGTTGAATAATAAGCGTCAGTCCACTTTGATAAATATGATGATGTACTGTTTAGGAGGCGAAAGAGAGAATTTGCTTACTTACGCCATTCGATTTGAAAAGGAAAGATTTGGAAAATGAAAGAGCAAAATTTCTCTGGGAAAGGTAACCTGTAAATTCTTACATAAATAATCCATAAAAATTGGCAGAAACTCGCGATTTTGGATCATAAAATCGGAATTAGTAAGGGACCTTATAGTATTGGTGTTGAAGATGCGAAGTTATCTGAGGCATTACGAATGGACGGGTGAATAGCTAAGGAAGAAGATATTTTGAGAGTTAGACAGGCAGAAGCGGTCTATCAGATAAGATCCAAGCCAATATCGGAAGTTGTTGAAGCTATAACCCCACAAAAGTTGAAGAGCTTTTGAAAACATACATGCAAAAAATGTGGTATGTTTACATTGTCCAGCCAACAATAGTCATTGTTATATTCTTGTAAATGAATTAATTATTACAGCAGTCTTCAGCTTGGGAGGTAAATATCAAGATGAATGATGAAGAAGTCTCATTCAAATCAGATTCTGGAGCTGACATCACAGCAATAGGAACAGATCTTTGAAATTGGGATTAACCGTCAGAAATCCTAATAAGAGATTGTTCGAACCTGGTCAGAGAGAGCTAAATGTTCACATTGTGGCAACTAATTGTTCGTTTGTCTTATGAAAATGCAACAGTTGTAGAAGATATTTATGTTATTTCTGGTCGAGAGATATCAATGCATGCTCAGTCGTATGGCTATTGAAAATCTAGACATTGTAATATTTTAAGTGCCAAGATCTATGTTCCATTATTTTCCTTAAATTTTTGAGGGTTCCAATGGAGTAAAATGTAATTATAGTTTTATATTGAAGCAGACATATGTAACCTATGCAGTTGCGGCACCAAGAAGGATTTCTCTGGATTATAGAGACCAAGTGAAACAAAAACAGAACAGAATGCGCAATGATGGTATTATTATTATTCATCCAGTATTACAACCTACCAAAAAACGTATAAAGTGAATTTGTGTTGATTATACAGAACTGAAAAAAAATTATTTCACCTTTCTTCACTTGAAGAATTATTAGATAAACTAACTACAATGTGGTTCGAGTGGTGTGTATTCTCATTGGATGGGGAAAGCTATAAAATAATAGTTATTTGTTTTACTACGCATAAAAGCACAAGATTTAATGCCGCGGCTGGTGTTTCACAGCCGAGCGTATCGAGGCTATGAAACCAGCCAAGGCATTAAATCTGATTTCTGGCGTGTGAAACATATAATTTTTTCTTCAAATTTGTTCCAATTCCACGCAAAATCGACTTTTTCATATTTAAATTGCGTTTCATTATCAATATCCAAATAACTAAATTATTTCATCAAAGGTAACTGGGCCCTGCGTTACTATGTTTACCGCTGATGACATTTGTTGAATTTGTTTGTTTACTGTTTACTTTGTCATTGTCAATTTTAATAACCAGTTTGATTTAAATTATTACTTGGAAGGTTGCCTAGCAACGAACTTTTTCTGCCTAGGCAGTAAAAGTGGACTTTTTCCTGACTGGGCATTAAAAGTACAATATCTAAGCCTGCCAAGTGTCATTAAAAGGCCGCTTTTAATGTCATTTGGAGAAAAAAATCTTTATAGCGCCATCCGGTAGATATTTTTACACTTGTTCACCTCTTGGAATCTATTCTGGACCTCAAGTTCATCAAAAGAGAGTTTATCATATTTCAGATGGACTTGATGGTGTAATGAATCCAGCAGGTGTAATGAATTGAACAATATTGTTTCCCAATATTTGTAATGGTGAGTCATATTGACTGTTCTACTTCACCTGATGTATAAAAAACGTATTTGAGAACTGATGGGGGTACACAATTCACAACGAATGGATTCGAACTGTCTGCTGAAGAATATGGATTCGCTACAATAGTTCATAGCCCACATCATCTTCAAGCAAACGGAGAAGCAAAAAAACGTAGATGTAGCGATAAGAATTCTCACGAAGTGCAACGATCGGATTAAGCTTCTGGTCTGGTATCAACTTCCCATGATGGAATTGGGAGCAATAGAAGACCTTTGATAAAAGTAGAGTCTAAATTAGAGAATCCGATTGAACCTATTACCGAGAATGAGCCAGATACTTCTAAAGAAGATTTACGTGAGTACATATGCTGATGAGAATGAACGAGATAACTCTGACAACCCTTTGACTACTGTATATTGCGCAAACTCAATAGTAATAACTGTACTTGGCTCACCTGAATATTAATTTCAGTATTTCTTTATATTTATGCTATTTATAACTTGATTTCATAGCAGTTGAAACTGTATCTAACACGTCAGTAATTCCGTATATGGCACCAATTATGTTGTTTTATTGATATAATAGTATTTAACTCAGGAAGTAGGTACTTCAAAACTTCTATTCACGAAAACTCACCCCAAAAATGAAACCGACGGTAGCGACGCACGTGAGTATATTGGGATATTTTAAAAGCAAACGGCGATTTTATTTGTTTTCTGGTGATCAAATTGGCGAATTCCTCAGATTTTCAGATATAAGGTTATTTTATATCCCTTCTGTAGAGTTTTTCAATCATAAACATTTGAGTTTTTATTATACGTAATTATCGATAAGATTAAAAATAACTGCTTGTCAACAAATTTCATTTGAAGTAAAGCTGTTTTAACGAAATAGGATGATATAGCAACTGTTTCAATAATATAGATAAACGAGCCCCATTCAAGTTTCAGTAAAGGAGGTGTCAACATATATTATCCTAACAGGGATAAATTTATAACACTACGATTTCCAGACCATTCCCACGCATTTTTGGAGAACTGACTGAACAATTCCGAAATAATTAAGAAACGATAAAGAACCCTACAATGTCTGTCGTATTCCACTTGATTTCTAATAAGACAGCTCGAAATAAATATCTCTCTCTTTCGTTAATTATTCACCGAAGTTAATTACTTTTTTTCGCTTGTAGTGACATTCGGTTGGCATGCTCGAGTTTTTTCTTAATTTCTAGATACTTCAATTAACGGAACGTCTTCATAAATTGGCCCTCTACACTTCTATTATTTATTTGCGTCTTTTTTGCCTCTGGATGTCAAATCAATATTCATTAGAATTGGGGTGCTAGAGAGGGCGATAAAAACTTGAGTAATTAAAACTGAAATGAGTCATTTAGTACCTGAAGTATATTCGAACTACGAATCCGCGTTCAAGATTCACCTATGGAAATGTGAAAATCCACTTGAATGAAAGGATTACCTAATCGCATGAGCATGGACACAACGAAAGGACCAAATTTGAGAATAATTGATGAGTAATTTTGAAGAGTACCGACTATAAGTGGGTATATCTAAACTGATATAAGGAAGGAAACAATGAAATAGCTGAAGGAGACAAGGATAATCAAGAAAGGCCACCTGGGGATCAACTTTGCATCAAACAGAGCAAATTATAAATAATTTTTTCTCAAACACAACCATGTTTTCATTGATATTTAGTAATTAAAACTTAGTGGTATGATGGAACTAGTGGTAGAACGACATTTTAGAAGTTTTACATCTATTAATTGTTGTTGTTGTTGTTGAAATTGTTATTTCCGTCAACCAGCTTCACGCCCTTAAGAAGTACAACCCTCAAAAGTCTTCGAAAGACTTGTCCGAGCTGGGGAAGACGCAGCCCTTATCTTTTAACGTGTGATGCCATGCACGAGACCGATGACCATGCTGGGAATCGAACCCATGACCCTAAGGTTTAGAGACAAGCGCTCTACCATCATGACCACCACGGCCCATCACGGTTAATACATCATAAATTATGTAAGTATTAAGAAAAGGCAGCAAGTAAAAGTTGCAATGATCGCTTTGACACAAATAAGTGAAATTTAAAAAGAAATAACTTTCAATATTTTTTAAATCCAAACAAATAAACCAACTTTAAGGCATTATATTGCAATTAATTTTCGCCAGGTAGCGAAAGTCACCTGACCACGTCCGAGTAGGCCATTTGTCATGTTGTTTAAAGCACGACCAAGTCATATTTCTGAATAAATTATTACTTGATGCAAGATTTTTCCACATGTTGCCAACACTTTATAGGGCACTGTCATATCAGGTCCAACAAACCAAAACTAATTTTGCAACGTTTATTTTGTTCTAAACCTAACACAATAGGATTCACCAAACTATTATAAAGTGCTCATTAAATAGGGTGATTTGAATTCAAATGTTTGCATGGTGAATTATTTTCAGATGTCTGAAATCAAGAATATCTTCCAATTATTCGAATGTACTGACTAGGTATCTGAGTTTTTTTTAATATGGTTGCTTATATTTTAATTTAGGTTACTATCAAAAATGATGCCTGAATATTTAGTTGTACTTGAAACATACTCCGGAATGTTTCACAGCGATTAGTCGTATATAAAGTTGCTCCCAAAATAAATCTATTTTTATCTATCTGAACACTTCAAAAACTATTCAAAAGTGTGCCAATGATTAATTAGTGCTTCCGCTACAAGTTTCTTCGAATATAAATCATAAATTCATATGGAAACAAGAAATACCATATGGAACAAAAAAATAGAGAACCTTCAAGAGCAAACAATAATGACCAATATATGTATCTACGGGATTCCAGAAAAAAATTATGAAAATCTTAAATCTGAGTTTTGTGAAATGGTTAATAATAATTGTGCAAATTTGACAATAACAAATGATCATATTATGGCGGCCTATAGAATTGGAAAGAGAAACACCGAACGCTGTCGACCTGTCTTTGTTGAATTTATTACCTATGACTGAAAAGTCATAGGTAATAAATGCATATGAAAGTATCAATAATTCATTGTGCTAACGAATCACTAGTACACCATTCAATTTCCAAAAGTCTATGGTTCGGTTAGGTTACTGAAAGTATGTGTACAAATATTTAAGATAGCGGCAACTGGGTAAAGCGTTAAACAGCTTCATACTCATTCATATTGATAAATTTTCAGTTTATTTAATTTTAGTAATTATTTATTATACATACGTTATATGTTAGAATTTTTGGATGAATTAGAACATTATGAGGAGGATAGAACACATATCTGCAAAAACATCACAGAAACTTTGGAAAAAATCACAAATGGTAAGAAACATTTATTTAACATAATACATCTCAATATAAGAAGCTTGAAAAAAAACTTTAATGAACTTATCATATTACTACAATCTGTTGAAATAAAAAATTTGGATATCATTCTCTCAGAAACTTTTTTTATTGAGGATATAAATGACTTTGCTTTCTTTACCTGACTTCACAATATCTTCTACAATAAATCGTGTTATAATAAGAATGATGGAGTAGTCGTATACGTGAAAAAATATATTAATAATATCACAAGTATTGAAAGTTTATCAGAAGTTAACTTACTGAGAGTATCTTACAAACTTGATATGTTCACTTTTTGTATCTACGCATCTTATAGACCTCCAGCAATAAATTTGGATCAATATATTAACGATTTAGATGATTTCTTTGAAAAAAATAAATAGGATGACGCCATAATGATGATTGGTGATACCAACATAAATATCTCAAATACATCTGATAACCTTGTGAATGAGTATATGTGTAAAATGGCCGAACATGGCTTCTCGTCTTATATTAACGCACCGACAAGAGAAACTGAATCAACTTCCAGCACCATCGATCATTTATATATAAGGTTGGTTAATAATTCAATAGCTAATTCACTTTACTTTCAATCTTATGTCATACACACAAACATAACTGATCATTACAGTATAATGTTAACTACCGAAATCAAGGAACTAAAACAAAAAGATACTACACCAACTAATAATAATATAATATCATTTGTGGATGACGCAAAATTAAAAAATCTTATTAAAAATGAAAAGTGGGATGATGTACTGAATTCAAAAGATCCAAAGATTGCCTATGTTTTTTTTTTTTCAACAAAATCAAAGGATACATTGATAAATGTACAAAAACTAAGAAAGCAATCTGTGAAACTGAAACCATGGATAACACAAGGACTAATCCATTCTCTCAAACATAGGGATCACCTGAAAAGAAAACTGAACAAAAATCCTTCTGATGAACTGAAAACTGAGTACAAAAATTATCGAAATTTTCTAAATAACCTAATAAGATCAACAAAAGGAAACTACTACAAGGATAAAATAGATGCTGCCAAAAACAATTACAAAAAAATATGGATAGAAGTAAATAATATTACGAAGTATAAAACAAGAAAATGTATACTCACATTGTTGATGAAGATGGAAATACACTCAATCCCGATAAAGAAAAAGCTAACTATTTCAATACCTTTTTAGTGAATATTGGCAAAAAAATGGCAGATATAATTAGACGTCTTAACAATACTACTGCAAACCAAAATTACCTCAGGGATTCACTTTTTCTGAAGCCTTTAACAAATACCGATTTACCGAATATCATATCTGGTCTGAATAATAACTCATCACCACGACCGGACGGCATCTCAGTCTCCTTTCTCAAAAAATTCTCTAATTATTTTATAGGTCCACTATGTTATATTATAAATTTATGTTTTTGTTCTGGCTCTATCTCAAATCAATGGAAAGAATCAATAACCACTCCAATTTTCAAAGCAGATTACCGACCAATCACTGTTATCAATTTCTATTCCAAATTTTTTAAAAAATCGCTCAAGATGAGAATCGTGAATTGTTTGGAAAAAAATAATATACTATCAAACAATCAGTTTGGCTTCAGAGAAAATAAATATACCGATAAGGCAATATTCCAGCTTATAAATAATAATGTCTTGAACAATTTGAATGCAAATAAAAAGTGTCTAACAGTATTCATGGATAAAAATACTCCTACACACCCCTATTCTGTATATCGCTAGGCCAGCTCTGTATCGTCTACTGCAAAGTGTCTCATTCACTTGTCCGGGTTCCTTTCTATTTTCCCGAATATCGCCAGTCAGACCATTCTAGATATATCATTTGAATAAAATCGAAATAAAATATGCAATTTGTTTATTATTGTTTGCAGCGGTATGTTTATGATGTATTGTGAACTGCAGTCTATTCGCCAACCATTTTTATTTTATAATTTGCCAAAGTACTTTTCTCAGGTTGGTGTTGCATGCATCAATATGTAGGTACACCAAAAGTAGGCTTCAAAAAAATTTACACTTGTCCTTCCCTTAGAAAAGACCAGATAGTCACAATAGTTTTTTGTGATGATACAATTTTGTGAGTAAATTTTTACAAATAATGCAATTGCCATTTACAGAATGTGATGAACTTCGGTATGTTGGTCAAATTTAGATTAGCAATTCAATTATGGCGTTCCAATACTTAGTTATTGAGACTTTAGTTATCCCCATTTCCGAATTCATAATAAAACTCGGCCTAGTCTACGTTTCATTTTATCTAATTAAAACTTGTTTCCTACTGTTCAATTATCAAATCAGTGGAACAGAACAACGAACTCATCTATTCACTTTCTAACAAAACGTCATCTCTCAACTTCTGTTGAAAAACAAAATACATAAGATTTCTATCCCGAGGCCTTCTCGATGGTTATAAGAATCGACTAGAATAATTTCCACAATACGTTCCGAAACTTTCCATCGTCATATTTCATGCTTTCCATTATTAACAGGGCAATTCAAGAGCGTCTTGATTCGGTCGGTAAACCAAAAACAGATCGCGGTTGAACATTTCAGGGCACTCTACGATCGGCTGCTGCTTAATGCTGTTCCAGGCCATTTGTAAGTTTGTTGCTTCATTTCCTTACGCCCCCCACAGATTGAATTCTCCCCCGGGAACCCATACTCTTTCTCTCTTTCGCGACGCCAGCGTGAAACCCTTCTATTATTATGTGTTATGTTCGATTGGGAGAGTATAGGATGATAATAATAGGCGCCTGAGGCTTTTATTATGTTTTCGCCAATTTATATTCAAATGATATGGGGATCCGCTGTACGTTGATGGATGAATTCTGCTTGGTTGATTGTCCGGCTTTACCTCCGTTTATTGCTTCTATACTTTACCGGTGACTATGAATATACCAGGTGCGTCACTTGAGACTCACCAATCTCAATAACACACAGAAAAATTATTTTACTGAAAATCTCCGATATATTTCAACCCTCCACCTCATCCTCATCCATCCGTAATTTCATAGTGCAATATGTGTTTTGTTATACAAAAAATACGATGGTTATCAAATAATTAAAAAAAAAAGTTCAAAATTACCCATAAACATGATATACCTAGTCTTTTCCAAATTGTCATAATTCTTTTTTCAAATAGGGTAGTTCTTTATATTGATTCTACAAAAACGGACTTCAAATGACACTAGGGAAAGAATGTTCAATGCCAAGTTCGGTGAGCGAGGTGGCCATTCATTCTATTAGTACACTTGGAAAATTTAAGGTTCTCCTTAGGAATAGGATGTCCCATCTTGTTGTTATTGTAGCATCGATGCCCATGTCAACATCATCAATGATTATGCCTCTATAAAAATAACTATTACTAATGACTATTGGCTAATGACTTCATTACCCAAAATCTCCGCCTACAATAATTTTTTGAGACCATTTTTCACCAATACTAATGCAAATATTCTTGGTAAATCTGTAATATCTCTGTATCAATTCAGTTAAATTTTTGCAGAAGTCTATCGTGGTATGCATACATTTTGTAATTCATTAATGTAGTGTCTCTCCTATGTTTACTATTAGTACACCTACTGTCTGTCATTGAATCAACTACTTGCGAGAAGTAATTCTAATAATTGGGTCTTCATTTGTAATATTCTCTATTATTCTGTTCAATGATGTTGAAAACTTTCTGTTGAGCGCTACCGAGCCTAAATATTATTATCATTTCACGTATTGTTTGTTGTTGTTCAGAATCGTTTTTTTCGTTAACCAGCCATCGTCCCCCTACGATCGACAACCCTCAGAAGTCGAAATTCGTGCGAGCCAAGTATTAACGAGTTCTCATCTTTTAACGTGCGATTCCTAGCACTTTCTCAGGCCATCACAAAAATAAACTGAGTTCGCTGGGCTTTGAACCCACGACTAGTAGACAGAGTGATTGAAAAGCACTGATTCTAACCACTCGGCTACCTGACCTCCATATGAACGGACACATAAGTAGATAAGGTCAAAGAAGGAAGTCGCTGACTACAAGTAGAACATGTTCATTGACAAATGTAACGTGCTGGACTCCGGCGTGCAGTATATAACATTTCGATGTTCTGGATCGATTACTGCAGGGCGTTTGATGCAATATTGCCTGCGCTCATCGGGCATTAGCTCAAATACCTTGCGGTACTCAATCATATAGTGATGCACGACTAACACCATCGGATTCAAGATGAATATAGGTTATATGACGTAGTCTCAACATAGTTTGATCATTTCTGGTCAATAATAATTAAACATTATCTAAACGACCTTGATTTCCTTTCCTCGGGGTTTTCTGCTGGAGTTCTGATGGGTATTCGTTACTCCATCGACGCCAGAAATTCTGGCCAGCTTACTGGATCAGTTGGAATCTGGTCAAGTGATTTTTTGGTCGATCAGGTGATTATCTAGGGCTGCTACCAATGATCTTTCGATGAGAAAGTGAGCTAGAGATAAGGGACGACAATCATCGGGATCAGAGGTTGAAAGACAAATGGGACGAGAAATAAGCATTTTTTCTCTTTGTGCCAGCATTGTGGTTAATCTCTCAAAAAGAAGATTGTTTTCACCTAGAACATACTTAAATTTATGTTTGAAACTTTTCTACAAACACAATAGGGGGAATGGGGAGGGATAAAATGACACTCAATTTCCTCTTCACTACAGAACTAATATTTTCGTGAATTCAGGTATCTACCCAATTCTTTACTGGCACCTACAAAGTTTGTCCCATTATTGTCAGAGTAGAATTTAGAACGTTTTCCTCTTCTAGACACAAATCTTCTTAGAGCTAAGATGAATGATCCGGCTCAACGGACCATGTTGGGTTTATGATGGACTACATTGTATGGTTTCGATGGTGTTATAGATATTTTTAGACATAAATCTTGAAGGATCCCAAAAGTCTAATGGTTATTTTATTCGTTACCTTGTTGATATTAAATCATTTTCAAATATACACTATTACCACTATCGAAAACTAGTGAACTTATGAGAGAACATAATTGAAAATTGTTCATGAACAACTGAGTTTGGTCAACTGGTGTTCCAATAATAAACTTATATTCTCCTCTCTGGGAACAACTTTCTTGGCTTTATTTCCAGCCACTAATTTCTTCAAAAATGCTCTCAACCTTGGAGAACTTCTTTATTCAAATTGTAGAACGGAGCATTGAATACTTTTTCCATAATGTGGGGGTTGAGAGACTTTGAGAGTTAAAGAAAATACGCCAAAATTACCTCTTCCCTAATTATTTTTTTTCTCATCCAGTTCAATATATTCCTAAGTTTTCTGGTAATTGAGACACATTTAGTAATTTTTCATCTCTCAGTATGTCTATATTTATAAATAAATTTAATAAACTCAGTATCAAAATAATATAGACGTCAGAATTGCAGCCAAAATGTTTGATGTTTGTTATACGTAACAACGGATACAAGTTAGGCGTCTTGAAACAGCAAGATTAAGGGCTCGAATTTTTTATTATAATTTTTCTTTTTTAATCTAATGGCTATTCCGGCTTCGTGAGTACGTGTTTCAAAAATGGGTTTATTTATTGTATCTATTGAAAAATATATCACTCAATATATTTTGAACTCTATATTATTTTTTATCAATTGATGGTTTTATGATCGAGGCGAAAAAAAAATTTGTTTAACAATGGAGCAAAGGGTCTTTTCTTCCCTTTGCGTTTGCTATCAGCAAACATCACATGCAGGTGGCCCTTTTCTCCCTTGTCATACAAAAAGCTATTCCATATAGTTTTAATTTCAAATTGTGCTGTTTAAGGAGGTCAATCTTGATATCTTATCATATTATTATTATATTATTTCTGAGAGTGTGAAAAAAAAACATAAAAATTTCTAAAATATTTATATTTTTTGACTTTTTTGATGATTTTGATATCAGAAAGGGCAATAGGCATAGCCTCAACCTTTGTCTTTAAGCTACACTATACAGAAAATTGCTAGCATATTATTTAGTTCCCTCAAATAAAAGAGACAGCGATGGTTCTGTAGTAAGAACTTAATTATGCTCCATGTCAACTCTCAATAATCTGTGGGGTGTCGTCTGATCAAATCATAGAATAATAATTTGGAAACTACGCATCTCACTAATGAATTACATCATTTGCCAACTTATTTCAATATCAATTTCAAATAAGAGAAGAAAAAATTGAATTGATGCAGAGTATTATAATTTAAAATATCATTAAAAGTTATTTTCAGTCTGGAAAGAAGGGTTCAGAGTTCAACGTTTCCTTCATTCCTAAATTATGTTCAGTCTCACGTGCATATCAATAAAACCGTAGAATGGCTCAAATTAGGGCCGATGAAACAAATCACGTAGGAACTTGATATCGATTACTTATTCCCGATGCTACTTTCGCGTTTTGTTGATCAGCCGATAGCATGTTTGAAAATGCGAAACAAGAAAGAAAGGGTGGGTGCGATTGAGGGTGTTTTTGTGGGGTGGAAGCGATTTAAAGAACATTGCGGGGCGGCCTAATCGATTCCCGTTTCCTTTGTGGCTGATCTGTTACAGATGTCGATTTCATGATAGCTGGGGAAAAGCACGAGAAACCGTTTCTTCATCCCCTCAATGTCGCTGTCAATAACGTTCAAAGAGACATTTGGTATTTTTGAATACATCAAATGGTGCATGATGATGGGGAAAGAGATTTGTGGAATATCGATTGTAGGTGTTGGGATAGGAGTGTTTCTCTATAGCAAAAGATGATATATCAAAACAAAACAATATGCTGGAGAAAATAATTTGAGACCGATAAAGCGGAGTTCGAAAAAGCAGTCGAGTGCAGTACCTTTCCGAATGAGTTAGGATCAAGGCTTTGTCTACATCTGCGTTGAATAATTTCATATAGCGCTCTTAAACAAACTTTCGCGTCCTGGAAAACTTTCCGGCACTGATGCGAAAAACTCAGTTGAAATAACATAAGGGTGTGGAAACATTTTCCCGCACTAGTACGGAAAGATGACACTTTTCAAACAAGTGCATTAGTGGAGGGAAAAAAAATTCCGTACGCGAAAGTTCGTTCAAGAGAACTACATAACATTTTCAATGCGCTTGTAGAAAAAAATCTTAACTCGAACTCATACAGAAAGATACTCTCCCGCATTCGACTGCTTACCCGAACCCCGCTTTGCATAGTTCAGGTAACGGCAATCGCAGCGGGAAAGGAACTCTTTCTGTACTTGTTAGGATAATAACTATTCCGTATGAGTAAGGTTCGAGATTTTTTCTACAAGCACATTAAAACATCTTGAACAAACTTTCGCATGCAAAAAAATGCTTCCAACATATTCGGGAAACATTTATAAAATAAAACAACTTCAGCGTGCCTCCTACTGAAGCAAAACAAATGTGTACTGATATCTGGAATATACTTAAGCTTCGATCATTCATTCTGAATGAACAGTTATATATAGGTACCTTCCCGTCTTCCGTCATTATAACTTTTTGAACATTTGTCTCTTGCGAATTTTCGTTCTGTACTATAAGAGTGAATTTATATTCACTATACTTTACTCATATATATTATATACCTATACATATACACTATGCTATACTATACATACTCTATGTAAAATATTAGCAACTACTATATGATTATTATAATTAGAAGCAATAAAGATATTGATTGATTGACTCCAGCATGCGGGAAAATGACATTTTCAAAACTAAACTGCACGCTGATAGTCCAAGAGAAGCATTGCAAAGTATTGGGTATACTACGATTAGCTGAGTCGATACTGTATATGGAAAAACACTGAGAATATTATTCTGAGAATTTGTATACGGGAGTGTGCTGAGGAGTTAATTTCAGTTGAAATATTTTCAGTTGTCTACAACTTCCGGTTGTACCGGAAGTGGACCCCAATATGTTTTTTAAATGGAACACCTGTTTTTTATTGCATTTTCAGAATCTACTATGGATATCAATGTAAGTTTATGCGAAACATTAGATGTCTGAAGGGCTCCAGTTTTCAGTGACATAATAATTTTTTAATTTAGACAAATGCAGCACTTTGGAAAAAAAAATTATATACAATGAGAGTCAGGTCAGAAATTGCCTGAGAAAGACCTGAAGCTTACTAAATATTTGGAAACCTTTTAAAACACTATACTGCGTGTTCTGAAATTGACTCCGAATTCAGCTATATCGAAAATAGTATAACTAATTTGTTTCAAATGGCAACCTCATTTTTTTTCAACGCCGATATTCTATGCTCATTCCCCTTTATCTGAATCAATCGTTTTATTGCAGAAACTTGGAAAAACTAAAATGTCCCTGTGGTTATGAGAAATATTTGAATTATCAGAACGCTGTTTTGGAAGAATCGAAAAGAAACAAACAATATTTGCCAATAAGTTGTTAATCATTTATCGAAGATTAGACATGGTTTTTGAAAATCTCTGTGAAACCTTTTTTCCGCAATATATGGATAGACCAAAGCACACTCATGACACTGTGAGGTAGATCATTCACGAATGTAAAACACACGGGCAGTTTGCTAAATAGCATTAAACTTTTTGTAGACAATGGACGCGAATCATCGACAATCCAGATTTTGAACAAATTATAGTAAATATTCGAACTGGTTGCCCCAACTTCCAACCATTTATGAGTTCTTATTGAAAATCCGGCATGTGTGGCCACTGCATTTGTTTGCTCCCTTCGAATATTGTTTGTTGACACTTCGGCATTTGTTTCGTGTCGATTCTTCCAATAAAACTCAATGCTAATTCAGATATCTCTAATAATCACACGGAAATTTTAGATTTTTCTAAAAAAAACATTTATTCAGATACAGGTTTGTATGCATAAACTCCTATTTTTCAGCGTTGCGGAAAAACGAGGTTGCCATTTGAAATAATTAATCAATTATGCACACAATTTTCAAGATAGCTGAATTTGGCGCCAATTTCTGAGCACACCGTATAATTTATTTGAAAAGTTTCCAAAGATTTAGTAAGATTCAGGTTTCATTCAGGTGAATTCCTACCTTTGTTGTAGACATGTCATTCACAACAGAGTATAAAAAATTAATTTTTGGAACAGTTTTTTGAGCTATTTTTATGTAATAAAATTTATTGAAAATCCTTGAGAGCTTTGGTGTGATTTCAGAAATATATGGTGAAGTTGTAAAAATTTTGTTAGATTGATAAATATTTTCAAGAATAGATATGGATGTTACCACGTTAAATGAATTTATTGAATTCCTGGGTTTGTTGATCTTTAGAGTGGTCTATTTAGGAGGCGTGCCAAATCAAGTCTTATTCAATAGATAGATGATATGAATTTTGTCCAAAACGATTATCGGGAATTTTTTTGATGGAAAGAATGGTCCGAGATTTGTAGAACCCGTTGCTTCATTTGCTTAATTAAATAAATTTTGGTGAATTGATTGTGTATGACAAGACGAATAATTCATGTATCTATCAGAACTGATAGGTTTTTTGTAACAGTCAACCAGTATTTTGTTATTAGGGGTACGTATATGAGTCTTGTGTCCAAAAAAGGAACACTATAAGATCGTTGTCCTTTTTCTCAATGGTGAATTGGATAAATGGTTGTTAGCTATTGTAGACATCTACAATTTCAGTAACCCCGGTGCTAGAACGGACTAGGATTATGTCATCGACATATTTCCTAATGAAGAATACATTGAAGGTTGGGAAATTCAGGATTATAACCAGCAGGTCGTCCATCACATAATTAGCTGAAATAGGACTTATTTTTGCACCCATTGGTGTACTTTAGGTTGTTTAATAATTTCATATTTCAGCTAGTTATTTGATGAACGACATATTGTTTGTTTCAACGAATCATCCAGGTTTTTGAAAAACCCCTCAAAAAAGACTGAGAATGGAGCGGCCTCAGGAGTATTCTCCAAGAATCCGAGTATTGGCATCAGCTACTCACTGGGCACCCATACCTCTGTCATTCAAGCAGAAGTGTACGCCATCCTTCAATGCACGAAGTAAAATAATAGGAGAAACGTTTAAAACGCGCATATCAAAATCCTATCAGACAGTCTAGCCTTATCAAGCAAGGAAATAACATCCAAACTGGTATGGGACTGCAAAGAAGAACTGAAAACTCTGTCGGAGCGGAATTAAGTCAAACTGTATGGGTCCCAGGTCATCAGGGAATCGCAGGCAATGAGAAAGCAGACGAACTCGCACGAAGAGGATCGGAAATGCTTCCAAACCAAGGGCAGATGGTAGGGGTACCGAAGTGTACAATAAGAGCGTCTGTAAAAGACTGGATTAGGGAGGAGCACAAAAACTACTGGGACAATGTCCCAAGATACAAACACGGGAAAGAGTATATCAAAGGACCGTGTAACAAAAGAACGGCAGACCTGTTAACGATGAACAGGAGCCAGTTGAGAACCGTTACGGGACTCCTGACTAGACATGCACCAGTGAAGGAGCACCTCAAAAAAATTGGGCAATACGATGGAGACCTGACCTGCAGACTATGCGGTAAGGATCCAGAATCCGTGAAACACATACTGTGCGATTGCGAAGCCCTAGACCGCAAAAGTCAGGCAATTTTCGGGCAGCCATCTGGCGACCCAGAACTAAACAGTTTCCACCCAATACGGAACTTGTACATACTCGTACAAGGCACAAAAGTATTTGAATGGGTACTGTGACATTGAAACATAGCGATACCTTGGTTCGCGGACCTGCTGCCTCCATTGTTAAAACGTGGAGTTGGCGGGTTTGCGAATTGAGGCATCGATAGGTAAGATACAATGGGCTAGTAAGCCAAAGTATCATCAGAGGCAATGGCCGACCGGACCTACACAAAAGCGAAGGTTTAAGAAAGTATGCCTAATGAGGAGAGTCTCACAGTATTTATTGAGTCTGGAGACTCAATATTTCACTATAAAAAAACTCAAACTTGTCCGAGCAAGGGAAATCCGGAACCTACAGCTTGAATGAAAGTGGATTCCGAACCACTTTAGCTCAGTCGTTAGCCGTGTCCGAGTAAGGGAAGTCCGGGACCTACAGCTTGAATGAAAGTTGGCAGTGGGACCACGACCACTTCGCGGAATATAGTCCCAAATGTTCTACCTTTCGAAACATTCTTCATCAAGAAATATGTCGATGCCCTTCCCGGTACAGGAATATCTGAAATTGTAGATGTCTTTAATAGCTACGACCCATTCATCCAATTTATACCATCGAGAAAGAAGCTTACTTTTCCTTTCTTGGACATGTTTTTCGTTCAACGGTTTCTGATACCACCTTACTTGAAAATATGTGCTCCCTCTATAACAAATACTCAAATCATAGTACAACCGGAATTTTTGACATAACCCCTCGTAACTTCTGATCTCAGTTAATTAACATTATTAAATCAAACACTTTATGAAATAAAAGTGCGTAATTTCTTTTTGTAACTTTTTGTCTTATTTTTTCTTTGATATATTAACATTTCTTTCTGGCCCTCCTCTTGGTGGTATACTCTCTCACCACCCATCTGACTTATAAATTAGAGTAAATGATCTGACGCACCCTCAATTCTGCTCTTATACTCCTACGAGTTTTTTTGTACATGCTTGTAAAACTGAACGTATTAATGATATATGCTATAGTTATAAGTTATTCTCAAGAAACATGTTATGAGGCTTAACACCTGTTTGTTTATTCGAATAAAATTATATAAAATAAAATAAAATGAAATAAGACTTATAGGTACCCCTAATTACAAGATACTCACTGACTGGTACAAAAAACCTATCAGTTCTGGTAGATAGATAAATCATTGTTCTCACCATAGACAATCCACCAAAATAAATTTTATGAAGCAAACGAATTCGATGGATCCCGGGTCCTTGTTTTCATCAAAAATGTTTATATCTTCCATCCTTATTAAATGAGACTTTATGAAAAAAAATTAAAAAATTTAATACGTCTCCTATAGACCACTCGACGAGTCTACATCCTCTATTCTTGAAAATACTCCTCAGTCTAGCAAGTCTTTTACAACTTTACCATACATTTCTGAAATCACAACAAGCTTACAAAAATTTTCAATGATAATTCATAAATATTGCTCGAGAAACTGTTCAAAGTTTCAAAATTGACACTTTACTCAAAATAGTATTCTTACATGCATTTTCGTTGATTTTCGTACAATTCCATCAAATGATGATGTAGGTACTAAACCGTTTTCGAATCATTTTTTACTTTTCATGCAAATCAAAAGTATCAGTTGTCACCCAATAAAAAGAAAATACCACAAAAAATTCCCGCGGCAATTTTCAAGGCAAAAATTTCCCACTATAATAATGCTTTGATTGGCCTGAACGTACATGAATGCTTTGAATTGATGGTTTCGATTGTTTGCAAGAATTGTCAGAAAATAATCGATGAAATAGACTTACTGTATTTTCAATGAATATGATTTCAATGCGAGAGTGCCAATAGACGTGAAATATGAACAAACGAAAAACAATAAATGGAAAAAAATATTCAAGATTCCGCCCTTATACTGGGGTTAAATCAATTGAGAAAAAACCTCCGAACTGGATATCTACATGACCAGCTTATTTACCCATAAGAAAAGTGAATATAATAACTTGCTTTTCTACTCTGATATGTTCGGACTTGCTCACAAAGAGGTAAAATGAAACCGTTTGAAGGAATGTGAATATTCGAGAGTAATATCAGAGATCTTTCTGTGTTTTATTGCCGTGACCACTGGTCGCTGGCCCTGCATTCCGTATATTCATTTAAATATATTGGAATACCGAATTGACAGGACCACTCGTATATATACAAATAGCCCACATTTCTACGTTTGCCGAAATGAAATATTCACTTAGTCGAAGGAATATTTTGATAGGAGAATATTTCATTTTTTTAGTCATAAAACGGATTTCAAATAACTACTTCAATCTTCTACTTCCCATGCTATGAACCAACTTGCCTCCATTTTGAATATAGATGTTATTTCAGATCATACTCATTGAGAAAGCTAGTGTTGAATGGGACAGAATAAATGACTCTATAGTGCTGTATGATTGAATAACATTTGAATGTATACAGGGTGTCAATTTGAAAACTTCCCACCCTTGATATCTTTTTTCCAGTAAATAATATGAAGGAAAAAACAGGTCAATTTTATTTTCATGGAGAACACTTTCAAGGAATATTTGCAGCCCTCATGGTTCATCCCCCTGGGGGGGGGTAGATGTTACCCTCAGAATCTCAAATGGGACACATCGTTTTGATTGGTGTTCAATTCTTTTTCCAACGATTCCCTGACTTGTTATTTTTTGTTGAGCAGTTTCCGAAAAATAGCGTTCTAAAATTACACATGTATTTCAAACTTGCCTGTTCTGAGATGCATTATTGTAATAACTATTTTAAATAAAAATGATTAGAAGAAAAGATGGCACCCTTCCAACCCTTGAATGACAGGAATATATTTATTACGTGTGGGATGTTTGATTTGTTGGTTATTTTCCTTTAACAAAATAAAATTTAATTTGAGAGAAAGACATTGCAAACATAAAATTTACTCACGCTTATTTTATAAACTGTTCGAAATGTCGTCCATTTTGCTCTGAACAGTAATAAAGTCTGTTTCGAACTCCCCTCTAACATTACGGAAATCGTCACTAGGAATTGACTGGCATGCTGCTGTAATTCGTCTTTTAAGTTCTTCGATATCAGAAGGTTGTGCTTTATAAACAACGAATTCAAGATGTTCCTGAAGAAAGAAATCAAAGGGAGTTAAATCCGGTGATATCGGAGGCTATTTAAGTGCTCCCCTTCTACCAATCCATCTACCCGGAAATCTCTCGTTTAACCACTGTCGGATAGGGAGAAGATAATAAGGTGGAGCGCCGTCCTGCTGGAAATGTGACAGATCCTCCTGCAGAAGTTCATTACCTTCTGCATCAATTTGAGTTTTTAGCTCGTGAGTCAAGTTTTCTTCCAGAAATAATGGAGCAATAATGGCATTTCCAAGAATATCAGCCCAAACAATAACTTTTTGTAGTTGTTGTGTATGCCTTTCCCTAAAAATATGTAGTGTTTCGTCACTTTAATAGCGACAATTTTGTCATTAACATTGCCATTCAGAAAAAATTAACACTCATCGCTGAAACAGATGTTTAACAGAAGATTAGGGATGGTATTGACTCAATGAGACATGGTTTCACAAAACTCTTTCCTTCTATCATAATCATCCTCGTGGAGCTCTTGAAGAATCTATATTTTAAATGGATTAAATGTATGCATTTTCAATACATTTCTTACAGTCCCGCGTGGCATTCTGTTCTGATACTGATCGTAAGGAGCTCGTGGTCTCTGCAAATGTTCCCAAAACTTCAATTTGAGCTTCTTCATTTAGTACTCTGAGGTTATTTCTTTTTTTATTTATCACTGAACCAGTTTGGTTAAACTTATTCACTAAATCAAGCACATACCGGTAACATACATTACAATTTGGATATCTTTTATTAAGATGACATGCCGCCCTTCGTGCGCACTTTCCAACTTCTCCATAAATTACAATCATTTCAATTATTTCTTGAAGAGTGAAAACCAGTTTTACACCGTTATACACTTATTAAAAGTAATCACTAAATAGCCCAACAGTTGAAACTGTATTCCCATTACTACCACATCGTTCAAATTTGCTAAAAAAATGTTTGCCTGAAAACAGAAACTTTTTACAGCAGAAGTATCATATAAAGAAGGATATCTGTAATATTTCTGCGATGAGAATTATACTATTAGACTACTTTTTGATGTAAATTTTTTGGAGCTAATGCCTAATGTTACCCCTACTAAAAGGTTGGAGCGTACCAACTAATATTCTAACCAGTTCTGGCCAAACCATGCATCTCAGTATTACTTCTGTTAGTTTAGAACGTAATTTTTCGGAAAATGCTTATAAAAAAATAATGAGTCAGGGTACTATTGGAAAAAGAATTGGAAAGAAATTGAATAAAAATTATGTGCCACTTGACTCCCCTTCCCCTTTAAAATTCTACCCCTCCTAGGGAGTTGAACCACGAGAGCTACAAACATTCCTTGAATGTGTCCCCCTTGAAAATAAAATTGACGTGTGACCGAGATGTTACTAGGATAAATAAACATTTTTATTGAAGAAATGACAATTTTCATAGTCTGACTAGAGTATGTGTGAAACTCTTATTTATATTATTCGTCTTTCCGTTACGATTCAAGTTGATCAACAGATTTATGGATTATACATTTTTATGACAATCTCATAAATAAGCATATCCTGTTTGAACGTCTGTTCGATTTTTGAATTTTCCAGCAACGAATCCGGAATTAATGTTCAAGGATATTGAATGAATTAAATCGGCAAAGATAGGGCTCGAACAAATTAGTAAGAAAATTGTAATCAATGATTCGGAAAGAGCGTTCCTCAGTTCAGAATCCGTAAATTAAGATTGCTTTCACTTAGTTTCTCTCCATTTGGTTTCCTTCGGAGGAAATATGTTAAAATTAATGTAGCTTTCAATATTGAACTGGCTCAGAATATAAATTTTCAGATATTCGCTTCATATCTTTCTAGAAATTTAATATCACTCCACTCTAATTTGTATTCATGGAATAAATCCGAATAGAGCATTTAATTTGCTTTAGTTACTATAGTCAATAGGGAATATGTATTCTACAGATATCAATGGAATTTCCGAGTGGATATTAAGTTAGTTGGATTCAAAAATATCAGACGAACTACGAATACTATTGTTTGGTAATAGTTCCACATTCTGTGTAGATGAAAGATCTCCTGGGATGAAGTTATGGAAACTTTAAATGAAGTAGTTCGCGGCAAAGATGATTAAATTTTCGCATGTATCAAAAATGTTATGAAATTGTAGAGATGATAAGGAAAATAAAGGGAAATACTGAATTAATATATCAAAAATTACGATCCACCATAAAAACCTGTACAAGCGTAATATAATAAATTGGATACTACAAAAAAATTGAAAAAATTATGGAAAGAGCATTGAAAAAAGTTCCAATAAAAAACAAAGTAAAAATTGACAGTTAATGCATACAACGCGATACAAGAAACATCAGGTGAACTATTTAGAATAACTGCCGATGACCAAAATGAAATGAACGATAAAGCTGATGAAGTAAAAGAAAAGAACAATTAATTGAGGAACCGAAAAAAGAAATGCTGAATGATATAATACTCAACACTAGAAACGAAAATACTGATATTGTATCAAGCCCATGAAAAATTGAACTGAAGAATTTGTTTAGATTTGGTTGGTTGCAGACGGTGAAAGAATGCCTCAAGAAAGCATATTCGATAGTAACCTAATCTATGCCACCCCTTTTCAACTTGCCTGTTCGGTATCACGGATTATTCGATAGTCTTTTCATTTGCACATTTGAAGACTAGCTTCAAGTCTTTTTCAAATGCTGGTGACCAATGGTATTTTATGGATCGAATAATACAGAGACCTGGCTCGCGGGTAGGTCAAGGATTGACAATGGAACGTAGTTCTATTCTGCCGTCCTTAGCAAAAATGCCGTATCTACAAAAAATGTAAATATTGAGATATTAGATTCTGTAGGTTTGAAAACCAATAAATTTCGCATTTTACCTTGCAGCAATGATGAATAAGAGCCAAAGTTAACAAATCATATTGCCGTATGTACAAAAGTTTGAGAATTTTCTTCGTATGAAGGTCGGATCTACAGAATTCCAGGCAAAATAGCATATAGCAGATACGGCGTTATCGCTAATGACGTCAGTATTCACAGCCCCTGGGGTCTCGGAGCTAGAAATAATTGATCACAGGTACGGTCCGCCTCTCATAGGAGGCAACTGGAAGACTACACCAGTGAGTTACTGAAGAAGAGACTTCTGGAATCCATTCGAAGGGAGCCCAGCCATCCGTCTCGAAGGCGCTGACCTAAGGAACCCTAAGGGTGCCTCTACGGTGCAACCCCTTGATACGGAGGCAGGCACCCGAAAAGAGGTAACCAGAGGAATCAAAGGTACGCCAAAAAAAAATCCCTGAAACTGTAACTGGAGAAACCTCCACAGGTGCCTCCAACTAAAGCCAAACATGTGGCTGCACAAAGGTCCAGACTGAGTGACCTATATGCAGAGGCTTCAATAGGGTGGCACAGAAGTCTCCTATGTGCAAGAACAGACGTCAAGACAGAACTAGAACTGGAACTGCTGACATGGGCGCAGGGTCCAAAACTGGACAGTTTTTGAGGTAATGAAGGTCAAATTGACGTTTTGTGCTATGAGTGGTAACATATATCACGAACAGATCGATTGTTCCAATAACTAGAAAATCCTGTAAAGATAAAGACTTCATTTATGGGTATTTGCGGGATCTGGGGTCAAAACGCAACAGTGGTCCCAATGTGGCCCCCAAAAAAGGCCCATCTCGATGAGAACTTGGACCAGGAGGTTTCCAAAATGGACATATTTTTCTTGTAGATGAAGGAAATCGCGATGTCTTGCGATGGTTGAAACAGATTAAAATTACTTGCCGGATACAACACCAATTAACCATGGAAGATGATAAGAATACGCATTGTCCCAAAGAATCGGTGGATTGTGAAAGCAAGAAATGAACATTATCGATCGAATTTCAAATTATTTGCTGGAGATTTTATAGTGATACATTCACACAATCCACACAATTTTACTGTATTGGTATCATCCACAAATCATCATGGAAAATGCGAATTATGTTCAAATTCGAGCATAAAAACATAATCTCGCTTAATAGAGACGACTAATCAATAATGCAATTCCAGATTTTCTAGTTCTGGATTCACAATATTTGAGAAATATTATATTCTATATTCGTATTTACAAGATAAGGATGGCGCTGAGGAAGTTCAAGTTAATGAAAATATTAAAGATGAGAATATATTCCAGATTTCGAAGAGCTACTTACTATCCATCAAGTAATTATTTTATACAGGAGAATAATAATGATTATTTTATAACTGGATGTTACTGCCAGTCAGGAGCTCGAACTCAGGTACCTGTGCACACAGTGCTAGTGCATTATGGTACTTTGGTTACGCTCAACATCAAGCGAACATGAAATAATAATAATAATAATAATAATAATAATAATAATAATAATACTCCCTCATAAACACTCGTTGAGTGTTCCCAAAGGCATAGCCTGTGCGGGTAGAGGACGGCTATTATTATTATTTGCCGAGCCGCTCCGGGGCGACTAACTGATGTTTTAGGTGATGTATTCACTTTTCAGCTGTAGGAAAACCCGGAAAACCTACAGCACCACCTCGGGTAGTTTTTTTCTGAACCACCTATAAAACGGGCCACATAATGTGCAAAGTACAACTGGCAACCTCCACGTGGTGCACATTGGTCAAAACCCATGTCGCTGGCTGCCCCAACTTAATTAATCATAAACCGTGGTTTCACAATGACACAATTATTCTCAGTCACCCAAAGTCATTATTACATATCAGAATATGCATACGATTTCTTAGACATAATTACAAACAATAATAAAAAATGTGTCCATTTTTCGGTATTTCCATTTTCCATAGGATTTTTGGGTAAAAACCGACTCTGAAAATGCGCTGGGCCAAGTATTCATCAAGTTTCGGAAATATCGAAAAAAAGGCCTTTTTTATTTTTGAAGAATACTGGCTTCACAGATTCCGAGGAAGGGAGGTAGTCAGAAACAGCGTACAACATAATATCCACATGCACTGGATAGCTGCAGGCATGTCACATTCAAAGTGGTAAAGAAGGATTTGAAGTCCTAGAAACCAAAAGACAAATTGAAATATTTCAATGAGACATAGGCATTGACATGCCCCGCGGATTTGCACTACTTGTAGGAAAAAATTACCTCGCTTTGAACCAATACTGAAATAACCAGAAGTATTGTTTCCTCGAAGTTAATATTAATCTTTTCCATGAAAATACGATGGCTTTAAAATTTTTCCCTCCTGCTGGTAGGTATTCCTACTCAAAGATTAATTTCACATCATCCATGCTACGGTAAAGAAGATAAAATGCTTCAAATTTCAGTAAGCAGAGCATTTATTCACTTCATCTGTATTCACTTTCAAATCGGCATAGCCCGTTCAATTCAGAATTATAATTCAAAGCCCGAACGAATCCGTCGATATTACTTTAAAAGTAAAATGACGATATCTTGTATCAATTACATGGTTCTTTAGGCAGAACGCGATGCCTCTTACATAAAAATTCACCCTCGTTCTACTAAAAGAAAAGTTTAAAAACGATTAGTGATCTACTTATGCCATCGTCGTTAATCGAAATTTCTTAGATGAAAATTGATATTGGAATTTTTAATAGTTGCAAAGGGAGGGTTGAGCGTTGTTTAACGTCAAAGGGAGTAATATATGGGATATAATTTAAATGACAAAATAATTGGAATGAGAAGACGAGCAGTATCTGCCTAGTTGAAATAGGGGTGAATAAAATAATAGTGATATCGTTATTGATTTCATGAACTTCACAATTCATATGAACGTTCTAGTAAAAATACACTTAACTATAACTGTAGTAATTTATTTTGAACTCAGTATAACTATTTATAACTGTTTAAATTAATTTTTACTATGGCTAGGCCAACTCTGTATTTAGGTATCTATTCTGTAACTATTTCCGCAACTACCTGCCATCTGATGTTGAGTGTCTTATATACCGGCTTCACCATTTTTGAACTGGCTGAGATGGCTCCCGTACATTTTCGATGAGTCATGGGTATACCGTTAAAGGCAGAGATGAGATCACTCGAGCAGACTCAGCGTGAATACCCAAACAGACGCAGTCAGGTTCGGCTTCAGGATCATAACAATATGCATTATAACAGAACCAAACTTATGGGTCCATCCACAATTAGTTTTTATAATCCACAGGAGAAGGAGTGTTGAACATACTTCTTATTATAAATGAAAGTAATTTGGATGGGTATGTTTCACATGTTGTCCTATGTTGGATAATATTTTTTGTACCTATAACCGTCATCAAAAGAGGCATTTTCATTATTCATTATTACTCGTAATAGTTTAATATTTCCAAAACACCCCAGAGATGAAAATGCAACACCAATATAGAATATTACTGCAGGCTTTCGAAAAAATGCAATGAAAAATACTGTTCCTTATTTGAAAATAAAAAGTTGAGGGTATTTTTATGATATTTTTTGTTTAATTTTCATTGACATATTTGCCAAATTTTGATAAATGTTAGAAAATTAAAAAGAAGAAAAAGGGCATAATGCCACTCAATGTGTATAAGGATCATGTGTTTTTACCAGGGCAACGCTTTGTATTGCAGCTAATTTGCTTCATGAACATGAATACCTTCCAAGAGGTCATCTTGAACAGTGAAAAATGTTAACTAGAGTATATCTTTCAGTCGCAGATGATTCCACATCTGACTTTAGGAACATCATGTTCATATTTTCAATAAAACCAAAATCGTAGTTTTGTTTTGTCGTCACTGACTCTTATTTACAACATTTTCTACTTGCTAATTAAACTGACCATACCTGTTTCAATCATACTTCATAAATATTAAAAGTCAGGGTTGTAATCGTATAAAGAATAACAATAATTTTTTGTTAAGTTATGAAAGTACTGAAATGGTTTCAATTTTTCGACATCCCTCGTATACGAGAGAAGATATTCGGAGTGTGAATGGTACATTCAGAATTTTTACTGTTTTAAAGTTTAACCTATCAGAATTCATATTTATATTCCCTATTAAATGAATAATTGCAATAGAAATAGTAAATATTTCAAATGAGGGTTAATAACACTATAGAAGCTATTACAGAAATCATTGTTTCGTGCCTACTGATATTAACCAACTGTAAATTGAGTGAATAAAACAGTTAGTGTCAGTACGTTGTCATAAATTATTTATAATTGGATGGATGAACTTTGGTAATATCCAGATAATTAGGAAAGCATTATTCATTTTAACGAACAATATCAAACAAAATCAACGAACACGTTCCCACAAAGTTTCCATTTCTGTTACTTCGCATGTGGCCTCATTTTTTTCATTTGTTTTGAATTGGGCAATTTGAAGCAGTTGGACTTGATGCTTTAATATGATAAGAATTATCAATGAGTAATACAAAATAAAGGTAGTGTTGTATATCTCTGAATAACGAAATTGTGTGCTCTGTACAAATCGCAAGTGCTGATTTTAGCAGATATTTTAATTTTTTTATTTAAAAATATTTTCTTTTACTTTTTAATCTTAATGTCTTAATCCTTTTGCATTTTAAACACCTTCATACCGTTTCAATAGATTCAGTATCCTCGCAACTGCCTTTTATACTACGATTTAGGTTTTTTCGAAATTTGGCTAAGATACGCGCGCTGTAATACCGTTGGCATGCTGACCTGGGTTGTTTTCAAGTAAATTAATCGAAGAATGCTTTGAACAAAAGTTTTTGTTTGACATTCACTAATTCGTACCAATTATCAATAAGTCAAGCAGTGTTACTTAACTGTTAATAAGATGGCACAAAACCGAAGAGTTGTTCTTACAATTGGAGAAAAAGTAGAAATTATCCGCTTATTTGGTAATAATGAAAGATCTACGCGTCAGGTTGCTGGAATATTCAATGAAAGCCATGATGATCAAGCACCAATTTCTCATGATACCGTTGCCAACATCAACAGATTGTTCGCAAGGACCTGGAACAGTTTTCAAGACAAGACCAAGGAGGTACAATTTAAATCGAACACACTATCCAGACGTCGAAAGTATCTTGGCAGAATTTCGAAACAACCCAAATGGTGTAAGGGCAGTGGAGAGGATACTGAATTCAACAAAAAACAAAGTATGGGGGTGTTTGAATCGCAATACATTTCTACATACTTTGTTAAATGGTTGCTAGTAAACTGTTTTATATAACGATAGACATTTTCTGAAGAACATCATATTTATAGACGATGCAACGTTTACAACAAACGGTGTGGTATCTAGTGTAAGTTATGGGCAGCCGGAAATTCGATTTGGGTAAATTATCGTAAAAACCAATACAGTGAAAGAGTTAACGGTGGTGTGGCATATTCAACGAACGAATTGTTGGCACTTTTTTAAATAACCTGACCGGGAGAAATTTTATACATTTTTCACAAATGATTTTTATGAATTTATCATGGAATTACCTATGGTACAGAGACAAAACGTAATGTTTCAATTAGATGCTACCTCCGCACCTAATTCTCTGAGAGTTACGAACTTTTTAAATGCAACTTTCTCTATGAAGTACTGATAGGTAGAAATTCTCCATCAGAACCATTGTCCCCCAGATCGCCGGATATAACCCCTTGTGACTTTTTTCTGTGGGGGCACTTAAAAAATAAAGTGTTATCTACTCAGCCGCGTAATGGAGAAGAACTTTGCATTACGTTTAGGCAAGTGTGTCAGGAAATTACTCCCCAAACATTAAAAAAGTGAATGTGCGATTGGGAAGAATTGTTGAGAAGTTTATTGTTTCTAAAGGTAGTTATATTGCAAACACAAGTATCTAAAATACTGTAATTCGTAATTTTGTTACCACAGTTACAAATAAAGAAGTTATTGAAAAAAATACTTAAATTATTTTTTCTACAAACGTCAAAAAATGGCAAGGTTCGCGCATTGATAACAATATGCGAAGTGACCCTTTTTTTCATTTTCCTTCGTTAGCATGACACCGTGCGGAAAGTAGTGTACGAAATACTTACTTCGCACACTGCATGTAAACTATATGGGATTTTTATATTTTAACATTTATGTTCCTCAATCAAGCAAAAGTCAAATTTTCCACAAATACCATTTTTATTTCCATAGTTACAGTAATTACTTGATTTGCAAAAACAGTTTAAGCTAGTTCAATACTATTTTTCATATTAAGCTAAACATATTACTTATTTTATAACAATATTTTTGACGTTCATAAAAAAAAAATTGTTTGCATCTCATGCGCGAAATACTTTGGTGATCTCGACTATTTCTTTTTGCTCGGCTGCGCCTCGTTAAAAAAAATTGGTTCTCGATCACCAAAGTAGCATTTCGCGTACTAGATACAAAAATAACTATTTTCTGCTAAAATAAACTCTTGAGATTTTGAAAATATGAATCATGGAGATGCTGATTCTGACTGTGATAAAAAAAATAACTAAAATAAGCCCTTATATCCTTTTTCCAAAAAAGCATGTTTCAACCGCACGCCAATGGTAAATGAAAATTTTCGCTATGCCACATACTTCATTTTTTTTTAATAAAGTCATCTCCGGAATTTCATGAAAATCGCATTAATATTACCTAAGTTATTGGGGAGTATTCATGAAAAGCGGGACAAACTGTATATATTATGGAAAAGACCTTTGTACAAAAAAACATTATAACCTACTATGATCAAAGGTTGTCCCATTTGTTCAGAACACTACATTTGAGAACTTGACTGTCATTTAGAAAAATCAATTTGATGAAATATTTTCAGATAAATATGATGAGTTAACGACAAACTGAACAATTTTTTCAGACTTTTTATTGAGGTAGATTATTTCATTTACGCTTCTTCACTTGTATACAATTCCATGATTCAATATTTTTTCATCTTTAGACTGGGAAAGGTTTGAATCTTAAAGGAAAATATGTCAAGAGAAGTTCATCCACAAAATGAACCATTTAATCAATACTTACATCAACGTTATTATAGATAGGGCTTACGATATTATTCTGTTGCATCTGGATAGTTAGCATTCAGCAACATTGCATTATGGGCTCCATTATAAGAACCATCACATCAATATAAAATTCCGAAATACAATCCTCCACTCTGAAGGAGTAGGCCATCCCATCAATAACTCACCCAACCCTTGATTCGGTTAATTTCTCAAGTCTATCAAAAGCCGAAGACAATTGAGAATAACGACCTAATTAATCAGTGTAATTTTTGGATTTAGAAGAAAGGGCTCTAATGGAATTAATCGTCGAGAACGACCGTAAGAAAGCAGTGGGCCATGGAACCGATACAATGAATAACAGATGAGTGTCGAAACGAAGACAAAGTTATTCTATCTGCTCCCTGAATCACGAATTTTATGCGCCATTTAACGCCATCTATCCAAGCTGCTTTTCTATATCGATGGATGGAAACTATTTGGATTCTCGCTGCTGTGAACACACGGCCTTTTATTACAGGGAAATAGTTACTATAACGAATTGAAACGAGAAAATTTGACCACTTTTGATTCTCTACCAGATCAACCCCTATCGACTTTTGATGATATTTATTCCAACAGACACAAAAATTTAATAGGATCAATCTATGCAATATTGATCAACAATGCGTCGCGTTAATGCTGAAGATGAATGAAAATCTTTTTGATATCATCCATACATACAAAAATATAGTTTCGAATTGGACACTTCTGCCTAGTTGATAACGTTTCTTTCTTATTATGCCTTAGTTTAGAATTCACTGACAGATTGCGGAATCAGCAAGTGTAACGTTTATAACAATATTGTTCAAATTTTCATACCCATTTTTATAATAATAATACTCCCTCAGATGCATTGAGCTGATGACGCTCTGGAGGTCTCGCTTCGCCACAGCATATGCTCGAGTCAGAACAGGACCTGCTCTGTGGGGCGTATTTCACAGAGACTCCCTCAGCCCTCTACCCTTCTGCATCTCACTATTTCCATTGACCGTTGCACTACGAAAAACCCGCGGATACAACTGCGGCATAAGATCATCCATCTGTTTCATATAGTTGACCTCAAACTATATGCCTCCAGAGAAAAGGATCTTCATCAGTCCTTAAGGGTGGTGCAAGAGTACACGTATGCTATCGGAATGGAGTTTTGGATCGACAAATTTGTGTCACGGTTCATGTCAAAAGAGAACGATGCGATGAATACCGAGAGGACATAAACTCCGAAAGATCTGGTCATCAGAACTGTCGGGGAAGAACTAAATTACTGCAACTAATAAATATGCTTGTCATTTTGATTTTACATTACTCCTTTGGAGTAATGAGATGGACTTGAGAAGAGCTGCGACAACTATTCGCAAAAACTCGGGAAATGATGCATTTTCATTAGAGCTTGCATCCTAAATCGTCCGTTCCACATTTATACTTGGAGTGTCTACATAAGAGAATGGTACTGAATGGAGCCATTGAAGTCAAGCATCTTCGTAGGAGCTTGCATCTTAAATCGTTCGTTCCACGACAACGGGAAGGCAGTGGACTTTTGAGTTTGGAGTGTCTACATAACAAAATCGTACTGGATGGAACCTGTAAAGTAATCAGGAGTTCAAATCCCCCTCTCTGCTCAGTATGAGATCAGCAGGGATTGAGGCATTTCCCTCCAAGGCAGCAACCCGTGCAGCCGATCAACTGAGTCTCTTATTCGATACCGATACGTGAAAGTTGCGGACAATGGGAGTCTTCATTTTTTGTTGGAATACGAAGGTCAATGATGTGTGATCCATATGCTTCTGTTTTACCCTATTGCCATTGCCCGGTGCACTCAATAAATCACGTGGATACAAGTGCGGCACTCCCACCAACCGGAGGCATGAGGTTGCCCATATATTTCACATGGATGACCCTACGTCATATATTTCGGGAGAAATGGATCTTCATCTGCACTCGAAGAAAGAGTACACACGCACCCAAAAAGACCTACAACTCGACATTGAGACTCGCAAAATGATGCATATTCACAGTAGCTCAATAATCGTCCTGTCCACGGTCCATGGGGTCTTGGACTGTCAGAATGGCACTAGAAGGATCAAGAAAAGTTATCAAACTTCAATAACAGTTCCTTCATCTTTCTACAATCTAAAAATTGTTTCCTTCTCACTAGTTGTTCTCCTCTTTGATCTACCTAATGACTTCTTTTGGAACTAGAAAAGTTTTCACAAGACTCTCCCTATAACTTCGAGCTTGAATTTGGTAACTCAAATAGTAGAGATCATGCAAAAATCATGATGGGGTTTTGTTGGAAACCCTGGTAGACCTGAAAAATCTGACAGAACAATTAGATACCGAGTAATTTCAAAATACCATTCAATGGAAGGACAGACAGTAGAGGCCAAGCAAGAAGGGATCAACCACTAAATTTCTGAGCCTAAAACAGTACCTACTCTTCACGTATTGGGAGGTAAGGAAACTTAATTGGTCTACTATTTATTCCATTTATCAACCAGCCCTTTAGCCCGAGTTTGGGATCATCACAAAACAAAGCTTACTCATTGGGCGTGCTCATTTGGAGGAACACCTGTACAACATGAGGCATTTATCAACATGAATAGCCAGCCAATTTGTACAATGATTTGAATTGGTTATCCAATCCATTTTTAGCAATGCAATGCAGGTGTTTCTTCTGATAATTTATTGACCCTTGAATCTATACTCCCATAATTAATGATGGAACTAGTAGAAAAACTTCATAATTGCTCGCACAGTTGAACAGTGGTTTTTGTTCACGAATTCTTTACATCAGAGCAAACTGCAAAGATTTCATTACACTACAAAACGATAAAAGAATTCATAATACAGAAGCTATTGACGATTAACGTCTATACGCCTCGAACGATTTTAATGTTTTACACGTCGTTGAACTTCGTATATGATGTACGAGGAGTATCTATCGAATGTTAGCACGACAGCTTTCAACAGATTAAAAATTCTATGTAGGGCCAGATCAGATGAGAAAAGTCGCTAGGGCTGGTCAATTTCAATATAAGAACGAGCGTGTCTCTTTAACTTTTTTGATACATGATTGTGTCTGTCATGGAGTCATCGACATTTTCAACCTCTCGATATGATAATAATGTAAAAGCATATAATGTTGAGTTGTATAGCATCGCACATAAGAAGTACCTGCTCATGGACAGACCCTACTGTATTTCGTATAGAAAATATATTATAATTGCAAAGCCCTTTCGTCTGATAGATGCGATACCTACAAGTGAGTAGTATTCTTTAAAATGAAGGCCCCTTAGGGTTGAGATCAATTTCGAACTCATTTCCATATTCGTTCAGGGCTACCAAATACGAGGTACGAAATTATAAAATAAATTGATACGTAACAGTTGAAAGATAAGTGACGTTGATTGAGGTCCACATCCACTGAAACCGTACTTGGAATCGCATCATGTTTGGGATGGCATCGTTATTGGGATCGCAAGTCGAAAGGCAATACCTTCGTCATTATATCAAAGCTCGCACAAGTCTCCCGAAGACTTCTGAAGTTTGCACGAATGAGAGCACTCGGATAAATTTTGGAAAAAAACATCATATTTTTTATCAATTGAAATTTAATACACCAATTTCATAATTGGCAATCTTGGTGACCACAGAGTATACTTTAGTTCCATAATTTAATTTTCATTGTCAACCCAGCAAACGTGGACTTGCATGTCAGTGTATATTGTCAAACTGTGGTGATATTTTTGAAAATGAAAAATTGAAGTGGGTCACAAAGAAAGGAGATGTTGCTGATAACTGGTCATTGAATGTGGGTGATAATTTCATAATAGGTCGTTCTCGACTTCTGAAGAGAAACAGCTGCGCTGCTCAGAGTCGGTCATTCGTTTAAAAACATTTGAAAAAGAGTGAATGAGACTTATATGAACTGAAATCAATTTAAGAGCTTAACAAAGATGATTTCGATAGTAGATTAGAATTTTTCGAGACCATAATGGAACGATGCAAAATTCCATATATCTGGTAGGTGTACCTCATGTTTAAATGGTACGGTGAATATAAAACATTGGGGATGTAACATAACGCAACGAAAAATGATTTAGAAAATACGGGAGAGGTGGAAGGTAACTCACCGGAGGTTACTGTGGACTGTGGTGTTGAATCCGGATCTTTTGGACTCTGCAGATGATGGTTGCTGGTAGGCCTACCTTCTGGATCTTCTGCTAGTTTTCTTGTTTCAGTTCTGTTGCAGTTGATAAGTTCACCATATGTATTCTTTCGTACTACCATCTAATCAATTCGATAAGCACTTTCGAAACCCCACGAAAATGTTCTTTTCATTTAAAGACACGATCTAAAAATTCTGCGACACCTCAACGCGGAAGCCATAGTCAATTCGAATTCTTCTCTCTCTCCCTTGTCCTCCTTCAACCGTCTCAGACCCGTGCATTCGCAAACATTGATATTGAGGACCTGACAATTGACATTGAACATTTGTATGCTACTTCTACGTAGATGACCAAAAAGAGCAGTGGGGAAATCAAGATAAAAATTAAACATAATCAGTAGACTATTCCGTATCACCGGACGAAAAATGCCTACCTGGTGCCGGAAAAAATTGATTTCTTTGAATTGATTATATACAGGGTAGCTGATACTCGAGCATTGTTATTTGGATCTTGTGAACCGTCACAAATACAGGGTCGGTTAAAGTATCGCGCAGTTTTTTGCTAGATGCTTTTCCGAAATTTGTAAAATTCCGAATAATATCGCGGACATCCTTAATTTCATGAAACCTTTTTTACTTTTTTATCTGAAGAACTTCATGGGAATCAATGACACTTCATCGTAGCTATTTTTCTTTCCCTACAAGTTTGTGTTTTTAAATTTTTAAATACGGTACTAAATTTTTATTTCATTTTTGAACATCGTTTGACTTGGAACCAAAAGCAATTTTGCAATTTTGAATGTTTCGATGACAAAAATCGACAGTTTCTGTTTTTTGCGAATTTTTGATTTGTTAATAGACGAAATACTAGTCGGCATCAAAACACTGGCAAGATTTTGATATAACCCTTCACCCCTCTTTTTATGAATTATTATGAAAGTTAACTTCTAATAAAATAATAATAATTCAACTCATTTTATTGATAACAACTATGCCTAAACTGTGAAACGACTGCATTTCGTATTCGTCTTCACCCACAGGGTTGTTATTTTAAACGTTGAATTTTGGCGTAAAATATGTGTCACATGGAATACCTTTTGACAAATGGCTTTTCAAATACCCCCATAAAAATAATCCATCGGAAATGAATCGGAGCTCCTGGCAGACCAGCGCACCACCCCTTGGTATCCAATCCATTTGATTAGGAAATGATTTATTGAGATACTGCGTAACTGCCCTTTCATTGTGTGGTAGTGCTCCATTCTATACTGTTGCCACCACAGTTACCAAAGATTATTCAACGGCTCGTCTTCAAGAGCATCTTATTTTATGGTAACCTTCAGTATTTAAGTTTCCATCGTAAATAATTGGCCCCCAGGAGCCCTATTCTTGACCATTCGCAATAAGAACGAGTGCTCATATAGTTTCATTCTGAGTTACTGATGGCGTTGAAATGACATGAAGAGAAAATTAGACTGTGATTCAGGTACACATTACTATTGCGAACAGCCAAGAATAGCAGCCCAGATTCTGTTTTGATTAAACCCCACCCAAAAATTGAATGATGCCTGCCCCTGCCTTCGCACTGTTGAAAAATCCGATAGTGGAAGAATTGATACATCAGTACAGATAATGTCATTCAGAAAATCCTTATTTGGTTGCAATTTTTCATTAAACCAATTGCAGAATTCGAGTTATTTTTCCTTTTACTTGACTTACATGTAATTCATAAGGATGATATTGATATTAAGAATATTTCATCTACAGCTTCCACCTATTCTACCAAACGCATTTCGGAATTAACCAAAACCACAAAAAAAGTCCAAATTAATGTCTGAATTATTAAAATACCTACATACAATGTGGTTGTAGACGTTCAGGGTATTATTCCAAACATCGTTCATACGAAATTTCACCCTGTATACTTTCAGAATGTTATCATTGTGCGTCAAAGAAAGCTACTATGCAATCGTTGATTGACTAATTTTAACTATCCACCTAGTTAATTTTCAAGAATATATTGAACTATCCTGGTAGAGCAAAATATCCTCCTAAGGAAACAAAATCATACTGTAAGAAACGCAACGAATGGCGTGAAGGAAAAAACATGGCCAGTGTGTGTGAGTTTCGTTTGAAGTTGCCGCTCAATGCAATGTGGTTTATTAACGCTGAAAATAATCAAAAACATTTAAAAATCCTTAATTGGAGTTCAGAGAATGAAGTAAACGAATGCAGTTTTCTGAATTAAGCATTCAATTGAGTTATTTTCTTATAATGATGCCGATTATTGATAAAGAAACTTTTTTGTTTTGTTCGTTTTTACTTCTCTAGTTTTATTTCTCTCGAGCTCAGTGAATAATCATTAGGATAAATTGCATGGGATCAAGTAATGCCGAGTTTGATAATTTAAGTTTTGAATATTCAAAGCGGTATCTTCAACGATTATTAATGGCTTACATAACAGCTTTGTTGTGTATGGGTTTGTGATATAACTTTCAAGGAAGGAATTTTTTTCAACATATTTTTAAAATTCTAATGTTTTTTCATTCAATTAAAACGAATTAGAATGATGTAACCATAACAATGGCAACAAAGTTGTATTCATCAGTGGATACTATTTTTTGAATTCACTATGTACCAAAATTTATTATATTGTCTTCGACCAATCGTCTCGTCAGTAGGGTCCCCCACATACTAAATAGCAAAGTGGCTCCCAAACGAGTTTGAGAATCTTCCAGTGGCACAATCAGAATTGGGCGGGAAAAACTAACTAGAATTTAAAATCCAGATCAGGAACGTAAAACTGGAAGAAGAAGATATCTTGAACTCTGCTAATGTCAATACCTTGGAATATTTGAGAGAAATACTGTTGACCAACGGTTTCAGAAACGAAATATTCAGAGAGAATTCAAGCCTCGTCAGACTTTGCATAAGACAAAATTACCTTCAGGTCAAAAACTGCTTCAAGGAACAACTCAAATAAGGTGCAGCCATTGGTTACTCTCTGTTCCCCTTTCTAGCCTATTTGTTGATGAGTAGGGTTCAGATTGGAGCAAAAGAAATTTTTATTTATTTTTCTAAAGTTTGGATTACGTGTTCGCCAAACTTGATAAAAAACAGGTGGACGTAGATAGTTTTGTTTCAGAATTGAATAGCCAATTTTAAACCATGTGAAGAACTGAAAAAGAACTGTTGCATTTGCAGATGTCTTAGCCATTAGAAGCAACAAAATCAGCTTTTCTACAGGAAGGATACGAGTACTTCAGAAACATCCCTCAGAGCTCCCTACCATTGCACACAGCAAAAAATGGCGATATCATAATTTTGGTGGAGAGAACAAGGACAGATTCAAACCTGAGAAAATGATAACTAGGGAGGTGGCTGAGCTGAACGGTTATTTTGTGGGAAAACTAATTGTAAAACATAGATAAAACTTTTCGTAAGAATTTGACTTTTCAAAAAGAGGAAAACCCTCCTTAATATATCGTTATCTCATAAGAATCTCAAGTAACTCAGGTTTCGAGAGCATTTTCAAATCCCTCAATATGGAAGTGGTATACAAAACCTTGTATAAGCTACAAAAAATCCTGGGTACTATCAAAGATAGGACAAGACAAAAAGAAAAGTCAGAGATTTATGAAATTGGCTGTAAGAATTGGGATAAGTATGTGGCCATCAAAGTACAGTTTGAAGAGCACATTGCTCATCCTATTTTCGAGACCAGAAAAGTCCAGTATGGCCCAACATTTTCTAGACCACGGCCGCTCATTTGATTACACAAGATTAAAATTAATAAGACAGGTTCATGCCCATAGATGCACGCGGGATTCTGGGATTTGGAAAATGTGAAAATAGTGTACTTAATTGTGGATAAGGGCTCGGTACCACACAGTCCCTTGTTCAAGTTCAAAGTAATGTTGAAAAGAAGACGTTTGTCATTAATTTTTAAGAGTGTATGTCATTGAATCCAAAACTAAGTAAGTAGAAGAAGATCAATAGCAGATGAGTTCTGAAATGGAATGAATAAGATAATTATTATACTCTTCATCTGTCATCAAGATAATAAATAGACATGATCATCACTACCTCAATGCTACACCCTCCTGAAACTGCTATGATTGAAACAACCTAGGGTCGTAAATATTGTGATCTAGATCAGTATCTGAGAATGTTTCGAGGTTTTTTTTTAGTACATACACTTGACTAGTATTCCGAGCTATATTCCATTGAATAGTACTGACTTCACTTTGTTGAAATCTGCAAAAAGTATACCAAAATCAAAAATATTAGAGATGGCGAAGATTAAATAAAATTTGATATTTAATATAAGGTAATCATCTTGTCATTCATATTTTGTGTGTACACATATTGTTTGAATTTTTCTGCGGATATTCTAAAAGTAAACGTTTTCTGACAAGACCTCAGAAGCATCAATCAGTCACTTTCTATACCTTGAAAACACATGAAAAGAAACTTTATGCCGCCACAGATTAAATAGTAGTAATATATATTTTTACTACCTTACTAGAAGACTTCATTTTCTACACCTAAACCCTTCAATTTCCTTGATACTATTACATATGTAAGAGTTTTTTCGCTTCGTGTGTTTGTTTTCGGAGAAGATACATTGAGATCAATGTTGTGTCTTCGGCGATATTTTTTGGAGGGGCACCTTTGCTGGAACTGCACTCCGGAGAAGATGCTCTATTTTCTTCCCCTAGTATGTAAATAGCTATTTCTGTAAAACGGGTGAAGATCAAAATGAAATTCGAACTATTTTAACTTTTTTGTATCAAAAAGATATCAGTGAAGGAGATAATGAGGAGTAAACCTCTAGTAGCAAACAAATATTGGTCCAATAATTCAAATAATAATTTATTAAAATACTCAATCGTCCTAAGCCCTTAATCTGAATACGAAAACTAATATCAGAACACATTCCAAAACATTCAATACGTGATTTTCATCAGCCTCGCTCATTCCCACTACCGAAAACGATATACATTCCATCTCTTTGTAAAAATAAATTCGCTCTGATGTTAGTCCATGGTACGAAGTGATTTTGTCAAATGGACTATACTTTTAGTATATCGTAAGATATATGAAGTTGTATTCACGATACAGGATTCAAAGAATGGTTTTAGGTTTCACTATTAGTATTATTGAAAGTTATAATTTTGTAACAGTAAGCTTTGAGCTCCTGAGGATGCCCATTTTGTTGGCGAAACGCGAAGTGAAAATTACGTTGTTTTGGGTATTTTCTATTGCTTCAATTTTTTAACAAATATGCTGATACTTTGTATCGAATCAAGACTGGAAGATCCAATATAGAAAAAATATATTTTTGATCCATCCAATTAATAATTTATATTATTTTTTTCAGAAATATCCGAGTCAAGCCGTATCTTCGCATCTTGAAACCATTCGGATGACACGTTGATGTCCCAATCAGCCACTCTCCACCACATTCATTTGATACGTGGTTGCTGGACCCAAGAATAGAGTGCCTCAGCAAAGTTAGCTGAGGATAGTAGTCTTCTACGTTTGGACGCCTGAAGTGTCTGCATGTCAAGGCAAGCTACTACAACTCCAAATATCCAGTGTAGCGCATGCATCATTACACTGTCATTTAACCAGAATCGACATTTCAATAGAGTGGTTGGAATAGTATCACCAGATCTCAAAGAAAACATTTCGGAATTGTGTTCGGTTTTCCTTTAATTTTCTGGCGATATTCTTTCGCCTGGAGCCGAAAATGGTACAAGCCTGAAGGTTGACAAGAACTATATCATGCTAATTCGACACATGTCTATACCATGAGGTAAGAGTGTTAGTGATATCTGTACCCATCACACAACTATACGATAGACCATCCTGATGGGTCATTATGGCTCAGCTGGTCTACGACTTCAGCCCACTTGGCCTGAGGAAGGCAAAGGTCAACCAATCTACGATTTCCATGCTTGTGTAGCTGAGGGTGTATTTCGCTCTTCATAGGGCTTTGCGAGACCAAGAAACTAGTCTTATCTTGGACTTCATACATGACCAAGATCAAGACCAAGATCAAGACCAAGATCAAGACCAAGATCAAGACTAAGATCAAGCCCAAGATCAAGACCAACATCAAGATCAACATCAAGACCAAGATCAAGACCAAGATCTGGCCTGTCGGGCGTCGGCCTGTTTGCTGTATGGGTCTAAGTTAATTTTCACTCAAGATTTCTTAAAAATTATATTCTATTGGTGAAATGAGAAATTTATTTCGCTTCCTCTACCCGTACAAATTGACAATTGTTAAAGATTGAGAAATACGAAATTTTCATTATATGCATATAAACTGTTAGACAATTGAATTGAGTTAATCAAATTTCTAGACGCATTTTGATCCAAGACTATCAAGACCAAGACCAAGACTCTCAAAAACAAGTCCAAGACTGAGCCAGTCTCATCTTGGTCTTGAAATATCAAGACCAATACCAGTTTTGGTCTTGGCCCTAGCTCTTCGCAACTTTAATGTGAGTTTTTTCAACTCGGTGATATATTCGGATCACTGATTCTTTGATCCCTGCTAATTCATAGTCGTGGACTGAACATAGTAGGAGATCTTAGCTTTTGATTACTGATGACTCTGTATGATTCATAGATTAACATTCTATTATAGAGACATAACAAACGGATAACTCCACTATGTTGGCCGGAAAAGCATAACCGTGGATTTGACAATTTTTGAACGCTTCATGGAAATACATTATGAGAGTTTTAACGTCATGTGTTCGCAGCCCTTCTTAGGTCCATTCCACTTATCCAAATGGGAAGTGTATAATGGCAATGGCCAACATATTTGTTGCAATACCTGGGAATTGGCAGAGTCTGATGATCTGTCTTAGTTAGTGTTGATAACTGCCGTGGTTTCCTCTTTGGTATCTTCAAAAACCAATCCAGAATGTTTATTCCCACTTCCAAATTATTTTCAGGTGGTGGTGGACTGACTACCACTGATAGTCATTGAGCACATCAGGACCTGGAGCAGCAAAGTTTTCGAGTCTTGGAGGGTACGTCAAACTTCTTCTGTAGTTACGGGCTTACATAGGTCATTGTGCTGAGTTGTCAAAGCCTTAGGGTAGAAAAGTTTCGAACTGCGCTATGGTTGAGTGATTCATGATATTCGTTTAAATAATGTCGAAAAAAAATTATCTGAAAAGTGCTTCGTTTCAGTTATTCCTGCCTGTCTGTGGCCTGCCCAATGGATGTTCTGTAACATGTTTTGAATACTCAGTTTTCAATACCTAGAATACTTTTTCTTTGATCAAGCTTTATGCATTCTTTGAACCTCCTGTCGCCAGTCCCACCGACTATCAATCCGTCTATAAAGTATAAGAGCGTGTCCTGGTTTAATAACTTGTGAATATTCATTCGAACGACGTCCTGTTCGGTCAGAAAAAGACGACGCCAGGCGTCGATCCGCGGCTGGGATGAAGACGCAAGACGTTGCCATGACGACGGCTAAATTAAGTCATCAATGAATCATTGGTGATGCGGTATATCGCCATCGGGGGTCGAGGGGATGGGGATGGACGGGACTGAATAAATTAAAAATGTCTTTGCGATTGGGGTGCGAGATAGACTTTGTATCTGTTAAGCTTTTGAACTGGCTCTGTGAAGGATAAAACTGAAGTTTAGTGGAGCCCTTTTCGAATGACCATGTATGGCTATTGCTATTAGACCGATAACGGGAATTCCTGAACCCATGATTGAGTGTACTGAAATGAGTCTATCCACACATTTTATTTCGAAGGTTAGTTGGGATTGGAATCAATATGAAGTTGAAGCAAAAACTATTGGTTTCTTGGCATCGTTTCGAATTTAATTGAAGTCGTCCTCAGGACTCTATAGCAATAATTTGCATGTAATTGAAGTATTTTTAATTGAATGAATGAAGGTCTCCCAGAATATTTTTTAATCGTTTCCGCAATAACTACCTATGTAAAGTTATCATGTAGATTCTCGTTTTTTATTTTATTAGTCTGACTATTTGTTTCACTTAGAAATAACACAATAGGGTTCCTCGACTTTGTCGAGTTTATTTGTTAGTCGAGGAAACCTTCTCCCCACACATTTTCACCCAGTGGACAAATGAGGCAAACAACTACTTCCCAGTCACGACGGATAAAGAACTACATCTAACACATCTTTTTGCAACGTTCTTCCAAGAAGACCCAATTGCAAGTGCTTGTCTCGTAATTAAACAACAGATCATCCTTCATTTCTATCTGAAAATCTTTTTCTCCACGTACCCCCAAAGAAACAAATCTATAGCAGTAAGGTCTGGGGACTTAATTAGATGTGAAATAATGAAAATCACGGTCACACTTACCACTGATATTGTCGAAAGACTTGAAGAAGGCATAGAGGTTAGTATTATTTTATTGTGACCTCTCGAGAGCCTTCCACTGTGTTTCTCTTCAAGCGTAGTATATAATGAATGATTCATATTCTGACTTTCAGAACATTTCAAATGGAATACCTCAGGGATCCGTTCTGGGGCATCTATCATTTATTATTTATGTGAACGATCTATTCGATTTTCTATTTCCCAATAAATGTGTGGCTTATGCTGATGATACAACTTCATTGAATACTGCTTCGGTGTAGAAAGTCTCTACACAACAATGGCAGATTCTATCAATAAAGCACAAAATTGGTTCAGTGCCAACAACCTCAAACTGAACTTCGATAAACCCAGGAAATCGTTTTTTCTAAAAAAAAATGCAGGAAATAGCAACTGTATTAAACTTCTTGGGGGTGTTATAGATGACAGAATATCTTGATCGTCCCAAGTAGATCAGTTATGCCTCAAGTTATCAAGTCCGATATATTTGTGGCGTTAAATAAAGAAGCACCATATATGCCATATGCCACAGTGTTAGAAATAATATACAAGAACAAACGAGCATTTTTCACCAACTCTAGTTTCATATTAGAGCAAATCACTTGAGTCCTTCGCGCCTCAGACTAAACAAGTCACACCATAAAACGTCCTTCCCCAAGAGTACAGGACTGTGAATCTGAACTGTTTCAAGTCGAAAGTCAAAAATAATATCTTGAATCATTGTTTTTATTCTACCGACGAATACTTGAGTACGCCTGTATGTTCCAATAATGATCCAATTGTGATAATGTTTTGAATATATTCATGTTATTTATTCATTTATACTCTTTACCTTGTGACTGTTAGTTTTAAAGCTCAATATTTCACCACTTTTAATCATTTTTAAACAACGTTTACATTATAAATACCTGAATGACTTGCCAAAAACATATTTGTACCGTCAAATGATGAAATTACGGTATACATTCTTCAATTGTTTCTGAGTTACCATGCTATAAGATATATTCGAATATTGGAAAAGAAAACAAGTTTTTGAAAAGAGAACAAAGATAAGAAAAAACGTATAATATACAATTTGTATAGGTAACGTGAAAAAGAATATAGCCAAGATAATCTGTTGATCCTTCACCGGATTACTCATGAACACCTAGTTTGATGACGCACTTCTGAACATCAACATTTTCATTTAGATTCCAAGATATGTAGTATATAATATCGGTTTTCCCTAAACATCGTTTTCCAGCTGGATGCATGAAAAGACTCGTACATCCTCACTGCCACGAAAGAGCCACGGATACTATTCAATTGAAAATTAAATTAGAGGATATTGGGATCGTTCTCTTTTATAACGAATTCGTCACGGAAAAATTGAATACGTCATGATTGACTGTAATTGGCGTATCGTAAGTATCTGAATAGCCAAGGAAATTACAGAAGCACCAAAGAAAATGCCTAATTGTAAATTGCCATAGTCGAATGATCACTGATTGCCTATAGACGAAGATGTATCAGAAATGGCCCTATAAATAATGGTTAATCTCAAAGTCAAAGGGTCCTCGATTCATCACAGAGTCGTTTCTGATTTTTTTGCTCAGGGGGCTATTTCTGAATCGAGTTATATAAGAATTCGATTCAAATCAAATCTTCTCATATGGAATACCTGATTTATTGGAATATAACCACTTCACCAAGTCGTTCATACGTTTCGGAATTGATTGCATCAGGAATCCTTCCCATATATTAATAGGAGCAGATATATTATGTTTCTAGGAAGTTTGTGAGAGTTTGTATGATTGGAGATGTGAATTTGAGTAAAAAATTTTAAATCGAAGTTTTGCGTTCGTGCTGACCTAATAGAGGTTGTTCAGTTACTGCATGCATCCTACTGTACCCTACTGTTCCTTATTTTTCCTTTGAATTGAATACCAATGAATTGCATATTACACAAGAATCAGTCTAATTCAAAATGAGCGACTATCTGTGTACGAGTTTCATAGTTATTACCATGTCTATCTGGGATCTTTCGTTTTTTTTCAAAATCAGAAATCTTGCAGTGACAGTATGAGTACGTTCTAGTGTTTTCTCGTCTTTTTGACTGAACCTGCACAGCAGTTCTTCTGCGAAACTGATTGTACTCATATGTCTGTTGAGCCTACAGTGTCGAATGAAGAATACAACTAATATTATTCTAGTTGTACCTCTATATTATACCCAATAGATATTCTATAATTAGCAATGATTTTTCAGTAATTTCCTTGGCCTTGCATATTCCTTTCGAAATATTCTATAATTCTTGGGGTTCTAGTTGATGTATAGTGTTTATTGTGAAGTACAGCAATACAGCAAAATGAGTCTGGTCCATTCAGAATCCCACTAGCTTTATCTGGGCCTGTCAAACAGTAATTCAGGTTAGGTTAGGTTAGGTTGATACCAATAAATGAGATAAGAGATTAATACTTGTTTTCATATTTTGCAATTGTTTTATCAAGTGTATGTGTTGTCTATTCTTGGAAAATAAAGTGTATTTTCATAATCAAATCCACAAATTTACGATAGCTATTTCACTCTCTTTGACAACGCCACTGTCCTCTTCCATACGCTCGATACTACGTATAGGAGAATCTGGAAATTATGAGATTAAAATACTCTTCTAATGGATTATTTGCAATCAGAAATCTCTTATTCATAAGCTACGGTTTTCTTTATTCACCCAAAGATTTATAACTGATATAAGTGGTATAACGATTGCTATAACTGTCACTTGTTGGATATATTCGACAAGATGAACACTACTGATATCGTTATATCAAGATCATAGTTTTCATAAGTGGAATATGCTCTTTCCAGAAAAAAAAAAATTGATCAAAACTGGAATACTCAAAACTGGAATACTTCAATGATATGCTTATACCAGTTTCAAAGTATGTTACCTAAAGTAAATCTCTTATATTTTTTCATCCATTTGGCCTGTATAACTCATACCTAGTTTGTATAATGCCTCCAAATATCAACAGAGATCATATTCGACCACGGTGATTTTTTCTTGTTAATATTTATGAACTGACAATATTATGCTCATCCGAAATATTACACATGTAACTCGTGGCAGTGGTGAGTCACAAGGATCTATCCTTGGCCCTCTGAAATATACATCATCATTCATTTATCCCTAGCAAACGATGTAAAAGAGGAATTCAAAATTGATGATGACTTTGCAAAATTTTTGAATTATTATTCAATTTAAAGAAAATATCTGAAAAACTGACTCAACCCATTCACATCAATTGTTAAAAAGCTGTTAAAATTGTTTTTTCCGTTAACCAGCTGTCATCCCCCTACGAACGACAGCCCTCATAAGTCGAAACATGTGCGAGCTAAGGATTAACGAGGTCTTACCTTTTAATGTGCGATTCCCAGCGATGTCAGCGTGAACAAGTTACGAATTTCAAAACTATCTGCAGAAAATAGACAAATGTGTTTTATTCTATTCTTGGTGAACATGAATTTCCACAATAAAATTACCGTCTGATCAATTTACTTGAAAATTCATGCATCGATTATAGTAGTGGTAAGTAATGGTAATTTTTCATTGAATATCTCGAAATACTAAAATACTGAAAATATCAGATTTTGAAAGAAAACCTGACAAAAATTGGGAATAGTCGATTATTCAGTAAGTAGATCTGGAAACTTACCAGATAGTTACAATCGTCAAACATACCATCCAGAAATTCTGATGAGTAGTATATCTGGCATTTATCTAATAGAAATCAATAAGAACATTAAATAGCGTCCACTAAATCCTTGTTCAATACTCCAAAAAAAAAAAACCGTATTTCACATGCTTCTTGTCGTCGAACAGCGACTTATACCTTTTCGGAGTTTTTGCTCATCAATAGAGCTGTGGTAAGTCCATTCATATAAAAGCCATACACGTACGATTTTCGAGGTCTGCTAATCCTGTCACTCTCTGAATCATAAACAACAGCATCGTGGAAATGCCGATTATGAGCAATAAATATTTAACCGAGAATACTTAATCCCTGATCATACCTACAGAACATCATTGGTAAGTACTGAATTCGAATGTTCTGAAATATTTACCAAGAATGCACTTCAAAAGAATTTTCTTAAAATAAACCTGAAGAAAATATTGCATTTGTACTGACACAGAATATTCTTCGTTCGCCCCTGTTTCTGTAGCGTAGGTATATGTATTTGGAAACTATCAAGAGAAATATATATGACAACATAACTTCATGAAATTTCCAGGTCATATTTTTTCTGTTTCACTAATTAATTCTAGTAAAAACTCGTCATGAATGACCCTGTATTTTAGTATGATCAATTTACTTGAAAATTCATTCAAATTTATATCATGGTCAGAGCTGTTTGCAAATGTATACTGGACCAATAAAAAAAATTCCATGGAATGTGTGAAGAAAATTCATACCATAATCTTGAATGTTGTGTCCGTGTATGATGGTTTATGGTAGATGAAGAAGCTATGTCTATTATCTATTCTTGTCATTGTGAGGTCTAGAAAGTTAGTTGAGTTGTATACTTCAATTTCTGATGTGTATGTAATAATGGGGTGTAAAGTATTGATTCAATTCTCAAGATTAGTCCATTCTCTCCTTGTTCCTGTATATCAAATTAAAATAACGTCTACATATTTATATCAATATAGCATAAATCAGCAGCATTCACGGAGAAAAATGTATAGTGATATTTACAATAATTTCTGGTACTATATGTGACAGCAATAATTTATACTAACGTTAACTATAAATTATTTCAACAATTTATTGGTATTTCACCACTTACTATCCAAGTTATTAGGGTTACCAAAAAATATTTAAATTTTTATCATTTCTTGAATATACCAATATGTTCTTCAGATTTTTCTCAGTGTACAATAGTATGACACTTGGATCACTAAATATCTTTCTGTCAGAATCTAACTTAAAGAAAAAACGAATTTATAAAACAAACAGCAAATAACAATGGTTATGACCCACATTTAATAGAAGGTATTATCAGAAAGGAATAATACTCAATGACCATCAGAGAAATTTTCCTTATCCAAAAACAAGAACCAATTAAGTACTGCTCTTCAACCTATTTAGGCAAACCCAGTATTAAAATAAAATATTTCTTAACACAATGCAATTTTACAATTTCCTACAAAACGAACAATAGTTTAAGCAAATTCATTAAAACAGCAAAACAGAAATTGAAAAATCACAAAAATCGGGGCTTCATAAATTAAATTGTGGAGATTGCCCTAAAACATATGTCGGTAGTAACTTTATAAATTTCAAAACCCGCATCCTTGAACATAATAGAAGCTTCAGTAACCACAAGAGAGATTCAAATCATTCAAATCACCTTACAGAAGAAAACCGTAATTTTGATCCAAATTTTGAGATTTTACTTTCAGAAAGAAAAGGCCTATAACTTAATTTTTCAGATGCACCAGAAACTAACAAAGGAAAAAACTCCAATAATTTACTCAACGATAAATTAGATGTAAATCATTCACTACTTCTTAATCTCTTCAATACTTACCTAAATACATCTTTTAATTTAGGTACCCGTTTATATTTAAAAGTTCCCTTTGTTTTAATTACTACACATATGTTTTCACTGGTTTCTGAATACCAGTTTGTGTTTGAAATAGCTATAGTAAAAGCGAACCGCGTCACATGTTACAGTAGGAATATAATATGGTTTTTATTGAATTCTGTGTAATTTTGGCCATCAAGCAAATCAATCAAGATAGATAAATAGTTCTTCTGCTTCAGTTTTTTTCAGTTTTTCTTGGCATTGCTTCCTTTCGGCGCATTCAGCCAGCACTCTCCCCACTACGTAGAGATCCGCCCTACCCCAGCCTGGTTACTGACGTGAGTAGTGGGGACTTCGTCAGGGGGTGGAGGGGAAATCTAGCTCAAGGCAATACCTCCACCCAAAAAAAATTAAACAAAAACTTTTTTTGATATGATTGCTCGTTTAACCACGGTTAAAAAACTATGGTGTACGGCAGACGTCACAAACACTTATAAATTGGGTAATTGCACGTACTAAAGACGGCAGACATCACAACACGAACTACACTATAAAATTCACAAACATGAACTTGTACGCCGTCAGTCCTCCACCATTGCCGGAAGTCGAATATATAATAAATAATAATAATAAATAATAATAATAAATAGTTCTTTTCTGTTAAATATTTGTCTGGTTTTAATCCAAAAGAACGTCTTCAGGTACCTACCTATACCTACCTTAAAGAGAGTTTTTCCTATATGTCACTCTTTTACAAATGTTTGGACTTTAGCAACCAGAATATGCGTCAATGTAAATTTTCATATTATTTGTCAAAAATGGTCAACGACAGTCGTTACCCACCACTGTGCCTGAAGTATCCACCGCCTTCATGCAAGATTATGCTAATGAGTTCATACATGCAGCAATGTAAAACACTACATAAATCTCCTGGTATTTCATCCTTCTCTGATTTAGGTCCATTGAGTATCTTGATCACTGATGACCACTGGTTTCAATGATTGATCGGTGAATTTGAATATTTCTCGAATGGAATGACATATTAGTCATAAGCTGCTCGATTAGAATAATAAATTGGACAAAATAATAGGTTATCTGTCACAGATGATTTTGTATTCGATACTGAGTTTCAAATGAAAATAATTGAAGAATTTTTTTTATTTTTTTTTTTCAATTTGTTCGCTGGGTTCCTAGATTTGAAAGCTATAGTGTTATTTGGTATACACCTCAAATACCTCAATTACTTTGTTGCGAGTCATATTTTCAAGTACTTTTTTTATTTGCACGGATATTTTGAAACATGCAATACCTCAGTCAGATTCCATAATATTAAGATGCGGTATTACTGCTGTAATATACAAAGTTATATACAGTACTGGATATGGGAGCTTCTAAGAGCGTGTGAGAGTAATGTAGATCTTCTCGCGAATATGATGACCATTTTTTGAAACTATTTTTCGTTTCTCCACGAAAGAATGTATTCGAGTCCCCTAGATACACAACTAACTGTTCAAAGAAAAAAGTCTGTTCAAATGACTTTCATTTTGTCCGAAAGTATTAAAAATTCATACTGCTATCACCCGAGTGGAAAAGGAGGAATTGTATATTACTGATTGGCACTCTACGTAGGAATGTATAATTGGTTAATGGCAAATATTTCAACTCATTTAGCTTCGTGCTGAGGCTGATTTTTATAACAGAGATATCAATTTTTCAAATGAAATCAACTTATTTTCCAAACTCAGCTCCAAACGTGCCCGATTCGTATAAAATCTTGTCACAACTTGATCAACATTGACGTTCCTTCTCTGATTCTTATAGAAAATTATCCCGTGTATTGTTCTTGTTATTTATCTGATATATTAATATTATTAATATAAAACTCATATTTAATAATATATAAAACCACAAAAACATAGAAACAATAAAAAATAATACAATAGAAATGAAACATAAGATAAAACTAAAAAAATTTAAATGGCATGGGAGGTCATATGTCACATCTTCGAAAAGATAATCGAATTCTCTTTTCAATCATCTACATTTTTAGATTTTCGTTTTTATGGATACTGGACGGAAATTTTTTTGAAAGGAACGAAATTATAAAAATTTTTAGATTGTAGAAAAGAAAACTGAATTATCTTCCCAACGATGTGACACATGACCCCCCATGCCATTTAAAATTTTTCTAACGATGTGCCTACCCGCGCCATCTATCGAACAATCACAATGTTTGTATGTTTCTACGCCAAACTGTTCAAAAGGAGGGGGTTATTAATAGCCGCACTGTATATAAGATACATTATTAAATCGAGGGTTTCAACTCACGTTTGAAAATATTTAAATTTTCAATACTTCATCAAACAGTTGGGAAAAAATTCTCTTCAGTATATTTTGCAATACGCGCAGTCTCAAGTGAGGGAACAAGGCAGCAGGTAAGTAGACAAAATGGTTTACCATATTCTGATTGAGTAGTACATTCAAAATGCTTCCAGGTAACGTAATTTCTATTGAATGACTCACCTCAAGGTATTTTGATCAAAACTATTCGACCATGAGCCATATGCTTGAGAAACATTTCAAAACTCCCGATTACATCATCTCTAGGATAGGTTCAATTGAACCAAACAAATCTTTAATGCCTCAACAAAATATGGTCATAATATCCCAATAAACAGAACATCATTGGTTTAACTTAAATTTCAAACTATTTCCAATGTGACTGCGATACCTGTATTTTACTTATTTCAGTTGCAGAAGACGTTTAGAAACATTGAACATTTTGTCAAAAAATTTGGGAAAAATCTTTCCTCAGTATATAGGCAAGGCGGGAAGTATAGCTAAAGTTGATTGAGTCGTATATTTGAAACGCTTTCAGGTAACGTAATTTCTATTGAATTATTTTACAAGAGTTAAAACAAACCACTAGAGATGACGTCACCTCAAGGCAGTTTGAACAAACTATATGACTGTGGCCACGTGCTTGAGGAACGATTTTGGAGTTATTAAAATGTCTCAATAAATAAACATAAAAAATATTTACCTCCGGAAAAACTGTTCTCCAGAAAAAAGTTCTTTCAGACTACCTGAATGTAAACACTTTAGTGACATGAATATTAATAGAGTCAATTCAGAAATGGTCTTATTGTTCAACACTTTACATATTTCAGTGGTTTAACTTGAATTTTAAATTATTTTCAATGTGACTGGGGTACCTGTATATTACTTATTTCAGTTGTCGAAGGCAAATATTGGAAATGTGCTTGAACAACTTCCTAGTAGTCCTGCATGTTGCAAATCAAGAGAACCAACCCATCAGTTCGTTTCTTCCTATGTTCTTTTAAAAAATCTTCCCAAAACTAGAAGTCGACATAAAATGATGCAATATATTTTTGGTGAATCGTTAGAAAAGGGTTACATTGAACATTTAGGGAATCTTTTTCATTTACTGAGACAGAATAAATTCGTGATGGAAGTAGTGTAATACTGAGTTTGAAACAGAACTTTGAAAATAAGTTCTGACATAAAATGTTAAATTTGGGCTTGAAGAAATTCCTTACAACAGCCCTACATCCAATATCAAATGGAATGGTTGAAATACTATCAGTCAGTGTCTGTCGATACTCGATATCAAAAGTACTGGGGTGAGTTGGTGCCACTGTTATTCCTATCTTACCGAAATGCCCAGCATGAGTCCACTGATTATATCAGTGGTAACCATTGGGCAAAAAATTACATTGTCATATGTTCTGCTGTATGAAATGTCATTTAGAGATGTAGGGTCAAAGTTTTACTAGAATATGTCGAATAATTGGGCGAGTTAATGCGTTGTCAATGATGAATCTGGAAACATTACAAAACTTCTAAAAACTCCGGAGCATCTAGAAAAACTTGTTGTTGTTATAGATTTCTATCTCAAATTTTCTTTGTAGTCTAGAATTTCGAGAACTCAACGTCTCTATATGAGAAATCCAAATTTCGAAAATTATGAATTATGTTATTCACACACACGGCTTTACCTATAAAATTTCATGATAACTGAAATGTGTGACATAAGCGACTATTTAAATGTAAGTAAACACAGAAATGTGACTGGCTCTGTTTTGTTTGTATAAGTGTCAAGGTTTGACATATCTCAGAATTCAACTGTCTCGTTTTGGGGGACTCCTACTACATAAATTCATACAACAATAATAAAATCTAGCCCACGAAATACCGTGAAGGATAAAGAGTATGGAGGTAATTTATATCTTTTGTCAGCAGAGGAAATATGAATTTTGGGCGACTACCCCAACTCTCATAATCGCCGAAATCCTTAAAGATTTGGCATGGAATATGCTACACATACTGAATAATCAGGAGTTATTATTCATAAAAATCTTCTTTACTTTTTACTACACATTCCACTCAGACATGTTTCCCGATAAAACACATTGACACAATTTTTCTTCAACAGGTCTGTTGTTATATCTGGGAACTGTTTCATTATGAATGTTACAATTCTCATCATATCAAGCTAACTGGTTGACAACACCTGATTATCATAGCTAATTACTTGGTGGCACACTTGCCACCCCACCACTGCCTTCATGAAATAAATCTTTGTTTATTAGTGACAAATATTGGTGTCTGCTTAGTAGACAATATTACATTACTTACCGTGGCACGGACTAATGGACTCTATTGTACCGGCTACTGTATTTCAACTTGGGCGGGGGCCCCCCGTCAGGTCCAATCCGACTGCATTTTTAATATTGTCATTACATCAAACTCCCTTGGTCATTTCATATCGGCTGGTGTTCGTCTGATGTTATTTTCAACTGAGATAGTGAATGGGTGTGGTTGATTTGGAATAATTTTTATACGAGGTACCAGAAGCATAGGAATATTCAATTCATAAAAAATTTCCAGTATGATGATCTATAAAAGTTGAATTATTATAGTCCGTACTTCTGAATCTTCTGAATAACAGAATCAAAACTGGTGGTTCGATTGTTGACTCTTGTGGAATTCATGCTGAATTGAAAAATAAAAAAAAAAAATTTTTTTTGAAGGTTCTATATGATATTTCGTACGAAAGATGTATGACTTTTTTCACTTTTTCACAACGTTTCGATTGCTTGTATCTGAAATCGTCTTCTGGATAATACTGACAAGTTCAGATGCTACGAGGTCTTAATAGGTCTGTTCATTGCTGAAGTGTTATTATGGCGGTGTTGTTGGGCATGTAGTTTCACTCCTTTTCTTACCTCCAAAGCGGTCTACTAGCGGTCTTTATACGTTTTTGAGTTTCATGCTCGGCTGACTGAAAGTGCCATTAGCTTCGATATAAGCGATTTCAATTATTTTCGTTTGAACCAATGTTCGTCTCTATGAGAAACACTACCTCGTTCCAAATAATTCGATGGTACTCAGTCCAGGCGTGGTCAGCAATTCCCGATTCAGACCTTTCTCCTTGTTGGGTCCACTTTTGGTCTCTCCGATGTAAGAATCTCTATATTCATATGGGACGTCGTAAATGCAGTTTCCACTGGATTCTGCACATCGATTATCTTTTGGGCAAAAAATCGATTCCCGGAGAAGACAACCATTGTAACGGAATCGGTTTCTCAGGAGGTTAGTATGGGATTCAGCTGGGACACAGCCAACTACGACTCGATATACTCAACAGTATTTAATTCAGATTTTGTTACAACCTTAATGAACCTGGACAGGTAACGGATAGCTTTAGCTGGTCTCGTTAATACCAGGATGACCAGGCGCACTATATTATTAACAAAATAAGATGAAGTATGAATTCAAATTACAACTGCCACAATCGCTCTTCAGTGTCGCACGCTCTTCGACCTTCAACGCGTCAATCGTGAGTCGTCGGTCGTTCTCGCGAGGTCCCTTGCTGGTGGTGACCACCGAGAATATTCATGCCAAACGGGCTGCCTATACTTACGTTACATCTGCCCCCCCCTCAAGATCTCGAGGCAAGTGAAGACCTTCAGCAGGTAGAGAGTCTTGAGACGTAGACACAAACTTCTTCAAATGGCACACGTGAAAGGTACCTCTTTCCACCTCAGAATCACAATGCGCGAGAACATACGTTTTAGAGCTGAGGACCTTTTTTACTCTGTAAGGGCCCTCAAACAACAGAAATAATTTTTTTGTCTCATGCAAAATGGTAGAGGAAACGGGGTTAGCTCTGAGGAGTACTAACTCTCCTTCCTCAAATGATTCATAAGGCCGGGAAGGGTAAAACGCCGCTCGTCTGTCAGCTCGTTTTTGTAAATTTTCACGCGCAAAGAAAATTTTTACGTGAGAATCTAAGTTCGCGGAAACCTTGTCCTTGAAGAAGTCCCTTAATGGGAAAACCGCTGCGGTCCCAAAGTGAAGCTCAACCGGTGGAAAGCCTGTCGACTCGTGAGTAATGTTATTAAGAAACTTTGCTACTCGAGGAACTTCAAGAGCCCAGCGGGTATGTCGGTGATGACAATATGTCCCAAAAAGCCTACCCAACTCGCGCATAGTTCTCTCAGATGGGTTACCTTGAGGATGACGAACAGATGAGTATATTACCTGAATACTATATTTCTCCAGAGTATATTTCCATTTTGGGGACGTCATTTGTGTTCCATGATCACTAAGAACGCGCAAAGGACGCCCTACCTTTTGAAAATAGTTCTCAGTTAGGTGTTTCAGTAAACTTTCGGTGGTTGCTTTCTTGAGTGAATAAAGAGTGACAAGTTTAGAAAAAACATCTAAGATCACGAAAAGGAAAGTGTCTCCCCCTCTAGACCTAGGCAAGGGACCGAAAAGGTCGACCGCTATTAAATCGTTCGGTCTCTCCGATTTAATAAAATCCAAATTAGGTTTTGGCATTTGTGAAATTTTTGCCTTCTGGCATATTTCACAAGCCCTCAACACCCGCTTCACCTGTGAGTGAAGCTTTGGAATCCAAACATCCGCCCTCAAAGCACACCAAGTTTTATAAATTCCAAAGTGACCATAGAACTCGTGATAGTATTCAATGAAAAGAGGAACTTTGGCTTCGGGAACACACAATAAATTACTCTCATTATTCTGAAAATATAATAAACCCTTACGCAGGAAAAATCGGGTTGGTCCGCCTCTGTCCAGTTCCGCGAATTTAATTGATAATTTTGGGTCGGCAAGTTGCGCTTCGACCATACCTTTCATAATGGCAGCAATACCTGTTGAAGAATTGCACATAGCTAATATTCGAAAACACCCGTTCTGTGGAGTGGGGAGCCTAACTGGAGGGTGCCGAGATAAAATATCGGTAATGATATTCTTCTTTCCCGGAATATGTTCAACACTGAAAGAAAACTCTTGCAATGCTAGAACCCAGCGAGTGATTCTAGCTGACAACAAGCGACACGTATTTAGGTAAGACAGTGCTTGGTGATCAGAGTAAATCACGAAATCTCTTCCCAAAAGATAGACTCTCCATCTCTGTAGCGCAAACAATATCCCTAAAAGTTCCTTCTCCGGTATAGCATATCGTCTCTCTCTTTCTAAAAGTAGGCGACTGGCGTAAGCAATAATTCGTTTATTGCCATCAGATGCCTGGAAAAGCGCCGCAGCTACGGCAACATCGCTCGCATCTGTGCAGACAAAAAATGTCTGTTTATAATCAGGGTGAAACAACAGAACTTCTTGACAAAGAAGATCTTTTAGTTTCAGAAACGTATCGTTTTGTGTTTGCCCCCACATCCATTTAGTTTTTTTACGTAATAAAGCAGTGAGGGGCTCACTCATAGATGAGAAGTCTTCGCAAAATGCCCGGTCATAGTTGTAGAGTCCCAAGAAGGCTTGGAGCTCTTTGACATTTTTAGGCGTCGGAAAATCTCGTATAGCCTGTGTTCTTGAGGGATCGGCACGAAGCCCCTCGGAAGTCAAAATGTATCCCAGAAATTTCATCTCTTTCTGGAAAAAACTACATTTTTTTTCTTTTATAGTGAAACCAGCTTCTCTCAAACGGGTAAATAAAGAGTCAAGGTGCCTAATGTGTTCTTGGAAGGAACTTGACGTCACTAATAAGTCATCAAGGTAAACATGTACGAAGGACTTGAAGTATGGCCCCAAAACCCTGTCCATACACCTTGTGAAACTAGCGACAGCGGTCTTCAACCCGTATGGTAGAACTCTGAAAATGTAACTTTTTGTCCCAAACCTAAAACCTGTATAGCGTCTGTGCTCGGCTTTTATGGACAGTTGCCAATAAGCACAGGTCAGATCTATTCTTGACATAAACAAAATATGATTTAAGTTTTTCATAATATCCTCGACTTTCCTAGGCATTTCTAAATCATTTTCCATGACGCTATTCAAATGTCGGGCGTCGAGGCACAATCGTACGGAACCATCTTTTTTGATAGCGGTCATGAGGGGGCTGGCGTAAGAAATAGGGCTTCTTTGTATGTCTCCCCATTTTTCCATTCTTTCTATTTCTGCCTGAACCGTGGCCCTATGCGCCACTGGGATCGGATACGGCTTAATATCGAGCGGTTTTTTATTCGTGAGTGAAATAGAATGCTCATATTCGGTAGTCAACCCAGGTTTATCGGAGAAGAGTGTCCTATGTTTTTCCAATAAATCGTGAAATATAGAAATCTGTTCTTCCGATAAAGCACACGATTGTGATGCGTGGTCCAAGTTTTGGGAACACCCTGTAGCAGTTGGAGCAGAACTGAGCTGTGACGAACTTACCGCACACAGTTTCAAAAAACCTGAGGGTCCTATGGCAAATTCGTGATTCAAATTTATTTCCGGTATCCCGATTACAGAACTCTCCGAACTGAAAAATATCATTTCTTTTTCCAGATCGATTTTTGCCTGACAAACTCTCAACAAATCGATACCAATTATCACAGGATAAACAAGTTCTTGTATTACTAAAAACTCAAACTGATAGTTAAATTCGTTCAAACCGAACGGTGCAAAAACTTGTTTCAATACCCTTTTTTGTCTAGCCTTAAAAGCACCTGTGATTCTTATTCCACTGACGTTAAAATGTGGCAGATCTTTCAGTATGAGTGAAATTTGTTGGTATGTTTCAAGCGAAAGGCAACAAATTTCGCTTCCGGTATCGACTAGTGCAGGGAATTCAAGATTACCTATAGAAATTTTTATGAGGGGAGATCTCACTTTAATTTTTTCATGCGGAAAGTCGCATTCTTCAGTGAGTAAGTCGTCCATTGGGTAATTGTTGGAGGTGGAAATATTACAAAAATTATTTGGGGTAGTCCCTTCGATAACAGCTATCACCGGACTATTTTGATAACCGCTCAAGCGTTTTCCGAGAGGTCCTCTTCACAAGCCGTCAAAGTTGTTGCACTAACATTTTTTTTGAACTTTTCGTCATTTCGAAACTTTACATTTTTGTTCTCGCGCCGAAATGAATTTTCTTCCGCAGATTCTCTGAAACCTGATCTCTGACTATATACCGGACGCGTTACGTAATCGGCTTGCCGAAGACGGGCAATTGCATCTGATAGTGTATATACACCTATTAGAGACGCTGCGATCTGAGGTGGAAAATGCCTACCAATCACAGAAATGAGCATTGGTTCTGGGTAGGGCGGATGTAAATATTTACCCCTTGAAAATAACTGCAGAAAATAGTCAACGTATGTACCGTCAGATTGATGGTATCTACTAGTTTCTAACTGCAAACGCAAGGATAATTGTTGTGTAGGTCCCCAAAAATGGTCAATAAAAGCTGTTTTCATTTCAGAAAAATTATTGAATGAATCGAGTAAAGCATCTGCCCAAATTCTACTATCATTTTTGAATAAATTGTTGCACCATAAAGAAACTTGAGCAAAAGGAACGTTAAAGGTATTTATTGCTTGTTCCAATTTATTTATAAAATTCACAGGATGAGTGCTATTAGTGTCAAAAATGGGCAAAATATCAGATGCTTTCACAGATGGTAAAGAATTTTGTTGTTGAACGGGACGTGGCTGGCAAGCTAGGTTCGGCATGAACAAATTATCATTTGAAAAACTACATGTTGATACATTATCATTTCTAGCTTGATTTCCACGGCTGGCTTCCCTTGTCTGATTTATGCCTATGTGAGGCAACCTTTGTAATGTCGGAATTTCCTTTCTTGATTCGAAAAAAGGTGGTCTTGAATTGAAGAGTGGGTTGGATAAAGGTACAAACGAGGGAGGCACACTCCTTCGACGATAGGCGTCGTCGGTGAATAAAGCAGTTCTCACAGACGTTGGACGTTGGTTAATTGAAAAGTTTGCCCTACCTTGTACATCTTCTGAATCAAACCTGTTCACGAATTCCTCCGTTTTCGTGACCTGTGGTGTGGTGTTAGCCACTCCCAAATTTGCTGCTGCTGCAGCTTGTTGATTTCCAGTATTTTGCGGTGGTTGATTAGGCAGATTAGGCTGACTATGTTGTCTGTTTCGGAGATTGTATGATGGAGTATGATCTATTCCCATCGTGTCGTATTGGCTCCAGCTCCACGTGTGGGTGCCAAGTTGTAACGGAATCGGTTTCTCAGGAGGTTAGTATGGGATTCGGCTGGGACACAGCCAACTACGACTCGATATACTCAACAGTATTTAATTCAGATTTTGTTACAACCTTAATGAACCTGGACAGGTAACGGATAGCTTCAGCTGGTCTCGTTAATACCAGGATGACCAGGCGCACTATATTATTAACAAAATAAGATGAAGTATGAATTCAAATTACAACTGCCACAATCGCTCTTCAGTGTCGCACACTCTTCGACCTTCAACGCGTCAATCGTGAGTCGTCGGTCGTTCTCGCGAGGTCCCTTGCTGGTGGTGACCACCGAGAATATTCATGCCAAACGGGCTGCCTATACTTACGTTACACCATAGTGGCCTAGAAGTTATCTTCAACAAAAACAAACTGCTGCTAACAAAGTGACAACCATTGTTATAAAAGCTAACAGAAGTACCTATCTACTCAACAAAAGTTTCGTCCATCCTGATAAAAGACTCTTCACTTAACTTTATAAAACATTCATTCGCCCTCACCTGGAATATGCCGTCCAAATCTGCTCCCCTTACTTGGTAAAAGATATCTAACTCCTTGAAAGGGTCCAACGCAATACCACCAGGATGGTAAGATGATTTAACCAATTCTTCTATGACCAACGACTATCTCAGTTTAATCTACCCTATTTGAGTGTCAGACGTATCAGAGGCGATGCGATTTTGATCCACCGAGCTTATTTCTACTACAAGATGATAGAAGGTTGCGTGGACATTCTTTGAAACTGGGGCAAGGATCCTTTCGAACAACTGTACATCAAAAAATCTTCCCATCTTCCCAAACAGATTCTTTTCAAAGTGGAATACTCTATCTCCAGATGTCGTGACAGTTTCTTGTACGAAAAGTTTCGAAAATCGTTAAGACTTTCCTATGAACAGCAAACATGTGATGTTTCTTCATTTTTATTTTTAATTCCTCTTTCGTTCTTTCATATTATGGAAATTATCATATTTCCAAATCGTAAAATTATATTTTACTGGACACTATAATAGGCTATGCCTCTGCACTTGTAGTATTTAAATAAATAAATGAATAAAAAAATTTTTTCAGGTTTCGCCTTGGTGAGGAAGCTTCGTAAGGTACATCCGGATTGAAAGCAGCTCTTGATGTTGTACTTATTTCCGATCCTCCTAATTTTTTTGGAGGTACCTCTGAGGTATGGAAGGATGATAACTTGATTTTATGATCGTTCTACAATCATATTGGTCATTCCAAGTTGTTTCTGTACTTGTCTTTGGATTTTCTAGGTCGTAGGTCCTTTCTGTGGTTGGGTGATTGGAGCAGGAGTTGATATATTGTCCTCTGTGGGTTTTCTTTCTATAAACGGCAAGGTACTATTCTGTTCCTTGTCTATCGTGAACTTGATTGAGTTCCTCCTGTTGTTTAGTCTTAAGACAAAGTCGTTAAAATGTACATCTTAGTGGTTCCATACGTACCCCAGCCATTCTTTTGGTTTATGTTTCTAATAGCCAATTCCTCGAACCATTTCATGTATATGATACTGGGGAAAGGGAAGATCCCATCTGCAGTCCGTCGACTTGTAAAATAGAACCGTATTTTTCTTGAAAGTATGAGTGATGTAAGTAAGCAGCACTAAAGTAATTCCAATATAGCGTGTACGGGTAAGTTGGTTCTCTCGTGAAGAAGAATGTTTTTTCGGGGGTTTCGCTCCTTCTCCAAGACTTCTATAACTTCCCGTCTAAATTTTTCTGCCTGGATAGAGTTCATTCAATTACCCGTTGACTCTACAGAGCTCAGGATGTCTAGGATAGGTATCGTTCTTGGAGTAACTGCAAAATTCAATCCTTTTTCCAGCAGGGGATTTGATGAAATGTTAATTCGTCGTTGATTGGTGGTGGCCACGAGAGGAGATCAATAACTTTATAGTCGTAGCACCACATGTTCAGCACTTGATGATGAAGGTATATTTCAGTCATTGGTAAGTTTCTAGTTACTGATTAGTTACTTTTTTTAGGTTGCTTTGATGATTGCAATCTATGGTGCATGCCGATGTGACAAATTATGTAATATGACTGTTGACTATATACAAGATAAGGGTATTATTATTTGAATAGTACTGCCAGAGACCTGAACGAGAATACAAATCAAATTCATTGTTACAGACAATACCTTTGGCAATTTCAACACCCTTAACATCGTCAAAAAGTATGCAGCTCTAAGTTCTTTTCAAGTTATAGAAAGTGAAAATACTCAGTAGGTTGTAGGAAAACATATCATGTCAATTATACCATTTAACGTAGCCAAATATTCAAAGTTGCATAATCCAGAACAATATACCGAACATAGTTTGAGAAGAAAATCCGCGTCTCTGTCAGCAAATGCGAGAAGAGACATTATATCCATAAAGAAACATGGTGGTTGGCGCTTGTCATGCGTGGCGGAAGAATATGTAGATCAGTCAACTGTCAAAAAAAAGTGAAAAAGCAAATCATAATATGAATACGTTAAGTCTTTCTTGAAAAATTAAGCATCTATGGTTCAAATGTGCCTAGTAACCTCTGACTAATAAATCTTAAAAATGATCATCTAGATGTCTCAAACAAATGTTAATAATGGTAATTTTGTATAACTATCATTGAAAGTGACATCTCAAATATCTGTCAAGAATGTTAACATATGAAGTTTACAAAGAAGCGTGCTAAAAGTATTGTTGGAAACTAAGTTATTTCCTTTTCACCTAGCACTGCCACTTCACACCAAATGCGGTAATAATTGTTGAAAAATCAAAATATGATGACGTAAAAACCAGATTTCATTGAAATATACAATGTTTTTATTTGATTATATAAATAGGACAGTTGTGCAAAACATTTTGTTGAAAGTAACTGTTACTTTTAACGCTTATATCAAAAATATTATTTTGCAACGAGGTATGCTAGTAGTTTATGAAATAATGATTATGTTTCATCAATTGTGTTTATCTCAAATTACTCGATGCATTAATTTCATTTTGTTCTCAAAGGATGCTTCAAAATACAGCAGGTGTTCCATTCAAATATTGAAAATTTGTGTTACTTCTGGTGAGGGTGGACTTTATTTGATTGTCCTTCAGAATGTCCAACTTTTGCCTAATTCCACCAACTTTGTATTTTTCAGTGTTTCAGAGATGCCAATGGTGGTACGTCCCAAAAAAGATAGACTATGAACGATAAGAAAACTCAACTTTCTAAATTTCACGGTTTTAAATGAGGCAAATGTGTAGAAGGTCAAGCTCATCACGAAACCTTAGATTTTCCAATGAAAAGTTTCAAAAACAGTTGAGTCCATGAAGAAAAAATTAAAGTAACTTCTATTCGAAAATGAAATAACGACTTTCACAACAACCAATTTCATAAATTCCTTATAGTTTCTACCTTCATTTCCACCCCTCCTCCTGATAAATCCATTATTCTAATAGCACCTTTATCCGAGCTTACTTTTGTTTTAGCGAAGTATTAATGAGATTTCCTTGTATATTAAAGGTGTAAACCAATGTGCTAATTAGAAATCCAATAATTACTGATTAAATTGTTATTAAAGTAGATTAAAGTATTGCCAGTTCCTGTGGAGTTTCCCTTATATTGGAAATTATCTTGTTAAAACACCCTCCTCAATATTTCTATCAAAGTAAGCTTTGTAATACCGAACCCACTCTTGAAACCCGACTTGCTCTGAACTACGTTGATTATGAATTATATACGTGGTATAGAATCATGTTGGCTATGTTTGTTGGTTTGGGATTACTAAAAATATGATTTTTAGAAAGATGGCAATAACTAACTTTTGATTATATGATGTTTGGATTACTATTACCCAAAAACCAACTTTGAATGACATTTTATGGGTTCAGGATGAAAAGTTATTCCAAACATTGCCATAAAACATCCAGGTCCGTATTTAAAAAAAAATAGTTATGTGTGGTCTACAGAATACGAAACGTTGGATGCTAAATCCAAAAAGACTTTACTAGGGAATTAAAAACTTCCAAAATATCATATTTCAATGAATAATAATAAGAATGAATACGTAAGATCATTCAATAAATATATTGTCGTGATACAATTGTTTGGAAAAATAATTCAGGATTTTATGATAATAAACGTTATACTATTTTTTCCATAGATGAAAATTATTTTGGGAAAAGTGAATACATTGATAAATGATATTCATTTATACAAGTACAAATGCAATAGAAACGTTCACTGATAAAATAAATGAAACAAATATTTCGTGGAACCGAAAAATACGTACATTGAATTATACCTGTCGTCCATTCGTGCAACGTTCTCACGAACACATAATTATTGCAATTGATAATTGTTATGAATCCATTGAATATTATTCTTCATTTTGTTGGAAATGACCACCAGCATACATGCATGTTTCGAGGTGTTTTCCTCTCATCAGTGCAAGGATAGGTCAGACGAAAATGTGGTCGTCTTGTTACAAAATATGAATGATATCATTCAAAAGCATAAGAGTATCCGTCTATGAATGGAGCAGCGAATTACAATTTTAAAAAAAATCTCGAAATATGCATGTATGCAGGTAGTAATTTTCAACAAAATGAAGGCGTCATAAAAATAAGCACTTGCAATTATCAATTGTCCGTGAGGAACGTTGCACAAACAGACGACAGATATAATTCAATGTCCGAAAGGGAAAGTAGTTGTTTTATGTCAGATATTTGCCTTAATGTCTAATCTGTGGAATTGTGTGGAGAGACAGGTATTTTTCGGTTTTACGAAATATTTGTTAGATTGAATTAGACTCTCCAAAATACACACTCCAACTTTATTCGTTTTATTCGATATAATAAATATATATCGGTAATAAAGTTGTCCTTAATTTAACATTTACGCACGCGCAATGTGAATCTGGAATAAGGACAACTTTATAAAAATACTGCCTGCCTTCATCAGAGGACGGTTAAGGCCATGATTTTAAGTTCCTTCATTTTCACTTCGGGTGAGATCGTGGACACGACATAACTCATATATGACTTTTCCAACACAAATCGATATCGAAGCCCCCTTTGGCCATTCCATCATCATAATAATTGTATCTTAGTATAAAAAAAATTATGTAGAATGAAAAATCTGAGAAACTAGATTTCATTTATTGGTTATAGATAACGGACGCCTGTTAAATAATGAACAAATAGACGAAAATGCACTGTGTTCTTTATCACAGAATAGTGCCAGTCACTATTAAAATTAAGTTGCCTTTAATACTGGCTGGCGTTATTGCAATATCTCTCTATCGTCATTAAATTATTGTCTCCTACTCAGTAGGTTTCTTATGTTTTTTCTGTAAACTCGATTTCGGCATTAGAGTTTTTGACTTCGACTGGCAAATGATTATACCGTCAAAAATAAACGAATCCTCAATCAGAGAGGATGAATGTAAATGGTAATTTCTAATTATTCCTGTAGTGCTCTTTTGGAATAATGAGAGAAAATAGTACTAAATTAGTAAATATGTTTTCTTATAGGATAGATTCCGAAATGAAAAGAGTAACTAACAACGGTAATAATCGTATTATCAATCAACAGCTGCATGCACGATTCACGTGGTCCATCTTCACAAATATTTCTTATAGCTCTTCTGTGCCTCAACCAAAGCATAATATGCAGTTTCAGCAGTAGATTTCCTTGACAGCATAATATCCAGCGGTTATTTTTTTTTCATTTGTTTTATATGTGTATCAAACCTCAAGTTTTGGTCCATAAACGAACCCAGGAATCTGACACAATGTTTTCTTTCAATAACATAATTTTATTAACATTCATTTTAAGCAGTAAGTACATTTGAAGGAGACTATATTCGTTTTTGTGATATTGAAACATAAAAGGTTTGAATTATACCAACCCTCAACAATTTTTATATCACGAGAAATTTTTTCGTCAAGGTCTTCGGTTAAATTTGTCTTTTCGTTCCTCACCTGAATTGCAAATAATAAAATCTGTCTATATATTAATATTTCAAATTTCCAGATCTTTGCTCACCTTACATACAGATTTCGTTCGGACCTTTTGTCGATGTCGCTTATATTTTACGAATAGCAAATAACAGTTCGAACTGCGATTTTATATATCTGAACCCTAATGGTTGGTAGTGAATTGTATATGTATGGGTGTTCACAGTTGTGTAATCCATGACTCTTTCTCAATATTTAAAACTCACTTGCAGATTTAACAGCCGCATGCGCTTTGCAATGGTAATAATAAGTATGCATCTTCATATGATTCAATTTGATTCTAGTGTTGTGATACTTCTGAATATTAAATGCACGTTCAGTCACGTTTATAAAAAAACGCATTTGAAACTATTTCTTCATTTTCTTCCAATTTTTTTTATTATATTCAAATATTCAATACAGTTGAACGGCCCAAGATAACCGGTGAAGTATATAAAGGGAGAGAGGGTTATAAGCTGGTGCTGCTATGGGTTAAATTACGAATACACAAACATTGATCATCTTGTAAAAATCTGAATACTAAATCAGGTATGCAAACAGATTATCTATCTGAAATTATCCCTGAACTTTGCAAGACACGTCTAATAATATAGAGAGGGTTGGGAAGCGGTGAAAGATGAATAGAAATAGGCAGTGGCGTAATCATTGGAAATTAAATTATTTAACCAGGTTTGCAAATTTTGAATAAATTCATGTAATATTTTGTACAGGTGGCAGCACTTTTGTCTGCCTCAGTATTGCTTTCATGAAAGCAGATACTTTTTATTAAGATTATTAAATCTACTATGAAATAATAAATAATATGGCAAGACAAGTTGTTCATATCCAATGTGCACAAGTTATCATGTATTCTAGAGGTATGTAGGTATTTCGGGGGGATTTTCTCATTTTTTCAACTGTTCGTAGTTGTTTAACGTTTCAATACATATAAACTACTCAACACTAATTTAGTCGCACCCCGAAATTTTGACCCTATTAAAATCTGAATAACTTTTTTCTGCATTGGACAATTTGAATTCTGTTCACATTATTCACTAGCCCAGTCTTTCAGCTATAATCTCGTCATTCTTCAAAGCATAAGGTTCTTCGCATAAAATCGCTACAGGGTATTATTATTTTCAAAAGAATGAAGAAAATTTTTATTTTCAAATTTTACAAATGTAGAACTCATTACCTCAAGATATTTTTCGAATTGTCTTATTATCTCTTTTGTTTAAAGGGTGAAATCAAAAAATTTACTTTTTGGTTTTGCAGTCATAACTTATTTCCTGGTCAACCGATTTTCAAAATCTCGAGCTCATTTTGAAGATGAAACTTTAGATGAAGAGATATGAAGATCGGAATGGACTCAAGATGAAGATTGAAGATCAAGGGTTTCCTCAAAGTTGACCTAAATCTGAAACACCCTCAAAATCCGGTTGGGAAGAGAATTAAATGAAAATCAACTTGTTTTCGGAATGATCATCCATTCTGAATACGTCCAGATCTTTATTGCTTTCAGCAGTCAAGAATTGTGCGTGAAAAAATCCAATTTTAACGACAGGATTTTGATAAAAAATAATCAACCCATTGTTCTCCTGAAATGCATGGCCCGTAACCAAGGTAACAAGAATCACATTCAGTGACTAACAGGCCAGGTTAGACGTCAATTTTGATTCGTTTGTACAAAAAATTATCATATCGATGCCGCATCTAACGCGCGAACTGCTGGAACTGATTCCACGAATGACTGAACAAGGATAATCTACCCTTCAAAATGCCAATCTGTTTGGAACGACAGTTAGATCCGTCCAAAGGGTTCACGTCCGAGCTAACGCTGGGGATATTCAGTATCAACCTAGGGGGCCAAGAAGGGGAACAAGAAGAAGAACAACTCCCGCTAAAGACCGCCTCTTTGGAAGATTGGTACGGCGGACTCGTACTTCAACCGCCCCCAAAATTCGTCTTGAATTGATCGATGCTACGGGAATTCAGGTTTTATACCAGACAATCCGACGCCGGATCCACGATCTTCGATTATACGCAAGGAGACGAGCTGCCTGCCCCTTACTGAAACCTGTACATCGAGCAGCAAGACATCAAAACTGGGGAATAGCAGAGTGGAATAGGATTATGTTTACGGATGAGAGTAGGTTCAACTAGTTTCGAAAGGATGGTCGAGTGTTGGTTTGGAGAGGGATGAATGAAAGAATTTTGGAAGAAAATATGGAGGCGAGGGTGGCTTTTGGAGGTGGAGGAGTGACTGTGTGGGGTGGAATATCAATGAATGGGAGGAGTGAATTGGTGATTCTGAGAGGAGAGAGTATGAACGGTGAGAGGTATAGAGATTTGTGTATGAGAGAAATCGTGGTCCTTTACGCCGCAAATATCGGCAACAACTTTCTTCTCGTTGATGACAATGCGAGACCGCATAGGGCTCACATTGTCAACGAGTTTTTGAGGGAATACGGTATTGAGCGAATGAACTGGTCGCCTTTCTCTCCAGATATGAATCCGATGGAACATGTCTGGAGTCGTATGAAATTGAAATTGAAAGAAAGGGAAGGGCGAATGGAAAATTTGGATGACTTGGTGAATGCGGTACAGCAAGAATGGACAGCTGTACCACAGGAGTTCATTGATAGTCTGATAGACAGCATGCTGGAAAGGGTCAATGAAGTAATTGCCAAAGGGGGAGGACCCACTAAATACTGAATATCATAAATATTTTTAATTCTAATGTTATCCAAGTTATTTTCTCTTTGTTGTTGTTCAATAAAAACTCAATAAAACTTATTTTCTTGTTCTTGTTAACTAACAAGAATAATGCTTCACGATTCAGAAAAAAACCGCTATTGTGGAATGAAACTCAGCTGGTCAGGCATGTCAGTCACTGAATGTGATTCTTGTAACCTTGGTTACGGGCCATGCATTTCAGGCGAACAAAATTCTACAGTTATAATTGGGTTTTTCCACGCACATTTCTTGACTATTGAAAGCAAGAAAGATCTGGACGTATTCAGAATGGATGATCATTTCGAAAACAAGTTGATTTTCATTTAAATCTCCTCCCAACCGAATTTTGAGGGTGTTTCAGATTTAGGTCACCTTTCAGGAAACCCTTGATCTTCAATCTTCATCTTGAGTAAATTCTGATCTTCATATCTTTTCATCCAAAGTTTCAGCTTTAAAATAAGCCTGAGATTTTGAAAATCGGTTGACAACGAAAAAAGTTTTTGAGATCACCCTGTAAACAAAAGAGATAATAAGACAATTCGGAAAATCTCTTGAGGTGATGAGTTCATCTTCATGCCACTGTTGTCAAATTTGAAAAAAAAAATTCTTAATTTGGAATCCTTTTGAAGATTCAGAAATTTTGCACAGTTTCAGGTAATACACTGTATCGATTTTATGCGAAGAACCTTATGTTTTGAAGGAGTACGAGATTATAGCTGAAGGAGTGGGCTAGCGAACAGTGTGAATAGAATTCAAATTGTTCAATGCAGAAAAAAGTTATTCAGATTTAAATAGGGTCAAAATTTTGAGGTGCGACGAAATTAGTGTTGAGTAGTTTATTGGAACCGTCGAAAAAACCATGTTATTATGAATACTTGTTTTTTCGTCATTTTGTAGATAAAATATCAATAATAATTGATGGTTTCAAAATGAAAAACTCTTTAAATGAATACCTACTGGATTTCTATTTTATTTTTTTAAATTGTTTTTTCCGCTAACCAGCTGTCGTCCCCGACAGCCCTCAGAAGTCGAAACTAGTGCGAGCCAAGGATTAACGAGGTCTTACCTCTTAACAATTCCTAGCTATAATAGTTATAACAACCTTCTGAATGGCTGTAACTTAGAGAAATGATGGTTGAGTATTTTGTTGATTTAATTGAAATTGCTAACTAAAGTTTCTCAATGGAATTTATTTTCGAAATATTCTTTCTTCAACACTCATATCCGATCAGAAAATTCAGTCAAATATTTTCCATGTCGCCGTTCCTGAAAATCCTTTCTTTAGTAAAATTTTATTCGAATCTATCTTGATTCTCGTATACTTTTGTAAATGGCCACTGAGGATGGCCTGAAACGCTACTCAATTTATATACATTTTATTACACTAAAAAAATCCTTTGTTTGATCTATTTGGTTTTATATCATACATCTCTATATAATTTTGGTGTTTTGATTCTCCCGACTACTTTCAGAAAAAACTTCCTTTCCAATAATTTTTCTTAATTTTCTTCTTCTTACACAACACATAATATTACCCAATCATAATATATTTAAAAAGTCCAAGAAATCAGGTAAAGTACTTATGGACTGAAACACGAATTCACAAAAAATTGGACAATGGTTCGAATCCCAGCGTTGTCAACGGTGGCATAACACGTTAAAAGGTAAGGGCTACGACTTTCCTAGCTCGAACAAGATCTTTCGAAGACTTCTGTGGGTTGCTCGTTATGGTGCAGTACGTTAACGAAAGTAACAATTTCAACAATAACAAAACTGTGACGACATATTTTAACTGAAACAAGACATGTGAGAGAAGAGATCGCTTTCATCACCAAATCTTGTGAAAGAAGAATGCAACAGTTATTATTCCTGAAAACAAATGGAATGAGAATCACCACAAAGTTTTTCACCGAACAAGCAAATGAAGTTATCCAGAGGTTGCCTACCCCGCAAAGGTGATCCTGTTCACCAAACGAAGGAAACAACATTGGTTCTGGTCACCCATTATGTCTGATTGAAAGATGGAGTTGGCCCAACATGTCAAATACCTAGGGTTAGTACTAGACTCCAGACGTTCATGGTCGCTATACTTGTAGAAAGGATGTTTGAAAACTCGGTAGTAATTATATAGCAACTACCAAGAATTGTAGAAAGTTATGGGGGAACCAACACGAATATTATGTGTCCATAGAGGTCGTAAGACAAAAGATTGCATATAGGATAGCTGGTGGGTCAGAATCAAAAGGTCATCAGCACTTAACGATTGGGCGGAAGAAATACTGAAAGAACTTTGGAAGAATACCATCTGCTGCTGGCAGTCGAAAGACTTTGTGGCTGGTTCCAGCAAGTAGAAGACTGCATGACACTTAGGCAGGAGTCGCCAAGCAACACTTCCCATAAAAATAATAACAGGACGTAACAAATTAGGCAGACGCCTATCACCAATAGATTTAAAAGTTTGACTTGCAGAAAATGTAGAGAAGACGAATTTCTTTGAGTGGAAGATTTCCTGATAACACTAGCTATCAGAATGGATGTTCAATTTCCAGTTATTCTTGACCCAAAGAACAAGTATACACAATTATTAATCGGTCATACTATCAAGAAGCTGAGACCGTCATAAACAATGTGAAACTGAAATATAGGATTCTTCATATACGTCAAGCAGTCAAGAAATGTTTCAACGATTGCCAATAGCTTCGAAAATGGGCCTTCTCCCACCGGAAAGACTGGAATATAATGTATTTCATTTCACATATGTGGGCGTATATTTTTTGGGCGAATGACAATTTCTTTGTAGCCGAGAAGAGAGAAATATAGTGGAGAGTTAACTTTTTACAGGCTGGAGAATGAAGGAGAAAGAATCGTCTTAAAGTATACGGATTCAGTGACTGTTGTCAAAATAAAAAAAAATCGTTAAAGTTGAACAATTCTCAATATAAAAAATACAATTTTACAGTTATTCAAGCTGTTCTGAATATATATTTCACACCAATACTACTACTATTTCTCCTCAAACTCTGTAGAAAGCTATCAGAAACTAGATCGTGAAAGACACAAAGTATTTTGGAAAAAAGAGAGAAGAAACAAAATAGAGAGCGAGTCCACCGTGGACAGGCAATTTTCATCCTTCCCACATTTCAACATAATCTAAACTGTAAACCATGCCAACTATAGATCTGTACTAACGAAAACTGAATACAGGGAAATGCAGGTGGATTCAAAATGATCATTAAGAAAATACAATGAGCCTCTTTTCCGAAGTTCCCTCAAATATCTGATGATGGATGGACCCTGAAGGAATTATGAATCAGGAAAATTTTTTAAAAATTGTATTTGGCAGGAATAAACTCAAATAATTATCCCAATTATTTCGAGGAAACTGAAGTAAAGGCAAATAATTTGCTGTGGAAACTTCATGCTCATTTATATTGGTCTTTTTTTCGTCTCTCGACTGCAGAATATTTGCAATTCAGTGGATACACGTCTGTAGCGCACAACAAAATAGAATAGAATACACAACACAAGCCATTATGAAAAATAATTGAAACCACCGCTTTGATTTTTTTTATTCGTCAAATTCATCAGCTCAAGAATATTTATCTACCGCTTATACTTTCACTTTGCCTCTATTGGCAAAGCGTACGCCTCTGCAGACACAAGTTAAAATAAAGGGCAAAATAAATCTGTTAGTATGTTTGTCTAAGGCTGGCTTAAGAACACTAATTATCAAACTTGGCGAAACTGTATTAAGATTATGCAGCAAGGTGAGGCTCTCTCCTGCTGCTGTACTATTAAATATTGTCAATTTAGCAATTTGCAAAGTTGGTGCCTGCCCGCGTGATTTTCTCTGTTATTATAGATAATGGCATGCTAAATGCGTTGACTTTAGCGTGAGAGTTTGTTTTAGAATGTTATTATTTGACAGCTGACGGCTTACCAAGCGTTTCAGGTTATGTTTGCAGATGATTTTAATATATTCCAATGATTTCAACCATTTCAATGATATTAGCAGGTTCGTCGTATAATGGAAATAACTAGTCAAAATCCATTCAGCTGTAGCTTTATGCAGATCTTAGGTTGCCAAACGAATGTTTTGCTTGTTCAAACTTGGTTGAATCAAAAATTGAACGTTCGAACGTTCAGATAGATACATGTAATTTATTCTGCAATTGGTTTATTTCAGAACAGATGTGAATAAAACAATAGGTCCATTTCTCAGATGGCTCTCGTATTTCTATCATAAACTAATAGATAAAACGGTTTTCATTGTAATCAAAAATTGGGTAGATTATAGATTAATTACACTCTATCTAGATGAGACAAGTTACTTACCATTCAGTTGTAACAAGGCCATCATTCCTTCATTCGACTAGTTGAAACTTGATATACACGGTGAACACGTTACTCATTGGATCTGAAATCAAAGTAAAATAGTCAGAAATATATACTGATGTTCATCTGAGATGGGAGTATCATATTTTTATACTTATATCTAATAAGTCGATGTACCTGTGAGGTCGCAAAGCGTAAACGAGTAAATCGGATCATATAATTACATGCATTACGAAACAATCACCAACACTTCTATACAACTTCGAGAACCTCGATGAAAAAATTTAACCAGTGTCTCAACTCAAAACTTTTTAATATCTAAAGTAAAGATGTACTGCTTATTGGAATAGGTGTAAGTACAAAGAAGGCTCTCAAGAATCATTCACTTGCTAGAATCAATATATTTAACTGATGTTGAAGCCAAATTATTCGATATTGAAACATTGAAATATCACCAAAACCTCAAAACTCAAGATTTGTCACATGACTAAGGTATAACACAACAACGACATCACAATGTGCCATGAAATCACGAATTTTATACACGAAATACAAACAACATTATTTGTACAATTGCGAATGTGAATTTACATGGTCTGAAATATATTAAAAATAAATAATTTCAATACATCTTGACGTGGTTTTTTGTCACGATGAGTTATCGCTTTTAAATGACTGTATTATTCAATGTTTTCAGTAAAATCGTATTGCAATATTTTTCCTGTCAGAAAACAATTAGTCCATAGTAACTAAATAATACTTCTCTTTTCCATACATGTTATTCTTAATGTTATCAATACTTACAATTTCACATCATCCAGTGGTTTTTCTGTGTCGTTACTACAAAAACGGTTTGTTGGCTGGCCGCATATTCAACTGTATTTGCGTGTAGTTTCTTCAATTTCAAGTTATTTTCAAGAATATGGCTGTTCAATATCTAAATGAAAACATTATGTAATATGTAGCATTATTTTTTATTCAATTGTAATATTTTTTTCACTCATATTTAAATATTCTTGTATATACTCATAATTTTTTTTTAACTACACTATGAACTTTTTTTAAATAAATTGTCCTGTAAATGGGTAACTGTTGGGCAATAAACGCTATTATTATTATAGAAGATGGATGTTGATTATGATAGTGGAAGTAATTGTTCAAACTTTACTATCAATTATTATTCCAATAAATTAAATTGTTTCATGACGAATAATCAATTAAAAATTTACTCTGTTAAAAATAAATCCTTGAAAAAGTAATATTTCATGTTTATTCTGTGAATTACTTTGGTAGTGAAAAAAGTAAACATTAACGCATCAATGGAGATGCAGAAATGTCAAGTTTTTTTGACAGTTCAAAAAAAATATTCTTTTACTACAAACGTCATAAATGACGAGGTTCGCGCATTGACAACAATATGCGAAGTGACCCTTTTTTTCATTTTCCTTCGTTACCATGACACCGTGCGCGAAGTAGTGTGCGGAATACTTACTTCGCACACTGCATGTAAACTATATGGGATTTTTATATTTTAACCTTTATGTTCCTCAAAAATCCAATTGTCAACAAATACCATTTTATTTCCAAAGTTACAGTAATTACTTGATTTGATTTGATTGAACAGTTTAAGCCAGTTCAATACTATTTTTCATATTAGGCTAAGCATATTACTGATTTAAGAACAATATTTTTGACGTTTGTAGAAAAAATTTTGTTTGCATCTCATGCGCGAAATATTTTGGTGATCTCGACTTTTTTCTTAACTCGGCTGCGACTCATTAAAAAAAATCAGTTCTTGATCACCAAAGTAGCATTTCGCGCACTAGATACAAAAATAACTATTTCGTATTTTGTATAATTTGACGAAATTATTCATGAAAAAGAAGGGAATTAAATATTCCTAACCCTTAAAAGGTTGCCCTCGAGCATATTGAAGACAACGATGATATGGGGGAAATATAAATAACAATGATAAAATCATAATAATAATATAATAGAACTATTGAAGAGAAAAATGTTTTTTTGTTTATCCGGCCTGGAAAAAAATCATGCGACATTACTTATTTTAAAATACCGATAATAATAATAAAACAAAAAATAATACACTTTAGAATAATTTGCTCATAGACACACATATTATTTTGTGTAGATATTGACAATTTTTTATCAGAAGTTGAACTTCACAGTCGTATCAACAAGTTGGTGAAATTTCGACTATCTATTTGCGTCGTCCAATTCCTCAGATGTTTCTTGAATAGTGAAACTGAGTTGATTTATTTGAGTTTTGGTGGTTTATCCTTATGAAATTTTGGTCCCAAGTGAACGTATGATCTTCATGAAGCAGTTTTTTTGGGTTTTGGTACAGTAACTGTATTTAAGTATGCGATTCTCTAATATGCTCTTGATAGTTATTCGTTGAATACTCTCCAGCTGTAAGATACGATTTTTGTTATGAGTTTGTTATATCAGTTCGAAACTCCAGCATAGCGATAGTCAGTTCGAGCCTGAGTATTTTTCATTAGTCGTCTACGAAGCTAATGACGTTTTCTACTCGTATATGTGGTTTATAGATATCGTTCAAAAATATACTGAAAGAATCGGACCTATGACAGTACCTTGAGGAATGCCATACTGTTACGATCGGAGTGGTTATCTGCATGTAATGATTGGTGTTGCTCAGATAACTATTTTGTAAATTCCAAATCCCTAGAATATCTCCAATAGTTGATAATGACACTGTTTTCAGTAATAGTTACTTGATAATGTTGATGAGATCGTTTTCATGATTCAGGAAGATGTTTTGGTTCCAGGAATTCCATTCTTTTTGTGGGTTGAAAACATTCATTTCAGTTTTCTGGGTACTAAGAGAATGAAAATCCTGTAATGTTCAGAGAATATCGTGAACGCCGAGAGAAAGTAGGTAAGAATTGGTATTTTTCTCGAATTTCTGCAGGCTTTATGCCTCACGGAACACTTTTCGAAGCTTTGCGAATTGTTGAATGAACAAGCCCCGGGGACGATATGTTGGAAATGTTTCCAACGTGATGATGAAGGGATCAGAGAACTGAGCTCGACGGGTATCGGTAGAATTGCTAACCGTGGAACGATTGATCCTCAATGGAAATATCTAAGAAACAGAGACAGTTCACCAACCCTGCTCCGATAATTACTGAAAACTTTAAAGTAAATATATCTACAAAGTTCCAACTGATTCCAAGTTTTCTTGTCGATTATTGTTTTCATTCGCCAAAATGTTTTAAATATATCACCCATACCTCATTGATGATTCTATAATTAAATCTAGCACTTGCAATTACATTTCCGAAATTATAAATTGATCATGACATCGTGTCGTTACACTAGGCGAACAGCCGAAGTCTCAAAATAGATCTTAACATATGGGAACATATTTAATAATTATTATAGTCTCGGATGTGTCCAATGAATCATTCCGATTACATTAATCAGTGGAACGAGATGTCATTGAAAGGTGATAAATTTTATTTGAAGTATTAGTCATTCACTGGTATATTGCATTTTCATAAGGTGATGCGGCTATTTTAGATGGGCGAAATAGTATCCTTACAAGTACGGAAAGACTACCTTTCCCGCATGCGACTGCCGTTACCCGGAATGTATTTATGTAATTGTGATTATAAAACTTTTTGATTTGCCATCAATCCCTCTCATCTACATCACATAAGCCCTCGAAATATTCTGCTTCACAATTTTCATTGTCGCTATCTGCGATATCTGAAATTTCGCCTTCATTCAGAAAACTCGTGAAGAAATCACTGCATCAAATGAAATTAGAAAAATTGGTAATAATATACTTCACAGTTTATTGAGGTTCACTCACAGTACACACTACTCTCATGTTGAAAAATAGGAATATCTATAAAAAAATTCGTGAATTCTGACACTTGTACAATATTAATATTATTTACTACTATATTTTTTTATACAAGTTTGCCATCATCAAATTAGGTTAAACATAGTTTAGTTTCCCCATTCAAAGAGTTTAAACATTTATATTTAAAGAAAATTTCAACAAAATTTTTTCTCCAACATTGTTAGTAGGCTATTGGTGTGTTTTTTGATATTTTCTAATGTGATTATTTTTCTGCTATTTTGATAATTTTATGTACTGTTACTATTGATGAACATTTATTTATATGTTCGAAACATGTCTAGATTAGATTGGGACCTCTAACCTGGTCTTAGTCAAATTAAATTATTGTGGAGACGACTTCTTGTTAATTTTTTTCCAATTGAACTTGGTCTTCCACTTTGAGTATGAACTTTTACTTTCATATTAATGCAAACATGATATTTGAAGACAGAAGGAATTGAATAGAATTCAAACCGATGCCATATCCTGTTCCTAACAAATGAGTATTATTATTATCTCCGATTTTACTTTCATAGGTAGGCATTGAAAATGCTACTACTTCGCCATTTCAAACACTTTTTCAATGATAAGAAAATTTGGTACTGAGTGGTGAATTCCTAATTCGAATCAGAATATATATTTGCTTATATCCTTTAGATCTCTCTGTTATTGAGTTTGGGATTGTAATGCCGTCTTCCATCCTGAATGTGAACCAGTCACATTCATTTTAGTATAACTGGTAGGCAAAGGAGGAAATGAATGACACAAAATAAAATAAATATCTTTCATGGTATATTAAATCAGAACCATATGGTCCGAGAATGGCCTGCCCATAAATTCAAACATAATAATGAGAATTTATGGGTATATTAAGCTCATTTTTTTCAGATACGATTGTTACCAACTAAAATAATAAAACCTCTCACAAGAGTTGTCATCGGGCATTTAGATGGATTATATGTAAAATATCGTGGCTGCCCAAACAAATAATAGAACAGATCCAGTGGTGGCGACGGTTCCATTAAAATGAGATATTTAGCTAGAAATATGACTACCGATAATAATATAATGAAACTTCCTGTTTTCTGAATAGATTTCAATTCATTGCCGAAAATAATAAAAAATATATGCATCAAAGGTGAACGGCGGAATGGATTGATATGCAAAATAATTCAATTTGAAGCCAACGCCCAAGAAATCAAAAAAAATGACTGGAAATGAGAAAAGCAAGAAGGAAACCTGTCAAGAAGAAATTACTTGGATGAACTCATGACTAAAAAATCTCATAGAAAACTTTCATCAAATAGCAAATTTCTAGTGAACGGAAGAGGTGGCTATCGCAAAGACAAAAACAAATCTAGATATGTATTAATTCGAACAAAGTTTCATCTTCATCCGTGGAAGCTTCGACCCACAACTAATTTGATAACAACGCCATCCGCATGGATAATCAGGAAACATACTCCACGAAAAGCACAGACTCCAGGAAGAGTAAACTGTATTGATTCGAAAATAGTTTGAAAATATATGATGGAGATTATCACGAATGAAACGAATAAAATCGACAAAGTCGAAGTATCCTTTTTCTCCGCACGAGTAAAAATGAGGCAAACATCTGTCAGAAAACAATTACTTCCCTGGCGAATACCACGACGGACATCGAACTACATCTGACAGATATTTGTGCAACGGTGTTCCAATAATACCCAATTGCAAGTGCGTACTTGATCGAAAATATTGAGGAATATGTGGGATACTGCGTTTCATTGAATTCAGTACTATTAGTGGAGTTCTAGTTTTATTATGCGAAATGAAAGTGGTCTACAATATGCCAAAGTCAAAGGAGAGGCCTACGTCTTGCATAACTGGTGATAAAATGCTGAAGCTGAAGAAATATGGAAAGCCCTACTCCTACCTCAAGAAATGGGACAAACCGAGCTGCGAAATAGGATTACTAAGTATTGAAGATGTAGCTGTACGGGAAATTGCAAAGTACAGAGAACACCCCGTAATAAAGGCCTGTTTTCAACCTCTAGGTATGAGTGCATGTCGACAAGTAATAACCAAAGCTACAAAAATTTTGTTCTAGTTGTACATCGCAAACCAATCGAACACGCCGTCTACATATGTTTAGGTGATCCGAAGTATGCGTGTCTATAGCTTCATAGTAATTCGACTGTTCAATTCTGCTTATGGCAAAATAATTCCTAATAAATATGACAATAAAATAACAGGATCGGAGAGACCGCATGATTGAGAGAAAGTTGTCACTGGAGCTGACACAAAACATTTGAAAAGATCTTCCGCAAAAGGACAGTGCAACCAAAGGCAATGACCTATTCAGCTAAAAGGTAAAGAAGACGCATCAGAATAATTGAACGCGAAGTGAAAAACATTCTTCAATATAAAGTAATGAAAATTCAATGTAATAAAGTCACCGGCAGTTGATGATTGGACAGATTCTAGTAGAGTGCTGATGGAAAAGTGGTCAACACCCAATTTGGATGAGATCCGCAGTCGATCATGTACACAAGTGCGTATATAGGGTTCGAAAATGCATGTAAATATATTCCATATATCACCATTGAAATTATCATTAGAACAGTTCCTTTCACAATTACTCTGGAATAATTTGAAGATATTGGGGAAAAATTCAGTAGTACAAATTCTAGTTTGACTGCCTATCTTTTATGAACACGTGGGGGACGAAATTAAATGTAAATGTAAAATCTCAATATACCTAAATACCGCAAGTTGTTGTCAAGGATAACATCAGCAAGGAAAGTAACCGTTCAATAAAGGTTGAAGACTCATACCGAAATGCCAAATCCAATAGAAATGAAGAGAGCATTGTCAGGAAGCCTCATCACTTGGCACCTATGCATTTGCAAAATATCACAAGACCGTTGCACGTCGAACGAGAAATATCATTGGCTGAGCAAATCGGACGGCTTCTCAATTAGTGTATTCTTGTGGAGCATAGATCACAGCCTGGGCGCGTGTGGTTTTCTCGAGTTCTTCGTCATGGAAGCATCTTCATTCAACAATAAGGGATAGATCAATGCAGTGCGGTCAGTAAAGTCAAAATAAATTTTACTGGTTGAGTAAGATTCGTTGAGGTTGTCTTGGAATTCATTAGCATGTATTATTTAGTTATTGTCTTAACATGTGCGGAAATAATGCCTTTCTCGCATACGACTGCCGCAAGCAGTAAAATAATAATACTAATAATAATACTCCCTCATAAACACTCGTTGAGTGTACCCAAAGGCATAGCCTGTGCGGGTAACACGAGTTGTCTTTGGTTTGCGATTGGTCAGATTATGTGAGAATTTTAAGATGAATGAAATAGTCTCTCAAACACGCCAAAGGATTGTCTTGCTCTCTAGCCACATAGTATGGAGTAAATCGAGCATGTTTCAATTTATACTATCAGTCTGCTTTGATGAACGATTGTAGTATAAAACTACTATTTCGTTCAATTTGGAAAGCAAGGTTAGCTTGGATTAGGTAATTTTCTCCATCTTTCATCTCCTACATGCGATAAGATAGCGAGCGAAGCGAGCGGTGTGCTCTTTTGTAAGCGTGCTCATAAGCTCTTTGTAGTACATTTTTCAAAACCATTTTCAATATTGTAATTGTCATCAGAGCCGAAAATTAAACCATTGAATATACAAATGTTGAATTATTTGCTCATGTTTGAGTTTTCTGAGTGAATGATACTTGCTAAAATAGGAGGTTATGTTTGTGGTTATAGAAGGTTCACATTTTTATTCAAAACGGTTGTTTTTGGTGTCAGTAATTGTGGAATTAGTTATATTAGCTTCTGAAAAACGAGTCAGAAATTCGAAATGGTGAAGTTCCAGAACGAAATTTTCGAAAATAATCCTGACTGCCATAAATTGAATTTGTATTTTTTGTACAGGAAACTGAAATACAGTTCAACAACCAATTTTTGGAGATTCGTATGCTCACTTGTATAAAATTGGACATAGGAAGTTGTTTGCTTGAATATTTTGTACCGGGGGTATTTTGTCTCGGGCGTATTTTGTACTGGGGGAATTTTATACTGGGGGTATTTGGCATCGGCGATATTTTGTACCGATGGTATTTTATACGGAGAGGATATTTTTTCATGGGTTATCGTTAGCGGTTTTATTCCGGGTAGTTTTTTTCCAAACGTTAATTTTCCTAGAAGCGTCTGAGCTTCAGAGGTGAATTCGGTATTTCACTTCGCTACTTCTAGATTTGATCGATCAGTATGTAACTGAGGAATCAGAAGTTATCAGCTAACAAAAAAAACTCTCAGATTGCAAAATTGGAATCAAAAGATGTACTCAGTTATCTTGGTACCTATTCTATAAACTCTCATTCATTGGGTACTCAATTATTTTTTTTCAATCACATTCAAAATTCCGTTGAAAATCATTAATGAAATAATTTTTCGACTCAATAATCCCAACAACTGCGCTTGACTCATAAGTTTATATCATTATTTCATATGGTCGACTGTGTATTCAGAATAACAATTACTCAACAAGACGTAAGTATCTATTTTGCGATATCAATCAAAAACTGTATATATGTTCGCAAAGCTCTTGGAAACCTCATGTAATGGCGTACAAACGTCGACAATCTCTTGCTCAATATCTTGGTAAATCATAATTTTATTCAATTATAAGGTAACATTGTCTTACAGGGATCTTTATGATCTTCCCATTCAAATTCATTTGATATATATGCACATTCCTTTGTGACCTTGATTTTTGACATAGCCATAATGGTTTCAAACTGTTTGCTATGTAGCGAGTGATCATAGGCTTCTGTACTGACTTACTGAAAATTTGTAACAAGTAATTGAGACAAATATTAATCAGAATACAACTATGTACCACTTCAGTATTATTTAGCACGACGGATTATTAAATAATGACAGATACTTCCTACGGGACGATTGAGAGACATGGTGGACATCAGTTAATTTTCTCATTTGAAGAACTTGTTTCTACCACTGTGGATTATAAATTAAACGATTCAAACACAGTTATGATAAAAAGGGTTATTGCAATAACCTCAAGCAGAATTTATGGATTCTTCATTTTTATAGTAGGTATACTAGTAGTACCTTCTATTATTCTCTGATAAAAACAGATATACTGGAAGTTTCGTAGTTCGTCCCTGATTGACACTTATTTGAAATAGGCGTTTATTATCTTTATTCAAAATCAAACCTCTAAAATAATTGCTAGTATGTGGTTGCGATTCACTTTTCACAATGATCATGCAATGCTATAATGGTAGATAGACGAGAAAAAGAAAATTATGTGCAATAATTCCCCTATTAGTCAAAAAATTTTCATCATAAATTAATTTCAATTGTTGACATTCTTCTGTCGACAATTTTCCTCATATATACCAATCAAATTTCATAATTTTAAACCAATAACAGCAATGTTTTTTGGAACTTCTGCTTACAGCTTGTGGTGTTTTCAAATCGGTGTACAATAATTTCAGAGTTCTACGTTTCCACAGTTACAAGTACGGTGAATATAGAAACGTCACGACTCAATTACAACCAAATAGAGCTTGGTGTTATTTATGTATTATCGAAATTGTCTGATCGAGAATACCTTCAAAATATAGAATTTTCGAAATATTGTCACCCTGGCTATAAATATCACTGTGCTGACATTTCAAGCTTTTTATTACCAAGCTCAAGCCTCATCATCATCACCAAACTTCATATTTTTTTGCAGCTCACTCAAAATTTCAACCTATGATGACAATGATATTTGGACTTTTCATTTACTTCTATTGAACAACAGAAATGATAAGATTTTGAATTTATTAATGGATATATACCGGGTGACCACAAGGTGAGGTACGCCCCCCAATTTTTCTATAGTTTTGAAGATTTCAAGATTTCAGGTTTCAAATTTGGTACGTCGATATATTATTTTAATAAAGATATTTTGACTCCGTTACCAAAAAGTCTCTACTTCCTGTCTAACCATTTTTTTTTTCAAATGACACCCTGTTTGATTTTTTCATTATGCGGAAGAACACGCAATTTGTTATAACACTGTTCTTAAAAATTGAAAATCGGTTGAAAAATGGCGCAGATACAGTTGATTGTTCAATCGAACAAAGTTGGCCATGAACATCAATCTCAAATCATCACAACTGACAAACGGCGTCAGCATTCACGTGAGGAAAGTTGAAGGTAAGATACAGCTGAAAATTGAGCGGAGTAGTACCCATAAAGAAATGCTCACAACTGCTATTTCTCAAATGACAACATACTCTTTTCATATTGTAGAATTGAAAAGTTATGAATTATTCAAATAATCGTGTTAAAAGTTTCGGAGAATTCTGAAAGGAATCGAAGATATGGGAAGTTTCATTATGAGTGTTCTCAAAATTGAATATTCTTAAACAGAGGCGGCTTGAACCTACGAAAGCTAAGCAAAAATTCAAATCTTTTCGTTTGAGTAATCTAATTATTCTCCATTTTTCAATACGACAATATGAAATGAGTATAATGCCATTTGAGAAATGGCAGTTGTTAGCATTTCTTTATGGGTACTCCGTTTTGAGCAAGTTTTTGATAATTGTTGGAAAATTTGCTGCAATTACATGAGAAGCTCAATTTTCAGCTGAATCTAACCTCCAACTTTCCTCACGTAAATGCTGACGCCGTTCGTCAGTTGTGATGATTTGAGTTTGATGTTCATGGCCAACTTTGTTCGATTGAACAATCAACTGTATATCCACCATTCTTCAACCGATTTTCAATTTTGAAAAACAGTTTTATCAATATTTGCGTGTTACTCCGGATAATAAAAAAAATCATACAGGGTGTCATTTGAAAGAAAAGTTTGGGGTCACTTCCGGTTAGACCGGAAATTGAGAATTTTCGGTAATGGAGTCAAAATATCCATATTTGAATAATATATCAACGTACCAAATTTGAAACCTGTATCTTTGAAACTATAGAAAAATTGCGGGCGTATCTCACCCGGTATATTTTGGGCCGTGGTCGTTGAGATGGTAAAACGCTTTCTTCTCATTCACAGGGGCGTGGGTTCGATTCCCAGCATTATCACTGATCTTGTATATGGCATCACACGTTAGAAGGTAAGGGCTACGTCTCCCTAGCTCGCAAAAGAATCTGACTTCTGAGGGATAAGGGTGCAAGCCGTTTGACGGATATAACAATTTTAACAAAAATATTTTAATCGGTTCAGAATTAGTATTTTGTATGTGAGTGTGATCTGGCATGAGTTTCATAGAATACCTGCCAAAAATATCTTAATTTCGTAAAAATAAGAAACAGTACTGAAATATATGAGTAAGAGTTGTACCCTTGAAATGTTGGAAGGTAAGAAAATATTTCACTGATGAGAGGGTAGGAAAATCGAACAATAAGAAACTACATATGAATATAACTATATAAGTAAGACAAATGGAAACAATTTCTCAAACTATAAAAAAATCTATATAAGTTATGATCACATCGAGATTATTATTAATTAATCAATGTTTGAGGTCCAACAATCCATGCACATCTGAGATCATATAGCTTTATCACGCAATATATTCCGTATTTTGGTCACAGTATATGACGCTCTGGAAAAGTATCTTCCAATGGAAGCCGACGTTGGAGGTATATACAGGGTGTTTCTGAAATTGGAGCAATAAATGAAATGGGTAATAGAAAATGAAAAATTAAAGCGAAATGAGAGAATTTTTCTCGAAAAAATGTAATTTTGGAACATATTGGACTTTGAAGATTTCGGAAAACTCTGGCAAACTTTTAGGAACCTCTGTCCGGAGATCAACGGTCCCTAGATGTAACAGAAGAGGTGACAAAAAAGGTGACTAAATCGATTAGCTCGCGAGCTAATCGATTTAGAGTCGTATATTGTTTCTTGCATTTATTAGGATATTTGTGACTATTTCACGTGCATATGAAAGATGAATTTTGGTTAAATCGTTTGACGAATCCATACGTTTCATGTAGGCAGGTACCTATATTCTTGTTGTGTTTCAGTATTCGGCTGCATTCGTATTTTCTTTACCTACATCTCTGTTTTTCGAAATTCCTCCAATCCCTATTGGACTCACCACTATGGAAAATGTCAGTGTTGTTGAATTGAATTACGCACACGTTATTTGCAATCACGGTACTTTTCCAGGAACTCGATATTTCAATCGGATAATAGACAAAAATTTAGAAGCAATTAGGTAGGTAGTTGGAACTTAGGTAAAATAACAACGCCATTCAACAGATGCGACAATAAGGTAATTCTCAGCGTGCTTGTAACTCATTACTTGTCGTGCAAGACTCTGCATAGTAAGTGGTGGCGGTCATTTCGAACACCTGTTAGTTGTGAAATCAAATTATGTTTATTTTCACAAACTTTTCAATCCCATGTTAAGAAATGGGAATCACTCCCCTCATTTTGATTTAATTCAGTGTTTTTATTTCAGTTCACTTCGAAGTCAATTGTAATAACTGGCAAAGTTTACGAAATAGTAATAAACTGGCAACGGTGCGGGAATTCGAGTAATAAACACAGTACTAGAAGATAGGCGCCCTAGGAACTGATGAATGAAACCAGTGCTTCCCAAACAATCATTTGTGATTTTTGGAAGATTTTCAAGTGCTTAAGAAAAAAATGTATATGCTTTTTATTGTGTCATTATGTCCCATAGGATACTCCATTTTATTCATTGCTTCAATTTTGGAAACACCCTGTATAGTAAGACTCTAGCCATAATTGACAATTCTGAGAAAACGTTTTGATGGCTACGCCACCAATCTAGAACGTCTGACCATCCTTTCAAGTTCACATTTGTGAAACTCAAGCCAAGCATTTTGTTACTGAAAGCTTGACTTTCAAGCCCAAGCTGAGCTACTTGAACCATTTAACATGAAAACTGTTTCTTTCAAAGCAGAATTGTTTCGGTTTATGTTCAAGAAATGTTTCTATTTCTCTCAAGTGTTATGAAACATTTCATAAACATAATATTATTAACAATAAGTAGATATCCTTCTTCAAATGAGTTTCACTTGAAACATCCCAAACGAAACCTTTCTGTACCAACCAAGTAAAACTGTTAAAAGAAATTACATATTTTCAAGATATATCACAAAGTTAACAGTTTCACAAAAATTGCTAGACAAAGATACTATTCAACACAATTTTAGTGAACACCAACGTGATAAACACAAAGTTACCATAAACTCACCACATATTTCTGTTAACAGCGATAAAATTGAACTCTCCTTACGATAAATGGATAATGTGACATGAAAATAGAAAAATCAGTTACTAAATACGAATTCATTAATAAATCATAAAAACATACGGAAACATAAACGCTACTGTGAAAAAAATACAAAAATGAGAAAATTTTCTGAAAATAAATCAATCAATTAGGTACTGAAACTGAGATCATCGTTGTTAACATATTTGCCAAAGATCAGTTGAATACCTGAGTGAGGTCTGCTCTTATCGATTATTCCTATACATATTTTCCTCACTGCATCTGTAACAAACACGGAACATCCAAATACTTGTATAGTTTTCCGGTCCAACAGAACCAGTATGGCATATTCAAAAATATTTAAGGTTATTTAGATATACAGTGTGGTCCAACGAAAACTTAACACCTCGATTTTCTGGCTTTAAAATGAAAATGTGGAAAATCGCTCGGACCCGTCAATTTCTAATACGGGGGGGAACAACTTCTCCGCTGTTTTCATCCCCGTAACTTCAACCCCCTGACGGGGGTGAGCACAACCCCTTGATTTTGAATAGGGATGCGGGGTGTTGCGATACCTCATTTTGAAGATCTCATCGTGTACTATCTGACCGTAAAATTTCACTTCATTGCAGTTTTTTGATCATTTGTTTCTCTGCTTATACTGTTTACATTTGTGTGCCATCTTTTCCCTGTGTTGGTACTGACTATACAGGGTGTACCAATTTGCTTTGCATTTTATTGTGATAAAATTAACTTTGTTATAGCTTCATATCATGTCTGCCGATGCAAAGAAGTTGAAAAATTATGTTGCTCAGAGGCAAACAGAATCAATTAAGCTTTCTGAACTCAAACGTATAAGTGAAAGTGCATTACTTGACTCTCAATTTCACAACAATTTCAAATGTAGGTACAGAAATATTGACACAATATATGCAAGCTTCGAAAAGGTCCATTATAATATTTTAGATCTTGGTTCATCTCAAGAAACCTTCGATTTAGAGCCACATAATAAATTGTTTACTGATTTCGAAAATGATTTTTAACACATTCAAGCTATTTATACTCAATTATTTGAAACTGGAGATGAATCGCAATCAGTAATAAATACTTCAATTTCTGCACGAAATAAAAACATAAAGCTTCCCAAAATCGAAATACCCAAATTTGATGGGGATGTTAAGACTTGGCAAGCCTTTATTGATATGTTCGACGCAATGATACACGCAAATGATTCTCTTTCGAATATAGAAAAGTTCAATTACCTAATTGGCTCTCTAAAAAATACTCCTTTAACACTTGTGAAATGTACGCCCATGAGTGGGCAAAATTATTTAATTGCTTACAATGCACTAAAAAAGTGATATGATAATAAACAGCATATAGCCACTGCTCACTGGCATTCTATTCAGAACACCAAAAAACTGAATAGCAATGATAACTCACAGTCACTTAGAAATATATTAGATATATTTATTGAAAATATTTCTGCATTAGAAAACTTGGGATATCCCACTAAGCAATGGGATTTTATCATTTTTAACATGCTCTTTGATAGAATTGACTCTTCCACGGCAACTAGGTTTGAAATGGAGCATTCCACACTTAAGGAAAATGAATATTTCGAAACCTTGAAATCATTTCTGAATAAGCAGTGCATAGCGTATGACACAGTATCATTTTCAAATAGTCCTAACTCCAGGAAACCTGATCAGATTTTGAATAAATATTCAAATAGTACAAATCAAAGTTATAAAAATAAAATTAGCTCATTTGTTGTCAACTCGAGCCAAAATTCCAATTGCCAGTTATGTAATAAAGATCATTTGATTTATAATTGTACAGCATTTCTGGCAAAAACGCCCGAGGAGAGATATACTCTGGTTAAAAATAACAACTGGTGTTCAAATTGTCTTTGGTTCAAACACACTTCGCAAATTTGTACTTCAAAGAGCATATGCCGACTTTGCTCATCGACTAAAAGACATCATACTTTGCTACATTTTCCCAAATCCATAGGTCTTAATGCCATTTCATCAGCTTCATCAACTCTGCTCATAACTCTAATGATTCTTCTCTCAATGACACTCGTGAACAATCTCCGAATACTCAGGCCCTAGCTGTGAATCTGAATCCTGGTTACTCAAATACTGTCCTGCTTTCCACAGCCATTGTGGAGGTTTTCGATAGTCGAGGTCATTATCAACCAGTTAGAGTTCTGCTTGATAGTGCCAGTCAAAGCAATTTTATAACAAGTAAATGTTGTATGAGACTCGGCCTCTCTCGAAAGCCTTTATCTTTAGAGATAAAGGGCGTAGGTCAACTGACTTCTCACGCTTCCCATGGCGTTACATGTTTATTGAAACAAAAAAATGCTCCAGACCCTCTCTTCACAGCGGACTTCATTGTTCTTTCCAAAATATGCTCGAACATGCCCTCAGTTACAATTTCTGAAGAAAAATTCTCTGAATTCCGCAACTTAGATCTAGTTGATCCCACCTTCCCATCAACATGTTTTCGTTGGACCACACTGTATGAAATGATTTACGTACTTACGTCAGCCATTTTGCCCACTATGCACAATCACAACCGGTACGTACCTACTTCGCTACAATATGGAATCAGGAACCAGTTTACCTCAATTCAAATGGTCATAGCACGCAGTATGAATGATGAGTTGAGCAAGTGAAAATAATAATAACTTGAACGTTGAACCGAAAGAAAAAATATACCAATACAAAGTCACAAACCCTGAAATTGCCATATTTCAATTGTCAGGTCGGAAGAGAAAAGACAATTATTTATTCTTTTAGTTTTTGCGGTATATTTTTTTTGTTTTATTTTTATTTTTCCGTTAACCAGCGTTATCCCCCTACGAACGTTAGTCCTCAGAAGTCGAAACTTGTGCGAGCTAAGGATTAACGAGGTCTTACCTTTTAACGTGCGATTCCTAGCACGAGACCAGTGACCATGCTGGGAATCCAATCCACGTCCCTCTGATTGATAGACTAGCGCTCTAGCCAGCATGACCACTGCGATGAACGTGATCGTGCATTATCGGAATGCAAGCGTTCAGAACTAAATTCACAATGGAAACATTTATGAAACATCTATTTTGGTATGTAACCAAGAAGCAACAATAATGAAACTTTATGACTTTCACAAATATTCAGAATAATGTCAAGAATGGAATATTTCTTGAATAGTTCATGTTTACTGGGACGCTTCAGCCAATCAATCGTAATCGTATTAGATACCACTGGGCGTCACCAGACGTCGGGATTGGCATCTAGACAAATTACGTTGCCTATCGACTCCTATGAAAATTTAGAAAATTTTTGTCGTTTTCCAGAAATCGAACCTGGCCAAATGCAAGCGAAAGTTTAGAAGGCCCACATCTAACCGTCTCGCTACCGAGCATTGCTTGACGTTATTGAGTACTTCAATGTCTGTGTAATGTCCATACTAACGGCAATACGATAATTTTCATACCTGTACTCGTTTCTATAATCACAGCAAACACCGATCATTTATAGAATACCCCAAGCTATATATCTTCTCAAATAGCGGTACTACCCATAAACAGAAATCTATTAATATTATTATTCGTGTTCCATGTTATATGCAAATCGTTCGTTTTTCGATTTCGATCTAATAAAATCGATCTATTGTTCTTATAAAGTAATAAATAAATTAATATTTTATTAAATACAGTTCGTGCATATCTACTTTTGTCTTCACAATACTTCATTTGAATATCGTCGAATATCTTCGGTTGAATTATTTCAATAATAAATATCTGATATAGTTTCTTCTTTTTTGCCGGATGGCAAAAGCAAGACCGAACGCCATATTTTCCTACCAAGATTCCAGTGTACTGGGGGTTGATGTTTATTGGAAGAAGAATGATTTAATACCAAATTAAAATATCTGTTTGAATATATCAACGTCCATTTCAAAATATTCCAATTATTAATGTTATATACAAATTTTGAATTAGCAGAATTGATTGTGCTGATTTTGATGATTTTACTGAAAGTTGTTTAGGTCTTTATGAATCTTGGATCACGATTATTCAGTACTGACATTCGTCAAGTTTCACATTCGACAAAGCCAAAGACGGTTGACTGAACTGATTCAAAATGAACCCAAATATAAAAGCATAAATGCCAAATCTGGGTCATTTATTGGCCCCTATCCATGTCTTTAAAACATTCTCAAATAGCCATCCTACCAATTCCAGAATTTTTGGTTGGATCCAAAAAATTATGCGACACTTGGTGTCAGAGTACCGCAATTGAGTGACGGCTATTTTCAAGAGATTTCTGGGTAGACCCGAGAAGATGAACGACAATTGACATCAGAGGTAGTGATCATATTAAATGAAGGCAGTTTGAAGGAATTTCAGGGAACCCAAAGAGTTTCGTAACAGTTGTTATCAACATTAGTGGGTGGTCAAGACCGGTTGTGGTGAAGGAATCTCGACAAACTTTATGTAGAACGAAGGAACAAATATCAAGATGAAGAAGCATTGAGAAAAACAGTAGATGAAAAAGGAAAACTCAAAGAGGGCCAAGAAAATGAGGAATGGCGCAGAGAGATAAACAAAATAAACTATGAAAGTGGGACTAAATATTGATATGATCAAAACGTGAACCAATTACAAGACTATTAGGACCGGCTTTCAAAAATCAATTTCAGAGGTATCAGTAGGTTGTATTCATGTTATTATATCGTTCATGTTCAATTATTTACTATTGGTGTATTCCATTTACATTCCGCCAACTGTAACCTCAGTTGATTTCAAGTCTTTTCTTGATGTTTTTGAAACATTCAATGGTTTGTTTGAGAAATGTAAACTGTTGATATTTGGCGCCTTCAACATTCCCACCTTCAATGTAGTCCTCTGATCAGCGGAAACGGCCACCATCCTGCTCTAAACTTAACTTCAGTGTAAAACAAGCTGTAACAACAACTTTTCCTTCAATTCTGAATCCCCTGAATATAATTTTGGAAAAGAAAATTTTCCTGAAATGTATAACATGTTTCTCAGTATAGATTGGCCGATTATAAATGTAATTGCTGACGTTGACGAGGCTTGTACTGAATTTTATGAGATAATCAGTATTATTTTTTCAACGTGGGTTCCAATTTTTAAAAATAAATCTAAAAAGTATCTAGTTTGGTATAATCATGAAATGATTTCAGAGATTAATAAAATTGATAGAAAAGAGAATACACGCAAAAACCTTGAAAAATTAGGAACCTCTTCACTAGAAACGAAGTACACGTCGCGAAATCAAACAGTTGATTAGCACAGCTTATGCTGCCTATATTCATCAAGTCGAAGGGGATATCTGCAATGATCCAGCGAAATTCAAGTTATTTGTTCAACTCAAGAGAAGAAAATCTAGATTGCCTGGTATCATGACATATAATGATTCAGCATTTGACAATCCCCAAGATTGATGAGTGGGATATCAAATTTTTTTATCAGACGTTTATATTGAGTCCAATCCCAATAATCTGCAAGCATCAGCTTACTCACATGACAACTCTTGCATTTCTCTAAATCACTGAATTTGATGTTATAAAGGGATCTAAAAAACTCAAGAACAAAATGAGTTTCATTATAAAAGACTGCATAAATAGTATAGCTAATCCACTATGTCACATCTTCAATATCATTATTAAATCTAATATATCTCCAACATTGAGGAAAACAAACGAAATTTGTCCGGTCTTGAAATCAGGTTATACAGCAGTTATATCTAACTACAGATCTATTGCCATTCTATGTAACTTTGGAAAACTTTTCGAAATTATTTTATATGATGTTATCTATTACTCCGTATTTATCAATGATTTATCACTGGAACTTAGTGCTACCTATCTTCTATTTCCTGACGATTTGAAAGTATATAGTCTAGTTACCTGTAGTCAAGACTGTTTCGTACTACAAAATAATTTTACATCATTAGAGCACTGGTGTTCCAGTAATAATCTCAAACAACATCAACAAATGCAAAATCTCAACCTTCTCAAGAAAACAATATCCAATTGCCTACAGCTACAAGAAATTGAATTCGAAAGATGTTCAGCTTCAAAGATTTGGGCGTAATATTTGACAGTAGACTTACTTTTAGTGAACATATTAACAAAATTGTAATGAATTCAATGAAATTACTCGGTTACTGCGTTAGAAATTGGTCTAACTTTGCTGATATAGACAGTCTGAGAATACATTCTTCAGAAGTAAATTATAATATGCAACAGTCATTTGGTCACCATTATATAAAACTGAATAGACAGGAAATAATCTGTTCAAAGGAAATGTCTTAAATATATGTTCTGTATTATATTCCGTATTAATCATTTGATTGTCATTACTTTTTTATATAGGTCAAGTTGGATAATACATTTTGGTTCAGCAGTCGATCGAAATATTCTCCATGTCAGACCATCATTGCATGAATTTCAATGGCGTAATAAATTTCTCGTCTCCAAGGAAGCACTTCTGACACAGACCCTTCGCTCCATTGGCACATATCAATAGCTATTATGCCATCAGTTCCGTGTTAAGTTGTAAATCAATTCAGTGCAATTGGAGATGTAATTGTACAATAACATATGACGGGTCAGCTATATCTATGGCGGTCTATGTGGCTAATTCGAATTGATGTTGTCAATGACGTGTGTGGAATATGTGCGAGGGGAAATTATACATGATTGAATGTTCTCTAATATATTATCAATATTCAAATACGTTGAGGAAAACATACAGAGAAGTTGAAGTATAATAGAGGTAGATTGAACTTTTATTTCATATGAAACACAAATAAATTCAGTGGAAATCTTACTAAGTGGCCCTAATTCGTCGTTACAGTATATGCAGCATTACCATCTCAATTCTTTGAGGATCCTTTGATTTTTAATGTTATTTATTCAAACCTAGAGTGATTTTGAAATTTCGAACTATCGGTTCCATTATTTTATGGAAATTTGAATGATCATTTTGAGCCAAAAAGTTTTCACTGGAGAAGGGTAATTTTAGTTTTCTTCAATGTTAGTTCTTCATTTCCTAGCATTCCAAAACCACAGACTTTGCAATATATCTGAGAATTATTAAAGAAAAACAATTTCGATGATAACGAAATTGAAGAATTTATTTGCCTCACTAAATTATGTAGGAAGAAGATTGCTTTAAAAAAAAAAACAGGAGGGAACGACTATGATTAACCCCTTTTCCCCTATCTGGCAAATTTTTTCACGAGCAGGGTTGAAATAGAAGCCGCACTAATTCCCTAGAATATGACTAGGGTACGAGGACGATGTTTTCTCAATATTAAAAAAAATCAACAGTGAGGACTTTGTTTCTTTTTCTAATAGAAAATGTTCATGATTAAAATTCACAGATAAAGTAGAAAATGAGGATCCACTGCAATTCTTTGATGTTTTGGTCATAAGAGGATAATGTGGAAGGCCAGATACGATGTATTTAGGAAAGAAACTAGCATTGGTATATCCCCAATATCACTGTGTACAAAGGAAATGTGCTGGTCTGATTTTTTAGTGCGTTGTCTTTCGACGTTTTCTCTTACATAGATGAGATTTGAAGATGAAAAGGCGAAAAGAAAGAAAATAGCATCTAATAACGGTTTTTTGAGTGGTATTGTAGATAATATTTCTTATTTTGTAATTTTATTTTGTTTCTTATTTAGTATCATTTTCGGTGCTTGTCGGACTCATTGATCGTGGTCTCGAGGTAATTCTACCTGACATTTCGTCTATATCTGCGGTAGACATTATAACGGGCTGTGGTAGGATGACTGATTCAGTATCTATGTTGTCCGTTACCACACCGCCTTTGAAAAGGTTAACCGTAGATAAAGATGAATCGTCAGGTAGTTTACCTTCTCAAATACTCTATTATATCGTTACATGCGTTTAATGTAAATTGGTAGCTAGCGGGAGACGTTGACTAGATGGTTTTTGTGAAAATCATTTGAAATATTGCTCTGACATACTGTTCAAGTTATCACTTTGTAATTGTTCCCAATGTGTTTTGTATCCAGAGAGATTAATGAATAAAATTGTTTAACGAAAAATATAAAAAGTCAAACAATTTAATTTCAAACTGAGTTTACATTTCAAAAGAAATAGAAATAAAAATGAACATTGTGGTATCCCCCCACTTTGAAAGACTGCGTTCTTTTAATTTGGATCTTCTCTCCATTTACGGGACATCTATTGGCAAGGAACAAATTTTTGACAAAACTCGCTTCAGTTCACCATGCTGTGTTTTGATTGAAGCCATTCTGCATTTTCCACTGCAAGGGTGACAAATTTTCTCCCCTAATCAATACTAACTGCCCTCTTTTCAAATTTTCTTGTTCTTTCTTCCAATTCGTGCGGGTTTGTAATTCTGTGACATATTCTTTCAATTCAATGAAAGAGTTGTATTTCGTGTAAGTGAATTTATTACAATCGCAAAGCGCTTTCGGTGCTATACCTGCAAGTAAGTAATAATGGAAAAATAAGAAAAGTTAAGAAATTTCGAATATCTTACTCGTCAAGTATTTATACAGGAGCAATATAAAAAGTCAACAAAACCATGGTTAACCTTGGTTTGATCGGACATAAAAGGAATTTTGTTTAATATTTTCGGTTTTGCATTTTTTCAGGCAATGCAGAAGCCTACTCGTGTTGTACTAACAACCATGAGGTGAAAGCGGAAAGGATATGAAATTTTTTGAAATTTGACATGTTAAATTGGAAACTGACAGATGAAATGTGGTGACATTGACGTAAGGTCCATGTCCAATGAGAGTTAAGAATATATTGTTTCGACCAACGATTCCAAAATTTCTGGACTGTTTGTTGTATTAACTGATATCTAGACAACCTATTCTCGTTGATGTCTCGAACATCTGGATCTACTAACGACGTGAGTATCTTCCCAATCATGAAGTGGGCAGGTGATAATACATCCATATCATTTGGATCACACGATAAGGGCATCAAAGGTCGTGAATTCAGTACAGCCTCAATTTGTGTGAGGAGTGTATAGAAATTTTCGAATGTGAATTTATTATTCGCCATTACCCTTTTAATGTGATATTTGCAAGATTTAATACCTGCTTCCGATAGACCTCCAAAATTTGGTACTTGTAGTGAAATCATTTTCCATGTTACACCTTCATTTGACAAGATCTCTCTGGATACAAATTACATTAGGAACAAATACAAAGTGATATCTTGAACACATACTTTTCATTCATTCAAATAATTCAAAATACAATTGAAGTTTTCGTTAGTTAGTTACAATCCCGAACTGAAGAACGATGAACAAGAAATTATCATAAATCTCTCTTTCCATAAATATACCCCTGACCGCGAATTCATTCTATCCAGATTGATGCATCGAAGGGTCGACGCTTGTTGAGCCTTTCGACGGTCCGCCTTGACATTCCCAGAAAACCTCAAGTAACCCCTCCAAATCTGATAGTCAAGTGGCCGAATAAAAAATTGGGAAAGAATGCCCTTTTATCCCTTCGAATTCGCTCTATTTTATTTGCGACGATCTGTCACTATCGCTATTCGAGAATATTTATCGTTCCGGGAAAGTGGAGACGTCTGTTTTGGGGAAAAATAAAGACAGTGAATTTTACTGGTTTTATAGCTGGGTCAATAATGTAGAATTGTTGACGCCAGTGGAAGATTAATTCCTGCCGTTATTTTCATTCCATAGGAGTTTTTGTGCCTTGTATTTGTATATAAAAAAATTACATTGAAAATTTTACGTTCATTCAGAAACAATTAAAACTGTCCATTGGTCGATCAATTGATCATTTCTTATTTGAGAATAAAAATAAAACATTTTCATAAAATAGTAAACATAATCTCCCACTGATGTGGTTTCGTAAAATTTTATTATTATCGAATATTTTTTTCTATACATACAGTATGGTGCAAATGAATGGAATAAATTCATTATTTCGTAATAAGGCGACCCTACAGAAAATCCTGAGATCAGTCAATTTTTATTATCGAATGCGCATTCTGTCAAATATTTTTTATATTCGTTACATCATTTGTGTGCGCGTGATGACAATATCGATTATTTTTTAAATGGAAATGTGGGCCATGTGATAGGTCATTGGAAAAGTCTTCCAATCAGCTATCCAACCATATCAAATATTTCAAGTAATTTTTTTTTATTCTAACGAACAATTGTATCTATTGATAGAAAATTCCCATTCAATGAATACAAAGGTATAAGGTATAAGGTGGGATAAACGAGCAGTGAATTCTTCTCAAACTCTTCCAATAACTTCCTGGGTGATTCGTTCCATCTCGATGCGTATGCGGTCTTTGAGATCAATTGTATTTAGTGGTTCATTTTGGTAAGCTTCACTTTTCGAGTATCCCCATGAAAAGGAATCCAGAGGTGTTAGATCTGGTGACCTAGGTGGTCATTCAGTTGTTCCTCTTCGCCCTATCCACCGATCTAGAAATACGTTGTCCAAGTAGATTCTCACCAAGACAGCATAGTGTGGCGACGCACCATCTTGCTGCAGCCACAAATCATTTCTGTTTGTGAACAGCTGAATCAGTTCGGGTGGCAAGAAGTGTTGCAAAAATTCTGAATATCGAGGATCTGTCAAGGACTCATCGAAGAAATATGGTCTTATTATCATATTTCTTATAATTCTCGCACAAACATTCTATTTCTTTTGGTATTGAGTATGATATTCCTGCATACAATGTGGATTTTCAGTAGCCCAAAACCAGCACGTTTGATTATTGACCGTTTAAGAGAAATTTATCTTCATCAGACAAAAGAACTTCTCGGAAAAACATCGGATCTCTGTTATTTTTCTCCACCATACTTTCGAAATATTCAATTATTCTATTCAAATCGTCCTCCAGAAGCTCCTGAACTAAAATAACTTTGTAAAGATGACACTTCTCCTTTTTTAACGTTCTAAGATTTGTTGAATGGTCCATGTCATTATCTAATGCCTTAAAAATTCGTTCGCGGGTACTTGCAGAAATTTGAAAATCAATAATTCAGAACAGAATTTAATAATGAGTGATCTGTAATTTTAAAAGCAATCTTTTTCAGCATACGAAAACAATTAAACAAATTTTTCGATGAAGTTAGATAGGTAAATGAAACACCTTTCAATTTACGTATCATATGATCCACATTTCTGTTTGAAAAAATCATCGATGCCGTCATCGCGCTCACACAGATGACGTCACGAATATAAAGAAGATTTGACGGAATTCGCGGTTGATAATGAAAATCGACGGGTTTCAGGATTATTCTCTATGGTCGCTCAATTACAAAATATTTAATTTATTCCAGTAATTTGCACCATACTGTATATTGATATTGTATCATTACGAAAATGCTGAGTATGTTTTGTTATTCATATTTCTGCGAACCGGAAATATACAAAGAACGTTGATGAAAACATACGGAACACTTTGGAGAACATGGATATCTCTAGAATCTCTTCTTGTTTTATATGTATTGAATAAACTGTAACTTCATGCGTTATCTTTTTTTCAGAGTGTGACAATAACCCAGAAAGCCTGAACACTGGTGACGAGAGCCTCAGTCACTTTATCAGTTCAAACAATTGCATGTTTAAAATTTTCTTGAAGTTTTGAAATATTCAATTACAGATACATTGGAGATCCCACTGAGCCCATTATCTCTTGGTAATTGCACCATTATTGGATACTTCCTGCCAATCAAGTCTCACATAATTTTTCAGTCAGCTCTGGACCAACTTCAAATTCTTATCATTCCTCTGACACTTTCTTATTCCTCAAATCCATAAATCTTATCTTTGAGGCCTGATTACGACGGTAGTTTGCAGTATTTCCTTACGATGCCTATCGTTGTGAATATTGACTTTTTCGTTTTCAGTAATTCCAGTGCTAATATCTTCAAGTTGTTCCTCCCCAGTCCAACCATATCGATGATACTACAGTTAATCGAAATTTGGATATCTTCTGGAATATCTCATTTTATTTTCTCCCAACGAAGTACCAGTAAATTGCGTGGCATGCCCAAGGACGTTGACGACTGTAAAAGTTGTCGGGCCTACCTTGCACTGAAAAGAGGCAATACCTCGAAACTAGTCTGTAATTTGATAAATGAAGCATTTGCGGCTGTCTTCTGGATTCTAGTGAGAATGTTGCACACAGATATCTGTCAGATTTAATTCAGCGTCCGTCGTGGTATTAGCCAGGGAAGAAGTTGTTTTCTATCTGCCTGAATTGAAGAGAGAATAAAGGGTTTTTTACTGAAATTCTGTCTCTCGCCTGAAGCCATCAGATTTTGTCTGCAGCTTTATTCTCTTTTATGGGTTCAAGTTCTTCTCGAATATTCATGATTAAATACTGAATCTTTCCATCTTTAGTACCACTTATCCCACCGCTGCCACAAAATGTTGGAGTGGTTTTATATAGAGTTCAAATTCTTCTCGTTCTTTTTTCCTTGTGTCTTCTTGTTCCCTCAGAAACCCAAGCAATTTTGTCGCAATCTTGTCGTTATTAGTGCTCGAATATTCAGTATCAAATACAAGAATTTTCCTTTCTTTAGTACCACTTATCCCACCGCTGTCACCAAATGTAACGTTTTAGAGTGGTACTCAACTTATCAGCTGTAATTATCAGCAGTATTCTAGAACACCAATGAATTTTGAGACTACAATAAGAATATTCGAAATCTAAAACAGGTTGCTTTCGTGCAGTTGTTTTGACCTTTTCACATTAATTCATGATTTTTCTATTGATTACCATCAATAACATCACGGAGATATTTCAGTATTATTTACTTGTTACAGTTAGAATGTGCAAAATTCCATTACAATTTTAAAAAGTTATTCTGTGGAGAGGAGAAGGGAGAGGAGTCGTCCAGGGCGATGAGGAGAAAATAGGGAAATGTTTTATGAATATTCGATATTTTTTTTATTCTTGGAAACATTATATTTTTCAGTCTATTTTGTACACGGTAGTCAAAAATAAAAGTTTGATGAGTGTGATTTGGTATTAAGGTGAAGGAACAGTTTTCCATCAAAAATATTTTGTTCTGAAAAACCAAGAATATGTAAGTTTTCAAATGCAGCAAACAGTTGATTAGTTTTCTTTTTAAAAGGATAAAACCCCATACTCCCTTCAACGCCCACACTTCTGAAATACGATTCATACCACTGCCCTAGTTCAAAAGACTGTTTCAATGCCTCTCAATGAAATTCCCCCAGAACACGAAATCTCTTGAAAATTGCCAATAAAGTCTATTCATGTCCAGAGATAGATAGACAGATATCAATATAAAAAACGTTGTCCTTCCGCCCCTTCAATTCGAAGGGCCAAGGAAGCCCTCGGCCTGTCGTGTTCTACAATGATGTACTTTGTCATAATCTTTCGGTTCGTATTTGAATGTTTCGAAATAAAATGGAAGCGACTAAAGAAAAAGCATTTCATGTACTTGTATTCAATTGAGAGAAATATTAAGATGTCTGAAAACTGAAAAAATAAAAAAGTGATAGATTGAATTCTGATTGACAGAATATACAGGTATTAGGAAAACAAGACGATGACGTCTAAATATTATAGAATAATTTATTTTTTTAATTCATATATGCTCAACGTTACATTACCTAATTCTTTATTTCTTATGGTTTATCAGGAACTCAAACTATTTCAAATAAGTAGGTACTGGAAAAAATAAGAATCATAATTTATTATACCACTTACCAATTTTCTACGTTCTTGCGAGATTGTTTTGCTACAATATGGATAAATAACATTGTGTATAAATAACAAAAAAATATAGTTTTTCCCTTCACCACACTAGTAATTCCATTCCCAGATGCATATTCCGTGAACCGTTAACTTCATCAGCAGGATTACTAATCTGATAATAAGTACAAAATCAGTTATATCTATATTAAACCAATTAGTACAAAAATATCTGATGTAAAAAATTTTAAAATATATAGACCGGTTAAAATACCATCAACGTTTTCCAAAGTATTCGAGTACTGATTGTCATTTTGTCAAGAATATGACAATCTCGAAAAATCAAAATAATCACCTGAACAAAAATTTTGCAGCTGCTGTGGTGGCGATCAGAAAGTGGAGCAATTTTGATAAACGAGATATAATGTACTGCTCATGAGAAACATTAAGTTGATGATAGCCACAATTTGAATGTGAGATACCTATCCGGAAACTTTATCTCTTCCCTCATTAAAAACAGAAATGTTCGTACGTTCTTTCTCATTTCAAATCACCAGAGAATAAGTAACAATCTATACAATTGAAAATAATAAAGCCGTTTACACCATTGAACCATTTTTTGGGCATAACATACTTCTCGGCCAACCGGTATATATTCAAGCCATTATAACCAAAATAACCGTTTTGAACTCCAGCATTTCATTTATCAATCATCGCACATACCCGTAATTAACAACAAACCAAACGAAGCAATTAACAATAACTAATTATAAGCAATTGCACGAGTGACGTATAGCGCGATTTTGACTGCAGATGGCGTTGTCATAAGTCATGTATCACGATCACCATGTATAACTGCTGAACATTATTCAGATAATATTCTGAGCTGCTGGCCAGCGACTCCAAAATAGATTTCGATTGACATATTGCTGGTGTGCCACACGTATGTATGGTAGATGCACCTGGAGATGCATAAATTTGCGTTAATAACTATGTTAATATTTTACGGTCGTATAAGCTATCGTTTGTGGTTACTGCCAAAGATATGAACTTCCTTTTATTCGGAATAATTTAAACGTCAGAACGTATTAGAGAAAATGATTTAGTTCCACCAGGATATGTTCATTTTATTTTCAATCTTTGGCCCGTTAGGGGTGCTTCTAGAATATCGTCCAATGACATGTAGGTAATGATATTTAGCGGTTTCATGTCATGAAAGTGGTTTTATTATTTTTATTCGATGACCCTCTAAAGAACACATTAATTCCTCTGATATCCCTAATATATCTCAAAAAACAAGCTAAATTATTTACATGGAGGCTTTCGGAGTATTATTGAATATATTCATGAAATTATTTTGACTAATACATCAGGTGCGCCAAGCTGCTAATCCTTTGGTATTTTCATGTTGTGTTGGTACTTTGTGCTAATTGTTGTCTTTCATTCAAATGACAAAACCACATGGCCTTATAATTTCAAACATGTTTTTTCGTTGGTTAAGTTCAAATAAGTTTTAACTTTTGAAATGTACAATGTATTCTACATTTCGATACTTTCGATTGCCTGACTAGTAAGCACTGAAGATGACGCAAGTCGAAAACGCTTTGCAATGATCATTAAATTTATACACTTTTTACAAATCTTCGCTTCATTCATTACTGACAAGTGTATTCAGCTTCCCACATTCATTCTTATGAATTGTTCATGGCTGCAGTTTTGAATGCCCACATAATTTTCCATAAATCCATCATAAGAATATACTGCTACTGAACTATCTAGTACCCTTAGCGGAGCAAATGATTAGCCATAATCAAATGACGTCTCAGTGGGGTAAACATACCAAGAGGCAAAGAATGATGGTGAATGTTGAAGATCATTTTCCAACACAAATTCCAAATAGAAGACGGTCTAATCGGTGCTCAGAGAAAAAGAGTCGTACTGAATTTATGTGCGTAGCTTGTAAGTTGCCTCTGTGCAAAAATTTTCCTTACTTTTCCATTCCTAATTTTTTTTCAAGTCTTTTTCTTTTTGTCCGAAATTACCATTTCTTCTGAATAAAATTATGTACAATCTGGAGAGCGTCCGTTATTACGGGTGATCTTAGCCCCCTTGAAAATTACTGCTGGGATGAAAATATCCCTAATAATTATCAAGGACTCATGACAATTCGGTTTTATATAAATGATGGAGGGGGTCTCAAAAAATGTCCGTCTTTCAACTATAAACTCATTAGTGATAAGGGTTAAGCTAAGACCCCTTCAGAATCTATACATTTACGAGTGAATCCTGCGTTCGAGACTCTAGACACATCCCAAAAAATATCATCGTATAACACAGTACTCATCAAGTATTCTTACTACGTATATTTAGAAATTCTTATTGTTGTTCAATAATACAAACTCCACAAGAACACTTTTTTTTGTTTCAACTCCATGGATATTTCACACATGTTTTGTTGAGACATAACCACCAATCACTTCAAACATGTCATTAAATCCTTATACCATAATGCTATGAGGTAAGCAATAAAAAATTAAGCGCACTGATATTCTTTTCGATATGTACATGATATGAAATAAAGATTATTACTTTATGGAATTCCTTGAACAATTTGAAATCACAAGCCATTAGTTTCGCATTTTCAAGATATGGAGATTAGATAAACCTTAGTAGAATTGTTATTTTGCTTTGAAAGAATGCCGGTCGATTACTATTCATGCTGCAATGACAAAAATACGCCAGGTTCGTTTATCGGCCCTCACTTCGTCACGCAAGAGAGGTACTGAATGTTTCGAATTACCATCACTACGTTCATACATACTGATTATTTGCCAACTGTGATTGGAGTAAATCTGCGATTTTTCATGTGAATCATGTGGACACGTTTTGGGGTTCAAGCGACTTTGTGGGAATTGATATCGGTAGCGATGTTGTCATACTCAGGCAGATATGAACAATAATTGTCGATTTTGGTCAGGTTTTCTGTTACGGGATAAACGATTACAATGTGCATATGACCTCAAGTCTTGCCATAAGTTCGTCTAATTGCCACTAGGGTAATTTCTGATTGTACTTCAAACTCAAAAAAACTGCGAATAATAAACTATATATTTATATAAAATAAACGAACTATTTCATATAACTATCGTATCAGAGATTCAGGTCTCTGGTTTGGTATGCGAGAATCTTTTTTCTCAAGTACAACGAATTCAAAGGTGAGCAAACAAAACCCAAATCATACAGGGCTATTCAATTTCGAGTCAATGCATTGTGATGAGATCTAGCGTCCTCAGTTCTGGAGTTATTCTTTCATATTTCTGGCACTTTTCTCAGACTATCCAAATATGTAAATTAGAATAATATACAAAGTACTTTATAAATTGGAATTTTACATCTATTCCATAGTAATAACAGATCTCTATGGGAAATGAGTTAAAATTTTCAACAAATATGATTAATAACAACTATAGTTCTAATTTTCTCTTCCCTGTACTGTTGTTCTGTGATCGTCTGATACCTGATCAATGATTGATCGGGTACCTACTATAGTTACCTACGTAAACAGATCTTGACAAAATAATTTTGAGTTTATACTGAGTTTACCACATTTACTTTCACTTTAAAAAATGCTATGAAGTTTTGAGTTCAGATGAAGTTTTCTGCGTTGGGCTGCTTTAGCTGAAATTTGGCGCTACTTCCTTTATTGGTTTAAAATTCATATCTCTTCACTAGAGTGAGCGAATTTCAAATTCCATAGAGCATTCGGTTGATTCATTTTCAACCTACAGGCGTTAAAAATTGACTATTTTTACCTGAACCGATTCCGATGTTTAGAAAACCATTCGACTCAGAATTCAAAGCTTCCTAAAAAAGGAACGAGTGACATTTTCTGTAGGATGTGTACCTTTCGAGGTATACGCGGAAAAACTGGAAAAAGTTCGAAAATTTCGCTGTTCTTAGGCTTTCTAGGCTCTTAAATCTAGAGCACAACTTGGAAAACGTCGCAAACTCATATACTCGTTAGTCAAGACCCCCAAAAGGGATTAAAACCATTTCCAACTCTTATTGAACAATCTTTAGGGGCTAGAGCCCTTTTTGCACTATCTTTCTGGGCTAACAGGAGAAATCCATTAATTTATTCAATACGTATTCATTGAAAGGTGGAAATTGAAGAAACATAATTGTTGCTTCAATTTTCATTGCAAATTGCAGGATAATTTTTTTTAATAATAATTGGGGATTACGATATTTAACATTTTTTCTAGGAGTGGGATTGCGATTATTTTGGATTCAGGCGTTATCCGGTCATTCAAGGAGTTGATATTGAAGACCGCTTCGAAACTGCACAGAAATATGAATACATTCTTCAGAATTCCATGCGTCTCGTTCTGTGAACTTCCTATACGTGAAAAAATCCACCAGAAGATACATTAAAATTACCACCACTATAAACCAGCGACTCTCACAACACCTTGCTTCATGTATTTTTGCAAATGCTTCAGCATATACATGATTATGCATCTCAATCACTAAACATTTTTTAACGATAAATTCTCGTACTGCTTAATTAACACAAAGGATGATAATTTATGCATCAAATTATGAGTATCAACTTGGAATATCATTCCAAGAACAGTTTCAAATAATACTTTGGTATTTGGAGTCGCAGAATTAATTATACAAATTTCTTTTTCGTTTCCATCGGCCATCTACTTTGAACTTTCAGGTATCGCATTCGAATCCGGGTAAGACCGCACTGAGCTCCGGAGGTATTTCCTTCCCGGAAACTGACTAAATGCTCCCGAATCCGGATGCGTTGGCCGCCGGAATAAATTCACATAAATTCTTGGGCAGACATAAGTGATGCGAAGTTACACTGGAAAAAGATATGCACACATCACATTATGCAGTTTAACGTCCTGCTTGGCCTTAGCCAAGAAAGTGGTTGGTTTCTGTAAGATACTACAAAAAAATCTTCATTTGTATGGTAGGTTTTTTCCATTTTCAAAATAATACTTTTTTCTCAATCTTCAATTGGAAAAGTTTCCTTTTTTTCTAACATGAATACACTGATGCTCCATTTTGTTATATGAAGGAACCGGTTGTAAAGTAAATCGAGAGAACAAGCGATGTTAATCATTTCTGAAGATCAGAGGTTCAAAGTTTTGCAATTTCAAGTCGGTGGGCTACCAATCCGTTATGTTTTCCATTTCAGAGTCCATTATTATCATGATTCTGTAGGTCTGTAGCCGATTGGATTGGAAGAGGTTTTGGTAATAGGCGCTTGCATTTCAGCCAGTATTGGATGTGAGTTCCTGTGCTGTTTAGCTTCCCGCATATCCTAGCGTATCTCACAATCTCAGGTCATACCCATCACAATGTTCCATAATATTGTCGAAGGCACTTTATCGAGAAACATTCTCAGAGCACTAACTCCTTTTTCTCCCGAGTTTTCTTCTTCGCACATGATATGCCTTTCAAGCAAATTATCATTCCAATGGTTCCTGATATCCTGGTCTAGTCTTTTAGGCCATCGTCAAATGGCTATTCACTCATCATGGATTTAGGAAAGTGGATTCGTATGAGTTCCTCCATATTCTGCGTTTCCAATGTGTTGATGGAGTTGTGATAGTTATATTTCAGAAAGAGCTACCCGCAACCTGGAACACCCACATCCTGACAGTTCTTCCTTCAGACCACTCTCTTTGAGCTTCAATCCTTGGTATACCCTTTGTAAGAATGACCTTGCTTCCTGAAATCAGCAAGTACCTAGTTCCACCAGGGGAAGTTTTTGGTAATGCTCCTCTGTCACCGTGAACCATTTTTCACCCTAGGGTGTAGCCGTAAGCTGAAATTCTTATCTTCTAGATGTTGTCACCAAATCCAGAGGTCAATATTCAGGTCCGCTCCTTCCGCGTTCATTGTATGCTTTTCTGTAGTTTCGAGTGGTAGCGTAGTTGGAAATGCACTGATATAATGCCTCCAGCACTAAATTTTGACCTGCCTTATGCCGTTTTAACTCCGAAGAGAGACTATTGGGTCTTCCAAGAAGAGGAGCTACTAATAGCAGATTACTGTCACAGATGGTTCGAAAATACCGTCAGGTTCTGGTGCAGGTGTAGAACAGAAATATCAACCTATCTGGGATTAAATAACAGTATTTCCGGCGGAAATTCACGCCATAGATCTATATGTAGAGATACTGGAAGAACATCACACACCCACATAAAGATCACTCAAAGTCCCCTCGAACAGACAAGCGGCTTTGAAAGCACTCGACTCGTATCAACCAACGTCTAAGCTGGTGTCTGCCAGAGAAGACTCTCCCCAATAGGAAGACTCAACAGTTTGTCTCTGCTCTGGATTCCTGGCCACACCGGTATGGAGGGCTATGGAACAGTAAACCTTCTTGCAAGAGAAGGTGACGCAAGTAGGTTCATTCAACCAGAACCTGCCATTGGCCTCTCACCAAGTCTTGCCAAATATATATTGAACACCTGGCATATTAAACTTCTGGCAAAACCTACCAGGATTGACTCATTCCAAGGCATTCATAAATTCCTCGAAGAATTTGACCAAAACCCTGTTAGACTCCAGCAGGGATGACATGCGATGTCTAACAGGCCTACTCACAGGCCTCTGTCGTTTGAATTATCACATGATAAGACTAAAACTGTCGGAGGACTGAAATGTCGTATCTGTCTTGATGATGAACCAGCAGAGCACATACATTGTGCCTGCCCCGCTGCGGACCAAATTAGGATTTCGATGTTTGGTAGAGTTTCACTCTTTCCTTCGGACCTGAAAGATCATACATCAAATAAACTAATTGGCTTCGTCAAGTAGCTGGGTTTATTTAGTGAAATATGAATGTGTATGAGCCACAATAAACCCTTACGTGTCGCAGTGGAGGACTGGGTAGAAACGCTCATTTTAAACCCTAACCTAACCTAGAAATGCACTTGATTAGGAGTCGAGAGATCCCAAGTTCAAATCTCCGTTGATCAATTTTTTTTTCATTCAGTTGTATATTTCGTTTTCCTGTCTGCTATATGCCATAAGCTCAGTTCCGATTCATAACCTTCATGTGAGTACAACCTCCATTTGGTCGAAATACACAATTTTTTTCTTTTATTCTTCTTTAGATAATAAAATCATATAATCGTTTCGACAAATGTTGTTGTTTGGTCTATCAAATGTTTGTATTTTCCAAAATGTCATAATATACACAGCGATCCAATAAAAAATTTAAAGGTATTGTAGTATGTGGAAAAATTGATAATTCGAAAAAATATAACAGTTCATCAAAAAGTGCCTAGTAGAATATTCAGTGTGGATGAACAAATGTAGAAGGGACAAGAGGGATATACCATGTGTCGCCAAGTATATAATAACTGTAGAGCAAATAGTGAAACATTAATCACATTTTTAGAATCTATCACTTCTTGAAAAACAATTCATTGGTAATCGAAAGGATAAGCCACAATTCCCTCAGTGTGTGAAAAATGGCTTGAAAACTTTCATGCTCCATTCAGAAAGCGTATTCATCTTTCAGACGTTTCCAATGTTCAAGGTTTTTGTCTGCGGAAAAATATACGAATGAATTGGAGAGTAATCACCAATCTTGGATCCATTAGTCAAATTAAAAGTGCGAGTTGAACATCGTCAGTGACGTTTATCAAAGAAAGAAAAATGATACTTCGAATATTCCAAAGGATATTATTTTCACGCGAGGGAATATACTCAGTCGACTGAAAGCCACCGAGAGTTTTCAGATCGATGGGCTTTGTTTTATAGGTATCTTTGGAATGATACGGATACGACTATTCGAATAATGAATCCTTGTCTAAATGGAATCGATGGAGATTCGCTGATACGCTGGCGCAAATTCATTTACATATCTCTCTTTCAAGAAATTGATGGAAACGGTAGCTAAAGCTATCACTTTTTTGCGCAACTATGATGAGTTTTTTTGGGGGGCATTCTATACGGTAGTTCTTACAGCGCACGGAACATAGGAAAAATGCGATTATCAGAGCCGATGAGCCGAAGATAGCCTACAATGTTGTCTACTAGAGTGTTTGAATTTGATGGTTTTACATCGTACTGTTGTTATTCTTGATATGGTAATATCGTAGGAATGTATCATGGACAGTTGTCGATAGCTCACATCAAGGGCTTGATCTTATTCATTCTCTTTAATATTCTGTTCATTGTAGGATAATCTCTGTAAGGTAAACACTGCTTGCTTGCTAACCTTAGTAACGCTCAGTTGAACACAATGTTGCCAAAGTTTTTCATGTATCTGATTCTAATTACTTGTAGTAATCACATAATTAATCCAAACACTCTGTATTCATAGCATTAGTATATTTTGGTCGATCAACAAATCATTTTGATTAATCCTCATTGATTAACTCAATCAAATCATAACCTCGTAGGAGAATTAATTCACTGAATAATTGACTATATTGTTGACATGATGACTATCCTTTAAAAAAACTGCATTTTTCTCCGCCAAATCAGGTCATATGATCGATTTGGGCCAATACTCAGGATGGCTTCAGCTACAATAAATCGGTTATTTTCACTGAAAGTCTTTTTGCCATAAAATGTGTGTGTGATCATTTCTCTGTAGGCTTCCTTTTCCACTTGTTATTTTCTCCTCTGTTACACAACACTCTTGTTTAATATGCACTCAAGATGTTTCCATTTGATCGTCCCCATACCTGTTACGGTTCAGAATATAGCAAATGTTCTCATATGATAAAACGGTCTGTTTAGTGATTTTAATATGAAATGGTTAGCTCACAACTTTCTGGGCGAAATTGTATAATGGAGGCATGGTGGTGCATTCTAAGCTGTCCACATCTGTTTAAAATATTTGGCAAATCCAGGTTTACAAAGCGGAATTGGCGAAGAGCTAGGCATTGGGCAGTCCAGTCTTCCTCGCACTCTGCGATTGGTGGTAAAAAAATATTGGTGCAATTTTCTACAAGTCACCAAGCCGTCATGGAAGCTAAAGAATTGTGGACAAGTCAGTTTAGATGCCCGACTGCTATTGGAGCACTAGTTCGCACGTGAAGATAGAGAAAGTTGAGGTAAACGCCTAAGAATACATAAACCGCAAAGGAGGAACTTTTAATGCGAGCTACGTATAGCGAAAAGTACGTATTGGCCAATGTGGATGCGAGCCGGCATGGTTTAGTGTAAAATTTTTTTTACCAATGGAACGTGAGAAAAGAAATGCGCGTTTAGCGAACGCCATTCTTATTGCTGATCAGGTGTATGGAATTGAGCCTTAACTCCTTTCCGAGAACCTGTCGACACAGACGTAAAACAGATTCACATCGAACTGTTGGTGAAGAAAAGGGTAATGATTGAGTTCTGTTTTGGACAGTTGAAAGTGCGCTTTCCTACCCTGAAATATAGTTCCAGATACAATTGTAGCATATGTCATTTCTAAAGCCTCACAGCATCCAGATTCTTTAGGCAATGATAAAGATGAAGACGTCGTACTTGTTGATGATGAGGATGACGACGAGAATGACGTATGTGGAGCTTTAGCCAAAATAATTCAACGCAATAATAAGTAGAGATGTATGTGTCTACATGTATATTGATGGTAACCCACAGTAATAAGAATACAAAGTAATGTCAATTCTCTGATTATCGTTCATATATATATGCTACTGAAATCTATTTTTTTTATTTTATAACGAATCTTCCAGGTTTCCAGAAAGAGAGAGAGACCCCTCTGAAGGTCCTGGGAGCTTGTGCGAGCAAGAAAATGATTCGAGACCGATGGCTATGCTGGGCTTTGAACCCACGACTTTATGCTTATATGGCGAGCGTTCTACTACACGACCATCACGGAATTACATGACCCCAAAAAAGTAGAAAAAGAGTTCTTCACGACTGCTGTAAAAATTTCTTCATTTTTTAAATTGAATTCAAATTTTTTTGTATAGTACCACTGAAATTTCAATTAGTATGCTAAACAATCACAGGTTTGTTCCTTTTCGTGTACTCTTTACACGGCATCTACCCCCCTTAAGTTTACTTTCATAATAATTTTTTTGGAATCAAGGGATCTTTGACAACTCTAGCAAAATTAATCCTTGCAACTCTAGGTTGAACACTTTTTCAGTTTACTCTGTTTTGCCTGGCAGTGCAGTACTTTTTCGCGTTTGGCGTGGAGGCAGACGAGTAGCAGCCGTAGCAATTTTTTCACATTCCGCACTGGAACAGGAGGCAGTGACTTTGTCTTCAAACTATGTACTTGGAGCTGACGTTCCGTATGATTTGTCACCTGCGATGAGAAAAATTGACTTGACGATAGCATGATCGAAAAAGATACTCACCTGCTATTTTCACCACATATGCATTTGAATTTTTCTCCAAGGCCTGGTATAAACCTATTTTTTCATGGGAGAAGTTCGATAGGTTCATTACCTGATTTCTTCACCTTAGTCTTCTTTTCGAACGGACCTTCATATTATTAATATTTTTCATTTGTTACTGGCCTTCCTACATCACTTCTATGATCATCTAGGATTTTTTATCACGTCTTCTTCCATTTTCTCAAATGTAGGCATCTGTGGCTCACTTAGGATCTCTGGATGTTTATTGATTTCATTTCCTATGAATTCCATTGCCCTTCATCCAGCACTTTCACGTTCAGCATCATCCTCGAATGACGATATTTTGAACACTGATTACTGTGTACAACAGACCTAGTGCATAAACTGCAGGTCTGAAAACGCAAAATTTTGTTATTCAAATCCCGTGAAAAAATGCAAAATCAATACGACCTTTTACTCGTTTTCATGAACCATTCGCTTGCAAGTATAGCGTTCATATTGTTTTTGCTCAAAGCATTTGTTTTTACTTCTGCCTCATGCTTACAAGCATTTACTTAATCTTTATTGATTTATTATCATGGGCTGAAAGCTGTGAATTTCCCCTGTGATTGAAGTTTGGCAAGCCACCAAGACAAGATACTGCGGGAGATGACTACGTCAGCAAACTCCGGCAGAGAACGGATGACATCCACCAACTAGTCCATTTAAACATTCAGGGTGCCAGCGACAGAATAAAGGATACCTATGACATCGAGGCCGATTGTGGATGATCCCAGGCTGGTGACCTACTTTGGTCCGTACAAACTCACGAAGAGGATAAATTACCTCGTCTACCGAATCCATGAACGACCCCGAGGAAAACCTTGGATCGTCCATTTTAATATATTAGCTCCTTACGCCGAAAACCACGATCAAGTCGGCACTCGCAGACCACTGGAGAATGACATGACGTTCTACGTCATTGTACTCATATGAACAGAAAATATCTACATAGCCTAGCTACGAAATTTGAAAATTTAATCTATTGAACTAATTCGAAAATATTTCATCTCCATTGGGACTTCGTTTATGTGTTCTTCATGTCGTAATAGTTTTTCAGATTAGATAAGTTACGACGTCATGCAATTCAGTCCCTCACAGCAGATTTTTTGAGGATCGTTGGATAAAAATGTTGAAAATCAAGTGCGGAGGTGAGAAAAACGCTTGGCAACCGAGAATTTTGTCAAATAAAAGAGTTGGCCTACAACAGGAACCGATAGATATACGAAATTTCAACGTAAGGGTAACATTTTTCTTCCTCAAGTACTTGGCCCCAGGACTATAAACCTAGTCATGGAAGACTAAAGAAAACATTGACCAGATCCACAGGAAACGTCTCAGAGAATTTTCCATGATTGCGCTATGCACTGTAGCCAGAGCAGCGCTACGATCACTTTGAAAATGACATATGCATTGCAATCTGCATATGCGGACTATGTTAATGGCCAGGCTAATTGTAGACAGTCGGCAGCCGTACGTCACGTGGTCGTATCGCTTGTCGGGCCACCTATTGACATGTATATTAGTCGTTTGATAGAGATGTATAGTTGCGATTCCGGTACGGATTGCTCATACAAACGACGTGAACGCGTCGTCATCCCACACAAATCATTCCATAAAGGGAATCAACGTCGGGATTTGTACTCGATACGAATTAGAATTAATTAGGCGGAGGGTGGAAGGAAGGGGTGCACCTTGGGACGTGTAGGTGGTTGTGATTGAAGGCACGGTAGCTGACGTGCTGAATAGTAAGCAGATAAAAAATGGGCGGGGACTAGCAAATCTGATGAGAGTCTGAATGTTCCGTGTGCTTTCAGTGCATGTGAATTCCACCCCATCTCTTGCTTAGGTCAGTGGCTCCTTCCTCCAAGAATGGTCCTACTTCAACTAGGTTAATGAGAGAAACGCTTGAAGCGACACCGCATTCTCTCAAGCAGGGGTGGTGAAGGAGCATTCGATATTGAAACAAGAGGTGGCGTATTCAAACGGCAGAGTTACTTTTTTTAAATTTAATATATTTGCTTCATTCCTTAAGTAGCTTGGGCTAAGCCCCAAATAAATATATAATGCTGCTCCTAAGGTAGCATATGGAATTAGTAATCAAAGAGATCTAGTTTCTTAACTCAAGTACAGTGTTTTCACTTTGTACATATTTATATGCTCTCAGTTGTCTGTTTTATAATTTTGCTTCAGCTGAATTGTATTCAGAATCATGCAACATATTGTATTCCACTATGAGTTCAATACATTGATTCAAGATGAATCCTTTTCAAGTTTCAAGTTATATCTATCCAGTTAGATGTATATTCGGAAATATTCAACTCATAGCTACAACACGGAACTACATCTTCACCCCTCACACCTGTCTCCGTTATTGAGAAAAGCAACAATTCTACTAAAGTATTATTTTAAAGATCAAAAAAATTTAATAATGTAATGATTATGATATGAAAATTTACTGTTAAGAATATCTCAGTCAGGTCCTGCCTCCGGAGCCCCGACACTTCCAGAGGGCGCGCTGAATCATTTATCCCAATAACCGCCCCCCACGCCGTGACGTGAGTGACTAGTGGGTCCGAGAATCATGTGCTATGAGCAGGCGGAGTGAACCAAGAATTACGGCCTTCTGCATTCGTCCGGCTTAGAGTTCTGCCATATGACAGCAAGCCGGTATGATTTTCAAGTATGAGGTGTTAAGGTGTCCATCATTCCACCAAGGACCCCTGTTATCAGAACTACCTTTTCACAGAATAGTTTACGTAAAGCCTGAGGAGTTCAAAGAGTAGGTCTCCATATTTAGACGATGTTCGTTTCACCAGGAGCTGAAAACTCAATAAAGAAAATCTGCTGGATAAGCTGACAGCAAATGCATTTTGGTATCAGCTGCCCCGCGACATGCTCTGCATCTAGTGTCAGGGACCTCTATACCCATCCCGCGTCTACGGTAGAGGAGGGTGGTGAGGAAACGATCCTGGTAGGCCATTATAAATCCCTCGGTTTCCGACTTCAGCCCACTTGACCTGAGAAATGCAAAGGTCAGGTTTCTGGATGAACCAAGGTCTTCAATGTTATTGCAGAAGACCCCATGCATTGGCTTATCCTTATGTTACTGCAGAAGACTCTCACTCTCAGCAGCTTTAACGTAGGCTTTCTGCTGGACGGGTTCCAACTCGGTGACAGAGTTTGGTTTCGTCCGTCTACGACACCGAGCTCATCGGCTTCATGGGTTGCTGTCATGAAAAGAAATGCTTCAATCCCTGATTTTTTATGATCGCATACTAAGCAGAAAAGGGGATCTGAACTTCTGATGACCTTACAGGCTCCATCCAGTACCATTCTGTTGTGTAGACATTCCAAACTCGAAAGTCCATGACCTTCCCGTTGTCTGGGGAAGTATAACCGTGAAACGGATGATTTCAGATGCAAGCTCCTATGAAGATGCTTCATTTTGCGAGTGATCGCAGCTCTTCCTAAGTCCATTTCATTACTCGAAAGGAGTAAAGTAGAATAGGAATGGTAAGCATATTATTTGCAGCAACTTCCCCGACAGTTCTGATGACCAGATCTGTCCGAGTTTATGCTGACACTTGCCACAAAGAGAGTTTCTGACAGTAGTTACCTCTTGGGTTTGGCGTTGTTCCATCCATAGGTATATATTTCTCCGTTATCCAGATAATGTAGGATGCTTCCGTCTACGAGCTGAACGTCCTCTCCGTATTCCTCGCATCGTCCTCTTTTGAGATGAACCGTGGCATTTTTGTCGATTCCGAACTCCATTCCAATGGCATGCGTGTACTCTTGCACCACCCTTAAGGACTGACGAAGATCCTTTTCCGGAGGCATATAATATAAAACAGATGGGTAACCTCATTCCTCCGGTTGCTGGGGGTTCCGCAGTCGTATCCGCCAATTTTCCGTAGTGCCCCCATTATGTGACATTAACATAGCAAATGATATGTCCCTCAATTTTTTTTTGTCTGGGATATACAGGGTGTTCCAGAATGAAAGAGAAAAACTCCGATGATCGAATCTTCACCTCACGTTAAGGCTGAAAGTTCCGATTAACATATCCTCTAAGATAAGTTGGGTGTTGCAATCTTAAAATTGGAAAAAATATAATTCTTTTCCAGAATAACTCTGTAAGAGATCAACTTTCCTCAATATAATTTGGTATGTGATTTGACAGCAATTAATCCAACATATCAATATAAATATAGTGTTTGTAACTCCAAACACTGGCGTACGGCAGATGGTAACCCCTTATCGCCCCTCTCCAAATTTCACACATCCGTATTAATATAGATTTTGTCTTCTTTCCCCCATTCCTCAATATTTTTTGTACAAAAAACAAATGGGTGTCATTAGGGATATATCAAGGGATTTCAAGATATTTGAAGTTGAATGAGTGCGTGCGTCAGTAATATGGAGAAGTTTTGTTAAATATTTTGTTTAGAAGTTGTTTTAAAAATCAGGTATTTTTGTAGTATTTCGAATTAATTTTGCCTACAATCGTACAACTCGTTGAATTTGAGAAAAGAGCCAGAATAAAATTAAAGCGTTAGTTAGGAATTGAAATAAATTTACTATCTTGAGTGTTTTTCCAAAACGCAAAATTCACTGAATTATTTCAATATGTTTATAAAAATTGAATTCATTCGAGGAATGAATGAATTAAAGTAATTGAGTATCACGGCAAATAATAATAGACGTTCTCTATCCGCACAAGCTACGCCTTTGGATACACTCTATGAGTGTTTATAAGGAAGTATTATTATTATTATTGCAACTACCTTCGAGAGAAGCATCACTTCTTTTATTTTAAGTCAAAGACAAAATCTGGATTTATGCAAAATTTTAGTACAACTAAGAAAAACACACTTAAAATATCATCAAAACCATACACATTCATATATATCTGGAGTTTATGACGGAAGAGTATTTTTTATGAAAACTCCACGATTATCATAACAAATAATAGTAATTTCTAACACGCACGCACTTTCTCAACTCCAAATATGTTGAAAACCATTGTAAATGTTGATAACAAAACGTATCCTTTGTCCGTATACGAAATATTGAGAATTCATAGGTAACCAGACAAAAACTGTTTCGATCCAGTCAGTGGCGTGAAAGTTGGGGTACCTATTTGCCGAACACACCTGTTCGAAGTTACAGACATGTGAATAGCATTCGAATATCAAACTAAAAACTGTCCAGTGACATATCAAATTACATACATCCGTTGAAAAACGGTGCACCCCCGATATTAAAGTCAGACTCCCGAGATTGAAATCGGACCCCCGAGATGAAGTGGGACCCCCGAGTTCAAAGTCGGACCCTCGAGATGAGGTCGGACCCCCGAAATTGAGGTCAGACCCCCGCTATTGAAGTCGGACCCCCGAAATTAAAGTCAGGGGTTCGACTTTAAAGTGAGGATTAACAAAAAAAATTTGCTTGTGGCCTTAAATGAAAAAAAAAAAAAATTGGCATATTTTTTGTCTAGCACACCCAATAGTCCACTTGCATTCGGTTCGGAGGACCAACCCTACTTCCGAATCCTATTTCCACTAACCACTACAATGCTCTGCGAACCGTTTACCATATAATTTTACAGACGATATATACCGAACAAGCAGTGGTCTGAACTACTTTCGATTCCTCGATAAAGCTCCTCAGCCGCAAACAGTGCCAATTTATTTCGGGATAGGGACAGACGTGAACAGCGGTATATAGAGCGAATGACCGGTCATTAAACGGTACAGAATTATCGGTAAGGGATCCAATCGAATTTTCCGGAAATAAGGAACACAGGGGTACAGGAAAGGACGGGATGATGATGAGACACCGGGTTGCGTTGGTTAACTCATTGCCATAAAGTAGACATCATTGTTACGTTTCGCCTGTGTCACAAGAAGTGATCACAGGATATTAATAGGTCTTTATCAGCAAGGTGGACTTTCGGTAGTTGCCTTTTGGGAAGGTGCCATAGTTGTCTGAAAAATATCTTGCCCTTTCAAAATGCAGCCGAATCAATAATAATGAAGAATTTGATGTAGAAACATGTTGTCACCAAGGATGTTTGGAAAATGTAACGTCATGGAAAACATTTTAAATGTTTCGTCTGCAAAAATGGAATACCAACAAGGAAATACAAATGTTCTAAGTGGCATCCCAATTGTTTTCAAAACACAACTCTCCCCTTTTATAACAGTCCGAGTGCTTATTCTCTTTGGAGGCTATGACGCTGTGTTCAAGATTATATTGTGGGGGACTTCGATATTTGCAAGGGCTTCAATCTAAACAGATTCTTTTTTACACTGAAAAAATGTAGATAATTGAAATCAGTCACTTGATGGCTTTCAATAAACCATTGAAAAAATATAAAAGAGGCCTTATGGTTTTTCTACAGATAAAAAGGTTACTTGACTAAACCTCCCGTTTAACATCATAAAATCACAGCGTGTCTTCTTATAGCGGTCCCTAAACAGCTTATTGCAGATACCCTTACTTTGGCAGATGAAACGAGTACAATGTTTTTCTGGTGATATCAGTATCTTCAAGTGCGAGCCTATGGTTATTTCATGGGTAGGTAAACCTCCTTTTCGGATACATTACTTACTATGAAGGTTTCATATACGTTCGAAAATATTAAACTTCAGTCACAGTAAGGCAGTCATGGGGAGGGGAGTAATTACTCCATTACCCTTTCCCTCAAGCACGTGCCTGAGGATCTTTCAAATCCCTCATAAGTGGAGTGGCATGTTCTCTTCTACGAGGTAGAGTGCAAATTGCAACTTTGCTTGGTTTGTTTTTTATTTTTAGGACAATTGTCATTACTTGTAACGTCTTTTATCCTACCATTCCATTCAGTGATACCAACATCGATAACAAAATTGTAGAGCCATTTAACGAAATGATCATGATATGAAATATCTACATCATGAGACAAAAAATATCTCTGAAAAAGGCGTAGACTAGCGTAGAGAAAAAAATATAGTCGAGATCACCAAAGTATTTCGCGCATGAGATGCAAACAAAATTTTTTCTACAAACGTCAAAAATATTGTTCTAAAATAAGTAATATGCTCAGCTTATTATGAAAAATAGTATTGAACTGGCTTGAACTGTTTTTACAAATCAAGTAATTACTGTAACTATGGAAATAAAATGGTATCTGTTGACAATTATTTCAAAGTGACAGTTCTTGATAATTATTTTGCAGTAACTTTTTATTCGCGTCAATTTCGTGCGTGATATTTTTAACTGTAAAATAATGGAAATTTAATTTTCTCACAATTCGAAAGCCTGAAATTATTGTTACACATTAATGAATGAATGATTTCAAGGATTTTTGCTTGATTGAGGAACATACAGGTTAAAATATAAAAATCCTATATAGATTACATGCAGTGTGCGAAGTAAGTATTTCACACACTACTTCGCGCACAGTGTCATGGTAACGAAGTAAAATGAAAAAAAAGGGTCACTTCGCATATTGTTGTCAATGCGCGAACCTTGTCATTTTTTGACCTTTGTAGAAAAAATATCTTTTTACATATACCACCCATGAGTTCTTCTTGTGAAAATTATTTCTCTGATGCATTGGGAGAAGGCCTTAACATCTTCCCTGGGCGTCAGTGACAGATACATCTGAGAACCGTATCAGGTATATGGAGAAAAACATAGTTCTTTAAAATTGAGAAGTGCCATATTTGCCGAACCAATGAAAATGAGATTTTTGAACTTTTGCAGCAATGGAAGGGCAGGACGATGTATAATTACTAAATATGATGAATTGGTGTCCGTAATCTATCCACTGGCGGATGTGATAGGTTTTTCATAGAGGAAACATAAATTCATGAAAATTTGTAACCGAGATAATGAAATTCTTAGGATTTTTTTTATTCAGTTGGGAGAATGAGGGACCCACCTACACCCCTGTTTCTGAACTGAGCAGACCTAATGATGACTATAGGAAAGTTGAATATTTTTTTTGTCGTGGAAATGAATGAGGAAAGAAATGATAAGGTGTACTGGACCCCAAACATCCAATAGCGCGCTTACGACCTATATCTCTACGGGTACTACGGATAACTTCTATGGTACACACTTTCTATTATAACTGAATTCATGAGATAATACTAAGCTTCACCTGTTGAATTGATTGAAGCGTTTTATTCTATTATTTTTTACTGCAAATGACAGTCGGAGTCTTGATGCTTCGTTGAAGATGGACATTGAAGTTTCCGTGGCTGGTACAAAAGGAACTTCTGCGTAGTGTTAACCCATAAGCGTATATATGGGATCCGCTAACAGTGGAAGGATTGATTAACAAAAGAAAAATAAATGATAAGTACAACAATTTGCTACCATTACTTTTCCAAGAACAATTATGTTCCTTTGAAGTTATCTAGTTTTTTTGCTGGAAACGTAGTAGTAAATAATTGTTTGTTTTATTTATCGTTTATTTTTATATATTTTTTTTATATTTTCGCCACATGGAGATAACCTTTTGGAAAATCAAACTGTACCCGCCAATGACTTCAGTTGCTTCGGCGACCAAACAAACAGCAATTGGCAATCCTGTTTCAATGTAGAACAACTGATAATGAGCAAACCGGTGACCGACGATTGAAGGGCGGCAAAAGGGCCGATGGACCTTCAATTGCTTCGTTTAATGGCTACGGAAAGCCTTAAACGTTAACGCATCGCCTCTTCGTTGCAGTTTGTTTTGATGGCAAACTTTGATGTGTTTGTTCCTAATTTGCTGCGGGTGGACGAATACAAATGAAACTTTCAATCTAGCTACAGTAGAGAGACATTTTTCCTGGTAGCATATGTTTCACACACGTTTAATGAAAACAAGAGATTTAATTATTGGTAATGTTGGGGCTAACACCTAAACTTTGTACTAATTGAATAAATGCCCAAAAAATATTTTAAAGAAGCAAGAAAACAGATACAAAATAATAATACCATCGTAGCAACGTAAATAATATATTTAAAAATTATTGATTTAATCCCAATTTATTAAATGAACTGATACCATCAAAAACATATACAGAAGTCACAAACTGAACGTTGAGTCATATGGTGAGATGATGATGATGATAGATGACAGAAGTCTGATGGGAAGTGATCTGTGACGGAAGATGATGATTAGGGATGATAAATGACAGATGACAGATCAATGAATACTAAATGAGAGAGAAAGAGAGAGAGAGAGAGAGAGCGGTGACGTCTGTGAAATGAGCTACGCAGCTCACGTCAATGCCATGGATTTGCTGACGTCACAGTCATCTCAGGGTTTGCAACTTGGTTGTCTGCAAGTGAACTCTGGTACATTTACGCGCGTCAAAAAGTTTGAAACTCAGCTGGTCGGTAACGATCCCATACTCACGCAGGTGTGAAGTTTTCCAACTGGGCAACAGGACCCCAAGGCCCTGTCTGGCCCTTTCTAGCAGCGCACGGAACATAGATAGAATTCTATTCTCTTCTATGTTCCCTTCATCGTGAGATTATCTACATTACAACCGACTCTAACTATGAAATGATTATCGCTTTACGTGTGCAATACTATTGAACGGTGAACTGTGAATTTACGCCAGAGTTCCTTACGAAGATTATCGATTCTTCTTTCAAAATTCCTCGAAGATTCATTGTTTCACCCCCGTCTAGATGAAGCAATTTTGGATCAAAAATATTTCTTGGTCTATCGGAACGTTGCAGTGACCTAATCCACTCTGCCGAGGAAGGGGGAAGACGTCATCTCTGGAGTGTACCGATACCTGCAAGATTTTCAATATCTACACCGTGTTTTTCGACATAAATAACACTCTACAGTGTTCATATTCGAACGTCGATGATAACTACAAGACATAAAAATCTTGACGCCGCTGGATCTGAATATCCAAATAAATATGCAACATTCTTCTCATAACTCTTCAGTTCAGCTCATTCATCCCACCGTACAATTTTTGGATTTCTAGATCCACAAAATTCTAGACCATCATCGTATCTCTCAGATCGGTAAGGCTCCTGCAGACATCTTCATGTGGCGATTCATTTCGAGAATGTTTCTTGATGAACAGAAGTAAATGTTTCTCTGGATCTTCTGCAACTGTATCGTCCCTACAACTTTGGATTCCATTTCCACAGTTCTTGGAGTCAATGACCAAATTTCTTAGATATTTGCTACGATACTCTGAGCCAGCGCATAATCGGCTGGTATTTCGAAGAGGTCTCGTGGCTTCTCCCGAGTGACATCGTTTAGCACCTTCTGTCCATTCGATGATAACATGAACTAGGGCGTCTTCTCATCCATCGGTGGTCTTGAGGTACGAACTTGGTCATGATTTCTGACGGAAGCAGCCAACCAATTGAAATGAAAGATCCTAGGTTTCCTTCGTGTTGATTTGTGTATTCGGTAAATGGAGTCATTCATTCTCTTCATTACCTTGTTCGAACCTTTCCACAAGTTCCGCAACTGCGGTAATAAGCCACGGCGACGCTTAAAGTTGTACAGCAGGACTAGGTTACCGATTTGATATCCTCCAGCATCTGCCATGATTATAAAAATGGAAACTCTACAGAACTCCAACAAGCATCGAACGGAATTGACGTAGATTTGGTTGGTTCTCCTTTTCATTCGATCTGCCTTGATGTCGTGGGTGTCATCCATTCTATCGCTGACACTATGAATCTTCAAACGGACTCGATTATTGGTCATCAATTCTCTGCCAGATTCTGCTAACGTAGTCCTCTCCAAATGCGGGAAGTGCCAGTGGTCGCAAAGTCTATCTACGAAGTTCTGAAATACTAGTTACTCAACTACTTTTTCCAATCTAGCTGAATATGCAAATGATCAGATTTTGATTCCTGTGAGGATTCTCCCGATTTCGGGTAGCGATTTTTGTGTTCTGAATGGTATACGCATTCTGGATGGGTCTGACCATTCCATAATTCTAGATGTTTCATCAGTTGTTTATACCCATTGCGTGGTGGGAAGTTGTTAAATATTCCACGCAACGCCAGAATCGATGCTAGAGCTTTTTTTCATGCATTCCATCAATTTGTTTTGACCATATCTTGAAACTGTCGACGGAAATTTGCTTATAGAGCTCTTCCATCGAACTGAGGCGGCTTCATGGAAATTTTCTTGTGTCTGAACTGACGTTGAAATCTTTCATCACCCTTTGAACGTTATCCAACCTCAAACACAAGTACAACATGGAATTTTTTTCAACGGTTTCTATGACTGCGCTGTTTTTCACTTCACTAGTTGTTTCCTTTATGATTTTGATTTCTAATTCGATTCCACCTTTCCTTCAATCACTGATTGTTTTTTTCATTTTGTCCATTTCTGCATCGATTTCATATTTTATTTTATCTTTTTCGATGGTCCCATGCTTTCTTCTAAAAAGTAAAAATTTCTTGTTTTAAGTTCTTCACTTTCAGACTTTTCAAATGCTCTTGAAGTTTTTTTGTAAGCTTTTCCTCCAGACTTCTCGAATTTTCCTCAAGTTCTTCTTTCGAACTGATAGAATCTACTAGAAGCTTATCTTCCAAACTCTTCGAATTTCTTAGAAAATTATCCTTCACATGATCCAAATTTGTATGAAGTTCTACTATCAGGGCTTGGTATACTAATCAATTTTGTTCATTATCGAGCTCAAATCACCGATTCTCCAGGTCATCTCTTGATTGAATTAAGCTATCAGGAGTGTTTCGTCCAGTTGTTTCAAGTTGACTCTTTCCCAATTCCTGCTTCAAATCTGCTACTTTCAATTCAACAAGACACACTTCCATGGAGAAATTTCGGCTTGGAATAAAAACGACCAACATCAAAAGTTGGTTGTTCTTTCGAAGAACTATTTTCATATAAACGTCTGTAATTGGGCTATCTGATTCAAGAACTGGGGGCTTAGGAAGTGATGAGGACATTGCATTCAAGATTTTATTCTAAATTATATTGGTTTGATCAAATAAAATGAAAATCGAAAAAAAATACATTGGTTCCCACTGATATACTATTAGTCTAAGAGATAGCGTCCAAATCACCGGCTGATCGCATAGTGGATGGAAAAATTATATAGTGTATTATATGAAAACTGGTGACCGCCAGCTCGGACACCTTGCGTTCGTTAATTTAAAAAAAAATCACTTTTTCGTAGGAAAAAATCCGACCAATTGCGTTGTGCGTCCAAATTCGTTTATTTATAGAAAAAAAATTCTAAAATATGATTTTTGGTGACTGCCACACGAAATCGTTTGTTGATCCGTGACTGCCAATCAGAAATGGGCTAATAAAAATTTTGAAATTCGACTCTGATTGGCTATGACGTCATTGAACACATTAAAAAATCATTGCCGGTTGACTGCCACCTCAAGGCCGTTGCTTTCTAGTGACTGCCGGCTCTGCCTAGATATCAGTATTCTTTTGTATGACATTTAGGCCGAGATATTGATATACGTTGAATGGTATAAAATATACATATGGTATTTCGTAAACCAAATCTTAAATGGAATGTTCATGATGGAAAATCATATTATATATTTATCAATATTTATTTCGGTAAAAAATTAGCACATTCCTAATGCGTGAGCTTAAGCGTCGCTATCAGTTTCGCTATCGCATTTCGGAAGACAATCACTTAAGTGAAGTCATCAAAAATATCTGATCGACATTTTTCATATCGTATCTGAAAAATGTACAGAGTGGTGAGATGTTTCTACGGTTCTAAGTTGACTTCATAGCTCCGTTATTTCTGGTTCAGCTTAACAATTCAGTTATCAGAAAACGCTTTCACTCAAGAAAGAAACAAAAGTTTAAACTCTACTTTATTAAATTATTTGTAAATTTGTTCGGATCAGAAGTGATTTTATCCATATCCATATTCCACACCACCCTTGTTATACCTACACAATACCAATGAAAATTCGCATTAGCAAACTTCGCAATATAGTAGATATTCAAACCGAGGATGTCAATATATTATATCCCAGCACCCCAACCCTTAAGCATTCACGTCCGACGTCCAGAACAAACAATTGATACCGCAATTGTAGACGTCACACGGTACGGTAATGATAAAGAAGGCGTTGAGATAAGTTCATGGTAGTGGTCAGTTTGGAAATGCACGGTGCAGAACTAAAGTTAGCTGCGATTGTTTCATTTGTTTCAAGTATCTGAAGCATGGATAAACAATGGCCATTGAAACTACGTGTGCATGGCCACTGGACATTGGAACTGGACCTTAGAAACACACAAAGGTAGATATGGGGAGACGGCTGTTAGACTTGCAAGTCGATATATGAGACAACATTGACTGGCCGTATTAGAGCCGACTGGATTTCTCGTTTTGTTTTGGATGGCGGTTGTTTGGGGTATGAAGGGGTCGATACTCGAATGCGACGATTCTCAGTTTCTTATGCAGGGATCAAAACTATCACTCTCAGATTGATTTTGTAGATTGAACAGTAGTATTTTTTCTTACATACGTGGGTGATTCACCATATTCTCGCCGCACGCAATTTACTTTAGGTGGTGTAATTCTCCAGCACTAGTGAGGTATTAATTTATTTAGAAAAAATGTGTTTTTTTTGTTTAATTGAAGGTAGATTCATTCATCAGTATGCCAATTCTCTTCAGACATACTCTTCGGAGTCAATATTGTAGTTAAAATGGAAAATGAAAGAATGAATTGTCCAAAAAAGATTAGAGAACCTACCTGGTTTGCAGACGAGTCAAGAACTGCCAATAGAAAAAAATATAAATGATAGTGAGAAAAGAGGGTAGAGAGAGGAGAATGGAGTGGGTTGGAGAGCGAGGAGAGGATTGAAGAGAGGAGAGAGAGGGGTGAGTAGGAAGAGAGGAGAGATAGTATAGAGAGAAGGGAGAAAGGAGAGAGAGGGGAGAAAGGAGAGAGAGGAGAGAGAAGACGAAGAGGAATGTTCAATCAAAAAGGCGGCAACCAAAAATATCCTGGAGTTCGGACCTGTACGCAGTCGACTAAGCTACATCTGCAGTCCCGAAATTATTTGCAATATACGCGATTAGAATACTTTCAAATTACATAGTAAATGCTAGGAATCGCACGTTAAAAGGTGAGACCTCGTTAATCATTAGCTCGCAGAAGTTTCGACTTCTGAGGGCATCAGTCCCGAAATTATTTGCAATATACGCGATTAGAATACTTTCAAATTATATAGTAAATGCTAGGAATCGCACGTTAAAAGGTGAGACCTCGTTAATCTTTAGCTAGCAGAAGTTTCGACTTCTGAAGGCTGTCGTTCGTAAGGGGATGACAGCTGCGAAACGGAAAAAACAATTTTAAACAACAACAAAAACAATGCTTTAAAGTGAAGTTAGATATACACACTTCATCTGTGAGTACTTTTTTTATCATTGAAAAGCATAAACGTGTAAAAGAATTAAAATACACGAAACAATCACCACTTGACGGCGCTCATGTATCTGAGTTAGGCCAGGGGCGGACTCAGAGCGCGCATGAAAGAACATATTCTGGAAGGAAATCATGGACCAGATCGTCAATTCAACCCCTACTACAATAGAAATTATTAATGATGCAAACACCAACCTGATTAATACCCATAATTCAAAAACATACTCGTCTGCTCTTACTCAATCGTCAAACCAACTTGCAAGCAAAGACCAAGCCATTGTTTTCACTTTCCTGGATGGACTCAAAATCCAAGATTACATACTGAAACTTGGACCAATTGTTCATTCCAAAAACATAACTTTCTGTTCGCGCATTTCGAACAATCGAATCTGTGTATATCTGACTAACAGAAAAATAGTGGATACATTTCTGGAAAACCATGGTGAAGTTACAGTCAATGGCATAATAATACCAGCACGTCGCTTAATCAGCCCATCAGAAAGACTTGTATCAAATGTGAGTCCCACTATTCCACATGGAATCCTCATAGATACTCTCCATAACATGGGACTGAAACTCATGTCTCCCATGTCATCTCTGAAGATAAGTGCCTCTGATCCAGCATATAGCCATAATCTTAGTTACAGAAGGCAAATATACATTTCTCCACCCCAAAAAACTCAAATACCAGAGTATATTGAATTGGAGTACGATGAAACACAATACAGAATATTTATCTCAAGAGAAAATTACACTTCATTCAAATGTAAGCAAGCCGGCCACAATGCAACCTCACGAACTCCCAAACTTCCCTCCCTGTCTCTCAATCTCCACTTACCAATTTGCAAATTCCACCCCAAAACGCTCATTATACAAAAACTCAAATCCAACCTCCCCAACAAGAACCGCAACCAGTATCTGAGAGTAATGCCAATATAATCATAACACAAGCAATCATCCGTACTCCACATCCACCACAAAATATACCACCAGAAACAATCGATCATACCAGCTACTCACTGATAACTACCCATGAGGAAGTATATCATGTGAATGAAACCTCTCAAGAACCTTTTCAAACATCTCCGACAGATACTACAACACACAAACGGAGCGTCTCGAATATATTGACACCCACCTCCCGATAAAACTTTCGTAGTACCGTCGAACAACCAGCCGAAAAAACACAAAATCGATACGAACCAAACAGACCATAACTATAGACTCCCTGAAAGTGTTTAGGAATAAATTGAATATTTTTCCAATATCCACTCAACAGCTTGAAGATTTCGTTGAAAACTCCTATGGATCTAAAGATCTGCTAGCTCTCGTCAAAGACTACACCAATGAACTCCTGAAAGTTATTACAATGCTTGAAGAGATTCGACCTCAACTAACAGAAAGGAAAACTAAAACTAGATACACCAAGTTGAAGACCAGACTTCTGAAGCAAGTCGCCACAGGTGTCGTCGATACCGAAAGCGACTCATCTACCTACTAACCACTACTCTTTCTCACCTAAAGTCGATCCAATGTTCAGAACAATTATGCAATGGAATATCAATGGATTCTGAATCCGACTACCAATACTCCACATTTTCCTTAACCAATACTCACCAGATGCCATATGTTTACAAGAAACAAATTTCAAGAACAATCATTACCAAAACCTGAAACCGTACAATATATACTACAAAAATCGTTCATACAGAGACCATGCATCGAGAGGAGTTGTCATCTTCTTGAAGGCTCATTTAATTTCAAAATAGAACTTTCTTAATACCACCTTCGAAGCCGTTGCAAATGCAAATGCATCTTTGTAGCATATATATCCCTCCAAACCATGATATAAAGGAAAATGACCTCCAAAACCTAATCGATCAGATTCCTTCACCGAAAATGATTTTGGGAGATTTTAATGGACACAACACCATCTGGGGATGGATGAAAACTACACCTATGGGGAGGAAAATTGCTAACATAATAAGCAGATCGAATCTTGCGTTTTTAAATAATGGTTCCAACACACATATTAACCTAGCATCTGGAACTTCGTCAGCCATCGATCTTTCCCCTTGTAGTCCTTCTATTTTAGTTGACCATACATGAACAATTATTGCTGCAGATCTGTATGGAAGCGATCATTTTCCAATTATAATAACCAACAATAGCTGTACCAGAAGATCTCACATACCTGACCCAAAATGGGAACTGGAGACAGCTAACTGGGATCTCTTCCAAGAGCTTATCAGAACAGAAATATCCACCATGTCATTGAATAATTCCATCGATAACAAAATAGTACCTTGGTGGAACCCTGAATGTGATCGTTCAATAAAAGAGAGCAAAAAAGCCATAAATACCTTCAAACGCTATAGCAGCATAGACAATCGGATTGACTCGAAAAGATAAAGAGCCATTGTCAAACAAGTAGATACCAATGCTAAAAATAAATCTTGGTGTAAATACGTGCGAAGTATAAACACTAACACTACACTGACCAAAATTTGGAGAAAAGTAAAGAAAATTACTGGCGCAAGCACTCATCATGGCATTCAAGAACTAGAATCCCAAGGAAAGAAAATTACAAACCCATCTGATATTTCTGAAGAACTGGCCACAAACTCCAGTAATATGTCAGCAAATTGCAACTATGATCACACATTCCTAGCACATAAAGAAAAAGAAGAGCGAACTCCACTACAAATAGTACCAAATACTGATTCTATCAATGCACCAATCTCCAAAGCCGAATTACTTGAAGCACTTGCCACGTTAGAAGATACATCCGCTGGACCCGACGACATACCTGCCTCATTTTTGAAACACCTTTCCGAAGAATCCCTCGACTTTCTACTTGAATTCTTCAACATAATCTGGATGCAACATTTATTTCCTGAATTATGGAAATCAGCTAACATAATCCCAAATTGAAATCGATTAAACCCCCCAACAAATCAGATTCTTATCGACCGATAGCTCTCACATGTGCCCTATGTAAACTACTTGAGAAAATCATCAACAAACGTCTCATGTGGAACCTGGAAGAGAAAAACCAATTTATCGTGGAACAGACGGGCTTCCGTCCCTTAAAATCTACAACAGACAACCTTGTTGACCTTGAAACCAACATCAACGAAGCTTTCTCAAACAACCAGAAATGTATGGCAATCTATTTCGACTTATGTAAGGCTTTCGACATGGCATGGCATCATAAAATAATCAAGACCTTGTAGTCCTGGGAAACATCCTGGCCTTCATCCAAAATTTCCTTTCTGAAAACATTTCCAAGTAAAAGTAAACGGCACTCTGTCTAACGCCCATTATCAACAAAACGGCACTCCGCAAGGTTCTGTGTTAAGTCCTACCCTATTTCTCATAGACAATGACATACTCGAAACACTTCAAAAACCAATCCAAGCGAGACTGTTCGCCGATGACCTTATTATTTTCACAAAGGGCAGAAATATCCAAAGTATGGCCTGCCTATTACAACAGGAACTAGCGAAACTTGATTCGTGGTCCTCGAGAAGCGGATTTAGATTCTCCCTCGAAAAAACCAAGTGCATTGTTTTCTCCAAACGACCAATGCAACTCCAGGACCTACCAATCTTAAAACTCAAAGACCAAATACTGTCCTACACTACAGAAATAAAATACTTAGGACTAATATTCGACCAATCTCTCAGCTGGAAATCACATATTCGATACCTATCTCTAACATGCCAAAAAAGGTTGAATCTTCTCAGATGTCTTTTAAACAAACAATGGGGTGCAGATGGCAAAACGCTACTGACATTATACAGAGCACTAATCCGCTCGAAGTTAGACCACGGCTGCATATCCTATTCATCAGCCTCCACTACTACACTAAAGGTCTTGGACACAATAGACAACAACGCACTCCGCATTATCTCTGGTGCTTACAGAACAACGCCCATTGATGGCCTACTTTGCGAACTTGGTGAGCTTCCTTCGAATCTGAGAAGACAAGAGCTGAGTTTATCATATGCAGCAAAACGCCAAGATCAGAATATTCATCAAATCCGGTACTTTCCAATTAGTCAACATGCATGAAAACACCTTCCTCTCTACGAGAGAAATAAACGCTCTCTCAGTCTCATCCAACTTCAAGAAATACCTCCAAACCAATCCTCTCAAACTCACACAACTCCTCCTTGGCTCATTTCTCCACCATCTTTAAATATTCAATTAATCTCCCTAAACAAAAATGAAACAAATACGCAACTTATCCAAGCAACTTACCATACCATAATATCCCAGTATCTCTCACATCAACAAATTTTCACCGACGCATCCAAGACTAACAGTGGTGTGGCTTTCGCATTCGTCACGAATGAAAGGACACTGGAATGCAGACTACCCGAAACCGCCACCATCCTCACTGGAGAACTCTATGCACTCTACAAGGCTCTGTGTCACATGACAACAACACCTGGAGGGGACTTCCTGATCATAACCGACTCTCTCAACTCTCTACATTTAATTTCGAAAATATATACCCACCATCCCTTAGGAAAATTGATAAAAGAAGAATTGAAACTAATCAGAACCAACCACTCAGTAATTTTCTTATGGGTTCCCTCTCATACTGACATAACTGGATATGACCTAGTCGACAAATACGCTCGCAAGGCCGTAGACAACCCAGCACTCATCCCCTGTATGAGAACACTAGCAGCAGATTTGAAGCCTTACTTCCACTCTAGAATAGTTGACATATGGAACCATTATTGGCAAACGAAAATCTCAAAACTGAAAGAGATCAAACCAACTTTTCAACCATGGTCTGACACATCAACCAACCGCTTCCATTAAGTAATCATCACTCAACTTCGACTTGGTCACACCCGCTTAACACACGAACACCTAGTGTCAATGGATCCCCAACCGGAATGTTTTGATGTGAAGTGCCCTTAATTATAAAACATGTTTTAGTGGAGTGTCCGTGATCTTAGCGAAATCTTTAACAACTGTACAACAGACAATATCATTACATTCCTCCGAGAATCAAATATCCTGTTCAAAATATAATTGATGTAATCATTATTAAAATTTGGCCGCTAATAGCCACTTGGCTGATGCGAATGGCTTGATAAAAAAAATATCCCTAATGCGGCCTAACCGGAAGTTTATACAGTGTGACTTATGTTTAATAAAAACACACTTATGAAAATACATTTTTTTAACATCGACCATATGAAAATATCGTTAATCCAGCGCCAATAATTGTTTTCAATTTTTGACCATGAAGAATGGCCTTCAAAATATTTTATAATGGTGTTTTCATTTCAAATGGGTCATACTGTATCTATATTATATTTGCCAATTGAAACAAATTTTCTAAACAAGAAATTTGAGTTCATCTTCAACTAAAACATCATTCTTTTTTATGATTTCTCTTGCAGTCAACGTATCGATCGGTCTTCATAGCAAAATTTTTCAACGAAACGTTTCATAAAATAATCTCACACTTCCTTCTACACGTTTCAAATACAAATAAGATCTTAAGATTATAGAATCCGTATAAAATATTGAGTATTCTTATTCTCCCTCTGTCAACTGGATATTTTATGGGATCAAGTGAGTTCTGTATGCCCTGTCAATCGGTAATCCTCGAATTTATGTGAATTTTATACTAGGAAGTTCACGAAGTCGGCTCTGCTTAGAAATTGATTGGTGGCGTTCTCGAGAGAAATGTGGGATTTCATTGTCGCTATTCTTCTGCGGATATTTATAATAATGTTCTTGAAAAATTCAAATAGGAAGGTGATTCTGAAAAATGTGTTCATATGTTGATTGCTCAGTCGATTCGAATCATTTATGAAGTATTATTTGAAAATGATCAACCATGATAACTGATGACCAACCACACAAACACAAGGATGATTCCATATCTCAAAAAAGAATACCTTGTAACTTTTTTAATATGATATTTATTTAACTATGAACCAGAAGCACTCTACTAACAACCCACAGAAGTGTTCAAATATTTAATGGGAGACAGAGATACATTTTCAAATATTTGTGGCATTTTGTATGATTGTTTTTTGTTTTTGTTCTAATGCAAATAAATGATACTATTTTGGCTGATCTTGTACGACAATTTTCAAATTATACGATAAAGGACTTTGAAGACAAAAAATGGTATATAGTTACTGTAATGTTATTAGTAATCTGTACAAGAAACAAGGACATTTTGTAAGGAATCTCATTTTCACAACAAAGTTTCAAAAAGTTTCGAGGATATCCTTATACGCCAAGAATGGCCAATGGTAAGATCATCAATTTTATGAGATTTTCAAACATGCCTTATGCTCTTCTAGGCCTATTTATAGGTTTTACGTTTCATCTCCATACATACTTCTATTGTTCGAAATGAAAACAAGTTGTCAAATCATCAGGAGGCTTGGAGGATGCAAAGAGGAGAAGGATGAATCTTAACAGTGTTACAACCATACTTAGTCATAATCCGACGTTAAATGATAAGTATTTCAACAACCAAACTTTTCACTGTCAACAACAACAACAATCCCAGCAATGGAATATCATTCAAATGACCAGTCATATTTTTATGTGTCATCAAACATTTCATAAAAAAAATATAATAATGTCAATAACGGCAATACTATTACTTTCCGGAAAAATATTTGCCACATCGGTACCTTCGCCATATTTTGAGTACTATGCCAATAAAGTACTTCGGATAAGGAAGGATTCAGTCATGCCATACCACTCAACTTTTGGCTGTAAAACTACCGACACATTTTTCGGCGACTTTTCTTCATGTCGAGGTTCCGGATATTCTCAGGAACCCCTCTGTCTATAACCTCGAAATGTTGATATGCTTTTCGTATACGCGAATGTTTGAGAAATACTAGATCTCTAGCTAGGGAAGGGGGAATTGTACCATGAGAGGCATCAATCGTCAGAAAGATATTTTCAACGCATGGTTCATTTGAAAAACCATCGATCAAGAGTTGTACAGTAACTAACAGAGGTGGCGATACTATAGTTGGCATATTGTTCCAGAAGACGTTCTCTTGTTTTTGATCATGAGACATTCTCGATTGTAATAAAGTGATATTTATTCGATTCAAGATCTGTGGAAAAATTGAGAACAAAGAAGTACCAATGAGAGGGATTGCACATCATGATGCTTTATCGACTAGGTCAATTCGAAAATGTTTAAAAAGTGATCAATTCAGACCATACGAAGTAAAGAAATAACGAATGGTTCAACAGATATATTCATTATCACTGGCGACAAGAGAATTCCTTCCTACATAGAGCTAAACATTTCCAACAGAGATCTGGAGTTAATGATTGGCTTGGTGTTTAAGACCCCAAAATTATCGGTCCCTACTTTTTTGAGAAATTGTTGACAATGAAATTATATTTAGAATTCTTGTTGGAGACTCTAGTTGAGTTGTTTGAAGATTTGCCTTTGAATATCCTTAGAAAATATCAGTTTTTTCAACATGATGGAGCTCCGCCACATTCCATAAATGTTTGCAGATAATTTCCTAATACGACTATGCAAGGACAATGGATAGGAAACAATGGTCCTATCAAATGGCCACCACGTTCACCTGACCTGGACTTTTCAATGTGGGGTTTCATTGAAGACACGGTGTTCGGATCAACTTTTGGCAATATTGACGAATTGAAAGAAACGATAAGGAGGGCTTGCATGGTTATAATACCACAAATGCTGGAAAATTGCCATAAACATACATTAGCAAGAGCGAAGATATGTTTAAGAACGACAATTGAAACATTTGATAAGATATCGTGAACGACGTTGATGGTTAGGAGTATTTTGACATTTTCTTCTGTTTGTTACACACGGTATATTTCATTTGTTCCTGATATTGGAGTTCATGTATATCTTTGACTTCTAAATCCAAAAAATATTGGTTTACTTTTTTTGAGGCAGTTCTGACTGGGGATTGTCTGACTATGAAGTAATCATCAGCAAAACATACATGATGAATACATGTATTGTAATTAATAGCTGAATTTGTTAAAACAGTGGCTTCTAAACTTGATGAAAAAACTAGAGAATCATATTCAAAACAATAAAGTTGCCGATAGAATTTAATGGACGAAACGTATCATACGAAATGGAGGCGGTAGAGCGAATATCTCAAAAACAACCATTGATATTCATGATCTTGAAAGAGATTATTATTGCTCCACAAAATAGGAAAGACTTGTCCAATTTAACCGACCTTGTCGGTCTATCCATTTCTGAGATAGCTAATAAAACGACCTATATAATATGTGAACCTAACTTATTTTCACTCAACTGACACCATACTGAATATTAAAAAGAGTCTAAGTTCCAGTCTTTTACTTGATCTCAAACAATAGAAACCTATAGGTACAATTTCATTATCTTGAAAAATATTTGAATTCAACAGTCGTAGAGGGCATCAGTTGTTTTCTGTTCGAGACTTGCCGATGAATATACCTATTCCATGGAAAGCGGAAGACGTGATTACCTTATCCGTTTTTTCATTATAATTACAGAAATGGGACTCGTCTTCTCTACAGTAGGTCATATCCAATAACGTAAGGCCTTCTGAAATACCCTAACGGTGAATCCAATTCCTGCATAATTACTCTTCATGATGCGTTCCAATTGTTCGAATACTCGAAAGTATATCTCTCATTCTCGAATGTATGTCGTTGCGTCTTCTGTATACTTATTTTGGCCCTCTCCGTGTCTATTAATTAGTTCCCGTGAGGTCAACCACACATGAGTGCTCTCCCTTTTCCTATTTCCCTAAATATCACCCGGCCAAATTGAGATGTTTCCTTTTGTTTCTAAAAATACGGAAACCGTTTCTCTACTCAACCTGATTGAACATCCGAGTGGTCCGATAAAGATATCAGCTATAAAGGATGGCTCTTTTTGGGGCTCAGCCCTTAAATGGAAGGAAAGCGGTTTGATTCCGATAGCAGTTTTTTTCTTGATTGATGGTAATTTTCGATGTGGTGTATTCAATAAATTCAATAAACAAGTTTTTGTGAGGTATCCATGGTCATAGTTATTACTTATTCGCAATCAGAAATTGTAGAATAATCTGTTTGGGATTAAGAATATGCCATAGGTTGTAAATTTGCATGGGGTGTGGAAATATCATTTTAATCTTCTCAGTATGTTTTATAAACATACTGAATTGATATAGAATTTTGATATTGCCACCGTTATACAATTAAAGTAATCTAGTAGGCAAGATCACCACTTACGCTTTTGACAAGTGTCCAAACGCTGTTAGAGTGACAGGGTAAGGTCCAGTGAAGAGGGGAGTGGGTTGAACAAAACAAAATGTCATGTGATTATAAAATAGAATGCGGGCGCCAGTCATATGAATGCTGAGCCCCCTGTATAGATAATTTTACCAATTCCCATATAACACGAATAGTAATAATTTAGGCAAATGCCGCACACTCAAATGATAATCAGCTTATGATTGGAGTCATATATTATAAAGGGTGACAAGGTTTTATATATATATATATATATATATATATATATATATATATATATATATATATATATATATATATATATATATATATATATATATATATGTTCCAGTGACTGTAAACAGTCGATAACAATCCTTTAAGAGGTGACTATAACTTTGTATAGTATGTATGGCATATGTCCAACAGAAAACAACTACTTCTCTGGCTGATGCCTCGACAGATATTGAATTATATCTGTCAGACATATGTGCAAAGATCCTTACTTTGAAGGAACAACTTTGCAAGAGCTCTCTGAAACAAACAGCAGGACTTTGCCTGATTCAAACGGAGAGCCAACTACAGACCGGTTTCGGAATATCGTACCTCATCAGTGCAGTCAAGGTTATCACGGTTGTATACACGCGAGGTCCCGTTGTTCGTCATCGTCCTCCGAGAGGAATACTGCAATTGCTCACAGGATCCACTTCGGTGACAGATTAGAGAGCACCCCAGAAAGACATTTCGGATACGAAATGGTATATGTGATATACTTGTTTCAAGGAGCAAATAATGTTCCAGTGACTGTAAACAGTCGATAACAATCCTTTAAGAGGTGACTATAACTTTGTATAGTATGTATGGCATATGTCCAACAGAAAACAACTACTTCTCTGGCTGATGCCTCGACAGATATTGAATTATATCTGTCAGACATATGTGCAAAGATCCTTACTTTGAAGGAACAACTTTGCAAGAGCTCTCTGAAACAAACAGCAGGACTTTGCCTGATTCAAACGGAGAGCCAACTACAGACCGGTTTCGGAATATCGTACCTCATCAGTGCAGTCAAGGTTATCACGGTTGTATACACGCGAGGTCCCGTTGTTCGTCATCGTCCTCCGAGAGGAATACTGCAATTGCTCACAGGATCCACTTCGGTGACAGATTCACTGGAACATTATTTGCTCCTTGAAACAAGTATATCACATATACCATTTCGTATCCGAAATGTCTTTCTGGGGTGCTCTCTAATCTGTCACCGAAGTGGATCCTGTGAGCAATTGCAGTATTCCTCTCGGAGGACGATGACGAACAACGGGACCTCGCGTGTATACAACCGTGATAACCTTGACTGCACTGATGAGGTACGATATTCCGAAACCGGTCTGTAGTTGGCTCTCCGTTTGAATCAGGCAAAGTCCTGCTGTTTGTTTCAGAGAGCTCTTGCAAAGTTGTTCCTTCAAAGTAAGGATCTTTGCACATATGTCTGACAGATATAATTCAATATCTGTCGAGGCATCAGCCAGAGAAGTAGTTGTTTTCTGTTGGACATATGCCATACATACTATACAAAGTTATAGTCACCTCTTAAAGGATTGTTATCGACTGTTTACAGTCACTGGAACATTATTTGCTCCTTGAAACAAGTATATCACATATACCATTTCGTATCCGAAATGTCTTTCTGGGGTGCTCTCTAATCTGTCACCGAAGTGGATCCTGTGAGCAATTGCAGTATTCCTCTCGGAGGACGATGACGAACAACGGGACCTCGCGTGTATACAACCGTGATAACCTTGACTGCACTGATGAGGTACGATATTCCGAAACCGGTCTGTAGTTGGCTCTCCGTTTGAATCAGGCAAAGTCCTGCTGTTTGTTTCAGAGAGCTCTTGCAAAGTTGTTCCTTCAAAGTAAGGATCTTTGCACATATGTCTGACAGATATAATTCAATATCTGTCGAGGCATCAGCCAGAGAAGTAGTTGTTTTCTGTTGGACATATGCCATACATACTATACAAAGTTATAGTCACCTCTTAAAGGATTGTTATCGACTGTTTACAGTCACTGGAACATTATTTGCTCCTTGAAACAAGTATATCACATATACCATTTCGTATCCGAAATGTCTTTCTGGGGTGCTCTCTAATCTGTCACCGAAGTGGATCCTGTGAGCAATTGCAGTATTCCTCTCGGAGGACGATGACGAACAACGGGACCTCGCGTGTATACAACCGTGATAACCTTGACTGCACTGATGAGGTACGATATTCCGAAACCGGTCTGTAGTTGGCTCTCCGTTTGAATCAGGCAAAGTCCTGCTGTTTGTTTCAGAGAGCTCTTGCAAAGTTGTTCCTTCAAAGTAAGGATCTTTGCACATATGTCTGACAGATATAATTCAATATCTGTCGAGGCATCAGCCAGAGAAGTAGTTGTTTTCTGTTGGACATATGCCATACATACTATACAAAGTTATAGTCACCTCTTAAAGGATTGTTATCGACTGTTTACAGTCACTGGAACATTATTTGCTCCTTGAAACAAGTATATCACATATATATATATATATATATATATATATATATATATATATATATACATATATATATATATATATATATATATATATATATACATATATATATATATATATATATATATATACATATATATATATATATATATATATATATATATATATATATATATATGTCCACGTGACTGTAAAACAGTCGATAACAATCCTTTAGGAAGTGACTATAACTTTGTATAGTATGTATGGCATGTGTCCGACAGAAAACAACTACTTCTCTGGCTAATACCGCGACAGATATTGAATTATATCTGTCCAGACACATGTGCAAAGATCCTTACTTTGAAGGAACAACTTTGCAAGAGCTCTCTGAACAAACAGCAGGACTTCACCCGATTCAAACGGAGAACCAACTACAGACCGGTTTCGGAATGTTGTCCCTCATCAGTGCAGTCCAGGTTATCACAAATTGTATACACGCGAGGTCTCGCTGCCCGTCACCGTCCGCCGAGATGAATACTGCAATTGCTTACAGGATCCACCTTGACGACAGATTAGAGAGCACTCCAGAAGGACATTTCGGATACGAAATGGTATATGTAGAATACTTGTTTCAAGGAGCAAATAATGTCCAAGTGACTGTAAAACAGTCGATAACAATCCTTTAGGAAGTGACTATAACTTTGTATAGTATGTATGGCATGTGTCCGACAGAAAACAACTACTTCTCTGGCTAATACCGCGACAGATATTGAATTATATCTGTCCAGACACATGTGCAAAGATCCTTACTTTGAAGGAACAACTTTGCAAGAGCTCTCTGAACAAACAGCAGGACTTCACCCGATTCAAACGGAGAACCAACTACAGACCGGTTTCGGAATGTTGTCCCTCATCAGTGCATTCCAGGTTATCACAAATTGTATACACGCGAGGTCTCGCTGCCCGTCACCGTCCGCCGAGATGAATACTGCAATTGCTTACAGGATCCACCTTGACGACAGATTAGAGAGCACTCCAGAAGGACATTTCGGATACGAAATGGTATATGTAGAATACTTGTTTCAAGGAGCAGATAATGTCCAAGTGACTGTAAAACAGTCGATAACAATCCTTTAGGAAGTGACTATAACTTTGTATAGTATGTATGGCATGTGTCCGACAGAAAACAACTACTTCTCTGGCTAATACCGCGACAGATATTGAATTATATCTGTCCAGACACATGTGCAAAGATCCTTACTTTGAAGGAACAACTTTGCAAGAGCTCTCTGAACAAACAGCAGGACTTCACCCGATTCAAACGGAGAACCAACTACAGACCGGTTTCGGAATGTTGTCCCTCATCAGTGCAGTCCAGGTTATCACAAATTGTATACACGCGAGGTCTCGCTGCCCGTCACCGTCCGCCGAGATGTTGTTCCTTCAAAGTAAGGATCTTTGCACATGTGTCTGGACAGATATAATTCAATATCTGTCGCGGTATTAGCCAGAGAAGTAGTTGTTTTCTGTCGGACACATGCCATACATACTATACAAAGTTATAGTCACTTCCTAAAGGATTGTTATCGACTGTCTTACAGTCACTTGGACATTATTTGCTCCTTGAAACAAGTATTCTACATATACCATTTCGTATCCGAAATGTCCTTCTGGAGTGCTCTCTAATCTGTCGTCAAGGTGGATCCTGTAAGCAATTGCAGTATTCATCTCGGCGGACGGTGACGGGCAGCGAGACCTCGCGTGTATACAATTTGTGATAACCTGGACTGCACTGATGAGGGACAACATTCCAAAACCGGTCTGTAGTTGGTTCTCCGTTTGAATCGGGTGAAGTCCTGCTGTTTGTTCAGAGAGCTCTTGCAAAGTTGTTCCTTCAAAGTAAGGATCTTTGCACATGTGTCTGGACAGATATAATTCAATATCTGTCGCGGTATTAGCCAGAGAAGTAGTTGTTTTCTGTCGGACACATGCCATACATACTATACAAAGTTATAGTCACTTCCTAAAGGATTGTTATCGACTGTTTTACAGTCACTTGGACATTATTTGCTCCTTGAAACAAGTATTCTACATATACCATTTCGTATCCGAAATGTCCTTCTGGAGTGCTCTCTAATCTGTCGTCAAGGTGGATCCTGTAAGCAATTGCAGTATTCATCTCGGCGGACGGTGACGGGCAGCGAGACCTCGCGTGTATACAATTTGTGATAACCTGGACTGCACTGATGAGGGACAACATTCTGAAACCGGTCTGTAGTTGGTTCTCCGTTTGAATCGGGTGAAGTCCTGCTGTTTGTTCAGAGAGCTCTTGCAAAGTTGTTCCTTCAAAGTAAGGATCTTTGCACATGTGTCTGGACAGATATAATTCAATATCTGTCGCGGTATTAGCCAGAGAAGTAGTTGTTTTCTGTCGGACACATGCCATACATACTATACAAAGTTATAGTCACTTCCTAAAGGATTGTTATCGACTGTTTTACAGTCACTTGGACATTATTTGCTCCTTGAAACAAGTATTCTACATATACCATTTCGTATCCGAAATGTCCTTCTGGAGTGCTCTCTAATCTGTCGTCAAGGTGGATCCTGTAAGCAATTGCAGTATTCATCTCGGCGGACGGTGACGGGCAGCGAGACCTCGCGTGTATACAATTTGTGATAACCTGGACTACACTGATGAGGGACAACATTCCGAAACCGGTCTGTAGTTGGTTCTCCGTTTGAATCGGGTGAAGTCCTGCTGTTTGTTCAGAGAGCTCTTGCAAAGTTGTTCCTTCAAAGTAAGGATCTTTGCACATGTGTCTGGACAGATATAATTCAATATCTGTCGCGGTATTAGCCAGAGAAGTAGTTGTTTTCTGTCGGACACATGCCATACATACTATACAAAGTTATAGTCACTTCCTAAAGGATTGTTATCGACTGTTTTACAGTCACTTGGACATTATTTGCTCCTTGAAACAAGTATTCTACATATACCATTTCGTATCCGAAATGTCCTTCTGGAGTGCTCTCTAATCTGTCGTCAAGGTGGATCCTGTAAGCAATTGCAGTATTCATCTCGGCGGACGGTGACGGGCAGCGAGACCTCGCGTGTATACAATTTGTGATAACCTGGACTGCACTGATGAGGGACAACATTCTGAAACCGGTCTGTAGTTGGTTCTCCGTTTGAATCGGGTGAAGTCCTGCTGTTTGTTCAGAGAGCTCTTGCAAAGTTGTTCCTTCAAAGTAAGGATCTTTGCACATGTGTCTGGACAGATATAATTCAATATCTGTCGCGGTATTAGCCAGAGAAGTAGTTGTTTTCTGTCGGACACATGCCATACATACTATACAAAGTTATAGTCACTTCCTAAAGGATTGTTATCGACTGTTTTACAGTCACTTGGACATTATTTGCTCCTTGAAACAAGTATTCTACATATATATATATATATACATATATATATATATATATATATATATATATATATATATATATATATATATATATATATATATATATATATATATATATATATATATATATATATATATATATATATATATATATATATAGTGAACTGGTTAACTTGCGTGCCACGTTAGATTGGTTTCAGCCAGGCATTTATGGTGGAATCTACCAGGTGGAAGGATACCAGTAGTGAAAGTGCGAGGTGAGTTCTCCAGTCCAACGATAAATATGATAACACCTAGATGAGCTTCTCAGTCAAACGTATGAGTACGCTGACACTAAGATGAGTTTTCTCCCAGACGGCTAGTGCTCTGGGATGACGATAAGTACACTGAGACAAAAGACCCTGAAATGAAATCATTGCCTGTCTGATATCAACTTGACTAGACCTCATACCTTTGCCTAGGAAGGCCTGGTGCTAACTGCGAGAAAGATCCTGTTAGAAGGCTCCTCTACAGATGTTATTTCATATCATAGTCCTAGTCAAAGGGTCAACGACGTCAGGCTTGATTTACACGCTTTTTCAAAATTTATGCCTACAAAATAAACCGAATTGCCAAAGGCTCAAAGGATAAAGTTAGGGGTTTCTGCTTACCCGAAGAATATGTGGTTAGAAAGTGAGGTTATAATCCCTTATTGGGTATGTTTTCCACAAATTAATCAAATCACCAACGTGAATAATTAAGGAAAACATTAATTCAGTTGAAAGAATAATCCCATTAACTGGATGATTGCAGAATTCAATAATCAATATTCAACTGAAACTTTCCATCACTCCCACATACGGCACAGAACGAAAAGACTTTCTCTTCTTCTTTATTAAGACCGAAATCGAGAACCTTAGCGGAGTTGCCAAGTAACTTCATTCCTCGAAGTGTCCAAATGTCGACAAAGGATTCTAAAATGTTCCGTGCAAAATTTCATTACCTAACATTATCTAATCCTCAAACATACGGGAATTCGTCGAGACAGATAACTATTATCACGATATGGAGTCTTTCTAAATGCATGTCACCGACGGCCTTTGAAGTCCATTTCCACCGATACATCACAGAGAAGTCGTTTCTACCTGGAAAAGTGATCTATGCCCCAGCGATAGTCACTGAACTGACAATAGACAATAGACAGCGCTAAAGATACAAAATGACTGTAATATATCCAGAGTAAACAAATTACGGAAGAAATAATGTTTCAATGACAATAAGATTTTATTAAGGTAAGCAAATTCAAGCATCAGTCTAATAAATTTAAATTGAATTCAATTTTATAACTAAAACTCTGAGTAGCTGATAGTGGAAAAATAATAATGTTACAATATATATTATTATTGTCTACTTTTTAGTCTTTAGATGAATTAGTTACCCAATTTAAAGTGTTAGTTTGAAACTGAATACCCAATTCGTTTATAATATGTTATTCCATTATACCAACGTACATATTGCATAAACTTGTTGACCAAAGTGTTATTTTATAACAAATCAGCGTACCCATTTACAAGTCACAATTTGATCATTCAATGTGGTACACCTGACAAAGCTTTGATTAAAATTTTCCTTTAATGTCACAATTCAATTATTCAATGTGATAACTTGCTCGATTATATCATTGATTTTGAGAATGGGTTCAAAGTTTCATATTTATTTATTTTACAATAAGTATGTCGTTTTGGATGTTATTCAATATAACTATTTATATGATGTTTTGACTTATTGGTCGAATAAATACTTCACCATTTACTTTCATTTATTTCTTCAGTTTAAAAATTTTCACCATGTCACATGTTTGTAAAGAAAACTAGAGGAGAACGCAAATTTTGAGGATAGACTGAAAGTTTCATTTCACTTTCTGCTTCTCCTCCTCCTTTTATATTGATTTTATATTATCTTGTCCTGAATTTTATTTCTTTTCACCTCCTGCAATGTTGTTCAACCTTGTTGGGTAATTGAAATAGCTTTGTATTACAAACAACCATTCAAAACACAAACTTATTACTAACCTTAATTTTGAAACTCCCACTATATTAAATTTTGTTACAATATGACCATTCAATATAGCTACGTACCAAGTGCGTTATATAGTAACGCTCGTGGTGCTGCAAGATTTTATTTTTCACGAAAAAAATATCTTAAACGACGTTTTTCACTTCATAGAAGATACCGCATACTTTAACAGAGAAAGTGGCCCCCTGTCGAATTGGTTGAATTTTTGATGTTTCAGTCTAAGTCATTCCAAACAAAATCTTCAATGGGCACAACTTTTTTTATAGGTTACTTTTGGCGCCAGAGGCCGTCCAAAACTTTCATTTGTTCTTTATTGTTATACAAGACGGATCGGTATTCTGGATAAGAATCACTATTCTGCGTAATCAAGATCTAAATATACATCAATATGAGATACTATTAGAAGTATTGTTCATTGCAGGTGATAAATTATACAGAGATTTCCAGCTATTATGGTCAAATTAATATTTCAAGTTGATGATGAAAGTCATGGAAAATATAACAAAGTGGTCCATCATTTTGATAGGGTTCTGTCGAATGAGTACCGATTATTATATTGATGCTCTAGGAGTGTTGCAAAGAAATATCGTAAAAAGATAATTCAATTCTCTTTTCAACAATCTAAACATTTTTAGAAAAGGTATTTGAGGCAATTCTAATTAATTCCTTCGACGTTCGGCCATGCCTATGCTTTCTTAGTCCAAATAACGTACCATATGCCTTGGTCATTATATCCACACACATAACATTCAAATCGTACTGCAAAATTATACGCCATATTTTACTTTATGTTGACATGAAGTAATAAACAAACAAAACTTTGCTAGAAACTTTGACATAATTTCCAAAGCCATCTAAAGAAAAATGTTTTTTTTTCTGCAGTAAAGGGACGCAATATTTTCATATTATCCAGTAGGTACCCTCCAATTTCGACAACGAATAAACAATTATTTAAAGAAGCCTGGACTATAATAATTTTATACAGGATGAGGCAATAGTGTGTCAAAATTCGATTTCTAGAGTTAAAATTAATTTGTTTATATAGGGCGGTACAAATAAAACAGGTTGGAAGGTGGAGTAAATAATTCAAAAATGGAATATCGTTAATAATAATATTATTAATAATAATAATGATATATATTAGTGAATTTTTCAAACATCTGCGTATCCTCCATTTCCCAGTACACCTACTATAATTGTTTGTCTCTGAAACACTTGGATGTTGGGTACGACTTTTTAGCCAAAATTGGTCCATTTGCATACTCAAAAAATCCCTGACATCATAATGATAGATTTTGAAAGACAATATTTTTAAGGCAATTTTATAGATAGATTCGTAATATTTCTCATTCTTTTTTATGTCTTAAAATTTCACAAGATGGTCGAAAAATATTTTTCAGTAAGTATGGAATTTTTCGAATATAACTTTCGCTTTCTTTTAAAATGAACAGTCCTTATATTATTTGAATATGTGATATAGAATATGATGTAGAATAGCATTCATAAACATTTTTTCATTGTAGATCTCTAAGACGATTTGTGACCATTTTGGAATTATTGAACTTTGAAAATTGTAAGCAACTAGAACACTGTATTATTTATTGACCGAAGGTAACAACACCAAAGAAAAATACTTTCATTAGTATGTCATATTAATGACTGTTTCGATCTTGATTACGCAGAATACTGATTATTATCCAGGATAACGTTTCGTGCTATTAACAATGGAGAACAAATAAAAGTTTTCGAGTGCCTCTAGCGCCAAAACTAGCCTATAGAAAAAGTTGAGCCCATTGAAGTTTTTGTTTGGAATGACTTGGACTATAATATATCAAAAATTCAGCCAATTCGACAGGTGACCAATTTCCTTATTAACGTATCCTTTCTTCACATAGTATTTATTACTGCGTTCTGGTCGGCAACTAAGCACAAGTGAGCTTCTATGCAATTGCCATAGAAACATTGTTGAGGGTTGTATATTTAATAACATGACGCTGTATTTTTGTAAAAATTGACAAGCTTATTAGTGGTTGTGTTCATAATAATTATGGAGATGCCACAGAATGTGACGCTCAAAGCTACCTGTAAAATCCAAATATTTATACGAGGAGTATGACAATTTTTTGAAACTGGTGAGTTTATCTCATGAAAAGTATTAATATTTTTCATTTATTCTACAAAAGGATGTAAACAACGTAGTTTTATTTTAACTTACAGAAATAATAAATGCTTTGAGTTACCTTTAGGTGAAAATACTATAGGAAGTGTTCCTTCTATCATAGTGAAATACCTTAATTTGGAAAACCCGAAAGGTTACACCGGACATTGTCTACGCCGAACATCGTCAACGCTTCTTGTTCAAGGTGGTGCTTCCTTTGGAACACTAAAATTACATGGAAAATGGAAGAGTAGTACGGTAGCGGAGAACAATATTGAAGAAATGATAGCCCATTCCGTTTCAGAAAAAGAAAATGTTAACGTTCCGAACGAATCCGATTGCACATTGAGTTCATCATCGGTCAACTCACAGAACTTCAATCTTGGTACAAATTTTTCAGGAACAATAAAAAATTGTAATTTCTATTTGAAAAAAAATAATTAGTCCCTTTTTTATGTACAGTTATAAATAAAACTTTTCTGAGTTATTAATTTATTGAACTACAGAAAAAAACATTTACCGGGCGTTATGGGTCTGTTAATGGCAACCGTTGCCAAGGTATTATAAGGCAGTAAGTAATGGACAAGTGAAAAATAAAGGTACAAATTGTCTAGAACAACATTGGTTTCGAGGTTAGCTTAACGCAGTTTCACAACTCCGATGCATCTGTCTGCAACTGTCTCTTCTAACATATTATGCAATAATATTGCATTGTCACTTATATTATATGTATGTTCACATTAACAAGGCTTTAGCTCATCTTCCGAAAATTAGTATAAAATAGATTTAAAAATTTGTACGGAGCAGACAAATAAACAAACAAACAGACGAAGGAGAAAACGAGTTGATAAACACGTAACAATACATAAAAAATTTATGTGATAGCCTTCTATAGATAAATATAGGTATATTACCATTTCATTTACTACATTGCAAGGGTTCGACAAAAAAAATTTACATAAAAAGTATGGAGATAATAAATAACGAACCAACAAGATCGGTTGAGCTATTCTTTTATGTCGTAGAATCTTTTTCTCTAAGACATTTACCTTCAATTAATATCACCCAATAGCGCAAATCAAAATAATGTATATGCAAAATACTAATTCACAAAAAATTATGCAATATCGAGAAATCAAAATATAAAATGGGGATACAGAAACATAGGGATGTATATAAAAAAGTATCCTGCCCTAATACAACATTATATGATAGAAAATATATGGTGTGCTTTTTGTGAAAAACACGACAAAATTCAATTCAAAGAGTTCCGAATTAAAAAATTATTTTTAGCCATTTTGTATAATATAAGGGCATGAGAATAGATCATAAATATCGCTCACTCGCCCATCGTGACAACACTGAATTTTTCGTTATGCATTTGTAGATTACATTTTTTTGCCAAAAATAATCGTAAATTGTAAGAGATTGGGATAGAGTCAATAATATTAGAGGGGTAGATGAATGTCATTAATATGCTCGAAAAATATGCTAATGTACATTTAAAAAAAAGCTTTTACTTTGTAATTTGAATTGTCATTTTAGCTATCATAGTACTCGAGCGATCGGGTTTTGATGCCCTACTGCCCCACTCGGCATTTCATCAGTACTAGGGTAGGTCGGATAATAATAGAGTCGTCCATATCTCAGGCAACTACGATAATATTTGCGTATTTATAATATTTGCCCATAAATGAATTTGTTAACTTTTTGCAATTATATTGTAGTGTCTGTAATAATTTCCCGTTCATTTCTTGAAGAAAGATCCGATGACTTCATTGGTTACCCTCACTTATTTTCATACCACCGATCCTGAATATCCCATATCAGCATAAAACAGGAACTGGTGCGTAAACACACGCATTATAATTCTTTTCAAGACACATATCGAAGATTTATGGATGTGTTTGCGATTCGACAAGGTCTTAAGGATTTTCAAGCAATAGACTTGTATATTTCGTATTCATCGCGGATTGCAATGACAACAATATAATTTATATCGAGATTTTGAATTCATCTGAATGGATTCAGCTTGATTTATGCGGCTTTTCTGTCATACGTCCGTATACCATCTTGGAAAAACGAAGAATATATCCAATACCAGGTGCATAAGAAAATAGAACGTGTATTTGTGGAGGTGAATAACAGTGCATGAATGAATAATTACTAATACCATAATGGATTTAAGAGATTGATTATATCCTCAAATATTATCGCATGCACAAAATATTTTACCAAAAGACATCGATGTACCAATATCGACTTAATTTTTTATTATGTTTATTCCGTATTCCAGATTTTTTTACTTATAATTCAACATTATAGAAATATAAATATGCTGTTGAAATCACAACAATTATGTTTGTTGAATGACATTTCTATCAACAAATAGTGAGGGCTGCCAACATATTGAGCCAATAATGGTGAAATATTACGACCATTTAACTCTATTGATTTGTTAAAATGTTGTGTTGATAATCGACACCTTCATTTCAAAAAAAAATTACGTACCACCAGCAAGCTGTCATAATATTGTCTATTTCGGAAATAACACCACGCGAAAAGCATTCACTATCAATTTTTATCAACTTTTTATTCTACAGTTTTCACAGGTATAAGTCGGCCACCAGGGTTTTTATTTGTTCCTATCCGGTAACAATGTAGGAATAGAATCACATATTGGCATATGCATTAAAAATGAAACTACCTACAAATGTTTCATAAATGATACTCCAGTCATTCCTGTAACTGAAATAAAAAAAAAAGTTGGTGAAACAATTAAAATACTGGTGTTTGAATCAGACAAATAAAGCAATAGGTCTTGATCTGTCAATCGAAACAGTCATGATAGCTTAGAAGAAATCAATTTGAACAAATAAAATTTTATTATTTATTTATGAATTTATATAAAAATTACGTTATGTAACGCGTTAACAAACTCTAGACACTCATTTATACACTCGCTTACATACTACAATCAAACTTAAAGTAAGTACTCGATACTGAAACGACGTTTATAACACATGTTACGTAATGTATTATTATCTACAGTTGTCATCTTGAAAATGATGATTCTTCTGTTTACACTCAGTAAAACAACGGTGTTATGTCGAACCTAGCATTGATGAGAGGCATGAAATTTGGACCAGATGAAGGAACATTTGGAATATTGAATTTTATTGAGTAGAATATTATGACAAAATTCAAAAATTTATTCAAATTGTTTATACGGAAGTGTAGATACAAAATAAATTGATGCTTTCTTCTTACACTATCACTACTACTCTTCTAATAAGTCAGAACTTTTTTTATATTTTCTCAACAAAATTTTAAATGGATCATGGTATAAATTTGCTACCTCAATAATTATCGATGCAACATTTCAAACAGTCATCCAAAATTCGCCCAACATCAATATTTTATGTCAATTCCGAATTTCTCACTCAAATGATCCTATATCAACATTGTTTTGATAACATTCGGCTGCGAATGACCATCTGCAATGATGTATTTTTCAAAGCTTTGCCACTCATTAATGCCAAGGTAGGTCGCATACATTATAATTGTCCTGTCATCCTGTTTAGTTACAAGCACTTGCAATTGGGTCTTCGTGGAAGAACGTTGCACAAATATATGTTCAAGTCCGTCGTGGCATTAGCCAGGGAAGTAGTTGTTTTTTTGACATATGTTCGATCTATTTTTGTTGGGTTTATTCGATCCACTATGTTGATACTCTCTGGCACAAATTTTCGAACTATATAGTTTCACTATACTATAATATTTTAATTAGGAATATTTTTTATTTCTCATAAGTGCAAAATACGTTATCTTTGTGATAGTGAACAATGCGAAATGAATAAGCTATTGGAAAATGAATTTGTATACCAAAATGTAACCCATATTGATATTTCAATATATTTTACAAATTGAGTAAATATTTGATTTATTATACCTAAATTCCGTAATCGATAGTGATCGACAGTGCTCAGCAATATGTGGGCAATATTGATACAACAATATTGATCGATATTGATGATACTGATATATGTAGATAAAGTTGCACATAAGGGTTTCGCGAGACCAAGACCCAGACTGATCAGTCTTGGTCTTGGTCTTGGTCTTGGTCTCGAAAAGTAAATGTAGTCTTGGTCTTGATATTTCAACACCAAGACGAGACTGGCTCAGTCTTGGTTTTGGTCTTTGAAAGTCTTGGTCTTGGTCTTGATAGTCTTGGTCTTGATAGTCTTGGTTTTGGATCAAAATTCATGTAGAAATTTCAATTATTCAATTCAATGGTCCAACAGTTTATATGCATAAGATAGTCATTTCGTATTTCTCTGTCTTTGTCAATTTGTACGGGTATATAAAGAAAGCGAAATAAAAATTTCTAATTTCACCATCATAATATAATTTTTGAGAAATTTTAAATTAATATCAATTGAGCACACAGGTCTACGCCCGACAGACCAGAAAAAATGTTCAGAATGGTTGAAATGTTAATTAGGTTTATATTGATCATTTTACAATGGATTATTGTGTGATGAGCAGTTAGATGCGGTTGCGGCAGTGAGGTGGAATCGGATTCCCGAGGAAATTGCAGTACTGCTTAACCACTGCGACCTTACAACATACAACTATTTTTTGTACATTGTATAAATGCAATATAGATTTATAAAAATGTATTTTTGATTTTGAATGAACAAAATTTAAAAAGTACCATATAAAATATAAATAATTGAAATAAAATTCCATAACATTTCCATAAAATTTTTCTCAATATTGAGTAGATTTAAGTTTACTATTCTTCTTTCGAGACCAAGACCGAGACCAATACTCCTAGAGGAGAGTCTTGATCTTGGTCTCGAAAATCAAATCTTGATCTTCGGAAGATTTATTGAGTCTTGATCTTGGTCTCACGAAGCCCTATTGCGCATGCTTACAGACTCATTTATACACTTGTAACATGGTAAACTATTTATCATGTAACGCAGTATCAAGAACGCTTGTACGTAATTCTAGTTTCGAATGTAATGTTAGTAAGTTTAAATTTTTTCATTATAAACAAAAATACATGAGCTGCATGTATACATGAAAATTAATCGAAATTGAAAAAAAATTAGGATGGCAAAGAATATACTCGTATCAAATCCACTCACAAATCATATTGTAGTAATATTTATGGATTGTTGGGATAATATGATCACTATAGACGCAAATAAATGAAAACGTAACCAGAATATAACAACTTATTATTTTCTCATTAAGAAACGATGAATAAAATACTTTTATAAAAAGAATTCCCGGCACACTATCATTGTTTGAAGTTGCTAGTAAGTACAGTAAGTAGTATTAAACATTTGAGTTACGATTACGAACACAAAATATAAATCACTACTAATTTATTAATACTTCATCAGACGAAAAGTGGTATTCAGAGTCGAACACAAAACACCTAATTATATAAGAAAATCTGCTGGTACCTACAATTTTCTGAATTTCTTTTATGTAATCAATATATGAAATTTCTAGAATTCAAACCATTATCCGATGAAGTTCTGATTCCAAAGAGTATTTATTTGAACATTGCCGCATCCTGAAGGTACCTCATGATAAAGTAGCATTTTAAATTAATAAACAACTCACTTTTGTGAATATTACCCTGTCAAATGTCAATCACCTACTAAATATTTCATTAACAGATTCTCAACACATAGATAGGTAAATAAGTACGTTCTTTCAAATATACCACCAAAAAGAAGTTAACATCATAATTCAACAGTACATGCCAGTGACCCCCTTTTCTTGAAAGCGTTTCCAATGTCAATCATATTTTTCATTCAATCGGCCGCGAAATCTCTTTTAAATTCAATATTTGTAGAGGGGTTGTATGAACCCAGTGAACTGACCACCGAGGTTTTCAAATCTATTGGGAAAACTTTGTCGGTTTATAGACAAATTCAAGGGTGGATTTTTTCAGGGGTGACTATTCAATTTTATACTCCAAATCCCCAAATTGACAGTTGATATGATGTAAGCGGATAGATTGCGGCTCTTTACGAATCATTGAGTACATTTATTTGTGGTTTGGGAAATGTGATGTATGTGAATTGTGGTTATTGATTTATTCATAATGTCCATTTGAGTGATCTGAATGACGATCAAATTACCAGAAATATGTAGAATATACTAGAAATACTAGAAACATTCAATTGCCAGTAGAGTAAGCTTCGTTTTTGTTTATAAAATGGTGACCTTTCAATTTCACAATGTGGTTATTGTTTTCTGGTCTGACAACAGTGTTTCAAACTTTGCACACCTGTATTATAAATAGCAATTTTTCCATTGGATTACTTTTCGCACTCGTGCTCAAAATCATTCAATATTCACATTGGTATTTAAAATTTTCATATTGATTTGCGAACTGAATATTATGACACTTTAGTTCAGTGTCAAAAGGTTATAAATGTACTACAAGTTGTTGAATTTTGTTTTCACTTTGACCAAACCAATTTTGGATATTTATTAGTAACAGTGTATGAGAACAATAAATTTGTCTATAATAATAATAATAATAATAATTCTCCCTCATAAACACTCACAGAGTGTACACAAAGGCATAGCTTGTGCGGGTAGAGGACGGCTATTATTATTATTTGCCGTGGCGCTCCTGTCCTATCTGAGAGAGATCCATATCAAAGGACTAAACTAATCAAAAACACAATTTATGAGTATATCACTGGATCAACACTCACTCATAAAAACAAAACAGAAGTATAATAAATACACTTGGCAATGAAAATACACCTTTCCACAGAATAATTTCGTGGATATTTGTAAAGATTGTATCTTCAACTTTGTCGACGTTTACCGAAATCGCTTCTGTTCGGATGTGGATATCATTTCTAGAAAAAAGGGTCAACGATTCATTTTTGTGTAGATGACCTTTTCTAGGAAGGAGCTTGCTGCGATATACCTACTTATGAAAGGCATAAAGATATCAGGGAAGATATGAACGGCTTGTAATCCAAAGTTGAAATCTGAAAGATGATGATGGTTATAGTGGCTACGTGTTCTATGAAAGCAGCTTTTATTGTTTATTGTGAAAGTAATGGTCCACGATTTTGGTTGTTCAACTTATTTCTGTCTGTTCACAATGATAAGGTTAAATTCAATTGGCTCAATAGTGATTTGGAATTCTGTTCATAGGCGATTGATTCCGTACAGACTCCTCTCAAGTTCACATTCTGAGTCAGTGCCATCTTCATAACCTTTCGACATCGAATTGTACGAGCTCAAGGTATTCGTTGGCTACTATTTCCAAAATTGTTTGAATGATATCAAATCTTGCAACAGGACTAGAAGTTTCATTATAGTCAACTTCCCCTTGACACAAACATCTGTTAGATGTAGTTCAATGTCCGTCGTGGGACAGGGGCCAGGGAAGTAGTTGTTTTCTAACAGATGTTTCCCCTTATTTTTCCACTTGACAAATTGATAGTTTCTATCATCTTAGTATAATGAAAAGTTTAGAAAATTAGAGTTTATAATAATATTAACTATTTCTTTGACTACTTTATATAACTAAGGTTTGTAATTTGTTTTATTTATCGGTTTTTTACCGTAGAATCTAAAATTCAATAACTTATAAAAATTAGGTACATTTGCACCTGCTTTAGTGGAAAGAAACTTCCTCAGAATGATGTAGTAGACTTTCCGAACATATACTTTTATTATGTTGTACAACTAAAGTTGTTAATTTGTAAATTCAAAATCATTTGAACCGCTATCCATTTTTCAAATATTCAATTAAGTAAGCTTCGTAGCGACTTCGCACCTTAAAAGTCAATTGTCGTGTTTACTGTCAATGCGCCACATATTCTTAACCCAAAAAACGTATATCTAAGGTGAAGTTGAAATTTTTATTTTGCTACAACCGCTTACCAATGTAGCCTGGGATCGTATGTTCGAGAACATGCGAAATCATTTTCATGCGTTTGAAGTGACATAGAGCGATACAAACACCGCGCATTGAAGAGAGATATAACATTGATATCGCACGCGTTAAAATTCAAACATACGGCTCTTGACGCTTTCAGATCTCAACGCAAAGTTTTACGTAAATGTTATTTTGTGACAGCTTTGTCGCTTCAGAACGAAAATATTGAAAAAACGCTCGATGTCAACTGATTCTGTTTGAAACGGAACTATACTTGCATGAAGAAAATTATAGAAAATTAATTGTCAATCGTTTCTTGGTCTAAGAGCAGCGTTTGTAGAAAAAATGTTTGCATTTCCAGCTCAAAGTGACATTGTCGATCTTGTTTTTTTTCCGTTTATCAGCTGTCACCACCCTAAGAACGACAGCCCTCAGAAGTCGAAACTTTCGCGAGCTAAGGATTAACGAGATCTGAACTTTTAACGTGCGATTTCTAGCACGAGACCAGTGACCATGCTGGGAATCAAACCCATGCCCCTCTGATTGATAGACTAGCGCTCTACCATCATAATCTCTGTCGAGCAACAATCAATCACTTTGCGCTTCAAATACACAAAAAGCTATCAAAGAACTAACGTTGAAGTAACATTCATGTTTGATTTTTACCAGAATAAAGGATATACAAGATGTTCTAGAAATTACGGAAACAATTTCATTATAATAGATTCACAAGTTTCATCGTTTATAACTTACTTGAAATGAGGGGCAGGAAAAGTATGAGTTTCCTCCCTGATTTGAGGGAGAAAAGTGTGTACTTTCTATAGGGGTAGGAGAAAAAGACATTTTTATTTTCGATGACGATCTTAAAATAACTCGTTGGTTATTAAATAGTTGTCGTTTGTTAAATAAAGTTCAACACCTACTCTGGTGTTAAATTTCGCAAAATCATTGGATGTTTTTTTTATTATGGTTTCCACGGTAACTCAGCGGGCGTTTCGGTTAGTTTGCCGCTCAGCGAGAGGCTAAGTTGGAAACCGCTCACTCCTCGGAAAAGATCAATTTTGCACTTTCTTTTTGAGGCGCAAACATTGTATTTTTCGCTCGGTTGCAGAAAAACTGAATTTGTCAACTATTTTATTATTTTCAAAACAGTATCACTTACTACATGAAACGTAGTAAAATCGGCTGATGGATCGATGAGTTACATTGACAATACGCTACTGGCATGACATACACAAAGAGTTTCTTAAAATTCAAGAAATGGAAGTAACCCCAAAACACCAAAACAACGTCAATATCACTCGACGCGCGTTTCGCCAATAAAGTTGGCATCCTCAGGAGTTCATAAAGCGTACTGCCTAAATTAACTGATAATACCTACCATCGTACTTTCATTTATATACCATGCATCTAAGGGCTAAATTGTACTCATTACCTAACACTATACGTGACTAAATTAACCTGCCCCATTATTTAAAAAATATGTTCTCCATTTACCTGGTATAATCTGATTCTACCTTTCGTTTTGTATTCAGTGGCATTCTTGGAATTAATTACTGATGAATGAAAACAATCTTTAAAAATTTTTAAATGAATAATTATTTCTGTACTTTACAACGAACTTGAACAAGGGGCTATATGGTATTGGGCTCTAATTTGCATTCATACTATTTTCACATTTTGAAATTTCTAGACTTTCGAATGCGTCGAGCAGTCCATTGTCATGTACCTGTCTGATTAATTTCAAGCTTGTATCATCAAATCGGTTGTCGTGATTCAAAGCATGTTGGGCCACACTTGATTTTTCTGGTCTCGAGAATCGTATATGAGCAATGTGCTCCTTGAACCGTACTTTTAAGGACCTTCTAGTTTGACCAACATACTTGTTTTCACAGTCATTGCAGCTAATTTCATAAATCTCCGACTTTTATTTTTCTCTTATCATATTCTTGGTAGTACCCAGGATATTTTGTGGCTTATACCATGATTCATATATATACCACCTTCATATTAAGAGACTTGAAAATACTGTCGAAACCTCGAGTAACTCGAGGTTCGTATGGGATAACGATGTATTTCGGAGAGTTTTCCTATTTTTGAAAAGTCGAAGGGTTTTTTTGAATCTATTTTTCCCAATCGTTCAGTTCAGCTACCTCCCTAATAATCATTTTCTCAGTGTTGAATTTCTCCTTGTTGAGTAGTAAAGACAATAGTCAATTCACCAAGAGATTTAATCCCGCCATTTTTGTGTACTCGTGCCTTTCCTGTAGACATCGAACTCATCAGTTTCATATGTGAACAAAATGGTTTGAAACTGGCTATTACATTCAGAAACAAAACTCTCTACATCTCATAAATGTTTTGCATAAAATATAGCGAACACGTCGTCCACATACCTTAGCCGAACCCTAGGAAAATAGTTCCATTTCAAAACGACTTATGAACAAACTGGCTAGGAAGGGAGACAGATGGTTACCCATGGCTGTACCTTCGATTTGTTCGTAAAAGCAGTTGATGAAGGAAAAGCAATTCTGCCTCATGCAAAGTTTGGCGAGAATTATATACTCTCTGACTGTCCCATTACTAAGACCATTGATCAGCAATAACTCTCTCAAAAATTCCAAGATTTTCGGCATCGGTTCATTTGGAAACAAAGAACTCACTTGCAAAAAGATCAAGATTTCTCCTTTTTCCAGTTTGATATTTCTGATCTGGTCAATGAATTCTGGTGAATTTTTAACGCTGTAGCCGGGTTGTGCTAAAGGAAGATTTTCAAACTCTTTCGTGAGCCACTTTGCTATTTTGTAAGTGGGAGACCCTATTGACGAGACGATTGATCGCACTGACTTCCCAGATTTGTGAATCTTGGGAAGACAATATATTTTCTGTACATTAGGATTCGAGAGTTGTAGCGATCTCTTTAACTTCGATGTGACCAAAGTCTTGCACTCGTTTAGGGTGGCTTTCACTTCCTGAAACCATCTTGGGCAGTGGATTTCTGGTCAACTGTTTGTACGGACCAGTTTCAATGAGTTTATATACCCTTTTTTGATAATCGGATATATCAAGAATCACCACTTTATTGCCTTTATTTGCTTTCAGATAAAAAACGTACTTTTCCTTCAATCTTTTGATGATTTTCTTATCTTTTGTTCGATCGCAATTTTATTCTTGTATGCTTCTCGAACGAGGATGCGATGGAGAACATAATTGTAGCAGGTTAATTTAGTCAGGTATAATAGTGTTTGGTTCCAAGCAATCTTTATTTATATGAAGATATTCTTGAAGCTTTCATTGCCAGCCTCGTACAAAGCTCCAACACTTTCGTACTTATCGGAACATCGGCTGCTAGTTTTCACACGTAAACTTCTGAAAATCTAGACAACACGAGAAAAAACAATATCTCCTCTTTAGGTATTCATCCCGCGAGTGTGCTGCAAACGGTATCAATGCACACCAATCTATAAACCCGCCATGTTCATACGTGCACTCTTTCCGCAATCGCTACGCTGTCATCTCCCTGACATACGACCCATCCAGAGTCACATATTTGCAATTTTTCCGTCTAGATCGTCATGTGTTGTAATGTTCTGCAATTTGTAGCCGGGGCTCTCTTCAGTGCAATAAAGATATTACCGGCTTCGCTCTAAGAATAACACATTCGAAATTGCGAGTTACATCTGTAATATAATGTGCATGTTGGGTGGGAATGATGACAATGACTCTACTCTTGGCGTATATGCGCTTTTGATGCATGTGTTGTAATAAGTTCGGGGGTGAATTCGGTGTTAGGAGTTTGTCGCATAATCTGTAAGGAGCACTTTTCTTTGTACTACGTTCTCTATCAAAGGATGATGATAAGAATGCGTGTTAGTTTCCTGAATATCAAATCTATCACACTCCCGAGTCTCTCCTTCAGTTTTTAAAACAGTAAAGTCAATCTTAATTATGAGCAATGCCCCGTAAAAACTCTAACGTATTATCGCGGTCGTAATTAGTAACAAGCCTGATGATTCGTTCATCCAGCCGTTGGTACTTCTTGAGCTTCGCCGGTGGTTCATGACCGGCAGCCAGCTCCCCATAGTACTTGTCCCGACCATGCGAAATCTTCCTCAAGGCATCAATAAATTTCCAAATGGTAGTGTAATGATTTCGAGACCGTTCCCGAGACCGGCCCTGATCTAATTAATTATGCACCCTCGTTCAACTTCCACAGCATATCTGCTGGCCTATCGCCGAGAACAAGCTGGAATAAAATCGATCACTTCGATAGTGTTCGAAGAGCCATCTAGATGAAATGTTCTATACTCCAGAATAATCGAGAGAGCCGTTGATGGAATCTGCTTGCGACTATATAACCGCTGGAGAACAGTCAGAGTAGAGAGTCAATGTTTTAGTGAATAATTGTTGTAAACAGTGTTTTAAATAAATTAGGAAAATTAGTTAGTGCAGTTTTACTACAGTAGAATGACTCATAACGAAGTTCATCTTTGAGACGTCTATGAGCTGCCTCGGCATGATTGTTTGTCCTGTTTTGGCCATATAGGACCCTCTGATGTAGATTACACCTTGATGCGATCGGAAACATAGGGGGAAGCCTTCCTTGATCTCTTCTGTTAGGTCGGCCGATATAATAGTCTTTCAGACAATCGAGAAGAGGTTGAAGCTCTACAGGAAGCTCTTCACTGAGTGAATCGACGGCAGATTCCTCAGGCGACCGAAATGCAATAGCCCCTACCATTTTGGCTTTGATAGCAAAATCGGCACCAGTGTCGCATCGCTGTTGTAGTCCCAAGGTTCCTAGGTGTTTTCTCATATTTTGCTTAAAATGGAAGAAACACCTTTTTACCCACACTTCGGGATTCGAAGTTTTCATTGCAACAAACGCAGCCTGTTTGAAATCGCAGGATATATAATTTGGTTTCAGACCTCTGCCCGAAAGATCCTGTAGCATATCGAACATTTTGGTGTGTGTGTACCGTGGCTTATTTGGAAGCAACGCATGTACGGCAGTATGGATTACGCCGTTCTTGGTCACCATCACCGTATACACATATATATTTTTTGCGCCCAGTAGTCTTCGCGCCTAATTGCCCTTACGCCTAGTTGTCCCTGCGCCTAGTTGGCCGAATTTGTATTCTGCAAATATGTTCTTTTAATCACTTTGTCTAACAATAAACCATTATTCACATGAATGCCTCAGATATCAGTCCTGGGGCCATTCTTCACCATAATTTATAAATAACCTATTCTTAGTCTCTCCACCTTTTCGAATGCATCATTCCTTCTGATGATGATACAACTCTCTTGCACTTATTGAACAAACGACTAAAAATTATGGACTATTAAAAATAAGGATCATTGGGTGGTATGTAACTTGTGAGCTTGACAACAATCCTGGTGGAATCCATGGTACTCAGTTCTTCGATAATTTATGGAACAAAAAAACTGCTCCGCAGTTATCATGTCGAAACTTCTAGGAATTTCGCCTAACAGTTGGCTCGAATAGAATATTCATTCCAATATCCCCAGATATACAGCACTGGAAAATATTTTTCATATGATTCTGTTGGAAAAACGTTATTCGGTGTTCTATTGTGAATGTCCAGCAACCTGTAAATCGATTCAGACCACTGTAACATGCCAAAAAGGGGGTTGATATGGCAAGATATCGAAACGAGTTAGTGGAAAAATTGCTTTCCAGGTATCACCCCATATTAGCTGAATCTTAATTTCATATTGGGACAATATGGATATATTTGAAATATAAAAATTATATTGATATTAAATCTAATATCCTGTATACATGTCGGTAGCATATTGGTTAAATATTATTTCACCAATGATCAATAGCATATTGGTTGAATATTATTTCACAGATATTCAAAAATCATAATAACCTTGATCACGTCGATACTGGTTGAATAACCTTTACCAATATCGATAAAACAATATTGTCTACATATTGAATTCAATTTCTAGAATGAAGGTATCTCTGTGAAGTTTTATGAGTATGATGAATAATGAATGAATAAATGAATAATGATATGAATGAATGATAAATACTAAAATCAATTATGATAAAACCTGTGTAATACACCGCTAGATGGCTCTACGTATAAAACATCAACTAAAACCTAGGAAATATATAAAAAACTTGATTTAAGACAATTTACTCAGTAGTTATGATGACTATAATGCAGATCGTCCTCTTATTGAAGAAGAACTGTAAAGTTTCGAGTCATTCCACTTTTTTTTATAATTTACTTTCAATATTCTAGCAATATATCCAAATTATATTGTACCAATATCGCTAATGTTTTGAGATCAATATTGCTTACGTTTGTATATTTGGCCAAAATTTTCATTATTTTGCCCAATATTCTGATGCCAATATCATTTCGAGAATACTTCGGCAATATTACACCAATATTATTGAACCAATATCACGAAGTGTTCACATTTTTTTCTCGCCAATATTGAATTAGAATATTTTGCGAATATTTTTATAATATTGTACCAATATTGTCTCAATGAAAGTGTGCATCCTAGGTTAACTTTAAGTCTATACTCGTGAATAGAGTTTTGTATGATATAATATATTGAAAGGTAAGGGCCGCCCTCATCTTGCCTAGCTCGCCCAAGTCTTTCGTCTTTCAAATATTTCTGAGAGGTGGTTGTGAGGGTACAGCCGATTGACTGAAAAAACAAATTTTTGACAAATTTCATATTGCTGTGATGTATACCGAGAAATCTAGTCGATTCCAGGAACTACGGTTACAGAACCCAGGAGTTGTAGGGTGGAGGGGTGTTACAGTTCATGACGGGGGAGATAAAAATTTTTCTTCTCATAACCAAGACCAAAAAAACGTCCTATGGTGACGTCTGGAAAGCCTCACCAAACTAAAAAACACTTTGATTGACCACAAACTTGTGGATCTGGTGATTATAAAATTGTAGTACTGGAGTGGAGAGCCACAGGAAGTAGTTGAAGACGATATTCAGATCCAATGGCGCCAGGATTTTGTTGTGTAGCAACCATCTCCCACAACTAAAAATAAATATCTTCAAGAAGGGGGTATAATGTAACGAACCTGAAGCCGAATGTATTAGGTGTCTACAGCAGTGGAGGGTCTAATACTCACATATTATAAGCATAACTTTTTCATAAAACTGATTGGTAAATAATTTTGTACATTTTTGTTTGCAAATTTTCAAGAATCGGTATCTTGCAGCTGTGCTTCTGCATTCTGAAAAATTAATCTAATAAACATTCGAAAGCAACTCGTCTGTAGTTTTAACCTCTTCCACACGCCTACTCTCTTTTATGGGAAACTACTGTCGATACGTGCTTCTCTTATATATTTCCTCACACGGTCGTATTTTGAAATTTAGATTTTTGTTTGATCCTAAACAGTTTCAATGAGTTTGACAATTTCAATCTGACTGCATTATTTGGTCAACCTGAAGATGTCAATTCTACCTAGTTTTGAAAAGTCTACTGACATGTTAAGCACAAATTGAGATAGCAACGCTTCTATGAGGAGTACAGACAGCATTCCATGCAGTAGTATCATTTCAGCTAATGATAATAACATAATAATGAATGTATTCAATCAGTAAGCCACATATTCATCATCAAACTCATAAACCCATTGAATGAGACTATATTCAGAATCTTGTGATTGTATTATGAGCATGTACTTCCATACAGACTATATAAATGTACAATGAGGGATTTTGTTGATATTCAATTCAATCTATTTCAATTATTTACACTGTTTCAATAGACAGAAAACCTAGACAACGATCATTCTCCTGGAGGAAGTGGTATATTAATTAGTGATATTGGATTACTTGGTAAGTCAATACAAAATGCAAGCACTGAACGTAAAGTAAACGATACTTTGCACACACTTACTGCTCCGATAGATTGGCTCCGAATAAAACGAAATATACCTGTAGGTATCCTATAGGTATTACGCATATACGTTAACAATGGAGGAATTCAATATCTGTGTTATTCAGTGAAAACAGGAAACGATCGCGTGTTCAGTCCGAATTTTTAAATGATTATGTGAAATGGACAAACGGATCGATTTATTGAAATATCATAAATGGTTCTCGGTAATTTTGATGAATTCTCAATGTGACACATTTCCATCAAACTGTTCGAACCATTACGCTTCCGTTGGAAAATGTTATACTGAGAGAAAATGATATACGAAGGGTTTCTACGACTTTCAACCAATAGAATACAGCGTGAGATTATTATTGCGTGGCCACACTGAGTCGATACCATTAGGGAATATTATACGGAGAGAAAGATTACGCATTCCTGTTTCTGAAAAGGGCATTTGAGGTGATCAACCAAGAAATTAATTAGAAGTATTGTCGGAACGTATCATGCTTTGAAGATCAAATTTCATCATCACTGACAATAGGGTAGTGTTTTGGGTCCATACCTAGTGAGTCATATCGATCTCTTCGTGGAATGCAAACTTACTCCACTGCCTACATCTGTTGACATAGCATATCTTGATTTTGCAAGGCATTTGACAAGGTTCTGCGAATTAAGCTGATCCACAAACTTGAACACTTCGGAATACGAGGTCAACTGGATCGAAGCATTTCTTTCTGACAGGCTTTCAAAGTTAGGGTTGGTCCCAGTCATTCTAATTCACATCAAGTCTTCTCGGGAGTTCCATAAGGTTCGATTTTGTGACCTACTCTTTTCTTAGCACATGTCTCAGATCTGCCCACTGTACTCCACTCAGATCATTCCTTTTTCGCAGATGACAGCAAATTCTTCAGAAATCCTCTAACTAGTCATGCTGATCTTCAGTCTGATCTCATTTTCGTGCCAAGGTGGTGTGAAACTTGGAACATATCTCTGAATGTCGACATGAATGTTGAAACCCAACATTCGATTATCTTTTGGGCAACAAATCAATTTCCGAGGTAGACAACTATAGCGACTTAGGAGTTATGTTCAACTAGAAACTGACTGCTGCTAACCAAGTGACAGCCATTGTTAAAAAAGCTATCAGTCGCATTTATCTACTCAACAAATGTTTCGTCCATCCTGATAAAATACTCTTTAGTAAACTTTATGAATCATAAAGTGCTAAGAATTGCACGTTAAAAGGTAAAACCTTATTAAGCCTTAGCTCACACAAGTTTCGACTTCTGAGGGCTGTCGTTCATAGGGGGACCACAGCTAGTTAACAGAAAAAAACAATTTGAACAATATATTTGCCCCCACCTGGAATATGCTTTCCAAATCTAGTCCTCGGGATTACTTGGTAAAAGATATCCAACTCCCCGAGAGGGTCCATGTCCAACGACTATCTCAATCTCTCAATCTACCCTATTTGAGTGACAGACGTATCAGAGGCAATGCGATTTTGACCCACCGAATACTGCACGATGACTTCTCTGTAGATCTCGCGAGCTTATTTCTACTACAAGATGATAGATAGTAGGTTGTGTGGACTACCTTTGAAATAGAGCAGGAATCCTTTCGAATAACTAGACGTCAAAAATTCTCTTCAAACAGATTCTTCTCGAAGTGGAATACCCTACCTCCAGATGTCGTGACAGCCCCTAGTACAAACAGTTTCTAGAACCGTTAAGACCCTTTCCTACAAACAGCAAATATGTGATAAAGTTTGTTATTTTTTTTTAATTTTTCTTTCTTTTTTTCATATTATGAAAATTATTACATTTGTAAACTAATAAAATTTTATTTTACTGCTTCAAAATTGAGTTGCAAGATTCCACCCAAACAAACTACATACAAGGTTCATCGCATCAAAATATACAAGAATCAATGCTTTGGGGACTTTGAATTAGCGAGTTCGGAGGAGAAATATAAGAAAGTTCAGAGGAATTTGGTCACATACCGCCGAAAGAGTTATGTTAAGCCAAATTTTCTGAAAATAAACACTTTTGTTCCAAACTGTTTTGCTGTATTTTGATGATATCAAAAGTTATAGCACCAAAACAATTAAAAAATAACCTTTTTTGTGGTATGTGACGAATGAGACTTTTGCTCATCTGAAACACCGTATTTTCGTTCACCAAAATCCAGAAATCCAGCTGTTTATGATTTTTTACCGACTTTTGGCAAAATCGTATGATTGATTAGACTCTGCTATTGAATATTTTCGAAAAGTTTGGAGATTCAAGTAAACGTGAATTCGGTGTTCTAATTTATTGATTGATACATACATCTTAATTACACCAGTAATCGGAAACTATATATCTCTCAACATAAACTTCACAGAAGAGGTTCACGAATCATCCATTGATTGAAACGATAAGAAGCAGAAACAATCAACGATAACCCATAAAACATCTCTTAATTGAAAAGATCATATATAAAATGAAGCATCACTGTTTATATCGCCGATGCCTATTACACCCTCTTTCGGAAGGAAGCCATGAAAGAAGCATTAAAACCCTGCAATATTTGTATCGTAAGGTTTTACCGGTTATAGAATGGATGTCTATACCCGTTTGATGGGCGATTTTACTGATTTTGCCAAAGGAGGCTGCTGAAAATAGATATGGAGCAAAGTAACGATACGATACCAATTAGCGTTATGGCCGAGTCCCTGCGATTTCTTACTTACACTTATAGGATAGACCCATTAACAGTGGAACGTTAAGTTTCGGGGCTGATGGTTCGTAAATTTGTTACTTCGAAATGACTTACTTCACTATTTCCTTCCCTTCAGATCAATATGGTCAGTATTTAATCCAGAAGAGGGATAATAGTATACGCACTTTTCAGCATTTATGCAACTCGCTTATTACTAAACTCACTTCATTGGCTGTCATCTCAAGCTATAAAAATTAATTATAACCAAGGAACAATTTAAAATATCGTGAAGTAGCAAATTGGAAAAATCACATGAAACATGTAGTATTTACTGTTCTAATTCTTTAAATTTTCGAGAAACACTCAACGCTGGAAATCATTGAAATCACGAAGAAAAAAATCCATGGATAATAGTTATTTATTATACAAGGAAAAAAAGTATTAGATTTTAGCTCGAGGTTGTGTTGTCTCCCGACGCGAAGCGGAGGACGACAAAAAACCAAGAGCTAAAATCTAATATTTTTCCCGTGTATAATACACAATTTTTTTCTGTGGCGGGAAAAACGACGATTCAATAGAGAGAAAAAAATATTATTTCAACACAAGAAAATCCGACTGTTGTACCGAATAGTTCAAGGAACATGTCATTCATGCAATGCACATTCAATAATTGTACTTTTAATATAAAGGAAATGTAACTTATGTTCAATAAAATATTCTAAACTTAAGTATTTTCCTTTATCTATGTGCGAATATGTCCGTGAAAAATTACAAATTTTTTTCCCGGGAAAAAAAGTAATTTCATGAAAAGTTATATTTTGTTACCTGGCAACAGAGATAAAATGTTAAATTTTTTTCCCGTCACAGAAAAATTTGTATATTATATAACAAGGGACTAAAGTGATTATTCTTATCCCGCACGTGATGTTTATTGACTGAGGGCTCGTAGAGCCTGAGGGCCAATTATCAAGGGATAAAATATCTCTTTGGTCCTTAGGCATATACGCTATTTTTTGCACTTCCCAGTATTATAACTTTCAACATTGATACAATTGCTTATTTTGATGAGTTATATAAACACGGTACTTGGATTACTCAGTAGGTAGGTAGGTAACATTATAGCAACAGTGTCAACAAAATTTGAAATGCAACTTTATCTCCCTAGGGACTGGAAGATACATTTTAGACCCTGTTATAAGGGACTAAAGTTGTCACTTTAGTCCCGGAAGTGCAAAAATGATAATATGAAACCTATGTTCAAACTCAGAGATAAAGCTCTTGAAGGAACAAAATGTCAATATTATTGGATCTATTATGAAGAAATGATAAATCTTACAAATCGAACGGTGGTTCTGGAATAGAAAAAAAAAAACATACTTCAATGATGATTTAACAAAAAACACACAGTTATGGAAAGAATTAGCTGATCAATCCCGGAACACCTGATGCATGTTGCATGTATCAATAGTTATTTTGGAAGCATTTCAAATAGTAACATCTGCACCAGATGATGAAATAATAGATTTTTCCTTCTCATGTATATGAAAATAATAATAATTTTTCAACCAATGAAAATGAGTCAAATGAACATTATCATGCAACCCGATGGGAATATACTAAAATAAGTTTATGGATTTTTGACACCAATGACAGTTAATCTCACTACTTGGCACTCGAATCAGCAAACGAACGTCACTTCGTTTGACAGTTTATACACATTTTCACGATTATATTTGAACTTCTCTTTATAGCTATAATTAATATGGACTCTATTATAGCGAAATTCGACTATTTTATAAACAACATCTAGGTTAGATTATTTAATTCATGATGAAATAGACACCACCATTTTTCGAATATATTATGTTCAAATAAGTGATTATTCCACAAGAGCTGTTTAATCGCGATTAAATTTTCGTCCTCCATATTGGTTTTCGTTATGTCGTTTTTAGGGATTCTTACAATTCTTAGCAACAGTTTAATGAAAAACAATAATTTATTAATCGTTTGAATGACTAATATTGATTTTCATCAGTGAAAACTCCATTTCAGACAAATATTTTGACATAAGGCAACGAAAATACGTTAGAATTTTGAATGTTTACAGGCAAAATTCGCAGCAAAGGTTTCTTCAATGCATTGTTGGGATGCGTATAACCAAAGCAATATATATTATAAACAAACATCATCCGAAGCGTTTGATTCTGAAACGTCTCGTATTTAAAGCTTAGGCAAAAATGGATTCATGTTTCTGTAATATTTCGTGTGAAAATATCGATTTGGCAATTCATAAAAGTACACCAGTCAACACTATGAATACCCATGATTCTGTATGGCTACAGGTTTCCGACTTTTGTAAGACAAAATGTTACTCTTTCAATGAAGATACCAGAATTGATGAATTGGCTGTATTATTGAAAGACTGGGGGTATAATATGCGGAAGAAAGACGAAACGGAATATAAAGAAGGTATGGTGAAGACGGTGAAGACAATCTGGAATATCGTAGCAAAAACTGCAAGAAATGTACCACGTTCAATATAATGTGAGTATCAATCCATTTAAAGATATAGTTTTCAAATCTGCCAGAGATGCAAGAAATACGAAACGCAGAATTCTTCAACAAAACCCTATTAAAAGATAGGAAAACTCTTCTGCTTTAAGTGATGGACAACATTTGAAAATAGTTGAGTTATGGGACGAGAATACTCCCGAGGGATTGCAAAAAAAACTTTAACATATAATAGCCGTTGAATTAGCGTGGAGAGGTGGCGAAGCGACTTTCTGTCTATTAAGTTACTTTAAAGAAGAAGTCGACCATAAAGGAAATTCTACAGGTAAAATGTTCTGTCTAGAAGTATAATGTTTTTCTTGTTGTAAGTAGAATAGAATACAACCCCATATTCACTAAAACTGTATAAGGATGCGATAAAAAGCTTACGGACAGCAAATGGTTGGTTCAGAATATAGAAACAAAAATGTGCCCTGTAAGATTATCTAAAAAATTTTCTTGGGCCATATCTTCAAATGGATCCCACTCATACAACATGTATGATATTGAAACAACCGGTCTATCAACTGCCAACAATCTGTCAGCCTCTGTTCCAGCTTCACCTGCCCAATCGTCTTCATTTAATACCAATGTCTCATCTAATAAAAATAGCAATGAGAAACAAACGTTTGTGACCTACACAAATTGCAATTTTTATTAAAACTGTTATTATGACTGTATGTATAATTTTCTCAATATGAAATTATAAATAAAATTATTTGTTGTTGGTTTTAATCTACCTCATTCAAGAAATAATCTTGTCGTATATCATACAACCTATAAATTTCAATGGATTAAACTATCCAAATATTTTTTGCATGATTGTGCATTTTGATGAATAATTTCATGCACAATAATTTCAAAATAAAACATATTGAAATTTTTTTTAACTCGCCTACATTTCTTGAAGTTCATTGGCGGTAGATACGGATGTATTCCATTAAAATGTCTACATGTCCTGCCGATAATTTTATCACACTGTCCAAAAATAATGAACAAATTCTTACGAACTTGGTATGATAGTTTTGTTTAATCATTTCGAAGGTATTTGCAATTTCTGAAGTGACGAAAATGGCAATATTATCAGGACAATTTCACAACGTTACTGTCAGATAGTAATCTTGGAATTCTTATAGAATACCGAATGGGAATACCATTCTGAAGGGACATTTCTTACAAATAAATGCTCATAAGTCCGAAACTTGATATAAGTATGATATACATAGAAAGAAAGCAAATACACCATTCCGAATTTTCAATAATATACAGGGTGTTCAATTTGAAATAGTCAATTTCCCGTCAGAGTTTCAAGCAAACGAGAGCGTTAGACAATCAACCTATTTTTGTAGCACACACTGTAGAGCCAGAATAAAGTATTATGAAGAAAGTTGCTTGTTTCGACCTGTAGAATGATATATCCAAAAATCAAAAAAATCTATCGAGCCCCAGGAATACATGTATCCAGTGCCATGTCCTTCATATGGTGTCTACACCAGAAACGTCTACTGTGCTATCCACCGTGAATCAACCTGTATAATTAACGAATAAAATTTGTCGATACTGAACACAATAATTGTGTTCTCCACGCCAAAATTTAAATATTTATTATGCCTTGCTTAACATGGTGAATCCAATGTACTTCCCTTGAATAGTAGGTAGTTTACAACTGAAAGTTCCCATTCACCTCTCAATAGACGGCAAACTATTAACCAGGAGAGTAGTTATTTATTGAACGTTCCTTCCGTTACTGAGCTCCTTTAGTAGAGGATCGCACGAAAGGTGATTGCAGTTTTCCATTCCTCTCATTAGTAAAATGCCAAAACTGAAAACAATCAGTATTCAATCAATAACAAAGAAATAACCGAATATTCCATGTTATGAGCAATTCATATTCATGGAATGAAAACCCCTCTGCCGCTTCCATGTTCAACGATTTCCATAATTTTTCATACAAATTCGTACCTTCTGAACCGAGCTCCGGAGATACATTGACAAGTTAGAACAAAGAGAGGGAAAGGCATCGCTTTCATTTCCATTAGACATTATTGAAAAGTGTACTTTGCCTGAGGAGCAATATCTCAAATAGGGAATATCTATAGAGCTGGATATCAGTCTCATTTGTTTATCTGTCACTTTCAGTTATTTCAAGCGAGGCACCCTCATTTTGTCTTTTGTGTCTTCCACACTTTATATTTTAAAGAACTTCGTGGACTTGCTGAACGCAGATTACATCAATCAATAAGAATCGTGCACTTGGAATTAATCGAAAATTCAAGAATTTTTTTACTCAGGGAAACTCTAGATATTGCTCATTTACCGTATACTTCACCTATGGGTGACATGTACCTAATGTCCGGAACTGTATTTTGAAATTAATTCGATCTCTGTCAAGTGTCAAATGGGCTCTTTTCTATATCTATATACTCAATTCTTCAGTGATTGATTTCGCCTAAGAGGTTAAGAGTTGATTGAATTTATCATTGAGGATCAAACACTCTGTATTCATAGCTTCATTATATTTTGGTCGATCAAAGAACCGTTCTGATTGATCCTTAATAATAAATTCAATCAACTTCTAACCTCGTAGGCGAATTCCATCACTGAAGAATTGAGTATATTGATGACTACCCTGTATAAAAATAACCAGGTACTTTTTCTCTGTATTAGAGAAAAATTTTTCTCTCGAACATTAGGATTGCCCAGTCTCACACAATATTGAGGAGACTTTTACTTAAAATAGCTCCAGCTACAACATAACAAAAATTCAGACATTTTCACCGAAAGACTTTTTCCCGTAAGGTGTGTGCGTGGTCCTTTATAGAACATTTGTACAACTACGAGAACATAATATTTGTAGTGAAAATTTTGATTCTTGAAAATCCGAAAAATTACTTCAAATCGCTAAATAATGAAAAAATTCCCTTATCTTAGTAATATACACACATACTTTGGTTGGTTTATTTTTTCTGCTAGTGAAAATTAACTCATCAATTGTCGAATAACTAAATCTTTGTCGGGGAACGTTGAAATTTCCGGAAGCAGAAAAACTACATGTAATTGGTAAAATTCAATCAATTTCCAGTCTCTCGATATTACCTACGCGTATGATGATTAAATATAATTTTTTTTTGCAGAAATTTAAGGAACAATTGTCGAAATACAAGAAAATATTTTTTTAATTCAAGTAGACTTCGACAATTATTCGACAAATGTTGGTTAACACAGTGATGAAATCTGATGTTTATTTGTCAAGTTATATCAGTGGCAGTGTTAACTTAATATAAATTTAGCACAGCCACCCCATATAAAAAATTCTCGACAATTATTCGACAATTATTGGAATTAGTTTCATCGATTTTCCGGCAACTTTATAAACATGTGTAATGCAGCGTTTAAGTTTTTAAATGTCACTTTCAGACCATTATTAACTCATGAACTTTATTGGTGGTAATATCGCGGTGGTCTAATGCGGTCTAATGCACAGGCCGTTAGAAACTCCAGCATAGCGATAGTCGGTTCGAGCCCGATATAGGTACAAGAGAATTTTCCTCATCTACTTTATATCGGATCGATAGGCGACCACATGCCCTGTTGAAAAGAAAGTGTATTGTGAGTTGTCTAGATGCCAATCCCGTCTGGTGCTATCTTGGAGTGCACACCGACCACCCGAGGTGGTGCTGTAGGTTCTCCAGGTTTTCCTACAGCTGAAAAGTGAATACGCCACCAAAAATCAGTAAGTCGCCCCGTAGCGCCACCGCAAATAATAATACCGCACAGGCTATGCCTTTGGATACACTCAACGAGTGTGTATGAGGGAGTATTATTATTATTGTTATTATCACACAATTGTTATTGTGTTTTTCATCTATACCACAGTATTACAATTGGCCAGTGCAGTATGTTTTCTAAGAATTTTCCAAACAATATGCAGTTCCGAGTTAAAGAAAATGAAAATAATTTCAGAATGAAGCATCAACGTCATATGTCGGATCGTACGAAAATTTAAGTTTCTGTGTTGGATATATCCGATAAGGTCGGCTGAATACAAGAAATATTAATTTTTTCAAACATATATATGGAGATTGAACGTTCACTTTTCTCTGTTATTTATTCCTTTGATTACGCGATTTTATCAATTCAGTGCACCACTTGACAGAACTTACATATGTATACATGAGACTAATATCACCAAAAATTACAGAAAGGCACTATATGAAGAAAATAGATCGATTTGTTTTCCTGATTTCTTCTCATTTCTCCAAAATTTTACTCTGTCTGGTTTTCGTTCAACATAAAAAAACAATATCGTCCTTTTACAATTTATGTTAAAAATAATAATATACTTTATTCGAATCTGCTGAAATCTTTCCAGTACAATAACAAAAAGTCATAGGTTATAGAGAGCCTGTTTCATTAACATAGGTACAAGAACTCTTCCCCTATTACTTACTGTTCGCATTAATACTGATGGCGGCCATGGTGTAGACTTCTTATGCCTATATCATAATTTTATTAAATACTGACTAACCCCGTGTTTTGAACTAATCCTGCATATCCGTAATCTGAGAGCATTCGCAGCAAGAAGAAAATGTCAGGGTCATTTTGTCAAGAATCAATTTTCAATGAGCTTCAAAGCAATAATTATTCGATGTCTCAACATCTTCATCCAATGAACAAAAAACAGGAATAGAAAAATTCTGTAATTGGTACACAAGTCAATATTATCTCTGTAGATGAAAATAAATCAAAAAAATTTACGAATTTGTTTTTTTACAGGGTATTTCTGTCACACTGTATACTACCCAAAGATCATGTTTTTTCAAGTCGTCTCATGGCACATATAGACACTTTCAGTCCCCTCTCTATATGAATCGATTAAGTCAATCTTATCAAATATATCAAATACCGATACATCTATTTTCATTCGATTCGACTGTTGACGTTGATGCTTCAGTCTGAAATAATTTTCAATTTCCCAACTCGGAAAAAGTCATGATTTACCCTGTATATTGTTTCACAAAAATGGTTAGAAAACTTAGTGTTTTTCACTGGCCAACTGTAATACAGTGGAGCAGATAAAAAAAATCCCAATAATTTTGTGATTTTACCATGAATAAAGTTCAGTAAATAATGACCTGAAAGTGACATATTACAACTTCAACACTCTGTATCTCGTGAACTACACATGGATTTTTGTGTACTCACGGTAACTTCTATTCAAAAGACCGACCACCAATGTCAACAAGAACGGTAGCAAGTAAAGTCTCATTAAAATTTCACAACGATCCAATCACATAGAAAACCCAAAATGTGATTGAATGGTATTCAATTATAACAAATTTTAAAACTGTTTAGACATATATAATCGACAGATTATCAAGAATAGAAAAGTGACAATTTATATGATAATATGATCAAGCTACAATAAGATTGATAAAACATTATAAGGAAAAAAGACAAATCAGTATTTTCAACAATCAGAACAAAGAACAAGCCATATCAAAGATCAAAACGAACAAAACTCACCTGGAGAAAAATCAGTTATCCAAAAACATGAGCTCACCACAAAAAGGAACGAGGCACTATTGTTATTTGAACTTTTCCCGTTTTAATAAAACCACAATCTATTTTCAAAGTGTTCAAATATATTTTTCACGAACGATAGTCACCTAACCTCACAAATCACAGTATAGTGAAATAGATTTCGAATCAAGTAGTCCCACTCGAACTTTTAAAAATCACAGTGCATGAACTTAGAAAGTCGAATGGCGGAAATTTTAAGAAATAAGGTTTTATTTAATTTTTGGACGATTGTCATAATTATTGACGAATCTTGGAATAACTGACAATGGAAAATATCAATAAGTTGTAGTTTATTGTTGTAGACAACCAAAGAAAGTTTGGTGCACCAAGCACATCTGAATAGCTCGAGGTAGTTCCAAAAAACAAGTCGGCTTTTTATACTTGATAAGACTGAATTATTTTTTAGCTGTTTCTATTACTAACCCAGCGCAATTTGAAATAATGGATAAACCTATCAGTGGCGGAGTCAGTGTAGACTCTCCTACATTTGATAACAACATAGCTATACAATTAAGATACAGTGTGAACGATGTTGTTTTTATTCAACTCCTGCAAATGGAGAAAGTTAATACAATTATTCATACATGGATTCAGCTGAATTGTAGTATGAAATTGAACTGCGCATAGTTTTTGGGAATCACCATGGAACCCAAAAGTTGATAAATTTGGTGGTGATATCTGATATCTACCTATTTCTGTGGAATCTAGAAATTTATATTAATTTTTTTTTCAATATGTACTTCTCGAAATGCTCTATCTTGTCAGGTAAAAAAGTTTCATCAATCACCTTTTCACGACCTACTACGACCTACTACCACTACGACCTACTACCACTACGACCAAAAATCGAAAAGGTATTAGGCATTTTTTTAGCCAAATTTCGGTAAGGGCATTCGATTCGAACCATTCTCGAATACCTCCATGTAAAATTTCAACATGATATCTTTCACGGGATGTTTTCTATACCTGTTACAATTTTCGAAAAAGGAAATCTTTCAAGTCACTCTGTATAAAAAATTCTTTGTTAATTGAAATGAATTGAGGCAAGGGGTCGGATTCAGACGATCTGTTCAATGATTGTTAATGAAAATACATTTCCACCCAAATTTTTTATATTTAAATACTAACAAATTTTGAAACCAAACATGCAGATGAAAAGCTGAGACACCAACAATTCTAAATATTCGTATGTTCTATATATACTTCAGTTTCTATAAATTTTTCGTACCTTCTGCGCAAGTTCTGTCCAACTCTTCGCAGTTCACCTGGTGATATTTCTCTGCAAACTGCCACAAATTTTCGTCGCAAGTTGCAACTCTCCTTTAGTCCTTGGCCTACTTTTATGAACCTTCTGTTTGATATTTCCCTAGAAGTAAAAATCCAGATGGGTCAGATCAGGCGAACGCGTCGGCCAATGAATTAACGGACTATTGCGACCAATCCATTTCAGAGGAATCTTTTGGTTCAACCACCTTCGTACATTACCAGCATTATGGATGGAAGCACCATCCAATTGAAAAATGATAGCTGTATCCAACCCCTTGCCTCAATTCATTCCAATTTATACATAATTTTTTATACAGACGGACTTGAAAGATTTCTTTTTTCGAAAATTGTAACATGTATATAAAACACCCTGTAAAAGATAACCAAAATTTTGCTGAAAATATTAAAATTAAAACCTTTTCTTGATTTTTGGCATGCATTCTGTAGTAGTAGTAGGTCGTGAAAAGGTGAAACTTTTTTACCTGACAAGATAGAGCATTTCGAGAAGTACAAACTAAGAAAAAATATTAAAAAATTTTCCAAAATCTACAGAAATATGGGGGTAGGGCTTAGTAAATTGCAACACACTGTATTAGCATATTTATACACATAGTTTTTGTTTGGGGTCAATGAAACAAGAGAATGAGCTAATTTGATTGGCTTTTCATAAGTTTTTATTTAAATTTATTTTGAGAGAATGGATACAGTCAATAGAGAGCGATCTATACAAAGTAACTGCGCTAATTGTTGATGGTAGCCGCGTTATAGCTGAGAGAACGTTGATATATTCCTTTCTTATACTTAGAAACTGTGATTATTGTAAGTCGACGAATATTTGAATTGTGAATGTCTGTTCTATAAGAAATTTCACAATGGATGTACGGAGGATGTAAAATAGACATGCCATATGTAGAAGACGTCTGTTATTCATGTTTAGCCAGCCCTATTCTTTGAATTTGAATGAGATATTTTTCCTTTTTTTATGCCACAAATTAATCTTATACAAGAATTCTGTACTTTTTGGGTTCTATTGAAATCGTTCAACTTTAGGCACAGACCATATACAACGTCACAGTGGTTTGAATATGACAGTACTAATGCATCACACAGATTTTTGTTTGTCACTATTCAAAGAGAATCTCTGCAAGTATATACGTTTTTGCGAACCATATGTGTTCCTGAGCTTCTACGTGATATGTCCAGTAAAATGTAACTTTTTGTCAATTATTAAACCTAAGTTCCTGCAGTAGTGTTTGAAAGTAATTGTAGAGTTGCCAATTTTTAAGTCTAAAATAATATGATTTATAAATATTTTCTGGACAACAAAGCAATGCACTTAATCATTGGGGTTGACTGTAACTGAAATTGTTAATAGTGCATCTGGGTCAGAGTTTATAAATTTATTTACTATATCAATATTTGTATATTCGAAGGCCAAATAAACTTGAGTGTCATCAGCATCAAATTGGTAATCAAGATGTTGCAATACGTGAGCGGAATTTGATGTGTACAGGTTGTATAGGAGCGGCCCAGAATACTACCCTGTAGAATACCGGCCAGGGGATAAGGAGATATTTGATCATTATATTAGAACGCTCTGAAATCGGTCACTGAGGTATGATAATAACATATTGCAGGCGAACTCACTGAATCCATATTAGTGTAACATAGAGATTAAAATTTCTAGTGAATATTGGGTCCGAGAATCATGTGCCCTAAGCAGGCAGAGTGAACCAAGAATGACGGCATTCTGCATACGTCCAGCTAAGATTTCTGCCATTTTCACCGTAAGCTGGTATGATTTTCAGGTTTGAGAGCAGGGTGTCCATTAATTCACCAAGAACCTCTATTAGTCCATTTTTACAGAATGGTTTTGGTATAAAGACTGCGGAGTTCAACGAGTAACTCTCGATATTCAGTCCGTTTTTTCTCCTCTTTTCAGACGATGTTAGTTTTGTCAGGAGACGAAAACTCATTTACAACTCTTGGGTAGATAGGAAGCAACAGATAACGGGTTGGTTTACTGTCGAGGGGAAAACCGTGTTTATTCCCAAAAATGGAGATTTGCCTGATCCAAAGAACTACAGACTGATAATATGCCTCAATGCATGTTATGAGATGTTTACCCGCATCTTGTTCATGCGATAACTCTCCGCAGTTGACGGTGTGTATGCACGAATATATGAGCAAAGAGGGTCAACGAAGGAGATCGCTGGCTGCAAGAGGAACCTGCTCATCGACAGATGTATCACACAGGACTCCGTGCAATATATGCGTAACTCCCAGTTTTATTTTTGAAGGATGACTGTGCATCATGAATCTCACGCGATGAGTAGATTTGTCAGCGTTGGACATTTCATACACTGCTCAGTAAGCAAATAACAGACATAAACTGCTCCACAGTAATACAAAATTCAAGTAAAAATTAAATTGGTATTTCGTAATTATATAGAAGTGTAGTATTATATAACGCTTTAAATGTTGCAATCGAAGTTTTTTTACCACGTTTTAACTTGCTTTTCATGGTTTTGTCTGTTCAGTAAAAATTTTGCCATCGATTATACCCAGTTACCAATAAGCTAGTGCGACTTATGGTATGCAATACTTTTGCATACTATATTAATGATATAATAACAACGATAGCGGTGACGAACCAATTTATCACCCTTTTTTACACCCCAATACTCCTAAAATGTAGGCTGTTACAGCAAATATCTGCCAGAAAACAACTACCCCCCTGACTAGTCTGCAGGTGGTCTTCCCGCCCGAATCAAAACAATTGTGATAATGGGTTACAGAGAGATCTCGCAATTGATTCATCTTCTCTGAGGAACATTGCACATTGCAAGTATATAATAAAACTAGTAAGAGCTAAATGAAGAGCGTGTCGTGCAACAGCTGAGACCATAATGCATTTGCTGTCAGCCTATCCAAATTATGAGGTCTCCTCCTGAATCCACAGGCATAACACGTCGGTACGAGTGTTGTACTACCTACCCTACGACACTCGTTCGATATAGACGAGACACTGGTGTTGCCTTATGCTCCTTGGTATATCGAGTCCGTTGTGGAGAATATGAGGTGCCGAATCTATTGGAACTACTCATTCCTCACCTTCAAGCAAATACAAGTCAATGAGCCTGAGGTAGTCCTCCTCGAAGCAAGAAAGCTACTATTATCATTAATATTATTGTTATTTCCATCCATTTTCATGCAAAGTGAGCCTGAAAGTATATCATTGTTAATAATATCAATGGTTATATTGTTTAGTTATTTATAAAGACTACCGAAGAAATAATTTGGCAGTCGACAAGAGATAATTTTGGCTCTCTCAAATCTACAATCATAGCATCAGATAGGTAAGTTCTGAAAAACGGTATTCATTTAGATTCCTAGAGGAAAATATAGTAATCAGAATTCACTTTCCGAAATAGAATTCAACACGAAGTCGACTCTAATCATAAACATTAATTATACTTTATCCGAATTGAAATCAATGATTCCAAGGAAAGATCGGCTGGGTTTTAGCAGCACACACACAGGAGACCGTTCATATTCATATCTGGGAAATCTCTATTCGAATCCCTTATTACCATTCAAATTATTTCCTTCAGGATTCAGAAGACACATTCACTCGGAAAATAAACCACCATGACTTCAAAGCATCTTTCCTTTTAATTGAATATGACATATCTATAGACGAAGTCATTCCTTTCAGATAAAATACATAATCACGTCTGATCTCAATTTTGGAGGCAAATTAATTAACGAAGGAGTATTTCTCTATACTGTAATTCTTTTCAGAGTTCTCGATACTTGCACAAGAACTCTCAGAGCAGATGTATAAACTGAATTGTGGTAGGCTATCAGTAATCAAGTATGTTCATATTTTTCTCAACATTAGATGTACACACTCTTTTTTTGCCATTACTTTTCAACGCACGTCTCTCATCCATTTATTATTAGTTCAAAATTCATCGCATCTGGTCTCACAGTAATTACCTACTAACCAAGGAGAAATAAATTTTCCGTGATACTATTCAAAACGTTTTGTAACTACTGTGAAGTTTATGCATTCCACTTCCTTATACCAAGTAGACACAGCAACACATTTTTTCTCTGTTGGTTTTTCATTAATTTGATAATCGATTCGTTCCTAGCATTGACTGAATGTCAATCAATAAAAATTCATTTTATAAACAAGATACTGATATTTTAGTTGACTGTGCAAAAAAATAAGAAATAGGTCAATGTTTTACCGTCATTCATCTTAACTTATCGATGAGTCAAACTATCAACTGTTTGAAACAACCCATAATCTGAAAATTGTTTGAAAATTTTATTCTCCCTCAAAAAACAGTACTAGGACCAATACTATTCTTTGACATCAACAGCATCGCACATAAAAAATTACCAGGGTCACGTTATCTACAATCGTCTTCTGGTGAATCCGGAATTTTTGTTCTAAAATTTGATCGATCTATTAACCAGCTGCATCCTTACGAGCAACCCTCATAACTCTTAAAGACTTGTACGAGCTAGGGACTACGAGGCCCTTACCTCAACATGTGTGATGCTATGTATAAACGAGAAACCAAGATTGTCCAAGTACGTCGGTCACCTATCCAAAAAGATGGCCGAAGTTAGCATTGCTTGACTTCAGGTATCGACTAAATAAAAATTAATAAAAGGTCTTTATTGTAAAATTTGCCTTATGTGTTTTGCAGAGTTTTCTTAGTCCTTCTTTATTCGCCTCACGCGTGCTTGGATGTTCAGGGGATGGTACAGACGCACGGAGAGCCGCCTCCCCCATGCCCATTTCTGAGCAGAGGGACCGGCTCTGTTGCCAAGAGGTGCCTATGGTCTTGGTCAGGGGGCGCTGACAGCTGCCTCTGCTGATGTAGTTGGAAGGTCGAGCAATACAGCTCATGAGGGTCGTAGGTAGCTTAATACACGCCTCCTGCAAAGCTTATGCGTGCCAATCTTTTTCATTCAATGTAGATACTGTCATTGTCTAAGTTTGTCTGAAGCTGATTAATGCGAGCTGTTTCCGGAAATGGCTGAGGCATCAAGCCGAGTCAAGGTACTGGGCGTTTCTTAATCCAGACGGCTTAGGTTCCCTACGGAACCGGTTCATCCTATCTTTCCAGAAAGATGTCCAGCGCTTGATAGATGAGCCCAACTTGTTCGCGGGACTCATTATCGTGTATTCGGAGCCTGGTATGATCTCTAGTTACCGAACTCTTCGGGATCGAGTCGACGCCAGCAAGTTCGCGCAGCGCATTCAAACGAATGTACCTATCACTATTAGTGATAATACAGAGTACTTTGTTCAGTATCCTGTCCAACCTCATGAAAGGAGTCTTGGGCATGCTGCAGAACGCTGGGCAGGCCGTATGACTTGCTTGTGAATTGTCATTTTGGCCTCAAGCTTCATAGAGGGTACGTGCTTGTGCCATGTAATACGACCAGGTATCAAACGTTAGTCGAGACGTCCAAGGCTTTGTCATTGATCCTCAACTTCTGTAGAACTTTAGAAAATTAAAATTTCTTCGAGAAGTTCATGGCCTCGGACCTAGCCGGGTTAACCACGATCTTATTATACTCAAGATACGGTATGATCTCCCTTTCCAGACTGGTCTGGACCTGCATTGCAGCTGGTCATCCGCGTTTATGGCCGTCTTGGTTCTCTCTGGTGTGTTGCCTTCTATTTCCCCAACTTCACACGAGTGTAACCTTGTAGTATTTAGCCAATTTATTGAGGTAATAAAACTTGTTCAGACTACTGAATTCAGAGCTTTCATTGCGCTCTAGCTAATGAATAGAATATGTGTACATAAACACTGTACAAATTATATCTATGCAAGTCTTCATGGCATATATTCATTTCTGCTCCTGTCCGTACCTCTGTTCTCGAACCATCTGTCACCAGATTATGTTTCCAGATAATAGTGATAGTGAATAATACCGTAGTCGCGTGATGGGTATAGAGGTTCCTGACCAGGGAATATTGAATCCGTTGTGGAGAATGAGAAGTGCCGGTTCTATTGGAACTACTCATTTCCTACCCTCAGGCAAATACAAACTGATAAGCATGATGTAGTCCTCCTTGAACAACAGACTGTGACGATTTTTGTCATTGAATTTGCGGCTCCTGGCGAAACGAACATCGTCCGAATAGGAACGACGGAAAAACGGACCAAATATCGAGATCCACTCTTTAAACTCCGTAGAATTCACCCACACCATTCTGTTGAAATGTCGGTTCTGATAATAGGGGTCTTTTTTTGGAATGATGGACACCTGCTCTCAAACTCAAAAATCATACCGGCAAGCAAATCTTATATAGACTAATGGAGAAGGCCGTCATTCTTAATTCACTCCGCCTACTCAGAGCACATGATTCTCGGACTCAGTAATCGCTCACCCAACGGACGTGGGGAGTGTTTACTGGCGTTAACGACACACCAGCGAGCCCTCCGGATGTATCGGGGTTTCGGAGACAGGGCTGGACTGATGAATTTCTGACGAAATAAAAACAAAAAAATAATAATAATAAATTTATTTGCAAGTAAAGATTCAATACAACATTCACATGAGGTAAAATGACTTATACCAGATATCCATAAGACCCAAAAAGATTTTTTCTCTAAAATCTGTGTATGGGTCAAAACGATGGTTGTTGGCACGTGCTCATAATCGGGTAAATATTTATTGAAAGCAGTGAAAGGAACCGCTTTGGTTTTGGAAAGATTCACTGTAAGAAGATATTGGTGTTGAACCAATTCAAAATTTTTTCAAACCACTTTCTGCCTTATCGTTGATTTGATTCCATTTTTTTCTGTGAAGAATATAACAATATTATCTGCAAAAGTAATTATATACTTCCATATAGTATAGAGAATATTTATATTCAATGATGAATCAATTCGTGTATTTCCTCTCTCCACCATCAATTGGCTGAAATTAATTTTGCCGCAAACTAATATTTCCATCAACATAACCATCAAAATGCAAGGTCGTATCCGTAAAAGCCGCTAACTATTCCCACCAACACGAAAACAACAAAATCACACCTCGCACAACACAAACTGAAATCAATTAGCGTATTTCCAATTCAAACAGCTCGAATATTGGTAAAATCAAAAGGCTCAATAACAGATTTGAAGCGCGTTCGAAATCCCAGCGGCCCAAATCGAACTCTACCCATATTTGCACAACTCGTCGATATAAAACGAATCGTTCGAGTCTCAACTCTCACATGTGTGCTTTTACCGCAAAACCAATGTTCGGTTAATATGTTTAACACCTAACGTGGTGCTATTTGCACACTGATACGGCATGGCAAATGAGAAGGGCGGTCAGAGGTTGGCAATACTGATAGATGTGTCTACATTGGTCATACCTGCAATTGATATTGTGGCGAAAAGGGATTTTCGATGCGAAAAGCTGGCGAGAGAATTAGTAAATGACGAAGACCCAGATTTAGAAGCCGAAACAAACTCGGTTACCAAAAATAGAAGGGTACTCATTTTGCTCAATTTGCTACGCTAATATGATACATACCGATAGAACAAGAAATTTAATGTTGACTCAAGTTCTATGACAGAATTGCTATTATCAAAATACAACTAGTGCCTAATTCATTTCGGGAAAGATTTTCGAGATAATGGTTCGTAATTTTTCATGAATAATTTAATCACGATTGGATTCCGGTAAGAAAATGTCACACAATATACAACATAGTATATTCGTTAATATAACGACAAATTTCAATTACTAAGGGCAATTTGTGAAAGACAAGTTCACCAACACTTCAAGAAAACCGGGTTCAGTTGCTGGGGATTAGCCAATGAAAGTTTTAGTTCCTTAGCAACTTAATTCGGTTCACTTGAACTGTTGATGAACTTGTCCTGGACAACTCGCAGTAAAACAGTTAATTTTTTTTTTACTCAGTAATATACCAAACAACCAACAGAAGTAATCCATCCCCCTATACATCCAACAGCCGACATAATACCTCATGTACCCTTTTTTACTGAAAATATAAAACGTATAATGTGAGAATAACATTCAAAACAACAATTACATTGAGATCAACACTTGCACTATGGCATTTTCTTTTTCTCGCACGATATATCAAATAAAAATATCAACATTCTTCATATTGTTTTAGTAGGTCAACAATTAAAGTGTCACTATTTTCAAATCCTTAACCAATTTATCAGGTCAACACTTGTTGTTTCTGAATCAAGTGAACCTCTCAACTGATGATTATACCCGTCCCTACTAATTGAATTTGAGTTTGACTCCTGCAGCAACAAACTCGAAACAGACTGTATATTAACTTACAATTATTTTAGAAAAGCGAATGTTCACCAATTGTATCAGAACCTACAAGAAACTGATTGGGAATTCTTAGATAAAACTGTAGATATCGATTCAGCTTGTGCTTGTGCAAGAAGTGTTCCTAGAAGAAAAGTTACAAATTCTTCTTATTCGCCTACATAAGAGAAAAACTCTCAATCATATAAAAGATGTTATGATCAGAAATGCCTATAATAAATTCAAAACTTAAGAAACACTATCAAGGGAGACATATCATCATCTCATTTGAATTTAGTTAAAACTGCTGAATGAGAATTGCAGAATACTCAAAAATTGTTTTGGTCCTATTTGAATACGATGAGATATTTTGTCTTCCAAACTCATCTTGAATGATGACGAATTTTACTAACCCCTGAATATCTTGAATGCATTTTCGACTTTTTTCCAGTCATTTCTATAACCTCAACAATTTCCAAAGCAGAGGAGGTTCCTTACAACTCGTCCACTTTATCCACCCCAGTCATATTGGAAGATCTTGCTTTGAAGGCGTTAAAAAGATTCAAACCTGAAATGACAATGGGCCCTGACAGTATACCGTGTTTTTTACTTACAATAATTATATTCTCAAAACCTTTGACAATAATTTTTTATTTATCTCTTTGATCAAATATTTTTCCTGATTCATGGAAAATTGCAGAAGTACATTCAAAAAATGCAGTATGCGTCATACTAAGAATTATAAACCGATTGTTTTTAATGTTACTTATTTAAAATGGTTATTCATGAACTTCTGTCTGCACACGTCAACTCACAAATCATTGAAAAGCAGCATGGTTTCATAAGCGGATGAAGAAGTGTCCATAATTCAGTATGCATAACTCAATTTCTAGCAAGTACTTCAGACAACGATGTGCAGGTGGATGTTATATATATACAGATTTCTCGAAAGCTTTCGATCGACTTGACCGTAGATTACTCCAAAGTAAACTCTCCTGATTTAAATTAAATTCAAAAGTGATCAAGTTCTCCATGTCACATGTGAAGAACAGAAAACTGCACATTCAGTACCATGGATTTAAGACTACTGAAATATCAGCTTCGTCAGGTGTTCCACAGGGATTAATTTCGGGGCCAATTTTTTTCATCATCTTCATAAATGACATCTGCCTGACTCTGCAGAATAATATCTCATTATATGCTGACGATTATAAACTAATGAATACTACAAACTGTCTCCAGAATTGTGCATTACTTCAAGAGGAACTTGAAACTCTAAATATCTGGTGTAATTCTAACTCATTTCCCCCTAACATGAAGAAGTTTAAATATATGTCTTTCACAGAAAAGAAACATTTAATTGAGTATGCCTACCATATCAATAATAATTCACTAGATAAATGATCATTATGATCAGTACACGGACTAGGGTGTAATCTCCGCGATGGCGAGTCAAGTATTCAACTGGACTACTGTCAGTTCTCTTCTTTTAAAAAACTGTTTGCCTTGAGCACAATTTACATAACAGTGTCAGTATATTAACCGCAGTCGCGGCAGTATGGGGATTACTAGGTATATGCCGATATAGTTATTATCCTAACAAGTACGGAAAGAGTACCATTCCCGCATGAGACTGCCGTTACCCGAACGACGCAAAGCGGAGTTCGGGTAAGCAGTCGAGTGCGGGATAGTACCTTTCCGTATGAGTTAGGATCAATATTTTTTCTACAAGCGCATTGAAACATCTTATGTTGCTCTCTTGAACAAACTTTTGCGTGCGGGAAAAATTATTCCCGCACTAGTGCGGGAAAAACTCACTTAAAGTGACAGTAGCGTGCAGGAAAATTTTTCCCGCACTAGTGCGGGAAAATGACACCTCTCAAACTAAATTGCGTGCGGGAATAGGGCGGAACACGCACGCTTGATTTTCATTTCATATAAATTTTCTTGAAAATTCAAAATGATTTCAAATGTTTTCTTGAGTAGGCAGGTGTTTCAGTTTATGATTTATCCCCAAACAATTTTTAGGTAACAGTATCTTTTGCGTATCTCCATAATTATTTAGTTTATTTTCAAGTAATCAAATTCTGTATTATTTGAAATATATTAATTGTTGATCCCGATGATATTTTAATTTTCCCATAATTCATTTACAGAAATCCGGCAATAAAAAGAGATAAATTAATGATTCGGCAATTTTATCACCGCTTTGGAAAGCCATAAACAACTAAGTATCAAGAAGTAGACATCCCCTGCAGAGAAAATGCCATGGTAAAAAAGTTCATAAAATCGTCGAAGCATATGGAAAGAACTATTAATCTATGATATAATTTAATGAGCCTTATCATTTTTTCCTTCTGTAGACATAATGCCATTTTTATTGCTTGAACGATGAAAATATATATTTTTGTTTTCAGGTGGTCTGTTCATTAATGAAACATTGATTATTGATATGATTATTATCTCTCGATATAAGTACATCAACATTTGTAACGGAGTATCGAACACAAATTCCGAAACATTTTGGGACTCACAAATGTGGGAAATGTGAATTATATCCAATCAGGAATAATTTTTGGAGCCCAGGGAATCACAGAAGAAGCAATATGTGCTACGTACTCACAGAAATCTATGTGAATTTGAACAAAGTTTGATATGTTCGATTATTTCGTGATGGAATATGAATAACCGAGAGCCTACTTTTCCTTTTACAATCTTAGCTTTTCTTGAAACGTTGATAGTTTTTGTAGTACAATTTTCCAACTGAAAGTTTACCAATAATATCCTAGTTTTATCTCTTGCCGTATTCTCTCATAAATATATAATGTATATGAGATTCCATCACCTCGTAAACCATCTCGAAAGTTACAAACTTTTTAAAATGTGCTCCTTCTATCGGCGAAACAGTAAGAAGTTTACAACACATGAGGGAGGAATTATCAGGACAATATAGCTCAGAAGTCAAATATCCAGTGAATTTTTAAAGTTAATACGCGAAAACTGGTACATTTTCATATTTATGGGCCAATCTTAGGGAGGAATAAAGTTCTGGAATAGATTGCTTCGATGTGATGCCGATTTTGAAAGAAGACATTTCATTTAGCAGATGTGGTTTAACCTAATTGCTGTCGAAATCACTGTTTGGGGACTTGATAATCACTTTTTCTTATTTTAGAAGTATGGCTTACACTCGTGTAAATCTTTATTTGGATCCGAGGTTGAAAAATAAGAGACTCTCTGAACATTCGGCGAATAGTTTGAATATTTGCTGTACTTGTGGATATAAAACAATTTTTTAAAGTGTTCATGAAGTGATTAGGTAAAGTTAGGTTAAACATTTAAGATGGGGAACGCACAATTAATTCGATGTCGTTGATCTATAGAGGCGCTAGTGTGAAATATACGAATAAATTTGAGTAGTAGTAGAATCAAAAATGTCTGTACGATTATAACTGATTGGTCTGACGTTGCATTTTAATGTACTCTACATTGGACATATGATATATACAGGATGCATCACGATGTGCTGAATATGGAAAACTACTGAAACTAGATTTCCAAACTACAGGTTTTCAACGAGCTAGTTTCAGTTGAAATATTCCCAAGTTGCTGGCAACTTCCAATAATACCTGAGATGGACCCCAACTTCATTGCATGGAATGTCACAATTTCTATTGAATATTTGCTTTATTTACTTTTCAAAATTCATCCTGGAATTTTTAAGAACATTGAGATATTTTGGCAAAATATTCAGTGAGTCCAAGATAAGGTTGTCCATACTACAGGGATATCTGAAAAAATTTTATAGATACAGTTTTAGATACAGTTTTGGTTGAATGGGAAAAAGGTTTCGAAGGATACATGTTTTTTGAATTGTTTTCTTCCTGAATTCAAAGATGTATCACGTATGATTGTCAATACCTTTTTCACCAATGTTTAGTATGTCAACACTTTTAAATTCCACCATTTTTTTCCTAATTTTGGCTCGTACTCAAAAATTTCTTAAAATAATGAAATAACACATAATGAAACTGCCATGTGATACATCATTGAATTCAGACAAAAATACGTGAAATAATTGTATTCATCGATAGAGGTCTTTATTTAAAAAAAGTTTGTAATGCTTGAACGAGGTGGAACCTGGCTCACATCAGACAGACGGTACGGAATCTTTTTCCTTAAGTACACGGTTCTCTTTAGGTAGCCACATGCCTTGTTGTGAATCAAGTGTGATGTGATTTGCCTAGATGCCAATCCCGACGTCTGGTGCTAGCTTGAAGTGCACACCGAACACCTGGGGTGGTGCTGTAGGTTTTCCGGGTTTTCCTACAGCTGAAAAGTGAATACACCACCGGAAACATCAGTAAATCGGCCCGGAGCGCCATGGCAAATAATAATAATAGCCGTCCTCTACCCGCACAGGCTATGCGTTTGGGTGCACTCTATGAGGGAGTATTATTATTATCATTATAATAAAAGCCTTCTGCAGAGAAGATTCCTTCATATTTTCCCAGCTGTGACGATAACTCAATACAAATTTAATGAGAAATCGAAAAACTCAGTATTTCTGGAAATTTCATACTTCCATGCAGATGTTCCTTTTGTTACCCAACTTTTTTACCATTTAACCAAAATGTATATATCTTTTCCCATTTAACCAAAATGTAGGTACCTATTACCATTTCAGATATCTCCGCGATGGACAATCTTAGCTTGGACTCCCTATATACAGGATTCTCAGAAAAATGTGCCAAAATTGGCTAGTGTCAAAATTTTGAAAACCTAATTTGCCAAAGATGAAAATTGGGGATTCAACGAGACACTTGAATGTTGCAGGCAGATATTTTTAGTGCAAGGAAAGTGAATAAATAAGGTTACGAAATTGTCCTTCACATGCATGCATTAAGTCTAATCAAATCTATTTAAATTTTTATGATCATCAATGAATTCTGATTTCAAATGGCTTCAACAAACATTACAAATACCTAACAAAGCAAGTAAAGCAAGTTGACAAAAATATTTCATTTGGTACATAATGTCCCAAACTATCATTTCTCCGATATAAATATGCCAGAATGACAGCCGTTACCCCGAGTTGAGAATTAGATACAGATATAACTTTTTTGGCGTTGTTTCAATATTCAATATTCAATGCAGGTATTGGGAACTTTTTATTATAATCTGAGACGAAAAGTTTTCAATGTTGTCATTCAATAACTCCATCAATCTCAAGTTGAAGATTTAATTTACACAAACAATGGCCTGCAAAAATAGTTCTGCTTAGCCGTTTTTATGAATTATTGAATTATGTCACTACCTTCTTATGATACTTTTTAGGACGTGGATGTTATGGTGGAACACCATTAGAACTAGCATATTTCAATTTGATAAACTGAATACATTCCATTCATTTGTGAGGTTGAGAACTTCAAGTTTGATGAAACAATATCAAAAATAGATTGAACATATAGAATTACATAGACTATATATCAAAATTTGCGAAATTATCGGCACATAAAATCACTGGAATTGCTATACCCACACTTTTCTATTAAAAATTTCTTCAGGCGCCCTGCTGGAAAATGCGTTCTGTTTATTTGTTATTTTTTATTTGTGCCTCTGTATATTTGACCATTTTTCGAATTGATATGAATGTGAAATGTGTCATAATTAATTTTCTGATAATTGTCATTCAGCTACTGAAAAAGTAAAGCTATCTCACTGAAATCATCTTCTATTTATATATTTTCAATATTTAATAATCTCTGAGCCCTTGAGACATTCAATACACCGACCGGTTAGGTGATTTGTTTGCTACACGACTTTTGAAGATTTTATGGTCTGTGATATTTTTTAGAGAAGATGGGAGATGAGTGAAGAACCTTATGCTATTATACTGGGGACTTGATTCATAAACGGTTGTTGAATGCTTAGGACACATAATTGTTGGCCAAATCTTGTTGAATAGTTATGAAAGTCTCGGTTTTTAGAAAATTCAGAAAAATGTTTTTAGCATATGAAATACATTTGAAGATGTATACTGAAGGTTATGTTTAAGTTTCATGGTTTTTGAAGTGATCTCTAAGTGTCTTCAGCGTTAGTATGTAATATAGCGAGAATATCAGAGGACCTAAGATGGTGATGAAGGTTGCTACTGAAAATTTTAGGGGTACGTAGGTACTTAGGTGTGAGGGGTTTAATGTAATATAACAAATACCCCAACTGTTATGCTCTTTGAATGGTAAATTGACTCGCCAAATATCCATTTTGGCAATAGTTAAAGAAGTAGTGAATGCTAGTCGTTTTCAAGTTATCACCCTGTATGACAAAAATTTTTTTAGTGAATTTTCTCACCGACCTATAATTGTCGTGTTTTTATTATTGGTATCGAACCTATTGCCCAATTCGTTCAGGTCGTGAATCCATTTCCTTTTCCTACTAGCGCACAATATTCACACGATATTAAAGTTCGTTCGTTCTTCAAACCGTACTTGTAGCGGCATTATGCAAGCGGTCATCAATTCTTCAGCTTCAAAAATCAAGAACCGTGTCGCAACCCAGAAACAGTCCCTAACCAGATGGCTTATCTCCAACAACGAAAACTATAAAACAAATTTTCGAAATTGTGATAGTAGCGTTACGTGAGTTGCAAGGTTATGATTCAATTACGGCGCGGAGGATTCGTAATAATTTATTTTTATGCATTTTTCAGATATAACTTTTTACGAGAATCTGGGAGCCTGAATTATGGGAAATATGGTCCAGCGTGCACGCCTCGATTTCAGAGAAGTGTGTCCGAGATCCGTGGGCGAGATAGGTACTAGATCTCAGTTTGTAACGTTGTCAAGTTGGATAGTTTTATGTTATGCAATTCAATGATATAAAGGGCGATTCATAGGTACATAAGATCTTCCTGAAGAACTAATTAATTGATGTGTATGCAATTCAGGTTTAAGTGCTCTATATATGTAAAAAAAATAGTACTAGTTATAGAGAAAACATTCTTATTTGAATGTGATATGTAAAAAAGTGGGTAATGAAGGAAAAATACATTGTTTGTTCTCTAATTTTGATGTCACTGCTTGAACATACTTTTGAATTGCCAAGTTCAGATGGGTCATCCATAAATAAAACTTCCATCCATTCAATTTGAAAAAAAAATACCTTATAGGGAATAAGTTGATTGTGTCAAAGGCTACTGAATATTTTGTATCGTACACTGCATATTGGTACTATATCATGAAAATGTGGAATGACTCGGAATGACAGTTCTCCTTCAATGAAGGGGTCACCAGAGTCTGCAATTTGGTTATCATAACCACTGAATAAACTGTTTCAAAAACAATTTGTGAAAAGTATTCGAAATATTTTCTCAGGTTTTAGCTGATGTTTATATGTAGAGCCATCTATAGGTAGGTTTTATCATAATTCATTTCGATATGGTTCATTGAATTTTCGACCAATGTTCAAATTCAAGTATTGGTGAAAGGCTTTCTTTTTAATATTGTATCAATACATTTATATCCATATTGGCATGATGTTTTCGTTTAATGTTCAATCAACATATGAATTATTGAATATTGATGAAACAATATTCAACCAATGTACTATCAAACTTGGATATACAATATTGTTTTCCAGTCCTAGGATAGATAAGAGAGTAATATCGAGATTCCAATATTCACTCCACATTTTGAATGCGATATGTAACAATATTGTTTTTTCTATAGTGGTAAAAATTATTCATCAAATATCGACCCAATATAGGCATTTATGATTTTTTTTCATCCCTAGAATCGATATGAGAGGAATATTGATAAGATTGCAAGATTTATTCTAGACGTTGAAAACAATATACATACAATATTGTTATACTGATATTGCTAAATACTATTTAAACAATATCGACTCAATATTACAGTGACCATACATATTCAGAATCGGTTGAGCCAATATTCATCCAATATTATTAATATGATATTGTATTTCCAATATTCATCCATGCTGCATCAATATCATTTTTATATTTACAATACATCCATATTGGCCACACATAAAATCATGATTCAGCCAATATGAGGTGCTACCTAGGAAATCAAACAAAACTAGTAATATCGCCACAATCACATTTCGTGTAAATTAAAATGGAAAAGTAAACTCTTGAAATAGTTCAAGGCCATCGAAGCACACTAAAGTCGAACGAAAACAAATAAATGTAGAAATAATTTTTTTATTTACCATGTTATTATAACAGACTAATATAATAATTTCATTGCGGCCCATACAGATTCAGATTCATAACCCCTTACAGATTTTTTTCTGAAATATGTGACAATTTTTTTTTAATAATAATTGCTTTAAAATATCTAGCAATTTGTTATTCAAACTTATTAATCGAACCAGTATTTTAATAGAAACCGCCATCCAAATCACTTATTTACTTTTATTTCTTGGTTCAATTTATTAAAATAAAAAAACATTTCTCTCACGCCAAATGTTATTCAAGAGCGCTACATACGATTTTTTAATGTGCTTGTGGAAAAATCTTGATCCTAACTTATACAAAAAGGTATTTTTCCTGAAATCGCTCGGAACTACTTCAGACCTCAAAATACACTAATCTAGTATTTGAGTTCATTGCTAAGCGAACTATCTACGAAACAGAAAACAGAAAATAAAGATAGAAGATTTGTTAAGCACCGACTCAATAGTTGAGACAGGAGTGCTGCAAGGTACAGTATCGGGGCCCATACTAATATATATGAACTATATTGCAAGAATCACTAATTTCGAAGGTCAAATGATTTGCTATTCTGACGATACAGTAATTATTTTTACTGGAAAAAGTTGGGATAAAGTAAACTGAAAATCTGAAGTGGGTTTGAAAAATTTTTAAATTTGGTTGACTCAAAACCTATCAGGCCTAATCGTTGCGAAAACGAAATATGTCACTTTCTCACCCACGATAAGCAACCAACTCAAAATGAATATCAAACTACACTTCCATACATTTGAAAGTTTCGCTGGCTGTAACTGTCCCAACTTGCAAAATGTTTTAGTATAAAAATATCTTGGTTTCATGATTTATCAGCATGTCAGATGGTCAGACCACATTACCTTTGTGATAAAACGAATAGAGCTCCGACTCACAAATTCTTCTTACTGCATATTCTATCAAGAAAAAATCTAATTATATTGTACAATTCATTGGTTGAATCTACTTTAAGATACTGCATAACAATTTTGGGGAGGTGCTTTGACATGCATTTTGCAAAACCTACAAAAAACTCAGAATACCGCACTAAAAATATTGTTTCATAAGGAAAAATTCTTCTCCACGAAAATAATATATCAAGATATCGGATTGTTCAAGTGAGACAAATTTATATCTACCAATGTCTTCTGCAGATGCATCAAATTCATGAACAATTTTCAAAACAGCCTCTCGAATCCAGAGCAGCAACCAAATTCAACCTCAAACTCTATCATTTTAAAAAATCTGTCACAGAAAGATCTTTCCTTTACTCAGGACCAACAGTATTTAATTCAATTCCAGCTGACATTAAAATAATTCGTAATAAAATTAAATTTAAATGTGAAATGAAAAAAAAATAATTTTCAACAATGCCGCACAATTTTATATTTTCTTAAAAATCATTTGAACACCCCTTCCTTATAATTCTATTAATGAACTATCGTTCCTCATTGATCAGATTTTCATAACATATCTGTATACTTTTCATATTGACATTTCCCTGTAACTGCCAACCTCTATTTCTCTTCCGTATTACAATTCTCTATTTAGTTAATTATTATGGAGTATCTTAAATGGACAAGGACACAACAGGCACTAGTGCCTACGTCGTCCCATTTAAACATACAACTTCAGATCAAGACAAAAAGAAGAAGAAGAAGAACTAATTCACACGATATGAACTGTAGAATTCCAGATCGTAGAAATGCATTTGATTTGATTTGATTTGGTTAAATTCTTGTTATGGTCTAGTTCTGTTGAAGGAATACAGGCATACCCTTCTCTCTAAGCGTTTCCATCAAGTGGAAAATAAAGGCAAATATCTTTCAGAAAACAACTACTTCGCTGGCTAATACCACGACTGACATTGAACTACAACTGACAGATATTTGTGCAACGTTCTTTAAAGAAGACCCAATTGCAAGTGCTTGTCTCGTAATTGAACAAAAAATTATCCTTGATTTGGCTGGGAATGACCCCCTGCAGACATGCATGTTTCGAGGTTTATGGCCTTTCATCAGTGACAGGGTAGGTCGGACAACATCATAATTGTCCTGTCCCTGCCAAATGAATAATAATCAACTGTTTAACTAATATATCCCCACGGATAACACCACGATCTACAACCAAGTTGATCGAAGCGCCATCCGCACGGAGCAAGACAAAACACTCCCATGTAGCACAGTCTCCGGGAAGAGAAATCTGTAAACATTCGAACTAGTTCGAATATATTGTGCCAGAGAGGTATCAACAATGTTGAAAGAATACAGGGGTACCCTTCTCTCTGAGCGTTTCCATCAAGTGGAAAGTAAAGGCAAACATCTGTCAGAAAACAACTACTTCCCTGGCTAATACCACGACGGACATTGAACTTCAACTGATAGATATTTGTGCAACGTCCTTCAAAGAAGACCCAATTGCAAGTGCTTGTCTCGTAATTAAACAGAAAATTATTCTTCATTTGGATGGGAATGACCACCTGCAGACATGCATGTTTCGAGGTTTATTGCCTCTCATCAGTGACAGGTAGGTAGTTCTGTTGCTGATAGAAAGTATCCATAGCTGCAAAGCTGAAAAATTCACAGTTTCTGAGATATGGAGCTTTGAAATGGTTTTTATCATCATCATTTGGCTCACGAAACCAGGCTGATAAATAGCCGTTCTTAGTTTTATAAGGCACCGTCATCGATATTGTTTCATAACTCTTCTATAGTCTGCACTCAGTGAGATAGAGATTCCAAGAAATATAACTCTACAATAATTTTTATTTTCGAAAAAATACCCAATCCGAATATCCCAGATGTCCAATAATATCGAATATGTGTTCCAAAATGCTCATAACGAGGCTCAGTGAGATGAAAAGAGGAGAAACGGGAAAATATTGTTCTTCAGGTTCTCATAGGTAACAATTATGATCACAATTTATTTCATCCAAATTGACAATGGGATGCCAAGATATTTTCCTCGTGATCAATCATTTCCGAACTGAAAGTAATTATGTTGTTCCATTATGGGAGGCACGATCGGTAGAAAGGAATCTGTTTCATCACATATATGTCCAATATTAGTCCTTGCAGGATTTCTGAGGGAAAGGGTATTTCATTTTCTTCCTGTACGGTAAATGTTCAACCATATTATAGCATGAAAAATCAGTTTCTTACACTAATTTCGTGCAAAAAAACCACAAATCATTATATACAGGACATACCTCGTACAAAATATGAAATTTGTTCACCATCTACATCATGCGTATATAAACCAAGGACGAACCCTTGAACTTCCACCAAAACTTCGTCACACATTAAAATCCAGTACATTCAGTACTATGTGCGAGTGCGATATCGTGGTTAAAAGTAAAAGTAATAGTCTGAACACTAGCAGCGAACATCAGAAGGCGAAAGTAACAGCCGCCTCGGATCTCATAAACGGGCATCAAGTTGGCTGTAGCGGAATCCTGCTGAATCTGGGTTGGCGAGACGGCCGATAGGAGACAGCACTGCACGGTAACGGGTTTGGCGGTACAGAGAGTGGAATATGTGCTTGAATTGAGCAGGAAATCAATTTCTTTAAACCGTTTGTGTTCAGGAGTATAGTGAATAAGACATATTCAATAATATTTCTAGGTTTGATCTCCAATAATCAGAACTGTTATGAACTAATAGTGAAGGAAATTATTTTTGGTACTGAAAATATGGTGTGGATAAAATATCAGGCATGTATGATATGAGGCTGAGAGAAAAAATTCATTTGAAATATTCCGTCAACCGATTTCGTCTCTGGCTCTCGTTTATTCTTTAAGGTTATTAAAGCATTCTCGAGTGCATCGGTATTAAGCCGACCTCGATTATCCCAATAAACGGTCAGGCCCGGCTCCAGGATCGTTACAATATGAATGTGCCTTGCAGAGTGAAGTTTTCTGAGACTTTAAATCTGCCTTTGGAATGATAAATAGAGACCATAGTCATCACATTGGATATCATGGCAAATACCTGACAACTATTCCCTTGAGTATCACGATAGGAATTGACCGATATTTCACCTTTTTTACTCATATGCAACTACAGTGTGAAGTTGTAAAAAAATTGTTGACTTTGTTTTTACGAATCACCCAGGTTTTCGAACAAAACCTCTTAAAATCAGAGCTTGTGCGAGCAAGGGAGATCTGGAACCTACAGTTTAAATAGAAGAGGATTCTGAACCACTTTTGCTCAGTGGCAGACTGTCCCGGGGATCGAACCCAGGTCGTCTGGGTGGAAACAAACGCTTTAACACCACGACCACTTCACTAGTTAGTGGCTATTATGACCATTGCACTATTATAATATTACTAATGGTATTTTTCGAATTGAATCCCAAAGAAAGCAACTACAATCTTTGGAAATGTTGATACATTTTTGACGACTCTATTTAGCAATGAAATGGCTTTCAAGATTAATTGGAAAAATATAGCACAAATAAAGTTTCCACCGACAATCATACGTCTCAGACTTCCTTTAGTCAATGGTCGGAAACTAGTAGGAATTATTGATCGTGCTTGAGATCGCACGTTAAATTGTAAGACCCTCGTAATTTTTAGCTCATACAACTCTTCTGTGTACTTCAAAGGGATGCTCGTATTTTATGGCAGAAATGGTGAATGGTGTATTATCGGTAGGCACACTATTCTCTCTTGGATACCTATTTCAAAATCCCGCATTATATTACTGTGGTCGAAAAATAAAAGTATGGAATTTTAGAAAATATTTTTTATTCCCGAATTATTTCGAAAACTTTTTCTACTTTTGTGATCGACGAGAGTTTGAATGAAATGAAAAATATTTATTTGTAAAAACTTTTCGTATGCTTTCTTGTGATGATATCAGTTTCAATATCCAACGTTTCGTAATTGAACAACCATCATATTCAAATACGGAAGTACTTATTCATTTTAATTCAATGATGAATCAAAATATGATAACGTTTTAGATCTTTTTCGGCCATCATCACGAATTTTAGGAAAAATGTTCGAGAAAGAGCTTGAATTGAGGAGAAATTACTGAAATTGTGTATCGTGGAAGATCAAAAAATTCAATAGTTGACTTGTTTAAGTAACCTATTGCTAAAACACAATAAAAATATAGAAGGCGGAAAGAAAATCTCAAAGTCATCCTCACAAATAGGTTCAATACCTCTGTTTAGTTTCCTAAACTAGTGGGACATGTTTCGGGTTTAGTTAAACCCATCTTCAGTAGTCGGATGAATAATATTAAGTGTGGAGGTTCATTATGATCAATTATACATCAAAGAAGATATAAGAAGGTATAGAAGATAAAATATGTTTTTTATGGAGGGAATTTCCACTCCAAAAGAGCTGAATATCGTGAACATTTACGAGAAAATTTTCTTTAAAATATCTTCAGAACAGTTTTCTCAATTTATGTATACTCATTTTTATGATGTATATTTAACTTGATCTCAATTCGACACACAAAAATATAAATTGTTAACGATTGTTATGTAAATAAACAAACCATGTCAGGTTACTAGGTCACGGAAATTCTACACAGGTACATACCTATTATGAACTTTTATCATTTACTTTGGTTTCTCAGTATTGGACGGAATTAAGTTATCTACCTCAGCTTTTATTACTTCTTGATTGTCTTGTCTAAAACGCGACCTTTTCTTTTTGTATTTAATCACAAACGAAATTTTAATAGCTACACCTTTGAAACTTGTCAAAAAAAATCATGTCATTGCCACTTTAATTTAATAAGTCATCAAATATCAAAGCGAAATAAATTCCTACTAAACTGTCTAAAATTATTTTTTGTTCTGATAATTTTTTGTATATAATTTCCGCACCGAATCTTCCGCGAGCTTGAATGATTCTCCGTAAATTTTTTCTCAGTTGCGAATTCTTTTAGGAAAATTCGCACCTCGGAAAAGTTTCGGAAATCATTTAAACTCTAGGGAGATTATAAGTGAAAGTTTCATACTGCCATATAAATGGCTCCTCTATTGCGTAACTTTTTTTTCAATTCAACCAAAACTGTATCTATTACCATTTCAGATACCCCCGTGGTGGACAACCTTATCTCAGATGCACTGTATAAACCGTATTATATTTCAGAAACATATTCCGAAATCAAAATAAGTGTGTTTATTCTGATTCACTAATTCAGTTTCACCTACAGTAAAATATTTACGGTGTATTTTATGTATCTTAAGAGAAGAGGCTATTCGTTGTGTATCCATGAAACGGAACAGAATTAGAAAAACATCCAACTTTTCCAGTGATTGCGGTATTTGATCAAACTTATTATTTCCCCAAGGAATATGCCACTGACAAACTCCACGTAACAAAGTAATCGAAATATTTTCCTGCATAAAATATCAGCGAACGTTTCTCCTGAATGTCAAAAGAACACTATATCCCCATTGGCGTACGCAACAAACCGTTGGAAAACTGACTGAAAATTGTTATCATCTAGTGTGCATAATGTTGTAACAATACTCAAAACATCAATTGATAGAATGTTTTCTGATTTTCAGACTCACACATACGGATCCTGAGAAGAATATAGCTGGTTGGATTACAGACTCATGATGAAAGGAAACTGGTTGGGTCGATTCCAACGAAACTACTAACGATGGCAAAATTGATTATATTTCAGACAATCAATTCTGTATCACCGTCGACAAAAGTTGCTGTTTTCTACATGGAATCAACAAATTTCAGTTATATTCTGGATTCATCACATGCACACAGTGTGCATTCAAAGACCAGTCTGATCTGCGACCTTCATGTTATAAGGATCCAGCCATATGTGGAGCAATGAACGTCACTTGTTACTAAGTAGACTTGACCTTGGTTTTGCCATGATTCAAAACAAATATGCTCTGTAATAAATGTGTGCTGAACTCTTGAATATATGTATTGTTTTCAATTGATAGAACCAAGATGGTTTCAATATGAGACCCATTGCCAAGGTTGCTCTAAAATTCTTGTCATCTGAATCTAAAAGTAGCATATTTCAAAAGTCAATTATATAAACGTTCTGGAGTTATAAAGGATAAATCGAAATTTCAGAAATAATTTGTCTATATACCCATATCCTTTTGTTTTGCAAGTATCGTACAAATTAAGCCACACTTTTTAATTCGTATATTTCATGGGAATTCTTAAATTCCAAGAGCCGTGTTTCATACTGGCATAATTTCATCTGAACTACAGAGTATTTTGAAAATACTGGACTATCAAATTTGAATAGCCCTGTATATAAAAACAAAGAAATAAAGGGAATATAAAATTTTGATGCAGTTGAAAATTATATGATGTATAGCTGGATGATTTTGAAATCACCTCAACAGTTGAAAATTGTTGCTAAAATGGATAAAATTGCATTTATTTTGTGCGAGTTCTCTAGAGATTTTCTTAGAATTTATGGTAATGAAAGGAGAAATCATCAACGAGAAAACACATAATATATTTATGGAGAAGTTTTCATCATTATTGGTGGATAAAGCAATGCCAGTATTATGGCTGTTGATAAATTTATAAAATCCATGACGAATAATTGTTTTATTAGTAAACCTACATCAGACATATTCGCTGAGGTTCAGAAATGAATGGTCCCAATAGATTCAGCTCTTTTCAAACTCTACGACAAACTCAATATCTTGGGGATTTCTAAATAAAACAGGCCTCTCATTAATGCATTTCTTATCTGAAAGTAGAGAAAGCATCTATTATAACGACTCGTTTGGTCTGCAAATGTAGATTGAGACTGCATTTTCTGATACTACCCCAGGCCTTGTATCTGGTGTCAAAGACCTATCTATTTCATTATGTTAAGTCAAAAAAAGTATTTTTCTGACTGCAATGGCTTATTCTTTTGTAGCGTACCGTGTGCTCGAAATTCAAAAAGGTAGAAGATCTGTTGCAGATACTAGTTATTGACAAACAAATTATTCAACAACACGCATCAAAAACAACCTTACCCGTGTTTTCGTATGACAAAAGTCTCAAGCCTCGGTTTTATTTTGAAAATTGTAATCTCTAAAGGAACTTTATTTTTATTGTACCAACAGTCAACAAGATTCTTTGTCATAATAAAAACTTGATTATATTTCAACAAATATACATTGTGCTATAAACTAAAAGCTGAAGTCTGCATTCTCAAATATTCACATCGATCATAAACTGGGAAAATTCTAACGTGATTTTTTTTCAATATTTTTGTTGTCCTGTTAATTTAACCACACCAACCAATTATCCAGCAGGACTTTTATTCGAAGGATATTTGGAACACTAATTTGGCGGGAACGCAAGTACTTTTTGAGTACCCTTTTAATATTTTGGTGAATTCGCCAGCATAAGGAACAATGATTTAATTATACTGAAATTTATAAAATTATGGTAACAATACATTTGAGATGGCGATTCTAATTTCCAAAATGATTAACGATGAACCATATATATTAACAAGAATTTCATGAATACCCAGATTGAAAAAAAATATTTTTCAATATTTGGTGAATTCGCCGATGAACCCCGCCGTCCAACGCCAATGAGCTGTTCTCAACCGACCGCCATAAAAGAAACGTGGCAGTGCGTAACAGGTTATTTTACACATCTATGGCTACCCTGATGTGTGCCGCGGTCCTTGGAGTCCTTTGCGGAGTCGTGGCGAGTCCTTTTCGGGACGACAGCATATCAGTTGAACTCCCCAAGGGGCCGTTATCCAAATAAAATACGTTATCGGTCCCTATTATTCACGAATATTCTTTGATTACCTTTGAGGAATGAATACGAAACACGAGAACGATACGCCAAGTGGGAAACTTTGGGAGAATTCATAGTACCGGTTTACTGATATTTATCCAATGCATGTTTGCTGAAATTTGATCGATATGGGGTGGTTTCAAGAAGTATCTGCCTTGATCATTCTCAGAATTATGGAACGAATCAGTTTTGGTGGATACGTTTTGAAAACATTGACAAACTACCCAAACACTGAAACTACACCAGTCTCAGCATCATCTGGAGCTACAGTAATGGACGTACATAGTTGTCAGTCCCACCTTGCATAAATAAGTCTCTTTGAGAGGCGGGGGGGGGGGTTGCTCGTGAAGTTGCAATCAGAGAATTGAATTTAGAACTTGAATGAGTGAGAACTTTGAAATTTGAGCCACCATTGAAAACTTTGCAGATCGATTCATTCAAATTGATCAGTTCCTAAAAAAACCTTCGCGATAATTTCAATTTGAGATTATGCATTTTCTCTTAGAGAGAAGGAATTCACGTGATCACAGTTAGAATGTTTGAGGGTGTAACTTCAGAAATATGTGAAATATTCCACAATTGATGACTAAATATCACAATTGCTTCAGGAATGTATTTCGTGAATATAAAGCTATTGAAAGTGTATTCTTAGTAAAGCGTTACTCACTATATTTTCTATTTAGACTATTCGCTGAAGACCTGGATAAGTGGATTACGATAATGATAATAATAAAAATACCATCAACGAAGGGTATAAGAACCCGCAGAGCACTTGATATCACCGAAGTCTTCTAGAAGCGGTTGACGTGGCGGTCAATAGGCCTTTCATGCCCACAGTAAGGCAAATTGCTGCGAAACTAGAACGAGCTCAACACACGTTGAATCAAAACTATGAAACAGCACAGTCTCAATAGGATAGGAATTCTGGTTACTGCAAAAAAATTACTAATGAGACGGGCGAGAAGCATCACGGAAAATATGAAGTTGCCATAAAACTTCTTGCTTATTCCAAGAGCCTCATTGTAATAATAAGACTCATGAACACCGATAGAGGGTGTATTCACTTTCCAGCTCTTAGGAATACCCGGGAAACCACTGCACCACCCCGGAGCGAACTCCAAGCTAGCACCAGACGTTAGGATTGTCATATAGGCAACTCACATCAAAATTTCTTCACAACCAGGCATGTGGTCGTCTGAGGAGACTGATGCAAAAATATATTCTCGCATACTGAGGTCTCGAACCTCTGTTCGATGCGAGCCGAAAGCTCCACCACAGATACATATCATAGCCTTGGGGCTACCGGCCACCCATGTGTACTGTGGATAACCTGCTGGCCATTCATAGGGTGGAAAACTTCAGAAAAAATGTCTATGAGTATCCGCAACTACTCAACGTAAATACTCTAGCTAGTGCAGTTTCAAGCTTTCTACAGGAGGCTTCGTCAGCAAGATTTCAATAAAATGCGCAAGTAGATAACTACGGTAGAAGTTCGATGGGCCCTCGAAGTATAGAAGGACTGCTGCTCCAGGATCTGATGAGTTGACTTACTTTTGTTGTAAAAAAATTCCAAGCACACACTTCTATCTGGCAAGAGTTTTCAACTCATGGCTAGAAGAGGAGTAACAGATTCCGGATTGGTTTCCGTAAAAAAAGACATTTGTCGGATTTGAAGAACTGCAGACTGATAACAATCTTGACTTGAATGCATATTATTTTATTATAAGATGTCTATCCGCATCTTGTACATGCGAATACTTCGTGAAGTTGACTTGACAGATGTATCAAGAAGGACTCCGTGCAGTATAAGCGTCAATTTCCGATGGCCTAATCATTGCATCAGCTCATCATGCATTTGATCGAATGCGTTGCGGTATTCTGGAGGACTTACACCACTATTGGATTTGCTTAAATTACAGTCCAAAAATAACAGGTTATTTCTAAAAGAAACGAGTTTCAAAGAGGTTTTCTCAGCCCTATTCTTTTCATTTTCTGCGATCAGATCAACTTTCGTGCACATGAACATTTTCATTTATTAGTCAAGTCAGCTTCAGGCATAACGCGGCGCCGCGGGTGTTGTACGGTATTCAACAGCAAACAAGCAGTATATATAAATGAAACACATTCTGACTTCCAAATTATTTCACATGGAGTACCTCATGGATCCGTTCTGGGGCCTCTATTATTCATTATTCATGTGAAAGAATTCCCAATAGTAAGTGGCTTATGCTGATGATACAACTTTAGTAAATACTGCTTCGGATGTAGAAAGTATCTACACAACAATGATAGATGAATCACAAAATTGGTTCAGTGCCAACAACCTCAAACTGAACGGCGATAAAACACAGGAACTCATTTATTCCAATAATATTGCGGGAAATGGCATGTGTTTAAACTTCTTGGGGTGGTTATAGATGACAGACTGTCTTGGTCGTCTCATGTAGATCAGTTATTTCTTAAATTATCCAGTTCGATATATTTATTGCGTAACATGAAAAACCTATGCCCCACAACGTAGTTCTTTTCATTTTTTCACTCCCATATAAAATACTGCATTCTTGTATGGAGTAACTCTTGCCATGCTATTAGGGTTATCAAAATGCAGAAAAGAGCCGTAAAAGTTATTACTAGTGCTGGTTACAGAGATCACTGTCAACCTATTTTCAGAGATCTATCCATTATGCCTGTTCCGTCTCTATTCGTATATGCCACAGTATCTATTAGAAATACATGAGAACAAACGAGCATTTCTCAATAGACTCGTGGAGCAAATCACTTGAGACCTTCGCGTCTATGAATACACAAGTCACAAAAAACTCGTTGAATGTCAAACTATACAACTTCCTACTCCAAGATTACATGACTATGAATCTGAACTGTTTCAAATCGAAAGTCAAAAAAACATATCTTGAATCATTGTTTTTATTATATCGACGAATGCTTGACTAGGCCTGTATGTCTCAATAATGATCTTTTAGATGATTGTAATAATGTTTTGAATGTATTGACGCCTGCATGTCTCAACAATGATCGTTTAGATAATTGTGATAATGTCTTGAATGTATTGATGTTATTCATTTATTTCTTTAATCTTGTGACATATTTGAAGCCTAATGTTTTACCAATTTCAATATTTTCAAACAATGTTTATATATAAATACCTGAATGACTTGCCAAAAACATATTTGTAACTTGGTCAAATAAATCTATCTCTCTATCTATAGCCATAGAGTTTTCAGCTCCTGGCGAAACGAACATCGTCCGAAATGAGGAGAGAAAGCAAACCTAATATCGAGACTTACTATTTGCACACCGCAGGCTTTACCCAAAACCGTTGTTTTATAATGGTACTTCTGATCATAGAGTTACCTGATGAAATGATGGACACGCTGCTCTCGAAACTAAAAATCATACCGGCTTGCCGTGATGCGGCAGGGAAAGATTGCAGGCTGTTATTCTTGATTCACTCCGGCTAATCATGGCACTTGATTCTCTGACTCATTCCTCACCCTCAGGTAAATACAAGAAACAAGTCTAGATGAAGTTCATGTGAAAGTTTTCAGAACCGGTTTGTAATCGTGTAGGTGATCCTTGATGAATATATGCATGCATCGCAAAGGGCTGAATTTTCAGATCTTATGATATTTTTCGTTCATGGATATGGAGAGAAAATATGGATAATCATTATAGACCAATCAGTCTCCTCAGTATTCGTTCAGAAATCAAAAATACTTCTTCCATCAAAAATATTTGAATATTCAACATGTGGAATTGGGCGTACTCAGCAGAAGCCCATAATATGAATAGATTATAAATAATCCAGCCTTTGCTTATTTCCTATGCTATGGGAGCTTCAACAGCTCCATACTACTGCTGTATCACCTTTGTCCAATGCCCGGCAGAGTTTTTCTACAAGAACATACTTTGCAACGCATACGGTTTCAAATACCAAATGTCAAACTATAAAGACTGATATACTATAGACTCTTGATGCTCTTGTACTAACACAATATATTAGCTGGATCCTAATTTTGACTCTGGACTGAGACATTGATCGATCCGTCGACCACTCTCTTCTTACAGCAATGATGATTCAACCAGTTGAAACTATTTGACTCTAATGGTAGAGAGCTCATGGCCATCAAATTGAATATTGAAAACAATGCACAAAAATTGATACTATTTGTTTTTCTTTGTCAGTTGAAACAAAGGAAAACCATCTACTGTAAATATTTGGACGACTGGAAGAAAATTCTGGGACCATGTTTTTTAATAGCGTCTACCTAGAAATTATCACTGATATTCCCTAACTTATTGCCCTCCGCGTGCAACAACTTATGATGATGAAAATCGTGTAAATAGATGAAAGAAGGGTAAATTTTCCTGTAAAACTCTCTTTTACGGCCAGAAAATTATTGTTGGTAACGTAGACATAATAATAAATTTTTAATAGGACTTCAGCTATCGATAATAACAAATAGCTGATTTCTCGAGAACACCTTATATTTGTGCATTTTTCTACAATGACATTACTCTCCACCATATTGTGGCATATTACATGATATAATAATAGGATTATATTTACTCCATGACAAGTTGTAATGAATACATATAATAATAATCCTGCAACAAAACCGAATTCTAGTATAGCCAGTCCGAATATAAGATAGGAGTAAAAACACGTTGAAACTGGTACATCATCCCCTTTATCCCTTTGAAGGATACATGTCCCTCCTTTATTCTATGATGGTAGTGTGTCGGTCAATTCATTCTGCTAAGCTGTGCCTTCAGTTAATTAAAGGAAAGGGATTAAATAAAATAATTTAGTTCATTATAGAGGATCCTAATTATTGCCCGTCGTATCCTGAGCTCATCTCAGAACTGTACTACTCTAAAGGAGACATAAAACAAATCCATTATTACTACAGTCAACATTTTGTTTCGTGAAGATACTCGAATACAGAATTAAAGGGATAAGAGTCTGAATCTGAACGCTTTTTAAGGAAGCTTCAATTTTTCAAGTGCATTATTTCAGTCATTCATTTTTGAATGATTGATTTCGGGTGCATTTGTTTGGGTTGACTTGAGTGCGCAAGAAAGGGAAGCTGCAGATCATCTAGCAAAAAGTTGAAAAAGATTTATAATGTCCAGCACCAGCAAATGGATTTCCAATACACTAACTCGTTGAATGGTAGAATTCCATAATTGTTTGTCACGTACCAGAGATACATGTTCCGTATCGATTTTTTTTTTCTTTATCTATAGAATCCAAAAGGTTTTATGCTCATTCCTACAACATACCTGAAGGGGCCTCCAAATATCTAGGGCCCAACCTTCATATACCTAGAAGAGAAGAGTTACATAAATTTATTCGGTCATTGGGGTTTACAAAATTTGGACCTTTCATCAGTTTATTTATTTCTGAATCTTTGTTCACTTTCGGGAGACTGGAGAATATGGAGAATTTTTATGTTATCTCTAATTATTTTGTGATTTGTTTATTTTAAATCTCCATCAATTGCTGATTTCTTATCAGATAAAACATGTTTACTGCGTCTAATGTCAAAACGTACATCTTGCCATCTTACCCCACTTTTTGCCTCTACATATTATTTTTTCAATTTTATAAGTGACGTAACGAGACAAATATATCCATTTTTTAATTTCGTTAACATATGTGTCAAGATACCTATTAAAAAAAACATAATAAAAGCGTTAGCCCAAAATTTTTGCATATTCTTGATTCGAATGCTGTAAGCTTCTGCAATGTAATACATTATTTTCAAGTTTATGTGGGAAGTGAAACGCTCATATTATATTCATTTTAGTGAATAAAATTGCATCGATACAGTGTTGTACAACATGAGAATTTACGGGTGTCCGGTAGCCCAGAGGATGAGGTCTCTGACTGTAGAACTTCTGGCTTACATCGGACAGAGGTTCGAAGTCTTAGTACGCGAGATTTTTTTTTCTCTGGTGCATTAGTTTTTTCAGGCGGCCACGTGCCTTGTTGAAAAGCAAATATGATGTAAACGTCTGTGGGGCGAGTGATTACTGGGTAAGAGAATCATGAACCCTGAGTAGGAGGAGTGAACTAAGAATTATGGCCTCTTGCATTATTCCAGCTAAGATTTCTGCCATATCACGGCAAGTCGACATGATTTTCAGATTCGAAAGCAGCGTGTCCATCATTTCATCAAATACCCCTTTGATCATAGCCACCATTTTCACAGAATATTGAAACCTGAAGAGTCAAAAGAGTAAGTCCTGTTCTCCAACGATTAGTATCGCCAGAAGCCGAAAACTCTATCACAAAAATATTCCTAAATTGTTGGTCGAGGAGGACAGGCTGACAGCAAATGCATTATGGTCCCAGCTGCCCCATGACACGCTCTATATCTAGTGTCAGGGACCTCTATACCCATCACGCGACTACGGTAGACGCCATTTTAGCAATCCCTCGGTTTCCAACTTCAGCAGGAGTCAGGTTTCTGGATGGAAAAAGGTCTTCAATGTTCTCAAAGAAAACCACCATGCATTGGCTCACTCTACGCAGCTGTGTCTTGGGCTATTTTCTGAAAGGCACTCGGTGACAGATTTTGGGTTCGTCCGTTCAATTTTGAATAAGAGACCAAGGTAATCGGCTGCACAAGTTGCGGCCTTGAAAATAAATTCTCCATCCCTGCTTTTTCATGATCGCATACTGAGCAGAGAAAGAGGATCTGGAATCCTGATGCCTTTACAGGCTCCATCCAGCACCATTCTGTTATGTCAAAAATTCACGGCCTCCCTATCGTCTGGGAAAGTATGACCGTAGATGCAAAGTTCTATGAAGTTGTATCATTTTCTGCGTCCATTTCATCACACCAAAAAATTAGAGTAGAATCGGAACAGTAAGCATTTTAGTTGCAGCAGTTTTGTTCTTCCCCGACAGTTCTGATAACCAGATCTGTCGGAGTTTATGCTGAGACTTGCCGCAGAGAGAGTTTTCAACAGTGGTTGCCTCTTGGAAGTGCCGTTGTTCCACCCCTAAGTAGGTACACGTCTCTCTGGCATCCAGATGAAGTAGGATGCTTCTGTTTACATCGCATCGTCTTCTTATAACAAACATTCAAGCATGCTATCGGTCTGTAGTTCTTCTGGTTAAACAAATCTCCGTTTTTACTATTGGTTCGCCCCAGATTATATTGCTACCCATCTTCAATGCGAAGTTCTTCGAGCCCTTGAGGGCCATTCGAATTTCTTCCGGAGTTATCAGATTGCACAGTTCATTGAGCTCAGGCTGACGAATCCTCCTGCAGAAAGCTTCGAACTGCGCTTATCCTGGAGCATCTAGGTTGAATGGTTGCAGAAAAGCCTATATCTTCTTACAGAAGGTTTTCACCCGATCAGCCTTCGGTGGGTTAACCACAACACGTGGAGGCTCTTGGAATAAGCCTCACTAGTGACTCCTTTGAAGCAACCAGCATTCGTATCCTATCAAGACAGTCTTTTTATATGGTAAATAAACGCCCTGATTCACTGTTTGGTGAGCTCGTCTTGATTCTGCCACAATTTGCCGCACTGTGGGCGTGAAGGGCCTAATGACCGCCATGTAGTCCTTCGCACACTGAAGACGCCTGTTATCTCGCTGACTTGATCTCAGCTTCCATCTTGGGACAGGTCTAAGCGGCGTTGTACACGGCAGAGTGAATCTGCATCCACCCTTGCCAGTTGTTGTGGCTTCGGGGACTTGGTGTTACGAAGCGCCCTGCGGGTTCTGATACCCTTACGTTGGCGTTATGATGCGGGGTTCCTCTACAGCCAAACCAACAGGTGATATATCTGCCACTTCTTCCACTTTGGTAACCGGCTGAGGAGCTCTGACATAGCGTCGACACCGAAGATGAGATACATAATCCCTTAGATTTTGGATTGAAAAAGCAGCATGCTCTGAGTGTATTTCACACTACAGAGCATGCATTCTCGCCATATATCCTCTTCGGGTGGGCTCACTGCTCTCATAGCAATGCAAAAGACCATCCCATAGTTCATCCATCCACTCAAAGTGTCCGTTGTCGTTGCGGTCGACATTAGGATGTAATCCGTCTATGACTCTTATTCCGAATGGGTCGGTTGTATATTTGGAACTGAGTTTTCGGGTAAACCTAGAAGTAGCCTAGTCAGAAGGAATCAGCAATCCCTCCAAGATGCTCCTTCGCTGCCGGTCTGGTTTTGCACCTGATGCTCAGATAATTGTTGTCGCAACTCACCAAGGCCTTGGATCGTAGTCGCCCCCCATGCTCTTTTATCACTTCCATCCCTCGTGGTTTGCGTTGTGATTGACAAGTGGCAAGTGGCGGGTTCATTCGTAGGAAAATACTATAGGTCGTTCGATTATTATCGTTCGTTTTGTGGAACCTATCTGACCTATCCTTACACTGATAGGAGAAAAAACCTCGAAACGTGAATGTAGACAGGGTTTCCAACAAAATGAAGGATAATATTCAATGGCTTTGAAACATTCAGCACTCGCACTAGTGTCCTCCATGAGGAATATAGCACAAATGGATGTAATTCAATATCCGTATGGGAAAATAGTTGTTTTTTGTCAGACATTTCTCTCCTTTCTCCACTTTATGGAAATGTCGAAAATTATTTATTTTCATTTATTTGATACCTCGTATACGATTTATTGAAATGAAAATTGATAAAAATACTCCAGCCTTTTGCTTATTTTCTATAAAATAGGTGAATTCATTGACTTTCGTCAAGTAAACATAATTCCACATTGAAAATATTATTATATATTTTTTTTATTTCCTTGGTGTTTTGGTATCGACTGCTATGGTCATTAGCCATGTGTTCTGGATAGGCTGTGTTACTAACTCCATACGCCACCTTAGGAGGAGCACTGTTAATATTATATTATTATATGAAATAAATGTTTCTCATTAGTTACCAACTTTATTGCTGGCACTGTATATGTGCTGAGGCTTTCTTTGTTGCGAGAAAACGAATAAATCAGCAATCGAATAACAAGGTATACCGACATATTTTTCCGTTTTGAATATATCGTAATAGTTGCCATATGCTAGCGCTTGAATCTTGTAGAATATTTGCACGGGTACTTTACTGAGGTTTTTCCAGATATTTACCCACTTTCCATAATAGTTCTATTTTGCGAAACCGTGGAATATGGAAGAAAAATCTATTTATTCGAAAGACTACAATGTTTGTAGATTTATGTGAGATCCACATTATTATCGAATTTTCTTTCGATTTTCAAACGTTTATGACAATCAACTTTGCCATGTCTTCCTTTCAGAGCATGGGGATTACACAATAACATCTAACTTGTGTAAAGAGCAATAAGACATTTTATGTTCAAATGAGATGGTAACGCACGATTCTGAAACGTACTGTATAACGTAAATGTTCAATTATGACGTGTTTAATGATCGGAACAAACCCCTCGAATGATTCTGAGCGGGCGTATTCAACCGAAAAACGGAAAACGTATCTCAAGGTAATCGGAGACGCTTGAAAGGGGAAATAAAAATTAAAAATCGCCCGTTTATTTTTCATTTTCCGGTGCGGTTGGAATAACTATAAATAATTGAAATCAACTGATGAGATCGTGAGATAGGACATTTTTTAGGGGTGAGGGGTGACATAATTAAAAAATTTCTTCTTGCTTATCTCTTGCCCTCTCAGTTGGCGAACTTGAGGGCGTGTAACTTGGTTAAATTTGGAATCAAGTGGTATCTGAATTAATGATTAAATCAAGTTGGATCATTCGACTACAATTTCAATTTTCTGAAGCAAATCGATCCAAGGGAGATTGATTCGAGTTTTCAATATCAAATTCAACGGAGGTATAGCTATCAAAAGAGTATCATTTGGTAGTTCCAGAAATAAGAAGTTTAAGTAAGAGAATTTTATGATAATTGGACAATTGATAAATCTATGATTTACTATTGCGTCATAGAAAACCACCAGAAATATTTCGTGGTGGAACAGAGGACATCCCTACTATAGTTTAATGCGTGAAATCTAACAAAATTCATAAGCTTCACTTACTTTTACTAACTTTAAACTACACCTTTTCCAATTGTATTTCAGAAAGCGTCAACTTGATTTCAGAAAGCGTCAATTGAATTTCAGAATAGTGAGTTGAATTACGGAAAGTGCTAGTTGAATTTAAGAAGTCGATTTGTTTTCAGAAAGCATCAATTCTATTTCAGAATAATCAATTTGATTTCAGAAACCATCATTTGAATTTCAGAACAGTCAATTGTATTTCAGAAAATATCATATGTATTTCGGAATTCATCAATCTCTATAACTTGTTACGAAATTCAAATTATTTTTCCTTTCACTTTGAAACTGAAAATTTATTTTTGGAAGTACCATCACCAACTCAAGTTCTATTAGTTACAAATTATGCTTTCTGAAATTCTTTTCACGTTCTCTGAAATACAAATAACACTTTTCGATATACATATGATACTTTCTGAAATACAATTAACTATTCTGAAATATAAATGATGGTTTCTGAAATCAACTTGATTATTCTGAAATACAATTGATGCTTTCTGAAATAAAATTGACCTTTCTGAAATTCAACTGATGCTATCTGAAATCCAAATAACTATTCTGGAATAAAATTGACACTTTTCGAAATTAACTCACTAATCTGAAATACAATTGATACTTTCCGAAATAGAAGTTATTCTGAAATTCAAATGACGCTTTCTAAAATACTACTGGAAGAGGTGTAGTAAATATCTCAAAATTCATTTTTATTGGGCTGGCACCGGATAGCTTCTGCCATTTTGTCAAAATGATATATCTTTTTTCTGTTGGGAAAATGAAAAAGATTCAAGAATAGTGGATTCATTTCAACATTGATCCCAACATACTGAGCTATGAATTGGTGATTGATTTTATGCCATAGGTGATTTCAAATAATCAATATTTTGTTAACAGTACGGCTTTTGAGTTCCAAAAAACTAGAGTAGTATTAACTACTCTCGATTTCATCTTCAAGCGACTTCATATCAACCATGTTTGAGGAAAAATCATTAACAAATTGATAATTGGAGTAGTTTTTACTGGTTGATCTGTTCAAGTCTGTAAGTAGTAGTAATTTGGGGGAAGACCGCTATCGCAACCAGGCAAGTAGGCCCACATGGACGCTATTTGCCATCCCCAGTTTTCCATAAATCTACATTCTTCCTTCTAGGCTTCCTTCTCAAACATTCGTGACCTCTTGATGAAGGTAAGTATGTCCGTCCATTCCACGTTGGTAAGTTTCTCTTGTTGGAGTTTTTCAGATCCAACGATTTCAAATCTCAGCCTCCCGTACACCTCGCACTCGCCGAGGAAGTGAGATGAAGTTTTTTCGTTCTCTTCGCAATTGCGGCAAGTGGAGTTGTCTTCTATACCAATTCGTGATAGGTGTCTGCCTAATTTGTTATGCCCTGTTGAAACCCATGCCAGTTTCTCAAGGACATCTCCGCTTGGTTTGGGCCTTTTTTTCATCACTTCTCCTCATAGCTACGGTTAGGATGGCAAACACTTCCGCTTGGAAAACTGCATAGCTTTCTCGTACGTCTCTTCCTTCCAGGTAGATGCCTGCACCCGAAGCCTGTTTGTTAATCAGACGCGAACCGTCCATATTAGGCTTTCCGTGCGAAACTCAACTGTGTTATCTCCCCATTGTTTTCTGCTCGAAATAGTAGGAGCATATTCTTCATTCACGGCAAATAATAATAATAGCCGTCCTCTACCCGCACAGGCTATGCCTTTGGGTACGCTCAACGAGTGTTTATGAGGGAGTATTATTATTATGTTCCATCGCAGTCTATCTTGTGCGCTTCTCACTCTAAGGGCGGAAACAGGAATCACCTGCACCGCCCACTTCCTGATTTTCGCATGACCTATCGTCGCTCCTTCATTCACTCAGACTCCCGAGTCCCACTTCCTCAAATGAGCTGCCATTGCCTCCTTCTTGATCCAGGCTGGAAGCGGCGGCATTCTCAGCAGTACCTCCAACACTGCAGTTCGAGTCGTTCCCCTTGCACCTGTTATTACCAAACAGGCCAACCTCTGCACCTTACTAAATCTTCGGCTTAGTGTGCTGCCCTGTGCGCCTGGCCACCCTACAGCTGACCCATATTGAATCTTTTGTCTTACGACTGCCGTGTATAGCCAGCGCATAATCTCCTGGTCAGTATCTTAATTACTTCCTACAATTCTCCTCAGTTGCCATAGGATTGCTACCAACTTTTGTATAATCTTATCTACTTGCGGCGTCCATGGGAGTTTGGAGTCCAGGATCACCCCTAAGTATTTGACCTGCTGGAATAGCTCCAGCTCTTTGCCAAACATGGTAGGTGGCCCGATCCCATCCTTTTTCCTTTGTTTGTCTGCTTCACCGCCCCATCTTTCGATTATTCTGCCCTGATCTTACCTCGTAATCCAAGTAATATGCAATCATTTTACATTACATCATCTAGCCTGACTGATGAGATGAGTTAAGTATGCTCACTTCGCTTGCTACTCACTATATGGCTTTAAGGAACAAGACATTCCTTTGGAATATTTCACATAAATTAAAATTTGCTCGCTATACTCGCCATTTTATGGATTGGGGAACACACTCGGCACTACATCGTCTTGAATGTCATTAAAAGAAAATACGTCACAAGCGTGAGCTCTCAAGGGTACACAGCGAAAGCTCAACTGCGAATTGACGGCTAATTGACGGCTAGTGATTGTTTAAATTCAAAACATGGCATACTTTCATTATTTATGATATTGAGAATGAACATGACTAAAAATTTACATTAGAAGAGTTAGTATATTTTGTTGAAATTTTCCAATGTAATTATGCCTGAATGTGCAAAATTGATAAGTGAGGGGTGCTATTCAGAGACATGGACGATTTAAATTGTTCAAAATTAAGCGGACAATGGTGTGAGAATCCCCCTCCTTGGGCCTTCGAAAATTTAAGAAAATTCGTTCAGGTGACCATATTCTTCAGTTTTACCTCACTTGATAGCTGAAATCAATTACTACAATTAAATATTTGAGTATCACTGTCATCATCTCTGAACATTTTAATAAAATCTTGCATGATTACTTCATGTTTTGATATTGTAGTATTGAAAGTTACGAAATGTTAAGAAATTATTGTAACGTGTGGTAGCCGGACCTGTATAACGGACCTGATCGCCTGTGTTTCGATGATAGACCACATGATATGATCGCATTCCAACACACTATTTTTTCGAATATTTCTAGAAAGCTTCAACTGGACGCGGGAGGAACAATGATGAGTATACGAGAGTATTCGAGAAGAACTCTACACCGACATATAAGGCAAACACCCTACATCAGGGGAGAAGTAGTGGAAAATAGAGAGTTTACATGAAGCACTTTGCATATGAATAAGTCATAGTGTGGAATATAAATTAAATAGTTAAAATAAATTAGCAAATTATAGTTGAGTGAATTTTCATTACATTATAACCAGACAGACATTAATAGACAAGACTAGATTTCATATAATTTGTCTTCATAAAATTCGTTGATAGGAATAGTGACAGTCTAGTAGCCAATGATTGTCGTAGGAAATAAACATTTCAATAAGCTACCCCATACTATAACGTTGTTTTACTGTGAAAGAATAATCATTTGTAGATTTGGAACAAAAAAATTATTAGAACTCAATATAGATATCCACAAAATAATTAATGTAATTTTCAGAAACGGAAATTATTGTACGACTTCTTCCCTCATCTGATGAAAATCCCGCCACTGTACATGCCATTCGAAACCTGTCGTGTTCGAAATGGACTCTTACGGAAAAAAGAAACACAATATCCAACTAATAAAAGCCATTAATATCAATACGACCATAATGTAATTCCAGATAGGGAAGAAGATAACGGAAATATTCAATTGTCATCCGATGTAAAACGAAACAAAAAACCATTTATTCTTCGAGTCGATCAATTATATGGAGCCTTTATGTGGTTTTCATGAAATAAATTATTCACAAATAGAATGAAATGTTATATTATCATGGAATAAAAATATGATGAAATGTCAGTTCTAAATAGGAATGGGTGATTTATAGTGGTGATGAAATTAGATAGCTACCCAGTGACCCTGAAATTCACTACCGGAAACGATTAGCAAGTACTGATGATAGAGGATATTTTTATTTGGCAGTAATTCGAAATAGGAGCATTTTTTTCATTAGTTGTAGCATGTATAACTCAGTCAATACATCAGATTTATGTCGGAAACAATACTTCTTCCACGCCACTGAAGATGTCTGCCGAGATGTCGAGAAGTTTGGAGTTTTCAACTAAAGAATACTACCACTTTCTACATTACGATTTTTAGTTTACTATTAATACATATCATTTGAGTGTAAAAAAGTTAAATTAGGTCTTATTAAGAAAAACTTGAATACAAATAATGAGAGTGAAAAGTTAATTTTCAGTGTAAAAAGTACTACAATAGTACATAAAAGTATACAGGGTCCTGCAACAGGGGCGCGGTCTTCCACATCTTCATTAAAATTATTGTTGTTGAAATTGTTGTTTCAATAATAATAATAGATGGATGGATGATTTCATCAGAAAAATTATACCAATTTCTGACCCCTACAAAATGAAATTGATGGCACCTACACACGGTGTTCAGTTTTTCAGGGCGCACAGTAAAAAGTGGATGGAGAAATACATGCTGAAATGTAGTATATACATACTCCTTTCAGTATTATAACTAGAATCAACAAGAAATTTTAAATTTTAATGGAAAACTGGGTATAAATGCCCTCCTCAAACGATAAATGTGAAATCGACCTGTGACATACAGGGTGTTAAAAATAGGTTACCAAATATTGTAAATAAAAATATACGAAAACTTCTTTATTTCAAATTGAACGCACTGTATATTATCGATCCAAAAGAAAGCGTTAACAAAGGTTCTTCAAATTTCATCAAATATTCACTAATAGTTTTCCTTGAAAAAGTATTTTTTTTTAATGGAAATTTTTCCCATTTCTTCTCGATAATCTTAATGAACGATCTTTTTCACGGAGAAATCCATATTTGATGACTGCAATCGATAGATATGTTTGTAACACGTTACTCGTGATGAAACACCGTCCAATTCGTTTATTTGATGTAGGGTTTTTGTCAAACCCTATCTAAAATATCGCTCCATGCCTATAATTGCCCGTTTAGAAGATAAACAGGCTGTGAATTCGACCACCACCCTGTTATTTTTTTCAATCACATTAAAATGTATGTTTTGGAAAGTTTTCAATATTTTTAGTTATTTCGAAATTTGTGCCATCATATTCCACGCTACAACAATTTTTCAAGGAAAAGCGAATGAATTGATTCTTTGAAAACCAATTAATTTGGCAGGTTTGAAAATATCTGCTTGCCATCATGTATTCGTATTGAAATTTAAGTGAATGCCAATTACAAAGCTCAGTTTTTACTACGGCAGATAGCGAAATTTTATTTTGAATCACAGGACTGTTCACAGTTCAAATACCGGTTTCATATGATCCGCCAAAACTAGCACTGATTTGTTGAAAAAGGATGAATAACCTAAGAGACAGATAGACATAGGAAATCCGCCAAAATCTCACATAAAAACAAATATGCCGCTATGAAAACTCAGCTAGAGATTTAAAATCTCTAGGTGCTGTATCGAAAAATTCCGATACGATTCATATTTGGTGAATATAACAGGAACTGTTGCAAGTACTATTTATTCTCAGATAGAATGCATCCAGATGAGAGATCGCGGTGAAAAAAGTCGTTTATTGGGATTATGGCGAAGAAATAGAAAGAAGCTGTTTGAAGAAATAACTAGTGATTTCAACCATGGGGAATATTTAATGGCATTTGAAGAGACTTCATTGGCACTTCTTATGGATCGATAATATACCCTGTATGTTCTATTTGAAATGAGGAAAATTTGCACATGTTCATTTACAATGTGTGGTAAACTGTTTTTCGACCAAAAAAATTGACTTCAATCTATCTGATTTATTTCAAATTTGTGTCATAAAATCTGTGGTAGTGATTCAAAGTATATTTCCGATCAACAATCTAGCAAACACACTTGCTAAATTTACGGAAATTTTACATAGAATTAATGGAACATATTTATGTTAATAGTTACATAAATACTCCATCGCATTTTTGGGATATTTACGTGAACCATATTTGTGTAAGTATGTCGTAGTTTATACGTAAAAATGTATTGTCAGTGAAAGATTTTTCCTTTTACTTTACTGCTACGTAAAGTTGTTACTTCAATTGGGAATTCAACATAAGGGGTATCTATAAAAATTTTATTTCTCCTGGTGTCGAGCTTCGAAACTATATATACATCGTAGTTATTGTTTCGGTCGGTCAGAGTCGATTGTTAGACATCGACAAGAGCAGACGTGTTTTTAAGGGGCGTGGCTTAACGTGCAATTCGCTGTACAGCTTCAGGGATCATTTTGAGGTTATTTTTGGCCAAAGTGGCAACCCAAAATATTAATACTGCGATTGAGAAAAGGGGGAGTGGCCGTAAGCCGGGAATTTCCTCAGTTCGGAACTGGGGATATTTTAGTGTGGTGAATCAAGGTGAGTAGGCCTTTCTGTGTAATTTTGCGTTCTGAGATATCATTTACAAAGCTGAGGTATGTCGGACCAATTAGGTCAAATGTTGGAAAAAGCTTCCAAGAGCGATTTGCTATTCATTCTCAAGCACATTATGGTGCGATTCGGCGTGGGGCCAGAAGACATGGCGAAAATCGTTAATGATGATGACGACGTTTCGTCATTTAACCCTCCTAGCGAGGAATTCCCATGTCTTCCGTCCCCCAGGGCCGGAGGTGTCGGGTCTGTCAACAGACCCAAACGCGTTTGTTTACGCAGAGGGTCGGGTGCCAGATCGGTCACCTCCGACACTACTGTGAGCAGTGCCGAGTCGCACAGTACTGTGGGAAATACAACCAACGATGAGGTACAGTCAAATGAGACATCAACTGGTAACAATGAGACTGAAATGCAGGTGGACGGTGCTGTAGGCACTGTTGGGCAGGACATCGCCCCCACCCCTGCAAACGTCCAACAGGAAAACCAAGCACCTGTTGCGAAAAACAAGGGCAAGGCCAAGAAAAGGCCCGCTGCCACAGCCAACGAAGACGAAGACGCCCGAACAGTAATCGGCGCCGAAGAGGCGGGACCTAGTTCCGAGAGCGTCAGGAGGAGCGCTTCTCCGAAACCTGCCCCAAAACGAGCTATCCCACCCATTACAATCCGGAAGAAGGATTGCTGGGTGGAAATCAACCAGAAATGCCAACAGCAGAAAATTACCTTCACCAAGGCGGTGAACGTGCAGGATGGTATTAGGGTGCAACCGGCCACCCTTCAAGATTACCGAGAATTATCGCACGTTTTAATAAGTGGTAAAGTGCCACATCACACCTACTCCTTCGCTGAAGACAAACCCCTTAGGGTCATCCTTAGGGGAGTTCCGGAGTTTGTCTCCAGCAAGGACATCGAAGAGGATTTGTTGGGGAGGGGCTTCAATCCCGAGACCGTTGCGCGTTTATACAATCGCAACAAAAAACCGATGCCTCTGGTTTTGGTTCTCGTTCCGAAATCGGAACGCGAAATCTACCAGATTACAGATACCTTGTCCGTGAAGATTTCGGCCGAGCCCCAAAAACCAAGAGGAGCAGTCGGGCAATGTCATAAATGCCAACGGTTCGGTCACGCGCAGAGGAATTGTATGGCGATTCCTGTGTGCGTGAAGTGCGCTGGAAAGCATTTGTCATCTGAATGCCAAAAACCGCGCGCTGAAAAGGCCAAGTGTGCGAACTGTGGGGGACCCCACACGGCCAGCTACAGGGGATGTCCTAACTTCCCTAGGCCCAGAAGCGGCAACGCCGCCAAGGGAACAGGGAGGGGGGCACCCTCTGCGGCCGGAAAGGCCACCAAGGCTGGCTCTCGCCCAGCTGTGATCGCTGCAGGTTCCGGCACTGTCCGTGCTGGAGTCTCCTATTCGGGCGCCACGAAAACCGACCCCTCCACGACTAAACCAAGCGGTCCGGACGACTTTTTCGCCGCCCTTGAGAAGATGAAAGAACTCTTCATGCAGTTTCCGGCCTTACAGACCATGTTTGTGCCGAACCAAGCCGTGCTTTCGAGGACTAATTAATGGCTGTGCACCATATTAGGCCCAGCTCCTTGAAGATCGTCTTTTGGAACTGCAATGGTCTCAAAGACAAGAAATGGGATCTTGAAGATTTCATGGTGCGACATAACGTCGACCTCGTGCTCCTTCAAGAGACTCATCTTGACAATGGGGTCATTGCGGTGCCAAACTACCGAGTTTTCCGTGAGGACCGTATTGGGCGACGTGGAGGGGGCGTGGCTGTTCTAGTCAAACGCTCTCTTCGGGTCGCACAATGCGGCATTAATGGTAACCGAAACCACGGCACGGAAGTGGTCGGTGTTGAGGTTGAAACGAGTAGGGGCACCCTTAGGGTGATCTCTGCTTATAACCCGCCGAACAATCCAATACAGGATGATACGCTGGATTCTCTGCTGATGGAATCCAACACTCCGACGATCGTCGCAGGCGATTTTAACGCGAAGCACACGTCATGGAGCCGGGTGTCAAACCGCAATGGGATGGCGCTCTGGGCACACATGGACAGGCATGACTATCATGTGGTTAGTCCTGGTGAGCCCACACACTACGGTCGCTTCAGACCGGACGTACTTGACATCGCGTTGGTCAGGAATGTCCCCTGGACTTGGGAGGTCTACCCCCTTTCTGAGTTAAGTTCGGATCATAATCCAGTCGTACTATGGCTGGGCGATGATCCTATTCCCCAGGGAAATTGGCTGCGGAGGTCGACGAACTGGGAAACGTTCACGGCGAATCTCGCGGAGGCACACGTCGTGCCTGAGGTACTCCGAACTCCTGCCGAGTTGGACGTTGCAGCAACACGTTTCGAGCACGTTATGAATGACGCTTTTGAGGCCGCCACAACCAGTGAGCGGAGCCCTCTGAAGTCCTACAATGAGTTCCCAACGAGGATTAAACTCCTCATTCGGGAACGTAACCGTTTGCGTAGGATCTTTCAGAGGACTCTGTTCCCCGGGGACCGGGTAAGAGCCAGCCGTAAGGCTACTGAAGTTAAACTCGCGATCCTGGATTACAGGAATGAAAGGTGGAACGACACGCTCTCTAGCCTTGAGCCGGGAGATAAGGAGCTCTGGCGCCTTATCAAGCGGCAAAAAGGTCGGAGGGCTGAGTTACCACCCATTCATGGCGAGCACGGGATGTGCTATGCATCGGTCGACAAGGCCATGGCCTTCGCTGATACGATGGAACGTCAGTTTGTGCTGAATACCGACGAGGATGATGACGACGACCGGGACACCTTCGTGGAACGGCGGGCTAGACAGGTCCTTCGAGAGGATGATGATGATGAATTGCGTCCAGCTTCTGAGGAGGAACTTAAGGCGCAGATCAGAGGGCTTCCCAAGCGGAAGGCTCCGGGGGTGGACTCCATTACCAATGTAATGTTGAAGAAACTCCCGGATAATCAGATCAACTCGATCAAGAATCTGATTAATAACTCTCTGCGCCTTAGGTACTTCCCCAGCAGGTGGAAACATGCCATTGTCGTGATGATTCCGAAGGCCGGTCAAAACCCTATGTTCCCGCAGAACCATCGTCCCATCAGCCTCTTGAGCTCGGTGGCGAAACTGGCGGAACGCGTCGTACTGGAGAGGGTCAATGACGAAGTTATTGACAGAAACATCCTTCCCGACGAGCAATTTGGCTTCAGGCCCCAACATTCGACGGAGCTCCAGGCCCTGAGGATGGTCGAAGAGACCATCAGTGAGCTCAACAGGAGACACTTTGTCTTCCTGTTGCTGCTTGATGTTGCGAAGGCCTTCGACCGTGTATGGCACGAAGGTCTTCTGTACAAGATGAGTCTTTTGGGCTTTCCTCGAGGCCTGATTAGATGGATAGGCTCTTACCTAAAAGGAAGGACGTTTCAAGTCAAAGCCGAAAATGAGCTCTCGGACACGAGGGCCATTGAGGCAGGAGTGCCCCAGGGCGCCGTGCTTTCTCCGGTGCTGTATTCGATATATACTAGTGATATACCGAGGACTGCACACGTGAAGGTTTCCCTGTACGCCGACGACACCGCGTTGCTCGCCAGTTCGGCGAATCCGGAGCAAGGGATCGTCTATCTGCAAGCCGCAGTGGACGGTCTTGAGCAATGGTTCCTGGACTGGAAAATACGAGTCAACCCTGCGACGACGCAGCTAATCTCCTTGGGGAGGAGACGAACCTACCCAGAAAGGAGGGTGACAATCTCGGGAAGGGAGATTGACTGGCTACCGCGGGTCAAGTACCTTGGCCTGACGTTTGACCGTGGACTCACCTGGAAGCCACACATCGACGAATTGAGGGCAAAATTGCACTCTAGATTGTGTTCACTATACCCGCTCCTTAACAGGAGGAGTAAACTCAATTTAAAGAACAAATTGCTTCTTTATAATTCAATGGTCAAGCCTGTAATGATGTATGCCTCAGCCGCCTGGGGTCAAGCCGCCCACACCCATATACAAACTCTGGAACGGGTCCAGAGCAAGTACCTGCGGATGATAGTCGATGCTCCGTGGTTTGTGCGTAACGTGCGAATCCGCGACGATCTGAGGCTGCCTTCCATTCAGCAGTCTATCCGTGAGCGTAATCAGCGTGTATTGGATTGTGCGGAAGCGCATGAAAATCCGCTTATACGGGTTGCAGTCGATTACACCATCGATGACCCTACCCGTCACAAAAGGCCACGCCTATCCGTGGCCTAATCCGCCACCACTCCGACAGGGAATTGCGTGAAGGGAAACTTTCATCAAAATTCGAGCACCCCCCGTCACCTGGGGAACACCAACGCGCGAGGGCGGCAGGGAGCTGTTAGCCCCCTGGTACTGTCCTGCACCCCATCCCGCCACTTTCGTAGTGGCCGCCAGCAGTCCTTCTCACGGATGGTGAGAGAGCTCGATTGAAGGGCAGGGGAACTAGGTTCCAGCCTAAATGAAAACCACGAAGATCATGATGAGTTATTGTTTCCTTCGAAATACCAATCAATGATTTTTGTTCAAAAACCCTGTATGGGCATGCATGTATCTGCGAATCGGCCTTTGCAGAGATTATTATGAGTAATAATTTCTAATCAAACTCGGACAAAATAAATTGTGATTACAGCAATAAGAAAAATTGAATAGTTCATTTCTTCAATGCTGAACTTTGTAACATTGTAACCTGACAAATTTACCAGAGTTCGTTAGAATTACATATGAAGTAATCGAAAATGGTCATATTTTCATGTTTATGTACCGTTTCAACAGAAAGTTAGTATTTGTTGTGGTCATCATCTACGATGAATACTGGATGTTTAGATGCATTGTGAAAAAAAGTCAATTAGAGCATCGGCTGTTCTCAAAATTCTGTCATAATCATCATCATAATTTCAGATTTCCATTCTATATTAGGTTTCCATTATTTCTTTTTTAATGAACTTCAATATTTCTTTCAAAAACGCACGACACTGCCGGTGGGGAAAGATGTCCCTTACAAACAAAATTTAACGAGTAAGCGGCGAGTTACTCATATAGGTTGTGTTATTTGATCGGAGTTATCATCAGTAGGTAATCTAAAGTGTAGATTACAGTTATCAAAATGCGTATATAAATAGGTCTGTAGTGAGTAGTGTGGTAAAGCGGTTATTTAGGTAATTTTTGATAGTGATCATCTAAATAGCAATGATCAGAAGTAACATAACATGTAGAGTATGTAATGCAATATCTATGTCAGTTTGTGACATTCATTACGTAATATTTATTGTCAGTTTAATGTCAGTTTGTAAAATTTTTAACGTAATATTCACTCAATGAAATAATATAAAATAATTAGTAACATCAGTGTTATAATGAAATGAGATAATTGTTTAATAGGAAGGGGAAATTTCAAAATTGTGAATATGATTATCAGGGGTATGATCTGAACGGTTAATGTGTGAATTTGGTAGACGAACTGATTAGCATACATAGATTTGAGAAAACCCTTCGTTAATCTTCAACTTTTCAAAATGAGGATAACGCCCGAACTATATCGTTAATCCCATCTGAACTTCGAGTTTCAACAGCATTTCCAAAATCTACAATATCAGAACTCCCCAAATGAAGTAGGTATTCATTGCATAGTGAATATATTAGTTCCTGTATGAAATTGGCAATATTCTTCATTTCCGCACCTCATTCGTTAGGTCATTTGAAATGATTAGCTGAAGCCACACAAGTTTTCTTTGACACTTTCCTGCATAAAGAAAACTGAAGGTGAATTGTTTATTATAAATAAGATTGAGCAGTATTTTCAAAAACATTTTTATTATTTCATTCGTTTTCAAGCACGTCCCATCAGAGGCTATACAAATGAAGGAAATAATTCACTCGCAGATTACAGAACAATTTGCCAGTCTTTCTAATATTCAATTCTTATATTGAGACAATCGGTTACATCAGAATAAAACGTAATGTGCAGAGTGGAAATAGAACATATTTCAAGCCGGATATATCCGAGTATTTAACGGAACATTAAATATAGTTTTGAATATCTATAGGGACGCAGTAGGCCACTTTGCATTAGGCAAATGACGCGAGATGGCTCACTCGCAAGCATAAAAACTAGTGAAATATCGTTTTAGACAGTGACGTTGAATATTATTAGAGGATTTTATATATGCGGATTCTTGAAATTGAAAGATTACATTGTATTGTTATGGGTGCTCCAAGGGAAATTTTTACAAATATGCAAATCCAGATATATATGACATTCTTGTATTATGTAGGGCGGATAGCGAATAAATACATTGATAAATCTGACGTCGCTGCGTATATGTTGGATATTAATAGTAAATATGAAATGGTATGGAAGGCGGAAGATGAAAACATTTTGAGAGCATACTTCCCATTCCTTCACATTGATAAGTATATTTCACAAGACCCCAAAAAGATCTTGACTTTTTCTGAAAATAATGTGGGATTCACAAAATAATACCTATGCATAATTTACTTTTTCGTAAATCTATCAAACCAACAATTTTGTTCAACTTTGGAAATTACAACGGACTATATAATGGACTTCAGTGCAAAACTAAACGTAAAATAATAACGATGCAAGAACTGAAAAAAAAAAACAAATAACACATAATAATCTTGTTCACGCACAAACGATTCATTCTGGCAACTATCATGCTAACTGGTTACAATAGAGATTCGTTTGGCAATAAATGACTTATAAAGAGATTCGATGACATGAAATTGCTGATAAAATATTCTCCGAGTTCAAGTTCAAGTCTGCTTATATCTTTCAATACATTCAAAAATATTCGGTTATATATTTTTTACAGATACACCCCCAGCGCAGTTCGAAGCTTTCTGCAGCAGGCTTCGTCAGCCTGAGCAAAATGATCCGCGCAATCCGCTAACTCCAGAAGAAATTCGAACGGCACCTGTAGTCTCTAAAAACTTCGCTGCTCCAGGCCCAGATGGGTTGAAAAACTACTGCTGGACAAAATTCCCAAGTACCCTCCATGATCTAACAAGAGTTTACAATTCATGGCTATATAGATGGGGAGAAACAGATTCCGAATTGGTTTGCTTAGGGACGAACCATGCCAATCCCCAGAAACGGAGATTAGTCTGATGCAAAGAACTACAGATCGATAACACACAGACACGCATCTTATACAAGTGAATACCCTCTGCAGTTCATCTTGTATATGAACGGATATATGAGTAAAGAGGGCCAAAGAGCAGCCCACCAGCAGATGAATAGAATAGAATAGAATAGAATAGAATTTATTTGACCAAGTTACAAATATGTTTTTGTCAAGTCAATCATGTACAAAATGTTAATTAAAATTCGTTAAAATATACATCTAAGATATACACAAATTTTCACAATCTAAAACAAGAACATGAATTGTTGTCGAATAAAATACAGTAAAGTATTTACTTTACTACGTTTCATCTTCGAAATGTTTGTAGCACGTCAAAAATACATATTAGAAAACAAACACATAAATAGGTATCAGATACCAATCAATTAAAATAAGGTCAGATTACAATTAAAATATTTTCAACACAATTTATACAGGGTGTCCCAGCGAAAACTTTCCACCCGGATTTAATGGGAAATGACAAATTATTTTCAAAAACGCGAAAACGGGTCGATTTTAATTTCTAGGGGGACACATGTTAGTAATGGATTTAGTCGAGTAACTTCATCCCCCTGACGGGGGCGGCTACCCCCTTGCAAATCATCATAGGGAACGTGGGTCGAGTGATACATCATCTTAAAGCTCTCTTTATTTTCTATCCAAACGTCTATGATTTTTTCAAAATCGAATGAATGGTAATTGAAATTAGTGTTGTTGACAGGTTCAATGTAAATAGTCAATATCTTACCTGTTCCTATTCAAATTCAATTTATTAACTATTTTAAGACTCAATGAGTGGACAGATAGAAAATGGTAACATCCCATCCCGTCAGGTAACCCAGTCACCCCACGAAAAACGAAAACAAATTAGTCAGGCTGGGACTATTAATTGCGAAGATCTTTCAACCAAGTATCAGTTTTATGTCGCTATTCGCGAATACAACATTACAAGCGGAAGATGCCCACCCCAATTGTGAGCGAAACGTCCAAAGGAACCTCCTCCACAGAGGTGAACCGACCACGACACTGAAGCCCGGAAACCATATTTCTTAGTTTTTGTTCTGTTGACTTTTTCATAGACAAAAAATACCTGCTTTTTATGGTTCTCCTGCGTGTATGTTCTCAGCATGAATTCACAGTTCGCATGATTCTTATGGAAATATCATTTGATTCGTATTCTGTGAGTTAAGTTTCTGCCTGACAATGGTTTATGCATTAGAAGAACGAATTGAGTTAGTGAAACTTTACTACAAAAATGATGATTGTCTAAGAGCTGCAGCTAGAATTTTCAATACAAGGCATCCAGGGAAAAATGCATCTCATACCTATGTTCAAACGTTGATTGAGAAATTCGAAAGAACTGGGTCTGTGGAAAACCAGAAACATCATCCTGAACGTCTGATAAGGAACGAGGCTGTTGAGGTAGCGGTTTTGGGACACGTGGCTATGGATCCTACTCAAAGTATTCGAAGCTTGGCTGACGCGTCAGGTGTAGCGCGATCGAGTATTCAGAGAATTCTCAAGTCACAGCGATTCCATCCATACAAACTAAAACTTGTACATGAACTGAACGAAGACGACTTTGACAGACGTCAACAGTTTTGTGAGGAAATGTCTGAGCGTCTGAGAACAAATCCCAATTTGCTCTTCAATATTTGTTTTTCAGACGAGAGTACATTTTTTGTTAATGGAAACGTAAATCGTCACAATTGCCGCTACTAGAGCGATACCAATCCCAGGTTAATACGTGAGGTCCACACACAAACTCCGCAGAAGTTGAATGTTTGGTGTGGTATTTTTGGCAAAAATATTATTGGACCACTTTTTATAGATGATAATTTGAATGGACAAATGTATTTAAATCTTCTTGAGAATGCCATCGATCCCATGATAACGGATATTATCGAAAACGATGGAGATTATTCGGAAGACAACCTCCATTTTCAACAAGATGGAGCACCACCTCACTATGCAGTGGCGGTTAGAAACTTTCTGGATGAACGATATACCAATCATTGGATAGGGCGACGAGGACCAACTGAGTGGCCAGCTAGATCACCGGACCTCAACCCGTTGGATTATTTTTTATGGGGGCATCTCAAAAGCAAAGTTTTTGCCACTCCGCCAGAGTCACTAGAGGATCTGCGTCGAATTGTAAACGAGGACGGCAGAATAACTGCAGAAGTATTGGCAAACGTTCGTAATAGTTTCGAAAGTAGACTTTATCATTGTATGGAGGTAGGAGGGGCTCATTTCGAACAAATAATAAATTGAATTTCGATAAGAACAGGTACGATATTGATTATTTAAATTAAACCTATTACCACACTAATCTCAATTACCAGTCATTCGATTTTGAAAAAATATGAACGTTTGGGTAGAGAATGATGAGAGCTTTAAGATGATGTATCACTCGACCCAAGTTCCCTATGATGATTCGCAATGGGGTAGCCGCCCCTGTCAGGGGGATGAAGTTGCGTGACTAAATTCATCAATGACATGTGTCCCCCTAGAAATCAAAATCGACGTGTTTCAGCGTTTCCGAAAATAATTTGTCATTTCCCAGTAAATCCGTGTGGAAAGTTTTCGTTGGGACACCCTGTATAATCTTACTGATTAACACTTTGAAAGAATTCTGTTGAATATGTTCACAACTATCGATTTTGAAAATGACTAACGTATTCATTGACAGAGTAGAATATTTCAAAAGGTAACTCTTCAGAGAATTTTTGAAACGATGCATAGACATTTATAATCATCTGGTAAATGATTGCAAAGGTTGAAGTCTAAAGTATTTCTTTGAGATTTACTAAGCCGATAGCGATTTGTACGAATATTCTTTGTGGATCTGGTATTATGGTCATGAACGTATATTTGCGTTCTTATGAATTTCTACCAGGACACTATAAATATATAGGGTCGGTAGAGGCATTATTTGAAGTTTTAGGAAAAGTGGTTGGCAATGATTTCTATATCCTGAATTTGTGATGATTCTGATTGCTCTTTTCTGAAGTTTAAAAATTTTTATAGCGCCACTTGAGTTTCCCCATAGAATTTTACCATAACTGATGTGAGAGTGGAAAAGGGAGAAATATGTAGTTTTGAGTGTATCCCAGCTGGTGATATTCTTCAGTTGACGTAAAAGGAAAAGTGTACTACATAACCTACTGCTCAATTGTTCGACGTGATTATTCCAAGAGAGACTGCTATCCACAATGACTCCAAGTAATTTTACACTATCCACGTCCGACATAGCAATGCCTGTTGAAAATTTTAGTTCTTGAGTTTTGTCAGAATTCGGTTTCAGTCTGTTTGCAGAAAACCATGTTTCTGCCTTACTATTTACCTCTTCAGTTACTCTCTCAAGTTCTGATAAGTTCTTGTCGGAATAAATAAAAGTAGTATCGTCAGCAAACAAAGCAGATTTATGTGGGTTCATAAAACGACCAATATCATTTACATAAATAATAAACAAGAGAGGCCCCAAGACTGATCCTTGAGGAACACCATGCTTCACAAGTTTGAAACTTGAAGTAGAACTATTAGTAGTTACAGCTTGATGACGACCCTTCAAATATGACTTCATTAGAGACAAAGCCATAATGCCATAGTAAGACAGTTTCTCCAATAAAATGTCATGAGAGACGCAGTCGATGGCTTTGGATAGGTCACAAAGTGTAATTGCTGTGTGGTGCTCAAGCTCAATACCCTCTTCTACATCGCTTATGACTTTCATAACAGCCTGCGTCGTAGAGCGATCCTTTCGAAATCCAAATTGGAAATTATTGAAAAAATTGTATTTTTCAAAATATGCGTTGAGGCGTTGTTTGAGTATTTTTTCGACTATTTTACCAAATATAGATATAATCGAAATTGGACGGTAATTGTCGACAAGTGAAATATCGAATTTTTTCAATAGGGGAATAACTCGAGACCGTTTGAATGCAACTGGAAATACACCTGACGCGAATATTAGATTGATCAGTTCGGTGAGGGGTTGCAATATGATGTTGGAGGTTTCCTTAATTATTTCACTATTTAATTCATTTGCGTCTAAGCACTTGGAGTTTTTTAGTGACCGTATCACATCCAAAACTTCCTCTTCAGTAACTGGAGTAAATCAACATTTGATGTTACTGGAAGAGATTTTATGATTTTATCGGCAATTTCAACAAAGAAATTGTTGAAAGTATCAGGAGATATATCGCTGGTAAGAGTACAGGTTTTGTTTTCATTTCTTTCAAAATTAATTATTTTCCAACATGATTTGTACTTATTTTCGGAAGAAGTGATGAAATTATCATAAGCCTGCTTTTTGAGTTTTTTATTTGTAAATTGTATTCGTTTCTGAAGTTCTTATAGGCTAAAATATCTGCAGGATCTTTGGTTATATCAGCCATGAGCTTGTGATTTGAAAGAGTTTGTCTCATTCGTCTCAGATAATCATTGAACCATTTAACTGGAGATTTTTTGTTTATGGAAGTATGGGTTTTCATTGGAAATATTTCCTTGACTAAATTACTGCAAGTATCTACAAGATTGGAAGCTAGAGTATCAACACTTTGGTAAATTTCGTAAGAATCCCATTTGATATATGATAAGGCCTGTTTCAAACTTAGTAATCCACTCCTGTTTATCACTCGCGAAACTGATTTCTGACTAGACATTTCAGACAAAAATTTCATCACAAAGTGATGCAGGACTTCGTTCAATAGCCTGGATCGATTATCGCAAGGCCTTTGATACAACATATCATGAACTCATCATGCAATTGCCTTACTGTACCTGATCAAACAATGAGATGCATTGAAACTGCTAATGCCGCTCTTGAGTACTTGCTCCTGGTCGAGTCAGAGTCCAAACAGAAAAGGTTTTCTTCAGAAGGGCCGTGTTTCAGAGACACTCCCTCAGTCCTCTTCCCTTCTGCAACTCCTTATCGCCATTGTCTGATGCACAATCGAAAACCCGCGGATACAACTGCGGTACTCCCAGCAACTGGAGGCATAAGGTCACTCCTCCGTTTTACATGGATTACCGCATACTATATGCCTCTGCCATGCTATTGGAATGGAGTTTGGGAACATATGTACCACGGTTCATCTCAAAAGAGGACAATGCGAGGAATACGGACAGGATCATCTTGATGCAGGAGAGAACTAAGGGTGGAACAAAGCCATTTCCAAGAGGTAACCACTGTTAAAAACTCTGTCACCGAGTAGGGATCTGTTGAGCAAAATGCTCACGTCAAAGCTGCGGAGAGTGAGAGTCTGCAAAAGCTACATAAAGATGAGCCATTGCATGGGGTCTTCGTCAAGAACAAAGAACACCATATTGATTCATCCAGAAACCTGACCTTCACATTTCTCAGGTCAACTGGGCTGAAGTCGGAAAGCGAAGGATTCATCATAGCCTGCCAGGATGCGATTTCACAAAATATACCCAATGCCAGCACAAACTCTGCCCACAGTCGCACGTCATCATTAAATCCGGAAATGTACGCGCCCCCAGCACGCCGTTACTTAATACATTTGGCAGTGACAACAGAGTGTTGGAATCAATTAGCATAGAGACAGCTGCATGCAAACTGAGTTGAAAATGCATAAATAATCAACCAATCTAACCTGACCTAACTAATCGAACGTAGACAGAATAACCATACACATTTATACCTGATGTGTTTTGAGAGTGGCGTTTTACAAAATTGAAAGCTAAACGACGTAAGTGCCGGAATCAGTGAGCTTCTGTAGCGTAATCATTGTTCACAAAGACTCTCAGTTTTCAGCTCCCTGGTGCTGTCGTATGTGGGGATGTGTAAATAGGCGCTGGTGTCAAGTTTATTCAGTAACGGCGAGCTGGGGCCGCGTATATTTACGGATTTCATAATGACGTGCGACTGTGAGCGGGATTTGTGCTGGCGTTAAGTATAATTTGTAAAATCGCTGGCAGGATGGTGTCTTCAAAACATCCTCATCCACCGTTATAGCGTGATGGGTATAGAGGTCCCTGACACTAGATGCAGAGTCTCACTCTATATCCACAGGCATACCGTGGCGCTACAAGTGTTGTACTACCATCTTCGATACTCGTTTGGTATAGACGAGGCACCGGTTTTTCCTTATGCTCCGGGGGATATTGAGTCCGTTGTGGAGAATGAGAAGTGCTGAATCCATTGAAACTACTAATTTTCCACCCTCAGGCAAATACAAGCCTCCTCGACCATCGAAGTAGGATGATTGTGGTCATAGAGTTTTCAGCTCCTGACGAAATGAACATCGTTCAAAAAGGTGAGGAAAAACGGACAAAATATCAAGATTTTCTCTTTGAACTCTGCAAGCTTCACCCTAACCATTCTGTCAAAATGATGGTTATGATTATAGCGGTACTTGGGGAAATGATGGACACACTGCTTTCGAATCTGAAAATTATACCGGCTTACTGTGATGTGACAGAAAACTTATCTGGAAGAATGCAGAAGGCCTTAATTTTTGGTTCACTCCGCCTCAGGGTACATGATTCTCGGACTTAATTACTCACACCACGGACGTGGAGAGTATTGTTACAATTTTACTAAATAATATGCCGAGCACATGCACTACTAAACTGTTTATTTCTTACTTCACTATAAACATACAATTACTTTCCTGACTAATAAAACACTTAGATCTATACAATTAGCTAAATATTCCAATTACTTATTAACTTCTACAAAAATTTCTTATCACTTCTTCATAAACTTTTTCGAGTGAAATGTCTCGCCCTTATATACTCAAGTAGTGTAGCTAGATAATTCGCGATAAATACTTCCGTTGCCCCGAATATTCAATACCGAAAATCTTCTGCAAAATTTCCAGAAATTAATTATCGACACGCTTGCGAAATGCATAGTATTTACTGGGGATCATGACACACTAGCCTGCCCTCCGAATGTATCGAAGCTCCGAAAACAGGGCCTGACTGAGAAATTCATGAAATAAAAAATGAGAAATTGATAAGTATTTGAGATTAATTTCTTCTTCAAATCGTTGAAGGTCCACAGATTTCCATATTCCCGCAAATACACCATAAGTTAAGTAATCATTAAATATGTTTCTTCTAACGTCTATAACAGAATGGTGGAACTGAATTCATCATTTTAATATTCATCCGGTCAACACCGTATGCGTGATCTGCAGCTATTCAAACTCTCATAAATGTCTATATTTTTTATTGAGAGAATCCAAAAGCTTGGTACACATCGCACTGCTTCCAAAATATTCTAACTGGTTGAGTCCATTACAGAATAATCACCTGCTACATTCAAGAAAAATTATAATTTTTTCTTTTCAAAATTAATTTTCTCATAATGAACTGCGTTTTTCACTAGGTTAGTTAAAGTTATATAATATTTCTTTTCGGAAAACTGTTTTTGATTTGTTGAAGTTTTGGTGGAGCTTTCTCTTTCATTTGAATAATTTTCTTCAAGTTGTTTGTCATGAATTGTTGGTAGTTTCGCCTAGTCCTGATTGTGCAGATTGGGGTATGGAAATCGAAGAAAGTTGTTTTTTATAATTCCATGTGTATGCTTTTTTCTCTTGAAGAACTGCGTTTTTCAAGAAGTTTCTTAAAGTTATATAATATTGCTCTTCGGTATCTGTTTTTGATTTGTTGAATTATTGGAGAGCTTTCTCTTCCATTTGAATAATTTTTTTCAGGTTTTATGTCATGAATGGTTGGTAATCTCACTTGGTCTTGGCTGTTCAGATTTGGGCATGTTAATCAAAAAGATAAAGTGTTGCCATGTTTAAGGTTTGGGATCTAATTTGACATCATTTATATGATTCCAATAAATTTGTATAGCAGCATTGGCAATTTTTTTCAAGTTGGAGTGATTTAATCTCTATGGTACATGAACTTTGTATTTGATTGTGAACCTTCAAATATCATATTGCAGTATACATAAATATATCAAAGAGGATATTTATGCCAACACAAATTACATGTATTAGAGTTTTAGAAAAATGCCATATATGCCAGTCCTCATTCAGAATTTGTTCTTGTAGAACAGTCGTGTTCTATGAAGCGTTAATACAACAGAAACTTAGTTTAGGATCTATGTATCTGAAGTCTTTCAACTTCTTCATAGCTGACGGACTGAACGTGTACAGAATCAGGGGATATTTATAGGTTATGTTCAGATTCTGATAGCAGAGCAATCTTGGCAACCTTCTTATATATCAATAAGACTACCAAGAACAGCAAGCCATTCCTCCCAGATAGGTAATTAAACAGCAGTAAAACAACAAGTGAACTAGATTTGAGATGCCTGAAAGATCCTCTTAAGGTCGGCAATATTTATTATTTTCCAGGAACGCTCTTTTGATATTTCATAAAAACTGCAGAACTGATAATTCAAATAAAAAAATCGTGTTTGTTCCATACAAGTATTGATTAGTTACAACAATAAAATTCACATTACAGTAGTGCTTGTTTATATATGATTATTACTCGTTTCTGCGACCATCTTGATGTAGAAAAACATTGCAGGAAAATATTGAGCTCACTTCTAACAGAAATGTGGTACTTTGTTCTGAGCCAGTGCAAAACTCTTCCAATTTTCACCATCTTTACAAATCCAACAAATCACTCACCCTATATCAATTTTCCGACTAATTCCGACATTCACATTAAGGCTCCTCAAACGATGATGTCTTTATTATCTCTGACAGAGACGAATTCCACAACATCAAAATGCAAAATTAATACCACCCAGTCTTATTTTGTATTAAATCCAAAGATCTTAATAATAAAAAATAACCTATCATTATAAAACCGAGCTAATACGTTTTTTGTCCCCTTCGAAAGTGAGAGAGAAAGTGGCTTGGAATGGGGTGCGTTTGTATGAAAGAATACTTCTACCGAACAATTTGAAACTATGGCTAATCTATTACCCCCGGCTTATTATTCGCATATTATAAATGAGAAGTCATTTATATTCTATTTTAATAATGCTACAAGCCATTTAGTATTACTTTGTGTTGCAAAAATGTATAGAAGGGCATTTGAAAGGAATTTGCATGCTTGTGATACGACTCAACTCGCGAATGGAATATCGGATTTTTAGCTTCGGCATTCACTCATTCTATTACTTATATTAGAGTTTCAAACGGAACAATGAGCAAATGGCTATCGAATACTTCAATTCTGCACAAATCTGTTACATGAAGAGTTAATCGCAGATATCGCGAACAGAAACTGCTTTAGCAAGTACCTCGATGACCACTGACTCACATGTGTCATTTAATAATAATAATAATAATAATAATAATAATAATAATAATAATAATACGGTTCATCTCAAAAGAGGACGATGCGAGGAATACGGAGAGGACGTTCAGCTCGTAGACGGAAGCATCCTACACCATCTGGATGCCGGAGAGACGTATACCTACCTAGGGGTGGAACAACGCCACACCCAAGAGGTAGCTACTGTCAAAAGCTCTCTCCGCGGCAAGTATCAGCACAAACTCCGACAGATCTGGTCTTCAGAACTGTCGGGGAAGAACAAAGTTGCTGCAACTAATATGCTTGCCGTTCCGATTCTACTTTACTCCTTTGGAGTAATGAAATGGACTCAGGAAGAGCTGCGACAACTCGACGTAAAAACTCGCAAAATGATGCATCTTCATAGAAGCTTGCATCCTAAATCGTCTGTTCCACGGTTATACTTCGCCAGACAACGGGGAGGCCGTGGACTTTTGAGTTTGGAGTTCAGGAGTTCAGATCCCCTTCTCTGCTTGGTATGTGATCATGAAAAGGCAGGGATTGGAGCATTTCTTTTCAAGGCAGCAACCCGTGCAGCCGATGAACTCGATCTCGTATTCGACACTGAACGGACAATCCCAAACTCTATCACCGAGTTGGAACCCGTTCAGCAAAAAGCCCACGTAAAAGCTGCGGAGTGTGAGAGGCTCCTGCAGCTACATAAGGATAAGCCGATGCATGGGGTCTTCTTCAAGAACATTGAAGACCTAGGCTTATCCAGAGACCTGACCTTCTCGTTTCTCAGGTCAAGTGGGCTGAAGTCGGAGACCGAGGGATTCATAATGGCCTGCCAGGATGGTGTCTTCAACACTCTCGTCTACCGCAGTCGCGTGATGGGTATAGAGGTCCCTGACACTAGATGCAGAGCGTGTCGTGGGGCAGCTGAGACCATAATGCATTTGCTGTCAGCTTGTCCAGCTTATGCGGTCTCAGCCTATATCCACAGACATAACGCGGCCCTACGAGTGTTGTACTACCATCTACGACACTCGTACGGTGTAGACGAGACACCAGTGTTGCCTTATGCTCCGGGGGATATTGAGTCCGTGGTGGTGAATGAGAAGTGCCGAATCTATTGGAACTATTCATTCCCCACCCTCAGGCAAATACAAGCCAATAAGCCTGATGTAGTACTCCTTGACCATCAAAGTAGGACGATTTTCGTCATTGAGTTTTCAGCTCCTGGCGAAACGATCATCGTCCGAAAAGAGGAGGAAAAACGGACTAAATATCGAGATCTTCTCTTTGAACTCCGCAGGCTTTACCCAAACCATTCTGTCAAGATGGTGGTTCTGATAATAGGGGTCCTTGGTGGAATGATGGACACACTACTCTCAAACCTAAAAATCATACCGGCTTGCAGTGACATGGCAGAAATCCTAGCCGGGCGAATGCAGAAGGCCGTAATTCTTGGTTCACTCCGCCTACTCAGGGCACATGATTCTCGGACCCAGTAATCACTTACCCCATGGACGTGGGGAGTGTTTACTTTTTTCCCCTACTAGACGTATTGGAAATATAATAACGGTCACATTTTATCGATTACTTTCCAAAAATCCAAATGCAATACTGGTACAAATCGTTTAGCAAAAAACAATTACTCCCATCCGGTAGTATGGCGGCCATTGGGAACCGTTGGAAACGTATGGCAAGGTGATTTCCGTGAATGGCTACTCGACGATGATTATCTGCCCAAAAATTAGCGTGGTAAAAATGTTTGAATTGTTTTTTTTTTTAATTAATGTATTCGTGTCGGTATGGCGGGCTGTAAGTCACACCGGGGAAGTATGGCATTACGCTACCGCCTACTTCTTTTTTTATCGACTATCGGAAAATACAAGAATTTTTGTGGAACGAATCGTTCGACACACGTTATTTGTCCGACACGTTCGATTAACGCCCACGCTATTGGGCCGCCGACACCAGCGCTATGACCACCATTTTCTTTTTTGTCATTCCGTAATTAGACTCTTGAAGAACCGCTATACTGATACAAATGACCTAATATTTTGTGTCACCATCTCCCGGTCTATAAAATCGAGTTCTGAAAAAAGAATTTGTATTCGCACGAAATTATGTTTTTTCCAACCTCCTCTCTAAACCAGGGTTTCTTTATCTATGCTATTATTCCTCAGTACACTTTATGAGAGATTCATTACACTTTCAGCGACATTATATTGAAAGGTTTTTCTTTAATAGATGGTCTCTGAAGTCCTTCTGTCAAATTCACCCCTTTGGTTACAACAGGACACCAGTACTTGAAAATACAATATTCCCCAGCTTTATTCAAACTGATTAATAAAATCCCCGATTCCTTCATGCAAATTCCAAAAGTGATATCTTAAGAGCCAAAAGGAGAGATAAATTGTGAAATCTAAGAGAATATGATTAGAGATTATGGATATTTTAAATACTGAATGCTACCCCAAAATGACATTTAGCCGTTGAATATTCATGTGCCGATGATGGCATGAAGGGTCCCAGACGCATTTCTAATGTTTCGCCCCCTCCCGCTCTAACCCACTCTCAACTTTAATAACTTTTGAAGTTTCAGCCTACGTTTTCCCAGATTCAGAAATCAATGAATGCACCTTCTGAATTAGTTAACAGTGGAATGTCTGCATTAATTCAAGATAGGGTGAAAATCAGATATACATATGTTCGAGTTCACTGTCATATTTACATTCGATCTGATGAAAATTCATGACTTGATTGTGAAATGAAAACACAGGTCTCCAAGAAGAATAAACATATACAACTTTTTCTATTATTTTCTAGTATAGAACGATACGATGGATTCGTACCTCTTAATAAATCAATAACAGTAGGTATGTCAATTTATTTTTACGAATCACCCAGGTTTTCGGAGAAATCCCCTTAAAAGCAGAGCATGTACGAGCAAGGGAGTTCCGGGACCAACAGATCACGTAAAAGTGGATACCGATCCACTTTATAGCTCAGTGGTAGACGGTGATGATCGAACCTGAGCCGCCTGCAAACGCTCTAACACCACGACCACTTCGCTTACCTTTTTTGAATCCTAGGAACAATGAACACTTCAATTCTTCGATCGACTATAGTGCGCATGTCATACCTATCAAAAACCTATTTCCAAATTTGGTCTAAGAGAAAAATAGTGTTTTTCAAATTCCAAGGTTGTGTTGAAATTTTTCAAGAATGAATTTTTCTGCTTTGATAATAGTTATTTAATCAACTAGTGCATTAATGAAGGTGATTAATGATTGAGATATTATATTAACACGTGAATTGATTACAATTCTTCTTGATTAGAAGACATTTAACGAAATGAACAGTATATGGCACTGAAGTGAACATGATTAGGTTTCCACAAATTTATTTCAAGTGCAACATTTTTCGTTACACGGTAGCTTTATCAAGCGATAGTACATTGTGTACTAAAAATTGATCTAGCCCATCATTTCCTAAATTTAACTGTTTGGAAAAACTTTTCTGATTTTGAAAAGTACTTTGAAGCCTGTGAAAATGACATTTGTTATGAAATCTACATAAGGTGGAGTATATGGATATTATTGAATTTCAATAAATTCTATTTAATGGGGTGCTCACAGTATTACCTCCTCCAATCACCTCCTGGCAGTAATGAATTTTTTAACAAAATTGTGTAGTGAATCTTAAATTATGTTGGGAGGAATGTTGAAAATTCCATGTCTTATTCTTTCTTGCAGCTGTTCGACATTTTGTGGCATATGACGTATCCACCAAGAATGCCAAACCAAATATTTACTTTTTGTGGTTGTTAGATTTGAACTTCCTCCAGATCTGTCACAAAACGTCAGGACGGTATGTTTTATTTTGAAATTTTGTAGGTGAATTTCTCCAAAAATGTTCAACAGTATTCAAAATATCATCATGTATATTATTATTTTTCATCAATGTTCCTACAAAATCTCAAGGTGGTACCTAAAAAAAAGTATTGAATTATTCAGAAAAACGTGTCCTACTATATTGATATATTATTACTTTATCGATCATCGAATTCTAGCAATTTCCTCAACAATTCTTTATTAAAATGTGAAAATAACGTTCGAAGGGTATAACCGATACAATGTTTTGGAATAAAACACAATGTAATTGCTTCATAGAGGCGCGGCAATTTAAAAATTTTAAAAATCATGTGGGGATCAATTGTCTTGAAATTCTAAAAATTCAGATGGTTGAAAAGAGAATTGAATTATGTTTTCAACGATGTGGCCCTTGACCCCTCATGTCATTTGCAATTTTTAAGTTGATGTGCCCCATCCATCGAGCAATCACATTATGTTTTATTTCAAAAAGTAGTATCGGTGATACCTTCCAAACGTTTTTTTATGTTTGCAAGTCAAATCGTTTAAAATATAACAGGGGGGTATTAAAAGCTGTACTGAAGGCATTAATCCCAATCCCAACTAACCTCCAACATAAAAAAAATGTTTGGATAAGTGACTTCCATTATGTATATCCGAAGAAATGTCTAGATATGATTCATATAAATCTTCAGATAGTATTGGTCCAACAAAATAGTTTTAATTGGTTCCAAGTACCTATAACTTTCGAGATGAAATGGAAAAAGTGAAATAATCACCGAAACAGCTATTCTTCTTTATATTAATATTGCACCAATACTCTTTTTTATTTTTATTTAATCCACACCCTGTCACAGCTCACTGCTCCATTCAACAAAACTAATATAAGCCATACTAGCCAACACATAAATATTCAGTCATCATCAAAAACTATACGATTTCAGGTTAGGTTATGTCCAAATTGGTTTCATTAATTCATCAATTACATCATCCATAATTTATCGAAAGAGTTGATATGAATTAATAGTGAGTGATCGTCACGGTTTTAGTAACAAATCGGTGTATCATTTCTGAAATAGAAAAATATTAAAGCCTTGATTCATGAAACAACCAATTTTTTGCAGTATTATATCACATAACGACGTGCAACAAATGCAAAAAAAGCCAAAGAAAATTTTACAGCTCAAATATTACAGTTCAATTCAAGTATTCTGTTCCCACTGTTTCTTTTTAACGATTTCAATGAGATTATAAAACAAATTGTTTGAGTAAACCACCGAAAGAAAATTCTAGATTCAACTGCAAATCTTGGCCTCTTGTAAAAATTTCCTTTCGTCCCGTTCGTTGAAACAACAAATTTTCAATCTCCTCTCTCTCTCTGAGACAAATAAATCCATTTGGCATTGTAGGCGACCTAACTTCGCACCGTTGCGTCCTCGTAAATTAAAAACTGTTGTAATATTTTCACGCAAAAACCATCTAAAATTATCAGGAGGCCATTAAAATACATCAAAAATTAATTTCTTGGAGCGCTTTAGATTAAAAATTAAAAACTTTCCGTTCTAAAAATTAATGGTTAAGAAAACAAAAGATAATTTCACAAATTCAATAAAACTCTTACTGATAAGTGCATCGTACGCTAGTCTTTTATATTCAAGGGATAGACCGGTTTTTAATTAGAAAATTGTTAATATTCTCAACACTAAGGACGGCTTTCATTGTCAATCCTGATGAATAAGTTGATTATTCGTACCTGAGTTATTTCGTTTCTAGTATCTGTCATATCACCGAATTTATTAATTTTTTCATTTCAAGAATCTCCAAACGATGAGAGAAACTGTGATGCTCAGGAGAGATTCATGATATCTAAGGTGGGTGAAAGTAGATAAAGTAGACTCTGGTTGAATATTATTTCACCGTTATTAAACAAATCATTTTACTTATATTGGAATTCGAATATTGGCTGACTATATAAGAAGAAACTGCTAGGTGGCTCTACTCATAGAACGTCAGCTGAAACCTCAGATCGTGTATAAAGTACGTCTCATAACTTGTTTCCGAGACAGTTTACTCAGTGGTTATGACAACCAAAACGCAGTCTCGGGTGTCACCTTGATTGAAGGAGAATCGTAATTGCAATTATTGTTCCGTGGTAGTGAAATTTTTTTTTTTTATTTTTTTATTTTATTAAAATTTCATATAGTGTAATAAGACATTAGAATTCATAATTAGTTAGATAAAAATCTGATACAAAGCATCAATTTATCAACTTAAAGGAAATACATCATGTCAAATATTCGATTTTGTGTGTCTTGTTCAATATATACAGAAGATTATTGTACCAATATGACTGAATGTTTTGTGGCCAATATTGCTTCGAAAATATTGCACCAGTATTATTTCCAAAATGTCCAAGCAATATTTAATCAATATCGCGAAATGTTCACATTTTTTTCACTCCTATATTACGCTGACGATGCTGGATGAGAAAAACATTCAGACTTCCAGGGAGTAAATGAAGCATCCTTTGAGATTAAAATAAGTTTTGAAAGTGATCATCACAACTGATAAAACAAAGTCATTGACATATTTTTCCGTCGACCTTGTGATAACATGTCTGTTCTTCAATGCAAACAAATTCGACCAATAATGATTCCTATTAATGGCCTATCTGTCATTAATGCATAATTTTTCGAAATCGACTATTAATAGCACCAATTGACTATTAATTTTGTAGCGTAGCCGTAACATGTGAGTGTACAAATGGACCTTTTTTGTAGTAACTATTGTTCATTTCCCTAGCTGATTATTTTCTAAACCTGAATTCCTTCATATCAACAAGGGTGAGGTCGACAGAAAAATATTGTAATCAACTTGTGCTCACGCATTAAAATATCTCGATCATTAATAGCATTCAATAATACACTAGTTGATTGAATAACTATCAAGGCACCTCAATTATTTTGTTTTATCAGTTGCAATGGTCTTAGGTTATTCGATGCTACAAAATATTTTTTGATCTCCAATTACGGGCCGCGATGGTCATGATGGTAGAGCGCTCGTCTCTTAACCTTCGATTCTCAGCATGATCTTCGGTCTCGTGCATGGCATCAGAGCCGTTCTTAGCAAATGCGAGGCCCGGAGCAAAACATTTTTTCGAGGCCTTTTTTGAGAAAGTGACCTGGCGGGGGTCTGGGGTGTAAGGAATACTCCCAGTACAATGAGGGGTCTGGGGGTCTTCCCCAAAGTTTTTTTTTTAAATATTCGCACAAAAAGGTGTGTTTTGAGCAATTCCGATGAACTCATTTCATCTCAAAACACACCAATTATTTACGTTATGTTTTATTCATTTGCCAGGATTGAATCTATTTTTATCCGTAGACAACTAAACAGTGAATTCACTTTCAGTCGACGCCTTTGATGTTTCGGGTTGATATTTCAGTTTTTTCAGTCATGAAGCGGGGAAAGACCCATCTAACACAGATACATCTCTAAGATATTATATTATATTATTATTATATTATACTGCTGCGATATCACTTCATGACCTGTGACTCGCAACGTTACGTCGCACAGACGTTCCAGCGACTCACTTTTGTCACTCTCATGATGCATGCTGGCGACGTCTATGCGATGTACTTCTGAGATGTCTTTGGGATGTAGTTCTGAGACGCTGCAAATATGCCTCCTAATAAACATAGCGACATAGCAGCAATTTCTTCACTGTTATAATCAAGAGACGTCAAGGCCTATGCGATATTCGCAGAAACAACAGAAAAATAAACAAAGTATAAAATTAAAAATTAACAAAGTGAAAAATAAAAATTAATTAATTAAAAAACTAAAAGTCAATTGCTTTGATTCCTTTTTATGTAGAGCCTTTGTTTGGCATGCCTGAACCAATTGGAACAGGCATCTTCCACATTTTTTTCTCCGTGAAGGCTCATCACCACATCTGGAAATCAATAAAACAATATGAGACCACTGAAAGCTACAATGCCAGATAGTAGTAGAACATGAAATAATCCAGACAGTAATGGAATACTTAGTATAATTTGGCACCACTGAATAGCTCACTTTGTTGATACTCAACAACGATACTCACTTTTCACTTTCAGTTTATGGACACTAAAATTCGCAAATGTGATCAGCTCTAGCTGGAAATATCAGAACATGAACGGTATACAAAGCATTCAAAGCAACGAAGCTTTGATCTTCGATCAATGCATCGATACAAAATCAAAGAACCAGAACTAAATATGGTATACGATACGGTCACGCAGTTGCCTCCCGCATTCAGATTGGCGAACATTGCCTACAATTTGTGTTGCCAACTTCTTGCCAACTAACTGCGTTACTTCCAATTGAACATTTAACACAAATTGAGGATTCGCCTTTCGACCGTGGTGGAGGACAGATGGCGTCCTTCGTCCTTGTGGTCGGCAGTCAAGAGAATGTGTGTGAAAGTCCTATTATCACCTGATCTGGAGATTACCCAATAAAAATATATTACCTAGCAGAGATATCTTAGTATAGATTTTGATGTCTAAATGATGTCGCAGTATGACGTCTATGGCATGTAACAATTTGACATCGCAGATACATGTAAATGCAGCTATCAGTAATTTAGATATCACAGGAATGTCGCAGTATGATATCGCAGTAATGACAACAATACGACATCGCAGATACATCTATATCCGGCTATTATTGATTTTGATATCTAAGGGGTGCTGCGGTGTAATATCGCAGGAATGTCAACGATATGATATCACAAGGACATCCAAATCCCATTTTTGACAATGTTGACTGGGTAGGAGTCGGCTGAGTGTCATTCTGTCTCAAGTAGTTCTGTCTCACTTGTTCTCACGTACGGTGTCCAGTCTTGATTTGGTTGTGTATTAGGTCTGCTAAGAGTATCAAATTAGTAAAAACGCAATTATCGTAATTATCTCGTTCGTAGGTTTCGTAAATAATCAGTTTTTCAATATATTGCGCTGGTAATAAGGGAAATATTTCAGGCACGTATATCTGTACATCATTATCTTATTTTTATTTAACCAAAACTTGTTCCTTATCTTTTAGTGTGAGTTGGGCCTCGCGGTGCTAGACATTCCTCAACGCGAGGCCTTCCTCAGCGCGAGGCCTGGAGCGACCGCTTCACTCGCGCCACCCTAAGGACGGCACTGTATGGCATCACACGTTAAAAGGTAAGGGCTGCGTCTTCTCTAGCTCGGACAAGTCTTTCGAAGATTTTTGATATTTTCATATTACGAAAGATCTATTGCAATCTTTTCAAATTGTTCAACGCAAATTTGTCTAAAACAATTGTAATATAACGAACAAAGTTCAAATATATTGTGCCAGAGAGGTATCAACAATGTGAAAGAATACGGGGTACCCTTCTCTCTAAGCGTTTCCACCAAGTGGAAAAATAAAGGCAAACATCTGTCAGGAAACAAATATATTCCTAGATAATACCACGACGGACACACGTTTCACAAATTTCTGTCAGATATGTTCAATGTCCGTTGTGGTATTAGCCACGTAAGTAGTTGTTTTCTGACAGATGTTCTTTCACATTGTTGATACCTCTCTGGCACAATATATTCGAACTTTGTTAGAATTATTACAGTTTACTCTTCCCGGAGTCTGTGCTACTTGGGAGTGTTTAGTCTTGTTCTTGTTTTTCGTGCGGATGGCGCTGCGATTAACTTTGTTGTGGGTCGTAGTGTCGAACGTGGGGAAATATTAGTTAAACGGTTGATTATTATTCATTTGGCAGGGACAGGACAATTATAATGTTGTCCGACCTACCCTGTCACTGATGAGAGGCAATAAACCGAAACATGCATGTCTACAGGTGGTCATTCCCAGCCAAATGAAGGAAAATCTTCTGTTTCATTACAAGACAAGTACTTACAATTGTTCTTCTTGGAAAAACGTTGCACAAATATCTGTCAGATGTAGTTCAATGTCCATCGTGGTATTAGACAGATGTTTGCCTTTATTTTTCCACTTGGTGGAAACGCTTAGAGAGAAGGGTACCCCGTATTCTTTCACATTGAAACATGTTAGTGTGCGATGTCAAATTACTCGTAATAAAACGCTATTTTTTCTTAACGTAGACAGGTACTTGTACAGTATTGGTGCAATTAGCCACTCAGATGAGCAGTACAAATAATAATAAGATTAAAATATCATGAGTAGTTCAGTATTCTTTGAGCTTCTGAGGATGCCAACTTTGTTCTCTAAACGCGCGTGGAATTCACTTCTCTTTGGGTGGTTTCCATGAATTAGAATTACACTATTCATGTACCTATTAGACTGAGGATTTGCGAAATGGCAACGCAATTCAATAATTACTCAAAAGCTAGTATTATGAATCATATCACAATTGTTATATGATTTTTCATGAGATAAGATTTCATATAATGTAAAATGTAATATCATTATAAAAATGGATATTACCTGGACTCGAACATCTATCCTAACAAAGAACCCCGTACTTTTCTTATGTAAAGTGACAATCGGTCAAATTTTCTGAAACTTTGGCATGCTGTTGTACTCGACCTAATAACAAAAGTGTCTAGTAATCTAGACTAGTAGTGACTAGTATTCTAGATAAAGGGTATTGAGACTGAAAATAACCCAGATTTTCAGATTTTTTTTTTGTTAATTCATGAGCTAGATTGAATTTCTGTTGCATATACACGTATACTAATTATTTTAATGATACAAAGGTGAATACATATGACTGAGAATATTTATATTTACACGGTAACTCACAAATGAATGATAATTTTTTTCTACTGTGATCTCAGGAATGCATATTTTCGAAAGGTACCCCCCAATAAAATATTTTGGGGAGAAAATATCGCACAATTTACAAATTTTATTCAGGATGTTTCATAGAGAGAACCACAATATCAAAAAAAAAAAAATAAAGAATAATTCAAATTATTTATGCCTTGATTTGTATGAGAATTAATACCACTAATAGATCGATGTCTCTATGATTCAAAATTTTCCCGGTCAAACGTAAAGAATATATTTATTTTAATGTCTTGAGCGGTATTATTTTTACATCCGATCTCCTATGACCACTTTCCTAGATACAGGGCCGGCGATGAAGTGAAGAAATGCTGATTTCATCAGTTTTTTACCTCAAATTGAAAAACTGCATTGACTTATATTGCGTGTATTGTATGTTAGTAGAATAATAATTATGTGTTTAGGTCAGATGTACATTGAGAGGTACAGCTAAAAATATTTACTGCTACAGGGTGATTCATCAATAATTCACAAAACGATTTCCAAACACTCAATAATTCAACATTGGCGCCACAAAGAACCTATTTCTTGGAATTATTACTCACACATTCACAATTTCGAGGCTGAAATATTTCGCTATCATCATCATTATTTGATGGATTGTTACATAAAAGTAATGATAGCAAAATCTTTTAATCTCGAAATTGTGAACGTGAAAGTATTAATTTCAAAAAATAAGTTTTCTTTGGCGCAAATGTTGAATTATTGATTCCTTGAAAAACGCATTGTGAATTATTCGTGAATCACCCTGTAGCAGTAGATATTTCTAGTTGTAACTTTCAATGTACATCTGACCAAAACTTGAGGTAAAAAACTGATGGAATCAGCATTTCTTCTCTTCAACGCCCTGTCCTGTATATAGAAAACATGTCATTGAATCAGATGTAGAAATCATACGTCTCAAAGCGTTATATAAATAAATGAATACTGAGAAAATGGTTACATTTGACAGGTTTTTTGTACTTATTTAAAAATAGAATACCTTTCGAGAAATCAACCACCTTGTATATCTTAAAGCTTGAAGACACTCATATATAAGTGATAATAATTTTACCAAGAATCAATCTGAAAATATTGATATTGTGGTACTCTTCATGAAATACCCTGTATAAAAATTATGATACGATATTTAAATGCGCTTAAAAGAATAAAATGAACTTTTCCTTGAAAACTTTCAGTAGCCACAATTTATGTGATATAAAAGCTAACCTAACCATGCACTGCCATTCAAACCAAACGTGTGTATGTCAGCTCACTCGTTCGAAGATATCTGCTTCAAAATTGACTTGCAAGATTCCACCCGAACAAACATAGTTATAAACAAACATTGCAAGTTGGATAAAGTTTGTAAAAATAGGAAGGGAAGATAAGTTAATTTTCATCCAAATCATGGTTACGTGTAAGATAATAGTTAATGAGTTATTTATTATAGTAATGAGACACTGTAAATAATGAAAATTTCGTAAATCGAGAAACATGTAAACGAGGGACTCGTTGGAAGAAATGAGCCATATCAAAGACCAATACAAAAATAACTCACCTGAAGAAAAGGTAATCATCCAAGAACATAACAGCCGCAGACACTACACCACAAAAATAAACAAGGCACTGCTACTATTTGAACTTTTTCCGTGTAAATAAAAGCACATACTATTTCCGAATTGATCGAATGTATTTTTATGAACGATAGTCACTTAACCTCACAAATCACAGTATACTTGATTAGATTTCAAATCAAGTAATCCAAGCCGAACATTTAAAACTCACAGTGCACTAACTCAGAGATTTGTCTAGCGTTAATGATAATAAATAAGATTCCACAATTTTTCAAATAATATTTATAATTATTGATAAATATTAGAATATTCGACATTGGAAAATATTATTATGGTATGATATGTTGGTTTTCTCTTAGAACATGTAAGTAATGATGGTGTTTGAAAAATGGAGTTGTCTTTTGACCTTTATTACTTGGTTATGGATATTTTGCAATTCAGAACTTGGTGTATGATAAAAAGGAAGGAAAATTTGAAATATTGTCTGCGTACAACAATTTGTTTCACACACATTGACATCGAAAAGAAGCCCAAAGCTGAAATCTTTTCGAGATAGAGACAATCATGTAAGTATTTGTGGACCAGCCTGAGCAAAAAAAGGTGAAAGTTCCAATAAAGCCACAAAGCCAGGCATATTTGTTCAAATTATATACAATATTTTTCATACAGTCGGAAAACATCATAACAGGAATATTGCCACAAAACTTATTTTATTACAACAACGAAAATAATATATATGCGAAGTGGGGTAACATCTTCGGATTTCAAGATATTTTGAATAAAATACAATTTTCGAAATGTGTTTTTATTTATTTTTCAAAGACATCAAAAATAAAAAAAATACCACTCTTTGAGCTCAACAAGATAACGTCTACAGATTTCTATTACGACGTTTTGTTTCCGAAAAACCTTTTTATAATACGGCCCTGTTATGATTATTACAAAATTCAAAACCATTTTTATGTTCTGAAATAAGTCATACATCATTTATAGGGGTTTATATTACGGCTGTCTTTATTAAAAAAGATTTTCGAAAAGTGGCCAGTACTTTCTAAACATAGGTATCTGAAATCGTCTTTCTATGGAACCAAAAACTTTGTTGGGTACATCTGATGTAATGGTTTGCATTGCTTCTGAAATCAGTTGAGGTGATTCTTCATCGGTTGGAATATTACGTTGATACACATAGTTTTTGATGTAGCCCCAATGATAAAAGTTAGGAGGTGTCAGATCTGGCTAACGTGGAGGTCACGCAACTGCTGAATATGTACCTATTATCCATTCGGCAGGAAATCTGTTTGATAGATATGCTAATAATAATAATAAGCATGAGTCTATTTGTAATAATCAGCCCTATGCATTATCACTTGAGATATAGCATAGTGCTGAATATATAAATTACAGTATAAAATCAGTTATATGTTTCATGCAATGATACAAAAGAATCCTTCCGAAGTTTCACTTGTTGTAAGGACTGAATTAAAATGAGAAAATGTAGTCATTTACATAATAATATATAATAATGATTAAACAATTATGGACAGTTTGTGATTTCTTAACAAAGATTGTGGAGAAATTGTCTTTTTTCATTTACTAATCCTGATAATGATAACTTTTTAGGCAAATGCGCATCTATTCAAACTAACTTATTTTTGGTGAATAATGGCATGGTATTGGTTTGAACTGAAAATTATAATACTTTTATACTCAACTTTAGACAACTTCTTGACAGAATTAGCCAACCATCTCACATCCAAAAATATTCAGATCGGCCCTGTCTTCGGCAAGTGGCGATAACAACATCAAGTGCATAATTAATACATTTATCTCCTGTATCAATTTCCATCGTTGGAATTCGGATCGAGTAGTGGTCCAGGCACATAATACACTCGCACACATAGTTCTGATGTTAATAGTTCGCAACTATATTCAAAATTCGTTATTAACACACCATTGACCTAATAGGTTTTGGTTGAATGCCGCAGACTTCGCATAGGAGGATGTGCTCTGGGTGAGAGGATTCAATTATTTTGGAATTGAATGTGAGTGTAGGAATGTGGAGAGTTCTACTTGTATGGGGTCATAAAAATAATTAATTGAAAAAATTCCTTCAGGGATTAGCATGGCCGGTCAACAACAACTTTCGGATGGATGATGAGTGACTGACCAAAAGACCAACCTTCTTTCGATCAACTAGTAGTAAAGTGACGTAAGGCTGAAAGATTTGTGTTTTATAAAAATTTAAGAAAAAAAATCTGCTGGAATGAATGACCATTCTATTGATTCTCCAGTCAGAATGGTGTATGCTATGATAATGGAAAAGTCGTAGCTTCGCTTGGCTACTCTTTTACTAGTTACTTCATTTCGAGTGCTCAATGATTATCGTGACCTAGAGATCACTGCAGTCAGTGAAATCTTCGGCCCGAAAGATTCAAAGATGGGCACACTTCGACATGCCCACATGAAATCAGTTTTGGAATGTTACAACAGTTCTCTTTGTTATTTCTATGATTATAATTTCGAAAAGAAGCTCTGAATCTGTTTTGGTGTCAAAAAATGTTCCCTGTCCCCTAAATGGCACACCAGTACCAACTTCGTAGAAATTGGGTTAGAAAATGAATTAAAATATTGCAAATTATTTGTCATTACTTCATGGCGCATGAAACGCCGATTCAGAAATTCGCGCCAAATATTTTTGCATAATATTCTCACACACGTATATAATATACGTTCTTACAATTCAACGATCTCTCCTGGGGTAGTTCTGTGAACTTGAAATTCAAGATAAACCCAAGGTGAAGAATCTAAAGTTCTCAAATCAGGCGAGCAAGCTGGCCATAGAATAGCACTCCTCCTACCAATCTATTTTCATATATAAGGCGTTCCGTCTTCTTCAATCATTTCCTACATACGTATACAGTGTGCCCAAGATAAGGATGAACAGCATGGGGATCTCGGTAACCGTAAGAGTTACACAGTAGATCAAATTGGCAAAATGTTGTGCAATTGAGGGGTCAATAAATAGATGTTGAGAAATCCCAAAAATGTTGTTCACTTCCGGAGATATTCGGATAAAACCGAAATTTGGCGATTTGGTTTTAATTTTTTCCGAAGTTATTTGGAAAGTTTCGAAAAAACCAGTGGCACTTTCTCATTGCCACCTTTTTACCTCTACAAAATGGGGCTCACAAAATCTCCGTACAACAAAATCTACGTACAACGTTTCGTTTGGAAGAAACCATCATCAACTTTGTTTTTTTATATGGCACGAAATAAATGTACAGACTGTAGGACATAGCATTTTTCATTGCGAATGCAACGACGTAGCACAATAAGTTTTCCTATGTTTTTATTCAGTAAAAATGCTCATTACACTTTTTGAACCTAGGCGGCTTAGAAACAATCTATGGCAACATACATAGCTGTCAGTTTCCATAAATAATTTTCGTCTTGAATGAGTATTTCATTATTGTTGTTATTGTTGTTAGTGCCTTCGTTCCTTCTACATTAAAATGGAGGGAGGTAATTTTACAAACGAAGAAAAGTTTGATATGCTGTCCTGCTACATTTTATGCCAAAGAAATTGTGTAGAAGCCGAACACATGTATTTGAACAAATACCCGGAGCAAAAACAAGCTAGCAAGTCTAATTTCAGGCTTTTAGTACAGAATTTAAAAAATTATGGTTCATTTAAAAAACCTGTGGTATCATGACAAAAACCGTCTGCCGAAGAAAAAGAACACCTAGTTTTACAATCAGTCATTGGAAACCCAGAAAATTCAACTTGAGAAATTGAAGACCAGACTGGGGTTCCTAAATCAACAGCTCAATTTATTTGAAGAAAAAATAAATTCAAACCATATAAATTTTGAATTTGTCAAGGGTTAAGACCAGGTGATGACGAGCGGCGTAGACATTTTTGCGAGTGGTATACAAGAATGTGTGATGGCGATGCAAATTTTCCGTTCAAAGTGATCTGGTCTGATGAAACTATGGTCACCAATAACGGTATTTTCAACAGGCGCAACACACACTATTGGTCACAACAAAATCCACGTACCAACATCGATTCGGATTTAATATTTGGTGTGGAATTTTTGGCAAAAAGGTTATAAGGTTCATTCATCTACCAGACGTCTTTAACTGCTCAACGATAACTTCGTCTGTTGCGACAAGATCTGGAAGATGCATTGGATAATTTGCCATTGGACGCTGTGCATAATTTCTGGTTTCAACAAGATGGTGCACCAGCTCATAATGCCATAGCTGTTCGCCAATATCTGTGTGAGCGGTTCCCAAGAAAATGGATTGGCACTCATAGTCATACATCCTGGCCAGCAAGGTCACCAGACCTAACACCTTTTTACTTTTTTTGTGGGGCCATATGGAAAATGAGGTATACAAAGAAAATTTTGAAATCGAGGAACACTTACTTCGCTCAGTACGATCAGCATTTGATAGAATTACCCCTGAAATGTTGAATCGAGTTATAGATTCCACAGTGAAACGGGCATACTTATGTTTACAAACTGGAGGAAATCTGTTTGAACATATACTATAGCAATTACTATTAACAATCTTTAACAATAATTCTTGCCTTCTTAGTTCTTATTATTTTAATTTCTGTTAGTTAAATATTAGATTATGTTGAAAAACTAGTCATAAGCATTTTTTCTGAATAAAAACATTAGAAAACATATTGTGCCGTATGTCGTTGCATTCGCAATGAAAAATGCTATGTCCTACAGGGTGTAAATTTTTTTCGTGCCGTATAAAAAAACAAAGTTGATGATGGTTTCTTCTAAACAAAAGGTTGTACGGGGATTTTGTGAGCACCATTTTGTAGAGGTAAAAAAGTGGCAATGAGAAAGTGCCTTTGGTTCTTTCGGAACTTTTCAAAAAACCAAATAAAAACCAAATGGCCAAATTTAGTTTTTTTCTGAATATCTCCGGTAAACGATATTTTTGGGATTTCTCAACATCTATATAGTGACCCCTTGATTGCGCAACTTTTTGACCATTTGACCTACCGTGTAACTCTTACGGTTACCGAGATCCCCATGCTGTTCATCCTTATCTTGGGCACACTGTATAATAAGCGTTTTTTCAATTCAACGATCACTCCTTGGGTAGTTCTGCGAACTGGAAATTCAAAATAAACCCACATGAAGAATCTAAAGTGCTTAAATCCGGCAAGCAAGCTGGCAATATAATAGCTGGCAATATAATAGCACTCATCCTACCAATCTATTTTCATATATTAATAAAATTAATATTTTTTGTATTATTTCTAGTCACCCGACTCTTTCCTGCATCCAGAAGTTGGATAAGATCTGTAATGTAGCAGGCAATTTTCCCGATAAAAAAAAAATTATGAGATTGAGAATATATCACTGAACCACAAGTTGAAGCAGCTATCCCTATATGAGAGATGGGGAACACTTGTAGATGAGAGATTCAGTTATTTTCCGATAAAAGAGTTCTAACATTATGGACCGTCATTTTATTTTGGGTAAACAGTTGTATCTGAAACGATTCTGTCGTATAATTCATCGTCAGGCGTTTCAAACACCTTTAAATTCTTCAAAATGGTGACCTACCCCCTTCCGGAATATATTTTTTTATTGTGTTTGAAGAGCAGATTAGGATCTATCATTTGACTAAAAGATTAAAAATTTATTTGTTCAAAAATTACCAGAAGTTGGGAGGTTACTCTATGGACAGAGAGTATATTGCAAAGGTTTGTTATATAGTAGTACTTAATAAAAAATTATTGAATTCGTCTTGAGCGTACCACAAAAATGGTCTGTCAACAGAATAATTTAGCATTTTTTTCAAAGACATGCACTAACCTATGAAACCATAAAAGTCCAATGACAGATTGGGTGTTTCAATCGAAAATTGATAGATTAGGTTGGTAAATCACTCATGGAACACTTTATAAATGGTGTTCCTCAATAAGAGGTGAATATTTATGGGTACGATTCTACATGAAAAAAATTAATGATTAATGACAAAACATGGTCCAAAAATGTTGATTTAAAAAATCAAGGGGTAATGAAAGGAAAAGTAGAGAAATTATTTAATATTTCTGAAACCATATAATATATTCTTCAGTGTGACCTTCGATGAAGTTGCATATTTTTCAGTACTAAGATAATTTTCATATTTCACAGTGGTGTATTTTCAAAATTGGTATGCTTATAGTTTTTCATCAAATTGGAAACATTCTTGAATATATTGTTTAATTTTAAATATGAATGCTCTCTTGAGTTTTCTCTTGCGATGTGTCATTTTGAATAAATGAAAATAGAAACCGTTGCATTGTCCGAGAAAAATTCAATATAATTATTGAAGAATGTAATTATGGAATAATGCTAGTCGGCCTGACAAAGTGTATTTATTCGAACGTGGAAGTGGCAAAAATGGGTAAAGGTAGGTGAGTTTGTTTGGCGCTACCTTGAAATTAAAAAAAGTGATTCAACTTTTGTAGTTTTGTCTCCTGAACATGTATCCGAATAAAATTCTAGGGTGTCTTAATTACTTTTTTAGTTATGACCTTCACGAATTTTTCGATTGACAGTCACACAAAATGCCTCCTTTTCTTTGTCTATAATTTTTTCAGACGCTAATCTACCTACTCCAAACAAAAACATCATTCATTTTTCAGCTAACTTTCATTCTACTGGTAATAATTATTATGTTTGAAATCATCACAGTAGTGAAGAACTTTTATAGCAAGGGTACTGATTGTTCAAAGCTATATAAAAAAACGTAGGTCTCATAAAGAGCCTACAAAACTGTCATTACTCTTTTGTAGCTCTCTGACAACATGAATTGTCATGTTTATTAATTATTTGCACAGAGTTTCGTAGTTTTTCCAATAACTCCACCAATCTAATTCAACTGAATATTCACGAAACCAGTGTCTTTCGAAATAGTTCCAACATAGAATTCGAAATATTCTAACGGATCCATCATTTCAACTTGAAACACTGAATTTTCCGATTCTGCCATTGCCTTGATACCATATAGTAAAAAGCCACAATCACCCACCATTCAGCCGATGCTGTTCAGTGCAGTGATTTTCAATGTCAAGTGATGTATATTGGCCGATATCAGGGGATATGCAAATTCGAAAGGGCTCCAGGACCTGCCGCCTCCCTTTCAATAGAGTCGGAGTGGTTTGTCAATGCTAATCCACGATATTTGCATGGGACCTGAATTGATAGATGTAATAACTCATGCGATGAAGAATATTATCAAAGCAACTATTGAGACTTTCACTCTTTTTGTTCGGTATGAAATTTAGTTTGATGGTTATATGCATCTGAGAATAGAAAAAGAGATGTGTGGCGAAGTTGCTCATTCACGTGACTGACAATTTGCAGTTCATAAAATTTGAAAATTCGAGTATTTTCGGAGAATTTTACGAATCAAAATTTTGAAAAACTATTCAAATATTTCCAGACCAACAAATAAGATGCAATTTTGTTTGAAATTTTTGTTTCATCCTCATTCACTTCATCGAAAAAAATTTAAAGTTCTTAAAAATCGATATAAAGACGTTTTCTCTAATTCGATTGAAATCAATGCATATATCAGTGTCAAACTGATCTTTGAATGAACGACATTGAAGCGAATTACTTGAATAAAGCTGCTGAATATCTTTCCTCAATAATGGTATTGACGATTGCGGAAGAAATGAAATAAATAACATTTTTTTTTAATAATGATTGGGGTAATCATACAGCTAATGTGTTCAATGAAACGAATCCAGAAGAACGTGTTGGAAAATGCGTTTTATAACAAGTGCAAAAAATTTGTCAAACTGGATCAGTAGCCAATAAGAAACGAAACCGAGAACGTGAATCACCGTTGAGAAATGAATCTGTTGAAGTTTAAGTTTTAGGACAAGTTTATGCAGAACCATAGAACCAGTATCCGCCAACTCCTGAAACATCATAAAATCCACCCCTACAAAATACATTTGGTACACCAATTGAATGTAGATGATTTTGAGATGCGACAGGAATTTTGAAAAATTATGACTATGAGAATAAATACTGATGAGAATTTTCTTCTCTTCTGAAGAGTATTGTTGAATTCGACTGTGAATGGTCATAATTGTCGTTATTTATCAGATGTCAATCTACATGTTTTCCACGGAGTCCATACTCAAATTCCCCAAAAACTCAATGTCTGGGCCGGTATTTTTGAGGTCCGTTTCATTGGACCAGTATTTCTCGACGGTATCCTGACAGAAGAAACTTATTTGGAATTACTGAACGAATTTGTTTATAAACAATTAGTAGATATAATTGAAAATGACGATGGTTACCATGAAGACCACTTGATATTTCAACAAGACAGGACACCTGCACATTATACACAACCTGTTATGGCGTTTTTGTATAGAATGCTTCCTGGAAGTTGGATTGGAAGGAGAGGCTCTATAGAGTGGCCACCCAGATCTCCAGATTCAACCCCACTCGACTTTTTCCTTAAAAACAAAATCTATGTAACCGAACCAGAATCTCTGGAAGATTTACGAAGTGGAATTATTGAAAATGCTATACGAAATGTGAAGTCTCATTTCGAACAGAACTTGTACTATTATATGGAAATGGGTGGTAGATAGTTTGAACATTTATTTCATTGACAGTGATAATTATTGCGATAATTGCTTCATCAGATATTGTTTTTATTGATTGAGTGAATAAAAAGTGGTTTCCCAAGTTCCTATATCTCAAAAACGAATTGATAGAATAAATTTATTTTTGTTTGATATTAGGAAAAAAAATACTTATCAGATGAGGTATCACTTGCCATATGTTGCCATTTGAAAATGTTGAAGTGGTGGTCTCAGCTCCGAGGGGTGGAATATATTTCATGTGAATTTGATCGCGAATGATGTCCGCCTCGAAAATGTAGTTGATGTGTCCGGGCCTTTTTATATAATTCGGTTCTGCTGACCTTCAGAGCCGCTGTTTCGTTTTCAATGGCCCACTCTGTATTTATTGATGTCAGGTAAAATCTTGTATGTAATTCGGATTATGAACGATCATTATCTGAAACAAATCTTGCTACGAATAAATATTCACATTGAAATGTTCATTAAATGAAACATACTTCATTGTATAAATAGTCTTCTACTTGTAGCAACTAATTTTTTATTCAGAGAAATCGTTGCTAAAATAATAATCCAAGATGTTTTCTTCGCAAGTTATTCTGATTATCTTAAGACCATCTACGATATCCATTACATTTTCCTTTGTAACCACGCCTCCTGCCACGCTTATGCATATAATACTTCACACTCTATATACTAGATGAGGTTGGTTTTCGAGGATCGATATTTTGTGGTTATCTCCGAAACAGAAAGAAGCAAAAAAAACGAGTTGAGGTACTGGGCGCTATCGCTTATGAACTTGATTTCCTATGAGACCGGATCCAGGAACTGACAGATATATGATCCGCCATGTTTGTGGGACACACTATCGAGTACCCTTTACTTGGTATGTCCTCTGGTTAGGGGACTTCAGAGGATAAAGTACTTCTTAGCCTTGCGGAATACCAGGATGGAGTCGACGCCCGCAAGTACTCGCAACATATCCAAACGAATCTATCTTACACTTTTGGTATCTTGTTCTGCATCCTGTCGAATCTCTGGAATTGACTCATTTGATAAGCTTCGCATCATATTCCAGCAATATTGTGGTTACTCAAAATGACATTAATTCATTGTCATATGCATTAGCATATTCAGTTTTCAATTTCAGTTTATTTTCAATTCAAAAATATAATACATTTTAAAATCAGATTGAACCATTCGAAGAAAAATGGTTCGCAGACTAAGCGCGTGTGGCTTGTTTTCTACTTTCCATTTTTTCTCTTCACGGTATAAGAATACTTTCGTTTTCAACGAAATCAATAGAATACGACCGAACTTTCAAGATGTTGTGGAAAAATCTTATAAAGAACATGTAAATAATATTGGTTATTTTATGGCCCTATGGGATGTAGACAGGCTATTGCACTAAAATGTTACTCCATGACTTGTATTATCTGTCACAATATCATTGTACCTAAGTTTAGGATTTTGGTTTCCTGAAAGGTTTGAGAAATATGGAGAAATATTGCACAAATAACTATTATTATACCTACCTATTGTTCAAATTCAAGAAAAACTCAGAAACACTCTTTCATCAGCATAAATCATTATAATCTTCAACTTTATTATGCTGGCAAATGAGTAAGAGTTAAGAATATACTTCTGAAATAACCAAATATATTCCTGTGGGCCGAGTGCGTGACAATTACACTCGTCAAGCAATAAATCGAAAACTTTCCAAATTGGCCTTTCCACATCGGGTCCGATAATTAACAACATTCTACCCTCTCTTAATGACTGTATGATTTCGGATAGCTTTTGTAATTTTAGTTTAATTAGGGATTGAATTATTAGCAGATACAAAGTTAATTTTAATAAGGTATAGATCATCTGTTTGCTATCATGTTATTTCACTTAATAGGTTTGTTCGTAATTCTAATTATTTCTGTATTTGCTGAGTAATCGTTTGCTGATAATTTGGCAGATAGTGAGGGGTCAATTCTACATATTCAGAGTGTCTTAGAGAATGCAAGTGGATTAAATCAGCATGATATCTTCAAATTATCAAATGAAGTTTGAATTTCGGTTTTGAAAGGTGTACTCTAAACGGGTTTGAGGATTGTCTTCGTGGCCAACTTTCAAGATTTAAATAAAGATATCCGGCGGCCGTAAAGACTGTTACTGTGTTTATTATTCCAATATCAATAAATCATTTCGACTTCTGCATACTTGCTGATGATCTAAGCTCTGAAAATCAAATATACTTGGATTAATTTGATTGGCGTACCAAATACTGTTTGACTTTAATAAACATATAAATAACCTAGTGCCCACTTCAGCTGAAAACTCATTTCTTGCAAATGAAAAATTAGTGTATACACCGGATATATTTCGAAAATTGCATCAATGGCGAAGTACTGAAAATGCTTGATGGAAGGTAATCAAAGGCGGAAATGGACTTTATGTCCATTAGGTCATTATTAAATTACATCTATAACGTTCAAAATATGAGGTTTTGTCAAAAAAGCTCTCATGTTTTCACATAATTATACTCGGCCAAATCAGGTTCTGTGCACATTGAATCGTTCTGATATGGAATATGTTGAATTTATTTGGGAACCAGAATATAATATTCGTACAAAACAATCGTTCCAATTTTTTGCTAATGTTGGTAGATATAAAATTGAACTTCCATTTGAAATGATATCACGATATCAACAACTGATGATTTACTAAAAAATACATGGTGATATGAACAGAACAAATAATATTGAACTATATATTTCTCAGTAATTTTTAATGAGCAATCATTTCAAACCCAAATGATTTTAAGTTTCAAGTGGCATTATCGACGACTGTATCACTACAGTACGACAACACTTCTTTTTCTTAATTTGCTTTTCAGTCAATTCGTCTAGGAAGTGATACCTCGTTTATTTATATTGGGATTTTCTCATCCTAGTTTGCTTCTTTCAAATCAGTTTTGTCAACTTTGATTTTCCTATTACGAATCCCTCACAATTTTATATTGTCTAATAAAAAATTTAGTTTATTATTATTATTTTTCTCATGAGTTAGGACAGTTCGATTATTACAACCAACCAAAATCCTTCAGTAGCTTTGAAAACCAAACTGCTAGTTGGGCTGCTTTTGTTATACTTACGTATTCTGCATCAGTTAACGGTATTGTAACAAATTATGGCTTTATATTTGTTAATGATATACGATGTCCAAGAAGATTGTTTGATACTTGGCAAAGAACTACTTTGCAATGCTCTTTCAATATCATTGCTGAAACAAATTTCAGATTTGAATGTAGGAAAACCTACATATCGATTTCAAGATTTTTGCCAATATCAGCTTAGACTAGTTCAACACAAATGAAACAAAAGAAAAGGTCAGCTTTTGTTGAAAATCTTTAAAATAAATAGTGAAGTAAGTTTTACTAAAGTTTTTCTAAAACCAAGAGATGGCGCTTCAGTATGTATTTCAGTGATATCCAAAAAAATGCTCAAAGGATTTTGAGGTTCAATCAACCTTCCATACAACGGCAGAGTTTTACCTGAGGAAATTTTTGCTGGTATTCACAATTTCCAAATACTCTAGGATGTGAACAGTTAGTACTTTTATAATTACTTTCAGATTAGAAACGGACTCTCCTGTGGCAATCTTCAGACGTAACCCTGAAAAAAAAACAAATAAGGAGAAATATAACACCAATCTGAAAGCAAACTTAGCACATGTCCAGAACAGAAAGGTCAGGCACTACCTAGAACTAAAAAGTATTCTTGAGGAAGTAAATAGGACAAAACTCGATGTATACGAATCGAACTGACCTGAACAAAGGAGCAAACATTGTAGGGACGCACCTTGATGCAATAGTAATCTGACAAAAATATGATACGAAACTCAATAAGGCAAAGAGCAGCAGATATTGGCAGAGTTACGCCAAGAAACTAACCACGACGAATAACTTTGAATTCAGACAATTTTATGAAAATATTGACTCGTCAGTTGCTGCGGCGAGACTAAATCATGTCATGGCAAAAAGTAGAGTCGATAACGCAATAACATTGAGAAAGCGTAGCTACACCGAAAGTGGAAAAGAGAAACCTCAACTATTATAGGACACTCACTTTTCTGAGAACTAATCTAATTCTACGAAGCACACTCCAGAACGGTACAGCAGACCTATCAGAGAAGATACAGAAAAGGCCAGACACATTTGCAGCAACCGACGGATAAGATGAGCCCTGAACACCTTTCAACCGTTCAGATCAGTGGGAGTTGATGAAAAATTCCCTGTCCTGCTCTAGAGCGGGCAAGAAGAAATCCTACAACACAGAATAAGCCGTAGCAGTCTGGAACTGGAATATACACCAAAAGTATGGAGAAGGGTCAGGGTCACCCTCATTCCTAAAGCATAAAAAAAACAATCAGTCTCACATCATTCATTCTGAAAACGATGGGGAAAGCAACTGATAACTATATCAGATCGGACATCCTAGAACGGGTTACACTGTACCCCAACAGCTTACGTACCAAACGGGAAAATCCACGGAGACTGCATTGGTGCAATTGAGAGATGAAATACAGGAAGCAGTGGGGGGTAAAGAAACTGTGAAATGTGCCTTTCTAGACATCGAAGGGGCTTTTAACAATTTCACGTGGAGCTGTTAAAAGAAAAGACAGAGAAAAAGACAACAAGACACTATCTCCATCTGCACAAGCATAGGATGCTCACAAGAGGGAGGGAGCAGCCACCTCACTTATTGTGATTGATTGACTTCCCTGCGGTTCGACCAAGATCGGTATATCGTTTCAAGACTTTCAAGAGGTCAGGACTACACTACACAGTCATTCGATGGGACTTGGTGTAAACCCGACCAAGACTTCCCTACTTTTCTGTATAAGGAAAAGAAACATCAACATCCGGTAAAGTTATTGAATGGAACAGAGAGGTCAAATGTGACTCATACTGAGTAAAAAACTCATCTGGAATGAGCACGAAAAGGAAGTAACCAACAAAGTCACGAAAGCTCTACTCGTGTGCGGTAAAGAACTGGGGATATAAACCGAGGATTCTACAATGGATGTACACGTCAAAAGTGAGACCGACCATCGCTTACGGGACAGTGGTCTGAAGCAGCAGAACTAAGCTGGCTAGTACAAGGGCAAACTTATCGAGAATCCAAAGACAGGTGTAATGAGAACGTGCCCAACGTCCGCTATGAGGGTAATCCTAGGCCTTACACCCCTCCATATAGCTGTGGTGAGTATAGCGATTAGAACAACATACGGAATGAGCAGAGAGGGAACCACCAATCGTGAGTTTCAACACTTCCCTGGAAATTAGCAAATCTGAGATTTTTCCCCAAGATGAGATGACAAAATAATTTTGCTTTGTAAAAGAATTCAACACAAAGCTCGGTATTGAAAGTGAATCGGACATAAACACTATCCCAATAAAGAAGTGTAATTAAATGGTACACAGAGATAGATCCAGAATATCATGAAGAACTGGAATAGGAGTATATGGGCCTAGAACCAAATATTCCGAAAGTTCAGGCAATTTCCAAAGCGTTTTCCAAGTGGAAGACTACGTCATCGGAAAATATATACAGTTCAACTAGGAAAGAAATTTTTGCAGACAAGAGATGATCATCAAGTCAGACGGCCAAGAAGCCATTAATGTTCTGAACTTCTATGTAATCAACTTCAACATGGTTTGGGAGTGCCTAGAGATACTTGCAAAAAAGGGGCTGAAACACCATTTCTGGGATCTGAACCCTTTTGCGGAATACACCAGCATCATGCTTGATGCACTTGAAGAAGAAGTATATTACAAAAGATCCCAATACTGAATAGAATCACGAGGAATCGAGGAATAAGGCAGGCCAGATACTACTGGGAAGCTTCAGGACATTGCTAGTTGAGAGAGAACTTGAATTTGTAGAGGAAGAAGAATGCCGATTATGCAAGCAAGACGACGACACCTCTATCCATATCATCTATACAGTGTATCGACATCCCCTCTAAATAGAATAGAGCAGAATATTACTCTATCATTATTCCTCAGAACATTCTCTCCAATTGATTTGGTTCATTTCGCACTCTGGATAAAGTCCAGATTCCGTAGTTATGGTTCATGATATTTTTTTGAGTGTACTTCATTTTGGCATCATTATGAAGTAATTGCTTGGGTAGCATACATAATTTTATGATAATCGAAGATAGTTTTATGAATCAACCTTTTGTGAAAAATAGAACAATCGCCTAAAACCTCTAGAAGTTGGGAAAATCTGTCAAAAAATGTTTATTTTATAACACTGAAATTTTCATGTAAAAAAATTATTCAAATTTCAATAACATTGAATCCATCGAGTATATACCAAAACAAGATTGGATATTTCATGAATATTTAATTTTGAAATGTGTGAATATTCAAATCTCTTCGTGAATTCTATTTATATGATAAAAAATTTACCAACGTGTTCATTGATATTTATTCATTGCACATTTCCAAAATTAGTTAACTACTTGAAAATTTATGTTTCACATCTTCCGTCTGAATTAGCAGAGGAAATATAATAAAAGAAACTGTTTTGAATTGTGCGATAGTATACTTTCTTAGTCACAATTCAAACGAAAGCTGTTCGTATCTGAATAAGGTGTGAAATTATTCTAGAAATTATTATAACATTCCGCAAAACCCTGTATATACTTCACGGAAGTGATAAGAAATATCTTAAATCCAGTGTTTGCCGTAACGCTTAGCAGATAATAATCCATAACGCGCAAACAGTTTTAGTTTAATTGGAAACTAATTTATGCAGAATTCGAACCCTTTCCTCGAAAACAAACGAAAAACCTGTTAAAAAATCTGTGTCTGTGTACACACAAAGGCTCGAAAGCCATTTTGGCATCGGGGTGTTCACCCTTGGAGAAAATATGATTGTGAATATTCGCAACCCTTCAACAAGGGTGAGCTTCATTTGAATATCGGAGGAAATCTATAACTCTGTGTCCCACTCAGATATTAGATATCAGAAATTTTAAATCTTGGTTCTGGATGAGCAAGATATCCAAACGTTGGGAATATTTTTACGAAAGATGCGTATGAAGTATACTGGTACATAGACTGCTCAGTAGTAAGTATCCATGATGTAATGATAGGAAGATATATCGCATCACGCAGATACTAATTTGATGCTATAAAGTGTGGTTACATAGACAATTATTTCAGATGTGAAGTGAAGGTAAAAAGAGGTTGGGGAAATCCTCACTTAACCTACAATTTCCACCTTATAAATTGTATTCGAGAATAAACAATTTCGACAAAAACGGTTTTGATATTATATGATGAAATTCATAAGGTACAACAATATTTTTCCGTAAGGAATGACTTCCAGATTGTTAGATTCATTATGCTCATCTTTCCATGACAAATCAGTTCCTTGCGGACCATCTATCCGATTAGCGGTATGTTCAAATGAATCAAACCTGAGAAAATTATTATAAGGTGGCTGAACTGAACGGTTATTATTCTTTGGGTCTGATGAAATACAAACTGATTAGCAAATATAGAATTGAAAAAAATCTTCTAATATCTTCGACTTTTCAAAAAGAACAAAACACTCTTGAATATATTGTTATCCACACGGACTTTGAAGTTATTCGGGGATTCAACAGCATTTCCAAAACCCTCATTATGTTATAAAAAACCTCATAAAGTTACAACAGATCATGGGTACTCCCAAAGATAAGAAGAATTGAAGTCAGGGATTGATGAAATCTGCTGAGAAGACTATGTAAAGTATGACGGTCAAACTGGAAGGCCCTGAAAGTACGGTTCAAAGAGCACTTTGCTTATATTCGATCGCACAACAACCAGTGCATTCGAGAAGGTCTGGAAATTGCAAAATGTAAAAATACTCTGAACGTGGATGAGGCGCCAGTTCCTCACATTCCCTTGTTCAAATACATATTACAATGAAGGATTCTTGTCTTCATAGTGAAGTCATTAGTCAATAACTTTTATGAATTTATATCTTTAAAACATTAGTTCATATTCTAGAGGCATTCGGAGCTAGACTGTATGACTGTATGGAGTTGGATGGTCGCTAGTTTCAACACCTTAAAAAATATTTTGTTTTACTACTCATGTTAATCATAATGATAATTTTTTCTATATACTTCAGATCCTATAGACTCCATCATATATTTTTGCTAAGAAAATTTCAATTTTTTTTAAATATATAGGGTGTTTCATTTAAAAAATAATGGAGTATGGCCGTCGGGAAAGTTTGTAAAAATAATATCGCATAAGAATATTGATGATAATGTCCCCCTATACCAACTTTTCGCCAATATTTTTCCCAAGAATTGTTGTTCAACAAAAGTTATCAAGGGTGAATAGTATTCATTAGTAAATTATTACAAATATGATAACTTGATACATATTTCGATTCGATGTTCAAACAATGTAACGTTGTGAAAAGAATACATTCATTGAAATGTACTCGGAAATCTACAACCTTATCATGTAGCTACCTACTTCCGAACCAAAGTAAAAGTGAATATCAGCCTGATGCGATCCAAAGTGGAGAACTGCGGTGTCTTTACTCTAGACGATTGAAAGGACTATAGATTAGCATACTTTTGTGTTATGAACCAAAAAGCATCACTCAGTTTGCTTTGAATTATACAGTGGGTATTGGGATACATAGAGACCGGTTCAAGAGACAATATATTTTCAATAATTATTACATATAAGTACAGAAATAAGAAACTTGCGTTTTCAAAACATAATTTAAAAAATACAATATACCTATTCATACAGAATCTTTAGCGACATACTTATAAAAATTCTAGAAAAACGACTCAATTCATATCTGTCGAAATATAATTTATTGTCGAACAAAAAATTTGTTGTCAGGAAAAAAAATTCAACAGAAGACGCGATACTGACTCTAACACATAAAATATAAGATGCCTTGGAAGAAAACAAGCCATGTCTGTGTGTTTATATAGACTTGTCCAAAGCATTTGATACGGCGAGCCATCAATTGCTCTTGCAAACTTTAGAGGATATTGGAATTCGAAATACAAGCCATCAATTATTTTAGAGCTATTTAAACAACAGATATCAAAGTGTGAGATTGAATGATGTTCTTCTCATTATGAGAAAATAGAATATGGGGTTCCTCAAGGTACCGTCTTAGGGCCTTTACTGTTCAATATTCACATCAATGGTTTGTTTTCATTACAGTCAAGAGGGAAAATACTTGGATTCGCTGATGACACAGCTATTTTATACAAAGGCAACACATGGCAAGCACTCAAAGATACAGTGGAGTCAGACTTTCCCATTATACAAAATTGGCTCAATGATAAGTTATGAACAATAAATATTGAAAAAACATATCACATTCCATTTTGCTGCAACAAATCAACTGCTCCCTCCCCACTTCAACAGTATAAAAGTAAATACTTTATATCAAACCTGTTACATCTATAAAGTATTTAGGTGTCTTTCAAGATATGCACCTGAAATGGGATATACAAATCAATTATGTATGTGAAAAACTAGGATAATTTTATACAAATTCAAACACCTAACATCTGTTTTACCGTTGAAACAGTTAAAAACCCTTTACTATGCACTAGTTGAGAGTCATCTTCGTTATGGGTTATTGACATAGGGGGGGAGCATTAAAGACTCACTTATATCCTCTAGAAGTTCTCCAACGACGATTCTTGAAAATAATTTTCAAGAAAGATCCTACTTATTCGACGGATGATGTGTATACCGAATCCAAAGTTTTCGATATCCATCAGCTATTCTATCTCAAAACCAGTATCCACTACCACAATAAACAAAACTTCAAAATAAAATTTCATGAGTACCATACGCGTCAAAAACACCTTCATTACAATACAACTCCTTAAAACTAAAACACAACGTTCTTATTCATATTTTGATCCAAAATTTTATAATACACTTCCGTATGAAACGCAAACCTTATCAAATCGGCATCGTTTCAAGAATGCATTGAAATCATTCATCAAAGAGAACTACAAAAATATCACAAATATCGTTACTGGCCAAACCGATTAATAAAAAATTCAGTACATTTGAATTTCAATTATATTTCGAAATCACACGTCTATCATATCAACCAAATAACTTTTTAATTATATGTATATATTATATTTTTCTATTTTTAAATGTATTTTACTTGTTTATATATTTAGCATTCTTAGTTCAAATGTATCTAAATCACGCACAAGTACTTCGATGAGCTTCTGTGATATATTTGTTTATTTACTGTTTATTACTTATTTATGTGAAAATTTATATTTATGAATATTGCTATGTGAATAAACTTTATTATTATAATTATTATTATTATTATTTCAGGGTTTCTCCAATAACCAGAGCTACTCAGAATCAACTAACAGGTTTGATAATTTTTGTTTATTGTCCTTTCGCAAGGAGCAGATTGATATCAAACTTTATTATTCCAGTGGTTCAACATAAACCTGAACAAGGTTCAGAAAGTATTAAAAAAAATTCTGTAAATTTCGGTATTTTCAGTAATTGCTAAAGATAAAGATGCGGTTTCCATTTTGTGAGAGATGGGCAGAATGGTAAGTCTGGAAATATTTGTACAGCTCTAGGTACTATAATTCAGAAATTATTAGGCTTCACTCAGTTTTTTGTAGAGGGCTCGCATCCGCCAAAAAATAGAAAATAGTGAAAATTATTTCAAAAATGGTTTTATTTGAAATGAGGTGGAAAAAGGGAATATTCTCAAATGATAATTGAAAATTGTCTTTTTCAAATGAAAACGACTTATGATAACATATATAACAAAAAAACTTCATTTTAATCGTCTGGGAATATTCCCTTTTTCCAACATGAATACCTTCCAAGAGGTTATCTTGAACAGTCGAAAATGGCGACTAAAGTTTAACTTCCAGTCGCAGATGATTCCTCATCTGACTCTATACATCACGTTCATATTTTCAATAAGATTGGATGAAGTTTCATTCGAGGATAATGATAATAATAATAATACTCCGTCGGGAATTTTGCGGTTTGGTCCTGTCTCCTGAGCCCCAATACATCCGGAGGGCGCGCTGCTATGTCATTGACCCCATTAAACACTCCCTATATCTGTGGGGTGATTGACTACTGACTACGAAAATCATGTGCTCTAGGTAGACGGAGTGAACCAAGAATAACGACCTTCTATAGACGACCGGCTAAGATTTCTCCCGCATTACGGCAAGCCGTGATAATTTTTGAATTCGAGAGCACTGTGTCCATCATTCCACCAAGTACCCCAATAATCCGAACCACCATTTCAACAGAATGGTTTGGGTAAATCCTGCAGAGTTCAAAGAGTAAATCTCGACGTTTTGTCCGTTTTTTCTCCTCTTTTCCGACGATATTCATTTCGCCAGGAGCCAAAAACTCTTTGACAAAAATTGTTACTTTGATGGTCGAGGAGAACTACATCTGATTGGCTTGTATTTGCCTGAGGGTGGGGAATGAGTAGTTCCAATAAATTCGGCACTTCTCATTCTCCACAACGGACTCAATATCTGCCGAAGTATGAAGCAACACCGGTGTCTCGTCTATACCATACGAGTGTTGTAAATAGTAGTACAACACAAGTGTTATGCCTGTGGATATAGGCTGAGGGCACATTAGCTAGACAGACTGACATTATAAATGCATCATGATCTCAGCTGCCCCACGACACACTCTGCATCTAGTATCAGGGACCTCTATTAAGAGACCATCCTGGCAGGCCATTACGAATTCCTCGGTTTCTGACTTCAACCCCATTTTGACCTGAGAAATGCGAAGATCAGGTTTCTGGATGAATCAAGGTTCTTAATGTTCTCGAAGAAGAAGTGTAGCTGTTGGAGACTATCACTCTCCGACGTGGGCTTTTTGCTGAACGTGTTCCAACGTGGTGACAGACTTTGGGTTCGTTCGTTCAGTGTCGAATACGAACCCAAGTTCATCATCTGTACTGGTTGCTGCCTTGAAAATAAATGCTGCAATACCTGCTTTTTCATAATCGCATACTAAGAAGAAAAGGGGATCTGAACTCCTAATGACTTTACGGGCTTCATCCAGTACCATTCTGTTTTGCAGACACTCCAAGTTCCAAAGTCCACTGCCTCCCCTTGTCTGAGGGAGTAGAACTGTGGAACAGACGATTTAGGATGCAAGCTCCTATGAAGATGCATAATTTTGCGAATTTTTACGTCAAATTGTCGTAGCTCTTCCTGAGTCCATTTCATCAATCCAAAGGAGTAAAGTAGAATCGGAACAACAAGCATATTAGTTGCAGCAACTGTGTTCTTCCCCGACTGTTCTGATGACTAAATCTGTCGAAATTTATACTTACCGCGGAGAGGCTTATTAACAAATGTTAATGATGAAAAATACCAGTACAAATTGTCAAACTTGCAAAGATTGCGCAATTGAGTTTAACGGAAAAACAATATGCCTGTAAGCGCGAAATCATGAATATCTCTCATATCATAACCAATAATACTAATACAGATGATACATATCGGAAATCCAGCAGATAAATGCTACTGAAATGAAAAAAAATCAGGTCTATATAGGAAAAAATTAGGTTTGGCTCGCCCACGAAAAACGAAACGACACATCGCAAATCAAAATATTGCAAATCAGACAAATGTGAATCGAAGATAACGTTTCCTTATACACGTTTCCATATTCCTGAAAATAGAGGCGTTGTCGCAAAGAAAAGAAAAAGAGCCATCAGTTTTCTTCGTATATTTTGATAACTGTTTGTAATATTTTCTATTTGGAAACATCATTTTATTGTTAACTGAAATCGGTAACTTTTGTATAATATAAGCAACTTTATATCATTCACCGTTTTCGAGATGCCAATAGCGATACGACAGAAAAAACGGCCTTCTATGGAACAAGCAGTCGTATGAATCTCCATATTGTTGATGACGACCAATAGGTACATTTTTTTTTAAATTGGCAAACCCCAGCCGTTGTTCAGGTCTTAACTGATAACAGATTGAGTGTAGATCAACGATTATGTTACTGATAATTTTCTATTTTTGTGAAATATTATTCTTTATTCGAATAGAAAAATTCATGAGCTAAAACTCAGACACGATGAGTCCATTCATAACAGAAATTAATCTCAAAGTAGAGCATAGAAACCAAATCGATATTCCGAACAGCAAACATCGCAATTTTGATACCCTGTAGCTCGATACCTGGTTATGGAATGTGTCTGAAAATTATACTATACAATGAAGATGCAAGGATCTACACTTTATTATTTCAGAAAAATTGGCAAAATAGCATTTGTGCGGGGTCCTTTAAAAGGATTCAACTTTCCCGTCCGAAACAAATCAAACCTAATAAATCGATAGAGAAATGAAAAATTTTCGCACGCCCCTGTTAAAACCACGACATCAACATCGATCACCCCAATAAATTTTCATCCTGGGCCGAACGTCACTATATATTCAAACATATCCAAATAACAAGCTCCGCGCACAAAAATACTTAATGTCACAATGGCCTAAGCGAAGGTCCGTATAAATGCTACTGGCAAGAGCTGGCAGAAACGACATTTCAAGCCACAAATCATATGTCAACTCCGAACACGACAAAGACATATCAAATATTCCGAATAAGGAATATCACAAATCATATTTTATATGAAACGGAATAGATTCTTGAGTGGGAATGGCACATAAAGTGCTTCCTTCGATGCCGTTTTCAATTTAACTGCACAGAAGAAAAATATCAATAGTTTCTTGAGCTCCTTCCCTATTGAAAGCGATTTAGAATAGAGGTTTCTTTGGGGCACATTTCTTTTTATTAATTCACGTACATAATACAATAATGTGTAATTATACGAAATATAAACCAGCTGACGCCAAGGGACATGTATCAGCCTATAACTATTTTATTTACTTATAATAATAATTATAAAATTCACTGTAGTAGAAGAGCCAATTTTTCAACTAGAAAATGTTTTAGTACCTATTCAACTTGAAACTCTCTATACAATTAAGCATTGCTCGGAGTCACTGATGCAATTTCCAGCATATCTATGACTAGCCTGGAGGTGATCCTAACTCCCTTCTTCTCTGTATCTGCAAATTAAGGCGGCGATAGAAGCCTCCAGACTAAAGTGCTGGGGCTAATGGAGGGACAACATCTTAGGCCATTCCAACATAATGGAGGTCATAAGAATCGATGCATCTGAGATGCCGCCAGACAAAATGACCACAACCTACTCCTTTGGTGTAATATTCACCACCTTCATGCAAGATGGGAAAGTCACATCAAGGGCCCTACCAATGCCGTTGAGGGGGCAAATCTGGTACACAAAGGGCTCTAAAAAAAGCAATGAGGTAGGGGCTGGTATATACGGGTAGAGACCGAAGTAAAACATCAGTCTAAGTCTTGGTACTCAAGCCTCCTTATCCCAAGCCGAAGTAACAGCTATTTCCGTCTGCACAAGAGAGATTCTAAGGAGAGGTCCTCTGCCAGGCGACAGTAAATGTTCTGCGATCATACACATTCACTTCCAAATTAGTTTGGGTTGGGAGACTCACAAAAACCTCAACGATCTAGGTCCACAGAACAAGGTCAAACTTATCTGAGTACCATGTTACAAGTGCATCCAGGGGAATGAGTACGTAGATGCTCTAGCAAGAGCGGGAGCAGCAACAACTGTCATTGGAGCAGAACCAGTCTGTGGAATACCATTTGGAGACACTGAGCAGGACACAAAGAAATGGGTCAAGAACCATCATCCTGGGAAGAGGCCACAGGCAATACTCACGGAAAAATGATAGTGATGGGGCCAACTGACCGGCTATATCAAGGCATCTTCCTGAGCCGAAACTCCCTCAGGAAGCTGATAGGACAAATAACAGAAAGTGAACTTTATCAGAGCTGTGTACACTAGTCAACCAAGAATTTGTATTTCGTGTGAATACATTTATTAAATTGCATAGCGCTTTCGGCTATTATGCCATCATCATTGCGATACCTGCAAGTAATAGGACCTACCCTGTCACTGATGAGAGGCAATAAACCTCGAAACATGCATTTCTGCAGGTGATCATTCCCAGCCAAATGAAGGATAATCTTCTGTTTAATTACAAGAAAAGCACGTGCAATTGGGTCTTCTTGGAAGAACGTTACACAAATATCTGTCAGATGTAATTATTCAATGTCCGTCGTGGTAGTAGCCAGAGAATTAGTTGTTTTTTGATAGATGTTTGTCTTTTATTTTCCACTTGGTGGAAACGCTTAGAGAGAAGGGTAACCCGTATTCTTTCACATTGTTGATACCTCTCTGGCACAATATATTCGAACTCGTTCGAATTTTTACTGCAAGTAATTATCCTTTAAATTTTCAAGTGAGGTGAATTGACGAAAATTTAACACTTACTCGTCGTTAACTATATACCTGTAGTTCAATAAAATCGACAACCATTGTGAAAACAATAATCTGAATAGACATTACATTCAGTGCACCATTTGGGTTTAAAATATTGTTACATTTTGTTAAAAATTATTTCTTGTCCAAAGTGCACGTGTGGACGAAAGTGAAGATTGACAGTTTGTTGACATTGACAAAAGGTAATGTCAAATAAAAATTGAGATGCGCGATTTATTATATTGAATTTGACACATGACACTTTTAGTGACCACAGAACGTTAAAATTTTCCATAGTGAGCAAAGAACTAAACGTAAATTTTGGCAATTGTTGAAAAAAATTAAATAAAGGTCTCAAAGGTTGCATCTCTGACTCCCCCCGAAAAAAATCAATACCGAACTGAAATTGACGAAAACTTTGAGTTTGATGGGAATCCAACCTCCAAGTCCAAATCGGTGAACTGACCAAGTAGGAAAGGTTTCGGTCTAGTGGGAACCCAACCATCGTCTCAGTCAGAAAATTGACCAAAAACAGAAAAGTTCTATTTTTACAGACATCTTAGGCCTTGAATTAGTTATTTGAACGTATCCATAGCCATCTGGAATGAAAAATTATTTAAAAAAAATTAAAATGGTTACAAAAAGTAGCAACTCATACATGGTTGTATTTTAAATGTCATTTTGAGAAAAAAAAACGAAAATATACCAGGTGTCCCATTCAAAATATCGAAAGTTTATGTCACACAAGTTGAGTTACTCATATCCGAAAACGAAATGATTATATGAGCGAGCCACCTTCAATGCACACCCGGAATAATTACATCATCAGTGTGAGGCTTATGAATGGTAAAATTTCGCTGTGATCGCTGAAAAACTATAGTATACTAATTTAGAGAAGCAAAATATCGCTGGTCTAGTTTACTGTACATAAATTGATGATTCCTTATTATGGATGGCAATACAGTTAAAGCCCATCCTTTCTGTCATATCTACGTCAGTTATTCCCTCTCTTGATCAATCCTATATATGAAGATAAATTCGTGATTGTCACTCCCCCACCGCCAAATAATTTTCCTTGTTACTGTAGCCGGTTAATTAGCCGAACGAAGAGTTCGAAATCCTTCAGGAGTCATACGAACAAATCCATGAAATATGCAGCGAACAACGTGCGGTTCGTCATTTCTACAAACAACAATCAGGAAACGTATTCGTCTCAATTAGCGCAAACCGCAACTCTTGCAAGTTGTATGTCTTTGGTTTGTGCAGGGACGCGATTCAAGATCCACGGACCCACACGACGATAAATCCCACCTACGGCTTATTTACAACACCTTAGATCTGTTAATTTCTCTTTTCATCATAAGGAAATGTTCAGTGAGTAATTCCGATAGTGAAGATTATATAAATTCCAGTACACAAATTTTATTTCATTGAACATTAGATAGACACGCACGGAAAAAAAGAATTTGTTAATTTAATCAAATTTATTTGGTTACTTTTATTTGCTTGTCACTAAAAATGATTTATATCAAAACGCAGGAGAATTTGATTGATGGCCACATTTAATTGCAGCGAAAAAATGGATTCTCAATGCAATGCTTACATTTATTTGATCTGGATATTTGATCAATCGAAACAATTAAATGAAAATTTGTATCAACGCAAGTATAATATTTGCTTGAATCAAACAATGGAAATAAATCAATTAAAATATCAATGTAACGAATGAATTCTCCTAATTCATGTCAAGTTGTTCATAATATCAAATCAATTATAATAAATATTACTGTTAGAGCAATAAAATAATTTTGTAGATCTGATCATATTTCGTAATTGATTCAACTAGATAATTACATGGTTGATATTACGATATACAGGGTGACCCAGGGTTAAACCGCCAAACATTCAGTATTGATTTTTAGGTGAAAATAAGATATTTTCTTCATACAAACATATGTCCCAACTTGCTTCGTTTTCGAGATACAGAGTGTCAAAGTTTTCATAAAAAATCAGTTTTTTATTCATTACTCAAAAACCTTTTGGTTGATTCTGATAAAACTCAGCATGTTTATTTGCGGTGATGGAGGCTTATTTTAATGTACCTGGAATTAAAAAAAAATAAAAAAAAGTTTACTTTGACACCCTGTATCTTGAGAACGAATCAAGTTTTGCCACATACTTATATAAAGAAAAAATCTCATTTTCACCAAAAAAAAAACGATACTGAACGTTTGGCGGTTTAACCCTGGGTCACCCTGTATATAAAAAGGAGTTAATGAAGGAGTTGGTTGAATAGGATATTTGTTTATGCCATTCAATTTCACTTCACTGAAACTTTGAATGCGATAGAAAATATAATTTTGAGACTATATTTTGTTGTGCATATATGACGCTTTTATTTGTATGATCCAATTAAAATTTATTTGTTTCAACAATTTGTTTTTTTTTTAATGATTTAAAATTGTATCGTCCAATAATTGAAAGCATCACGTTTTGGAGGCTTTGTTCTACTTCTAAACAAAGGACAAAGTATCAGTGATATCACCAAAAAAGTTCCAGTATAAGATATTCTTCAATGATGTCTACTCTTTTTTGCAAATTTTAATCTTCCAGAGGCTGAAAATAAATGTGCCAAACGGAACAAAAGTTGGAATTCGCGTCTCTGAAAAAATTTGTTTAAATCAAGTAAAAAATATTTCTCTTCTTCAATAAATTTCGTTGTTCCGGAAACTTCGTCTGTATCCGTTATCAAAAACCTGATGAAAACTTCATTATAGTCAACTGTATTGTACACGCAAATTACTTTTTTGATGAATTGGAAAGTATAAGCCCCCCATATTATTTGCACAAAGTGGGAACTCCAACTTTGAATCTCATAGTCACGATATAAAATATAAAGACCTGGTAAATATCTGCACCTCATTTGGTCTCTTTGGTCTAGTCAAATTGTAAACCCTAGTGACTACCACTTCTGTTACTACAATGAATTGATAATGTCATCCCAGCATTTGTAGAACTCGAACGCCTTGAACGAAAATAATACCCTCTTTCATGGAAGAACATACAAGTACAGGCAAATGAGCAACTTCATAAATGGAATGACCCAAGACAATTGGTCTTCCACCTGTTTTTTCAGTACATTTCAATTTCATTTCAGAACTAATTTCACAACGCGCATAATTTAAGTGTGCGTTGATAAATATAGGCTGGGTTTTCAGAAGTTAGAGCATCCTCGAATTTGAAGGATTTGTACATTCAATCATTTTATAAGATTAAAAATTATGTCAGTTCCATGTACTTTCATTTACAACTCCCTTCTGGAAATCCATTATAGATAACATGAACTTGTGAAAAACTCAAATTTTAGACTCGAAAAGTCACGTAAAAAGTCGCTCAACCTCAATTTCTATAATAAATCACCCGATTACTTGAAAGACCTCTCCAACAACACTTTTAAAAAATACGTATAAAATATTTTTTTCACACACTGTTTTTACTCCACACAAGAACTTCTTGATTTCCAATTTCCGGAAAACCTGTAATGTAAAGACTCGAATGATCTTACAAGCCCATTCCCAATTACCTAATTACATGTGTTTTGTGTTTCAATTTCATTCATATGTTCTTGTGTTTTTCATTTCATTCAAATTTTTCTCTACAAAATATGTTGATTATCGAATTTTTCAAGTGATTGCTACATTGTACCAACATGTCGAATATTCACTATTTTATTCAATGAACTTTTATGACCCGCAAAATGTAATTTACCGCTACTATTTACTACCACTACCATAATTGTATTTTTATTTGTCTTTTATGTTTGTAAAAAGGACCACGCCCACACCTTATAGAAAAAAGTCTCTCAGTGAAAATGGCAGATTTTTTGATATGTTGTAGCTGAAACCATTCTAAATAAAAGTCTCCATTGGCCCAACTTGATCCTATGACCAGATTGGGCGCTAGAGGGCGCCAAATCTTGAATTTTGTGATTTTTGGAGAAATTCATCTGAACGAAATAATATCAATATCTCATTTAGATTCAATATTGTGTTCGACTGGGCATTCCTAATGTTCGCGAGAAATATTTTTCCATAATACAGAGAAAAAATACGCCGTTATTTTTATACAACAATATATTCAATTCTTCAGTGATGGAATTCGCCTACGAGGTTATAAGTTGATTGAGTTTATCATTGAGGATCAATTAGAATGGTTTGTTGATCGACCAAAATTTAATGATAATAGCTTCGGTATATTTTGTTCGATCAACAAACCCTTTTGGATTGATCATTAATGATAAATTCAATCAACTTATAACCTCGTAGGCGAATTTCATCACTGAAGAATTGAGTATATTGTTGACTACCCTGTATAAAAATAACGGCGTACTTTTTCTCTGTATTATGGAAAAATATTTCTCGCGAACATTAGGATTGCCCAGTCTCACACAATATTAAATATAAATGAGATATTGATATTTTTTCATTCTCCAAAAATCACAAAATTCATGATTTGGCGCTTTTCCAGATAAAAATGGCTTTCGACAAGCTACCATAGGAACTCAAGGACTGTTTTTCACTGCCTTCTTTTAAGAAAAACTCAAGGAATTTTAAAATACAATATGTTTTCATTCAACAAAAGAATGTTTTACTACTAACAAGTGAATAAATGTTGAATGATTCTGTTGTATCATTACATTGCCATGTGATTTTCTGTACACATTTATTGACATTTTAGATTGAATTTGTATGGTGATATGGATATAAACTTTTGTTATTGCAAAATACTGACTGCAACGAGAATGTTAGTCGCAATCATAAGGGCATTCATATTTTTTTTCTTAGACAATCCAATAGATGATACGAATAATTTTGGCGTTGTATTGTCATTCTGTATTGAATAGTAGAATTTGGTGATTACCAAGGAAATTTCAATGTCCTGGTGCAGTCAGTGTTTTTATCAAATCAACACTATACTGTGTTATGCAGTGCAGGAACCTATAATCGTCATAAAAAAAATATACAATTTTATATTAGGTTATGTCCTCAAATTGGTTCTATAGAATAATTAATAAACAATATCATTGTCGATAACTATAAAGTTGATATGAATTAATACAGAGTGCTTCACGGTTGTGGTCAAATTCAATGTTTTGTCATTTCGGAAACAGCAAAAAAATACAGCTTGCTGGTGGTAAGTAATTCATTGTTTCATAAAACCACGAACGAAGAAAACAAATAGTCAATCTACAGCGCAACTCAAAACAACTACAAAATCAATATATAATATTTTCTATTATCAACACAAAAATACCAATCAATCAAGAAAGTTGTATCATGGGATGAGTTGAAAAATGTATCTAACTTCTTAAAACAACAGGGTATTGGTTTATCAAAATATATCTTCAATGCTGACCAACGGAATCAACTCGTGAAATCATGTGCCGCCGCCGTACATTTTATAAAAATGAACCTGTATCTAGCTTGTTGAACACAGATGTGTCAGCTAACGTTTTGTAAAAGGCATACGCTCAAGTTAAATGTGGTGAAAATATTTAACAGAGCAGTGACAATGTCTATTGCACTCGCTTCTCAAAACAAGAATATTAGGGTGGATTATTTCTGAAATAAGGGTGGCATTTACAATTTATATCAGACGTTTAATATGTCGGTGATGATTTGTAACTCGATCTTTGTGTGGGACACTTTTATGATGATGTGTGTATACTCATTTGAATGTTTTGGGAGAAGTAATGTACGAAATCTTGGTATGGTAACGTGAACATGCATAACTGTGGTAGAAATAGAGCTATTCGAAAGGAATATAAATTACATTTTCAGTATGAATGTATTTATAGTAGACATTATATTTTGAATAAATGATGAGGACAGGAGGTAAGCTTCACAAGTTGTTATCAAAAAAGTTTCAATGAAAGAAGATTATAATATTCATTCGAAATGTCAGTGATCAAGCAGGTTGTGAGGAAATAGCAAATGGCAAATGAGTCATCACCTACAGAATGGTAAAATTATAGCAGAATTTTGTCTATTTGAATCAGTAGGTCCCAACGAAATACAACTTTACTACAACAGCGAGAAGCAGTCTTACTGATTCCATAACTTTTCAGACAATTCAGAGTATGCCTAAGGTGAGATTTTATGGATAGATTATCGAATGTCAAATTGATTCCGGTCCCTGATCGAAGTACCTGCTGGTAATCGTGGAAATTATGGGATAGTGTTGAGTAAAAAGTAAAATATCTACAAAGCACTTGTGTAATGCCAGTTGTTAAACTTAGAAGCGGGTAATCTAGAAACCCGAGAAATATTTTCCATTTATTTACTCTTTGAATTATGAAAATATTGCCAATTTTCAATGAAGTTGTTTTGGCAGGAGTTAAATCAGAAAAAACTCTGAGATTGATTCGTAGACGACAAGAATTACGTGTTTCTAGTGACCCTGATCGCCTACCAGAAAATATATTTAGGGCGGATTGTACAAAACAGTTCAACCAAACTGAGTTCAGTTGCTCAGGAAATTTTATTGGCTAATCTCTAGCAACTGAACTTAGTTCATTTGAAATGTTGTTGAACTTGTATTGTACAATCCGCCCTTATACAGCTTTTTCGTCTTAATAAATGTTTACTTGGAGATCTGAGACCATTTTTGATAGAACCAGTTACTGAAATTATTATTATTTGAATTTTTTTGCAACAGAATTTTGTCAGATAAATCTTGGAAAGGAATATTACTGTGGATGGAGCCGAACTACGGTACACAGAACAATTGATCATTCTATTGGTGTTCTGGGACCACAAACTTCGAATTGAATGCTTGTTTGGTAACTTTGGAAGTGCCACTCATTATTTCTGTATATGACGCATAATCACAAGGATCCATGTACAAAATGAGTTGGTTTGGTTCCTAGATGACAGTGGATACTCCCTACAACCTTATCTAATTACCTCTTTTTTCATTCCACAGGGTGATGCAGAAACAAATTATAAAATTGCTCATACAAGGGTGAGAAGTTGTGTTGAAAGGTGATTCGGTCTATTCAAGATAATACTGCGGTACTAGCCAAACCCCAGGTTATAATCAATTCCGGCACTAAGTACCACCTCAGCAGAAAAACCTGAAGTGTTGATAACGAAAGGGCACCTTCTCTTGCACAACATTCATTATAGGAAATAGCTATTTGTTTAACTAGGAAGAAAAGTTACGAAGATGAAATAGCCATTAGATTTAAAAAAATTTAATCTAGTTATTCTAGTTGTCTCAAGACGTTTATTTCGTATCCGTAGTTACGTCCAAAAAAAATCAAATATTTTAACTGTAATTTCGGCGTATATATCCATATGATATTGAGTTGCATGAATTTATATATAAATTTGCACGAATTGAATGAATAAAAAGAAAATCTTATACCCGGTGACATACAGAAGATGAAAAATTACTGAATGTGTCTTTATTACCGAAAAAATGAAGATTTCGCTATAAAAAAAATCATATGCTACTGAATTGGATGACGGAAAAAGTGTGGGATAAATTAGTAAAGAAATAATTTTGATGTATTTTTTCAAACTCTCATCAAAGACCATTTAACCTGCCACCTTATGGTCAAAATATTCAATGCTTCGTTCTACAATTTCAATAAAGGAAATTATATATAAAAAGTACACCAAGACAAGAAATGAAGGGGCTGTATATGAGGCCAAGAAATTTGTTATTTTCTTAGTATCTATGGTAAGGTTTTTGTTACTGATTGGTTATTTTTTGCATTTTGCTTCAATGATCTGCAGTGCATGCCGATGTGACGAATTATGTATTTGATATGACCGTTGAGGATATACAAGTTGATAGAAATATTATTTCTGTCAGATATCTAAACGAAATACAAAAGGAATTTCGTTACAAACTACCAATTTTACCAAGTATCCAGAACAATATACCAGACATACCTAGTTTGAGAAGAACATCTGCGTCTGTCTAAGGAAATGCGGAGGAGAAATTGTTACTTTAAAGATACATGGTAGGTAGTTGTCCCTCGACAATCGTGGCGGAAGGATATGTAAATCAGTCAACTGTCAAAAAAGTCAAATTGCAAATCAAATGATAGGTACTCCTACTCATCGACAATTTATTCCTCTACCATTCATTTCAATCGCAGTACGAATAATATACGCACACTCTTGATGAGTTCTAAAATTGTTAATTTTTGTTAATGAACTTGTTGAAAAATAAAATATAATGAAAATATGTACTGAGAAAAATACCTGTATTATTATTATTATTTAGTTGAAAGATGGAGAGAAAAAATTACTTTATAACGGAAACTTCCTTCTGTGAATAAACCAAGAAGAAAACAAATATTCTTAAACAATTATCATATTTAACATAAATACAATTTTAAGTGAGGTCACAATTCGTTTCAATAATCGATAGAAATAGAAAAAAAGTTTTTTCAAAATTTTGTTTAATTGTTCTTTCCGTCAACTGGCCGCTCCCTTATGAGCAACTCTGAGGAGTCTTAGAGAAGCTTGTGCGAGCTAGGAAGGCCGAGGCCTTTACTTTTGACTGTGTGGATTGAAATTCACTGAATCTGCCAGCAAATAGGCCGAAGTCTACGCTCTACCCAACCAGGAAGCCATCACCGTTGCTGATATTTTGGTAAAATAGTAGATTCGTCAATTCGTTCCGTTGGAACTGCGTTCAGACGAAGGTATGAATTAAGAGTCCAATCCGTCAATGGTTTCCTGAGAGTCTACTCAAATGATAGGGTGAACAGAACAAATGTGTAAATGATTTACCTACATCCAACCATGTGATCAAGCAAGGATATTCATTCACTGAATATGAATAAAAAAACATGGGAGTACCACTGACGAATTGTATTTAATTCTTTCGTGAACAGATATATTTAAACAATTTCCAAAAACTGTTGAGGATTTGAACCATATTCGAATGAGATACCCCAATATTGTTGTGACGCCCTAAAAATATATTAGAGAACAGGCAATTAATCAGTTTTCCGATCTAGGTCCTTCAATAATACGTATCGTTCATTTGAGGCGACATAATCAATTTACACTGTATACTCTAATATATCTCCTCTTGTTAATACTCCAGGGATCTTCTACTTTTCGCCAGAACTAGAATTGATGGCATCAATCCACTGGATTTCGCGCAGTCAATGAAGGACTCTCTGTTTTCGCCATTATCGATGAAATATTACTATAATTTAGTAAGGCGTAATAAATAGCCCGATAACGAGCACTTGTGAGCAGCACTTAGTCACATTCTAAGAACCAATATCGACTACTGTGATCTCAGGAGATAGGGCTTAATGCAAATGGGTCCATCTCTGTTACAATAGCACATTGATGAGAGTCAATAAATCACAGATATGCAAAATGTTCCCTTTATATTAGGGGGTGGTAATGGCAATGGACGGGGTACAGATTCGTCGATAGATATATACCTACTATGGGTTATGGTTCGGCTTACTGTTGTCGCTTAAAAAGTTCCCAATGTGCTGAAAGGGCTGAAATAACGTTTCGTTTCAACCTTAAGTTTGAATTTGAAAATATACATTCTATAGGCCTTATACGGTCTTGCGATAGAATGCGGCATTTCTAATAAACCATTTTCGCACTGAATATACTGAAATTTTATTCCGGAAGAAAGAATTAAACTTTCACTCACCTCAGTTCATGGTTCTAAGATGGTTTAAGGAGCTTTAGTATTAAGTAAAATGCATTTAACAACAATTGAGTTTTGGTCATTTGAATATGTTCAAATTATTTGAGCACAATTAGTTCATGACAATCCATTATTGGATCCTCTGGAGACACCCTACATTTTATTTTATGAGAGAGAGGACATTGGCAGATCAAGATCTTCAGATGAAAAAAAAAATTAAGCAAGCAGGTATGGGATGTTTTTCTTCATATAATTTTATATTAATTCTCACAGCTTTGTAAAATAATTGTCAGGCGATGAACGCAAGGAGCCAAATATAGTTACTTGACCTCATTTATTTTCTTCTATGTTCGTATCGCTGCGAGAGCTACTTTATAAAGTGTGTTCAAGAATTACATTTTATACCTAAAAAGCTCTTATCTTCAGATGATTTCAAGAAAAATTCTTTATACGACCATAGGTCCTTAACGACTTTATTTCTGAGATACATGGTGTTGAAATTCAACAATCATAGTTATTGTTGAAAAAAATTTTTTTTCGTTAAACTACGAACGACAGCTCTCAGGAGTCGAAACTTGTGCTGGGAATCGAACTCACGCCCCTGTGATTGAGAGGCAAGCGCTCTACCACCACGACCACTACGGCCCATAATGAAACGCCACTGTGTTTTTTATTTAAATATAATTTTTATCATTGTCCTCTCATTTTCTCTACCGGAGAGTATTCGATACAAAAAAAAATTTATAGATCCAATGAGACTAAGAAAATATCGCGTAGATGCAAGAAAATGAAGGGCTTTTATTTTTCGGATAAAGAAACTAGAGACCATCTTTTTCAGAAAATAGGAAACAATTGAGAATATTATATTTATTTGACAATAAAACAGTAGCGTAACAATATTTAAATTGAAGATATTTTTATTGGAAAAAACTGTTTGCTGAATTTCATCAACGTGTACCTCAGCGGTTGTAGACCTACGTTAATATCGAGATTTTTTTTAATGGTTCTTCAGGATCAGATTTTGCGCAATTGTCTTTTATTGACCTCACTTACTTATTATCTTCGTTTTCGTGGTTCAATTATTATTTTATTGTGTTAGGGCAAACTTCAAAATAAACGGAATTCCTATTTCTCCCAGGAATATATCGGTCAGGACTTTTTTCCGAAAGTCCAAAACATTCGGTTCCAGAATCATGAGCCCTGAGAATATGAAGAGAAATAAAAACAACGTTCTTCTGCATTCGTCCATCTACGATTTCTGCCGTCGCTATAGTTTTTAATTTTAGAAGTGGAATGTCCATAACGTTTAACCAATGCCCATTTGATCATACCCATCATTGCAACATAATTATTTTTCCCGCTGCCGACACTGCAAATAGTCCATACATGCTTGGCAACAAAACAGGTAAATGGCCTATATCATTCGTTTACTAATTCATCTTGTCAACGGAATGTAAAGAGTGTCATTTACATGCCTAGGGTAAAAATGACTTTGACCTTGACAGGTTCAGCTTCATTTATATCAATTTTTAGGATATGAGAGATTTCATGAATATTATTGTTGTTTTATCTATTCGGTAACTTAGTTACGCGCACAAACACCTCAGAATGAAATAGCGGAACGAATAATCATGAAGGAAGGGTAAGAAAACAAAATTCAATCCAGGCAAATTTTGAGAAATGTCAACAGGCAGTGGGAAAAACATCCTCCTCGGCAAATGACAAGCCTCGGCTTTGCCTCGGCTCGTACTCGCTCACCTCGAATGTTAACACGTCTTTACATTCCTTGTTACTTAAATAACTATTGGCAAAGTTTCTTTTTGTTAAATGTTGTTACTCGAGGAACAGAAAACTATACAGAGAAAATCGCTCTTCTCTGGTGGTGGATCACGCCTATAATGCTTGTATTTTTCTGAGACTGGGAACTAAGTAGTTCTAATACTTTTGGCATTTCTCTTCCCCAATAACACAAAAATGTTGTCTACACTGCAAGACCATCGAAGATGATTGTATGAAACTTTAAACGCCGTGATATGCCAAGACCGCCTAATCTGGGCACGCTGATAGCAAATGCATCGTGGTCTCAGGTGCTCCGCAACACGCTCTGTACCTGGTACCAGGGACCTCCATACCCATAACGCGACTACGGTAAACCAGCCACTGGTCGGTATGTGGTAGTGGAGCTTCTGGCTTGTATCGAACAGACATTCGAGGCCTTAGGTCGTGGACCATGTAGAGAAGGAGATGTAAACTCCTGATTACTTCACAGTCTCCATCGAGTAACATTCTGTTAAGCAGATACTTCAAGTTCAAAAGTACATGCCCACCCTGTTGCGTGAACAAGTATAACGGTGGATTGGACGATTTAGCATGAAAAATATTTGATTTTACCTCGTGTTATTGCATCTCTTCTTGAGTTAGTTCCACCACTCCGAAAAAGTCGAAAAGTGCTGGAATTTCAAACTCATTTGTTTGCAAACCAGATCTGCCCGATATTGTGCTAATATATCCCGCGGAGAGATTTTGCATGTTGTCGGTCTGTAATTGATCTGGAAAATGTCCGTTTTCAGGGATGAGCACGGTTCGCCCCTCGACCAACCAATCTGGAATCAGGAGATCCTATGCAACCATGAAAAAACTCTTGCTAGATGATGGATTGAAAATATTTACTACCAATACCAGTACTAAATATACACAATTCAGTAATACACTGAGCACTTCAAAAAAAACAATTGGACAACGCTCTGTAGAATACTTGGTTCCAAGGCTCTGTAATTTACTTCCCAACGAATTGACAAATATCTAATGTTATAGAGTGTTTAAAAAATATCAAATCATGGATTAATGCGATTTGAAGTACAATTTTGTCTAGAGACTTGTGATCGATTGATCTACTTGGATATATAAATAAGTCACAGGAAGAACAAGGACAGTCCATTATTCCACCGGGTACCTCTATGATCAGAATCACCATTTCAACAGAATGGTTTGGGTAGAGCCTGCAGAGTTCAAAGAGTAAATGAGTCTCGATATTTTGTCCGTTATTCCTCTACTTTTCGAACGATATTTATTTCGCCATTAGCCGAAAATGGAAATTATCCTTCTTTGATGTTCGAGAAGGACCACATTATGCTGATTGGCTTGTATTTGCTTGAGGGTGGGGAATGAGTTTTTCCAATAGATTCGGCATTTCTCATCCTCTACAACGGACTTAATGTCCTTCAGACAATCTGTCGAAGATTGTAGTACAACACTCGTAATGCAGCGTTATGCCTGTGGATATAGGATGAGACCGCATAAGCAGGCTGACAGAAAATGCATTATATTCTCGGCTGCCCCACAATACGCTTTGCATCCACTGTCACTGACTTCTACATCCATCATGCGACTACGGTAGATGATGTTGTTGGCTTGACCATTTTAGCTGGCTATTTTATAATCCCTCGGTTTTCGACTTCAGTCCACTTGACCTGAGAAATATGATGGTCAGGTTTCTAGATGAGCTAAGTCTTCAATGTTCTTGAAGAAGACCCCATATGTTGGCTCATCCTTATGTAGCTGTTGAAGACTCACTCTCCGCAGCTTTGACGTTAGCTTCTTGCTGAACGGGTTCCAACTCGGTGACAGAGTTTGGGTTCGTCCGTTCAGTGTCAAATAAGAGACCGAGTTCATCGGCTGCACAAGTTGCTGCTTCGAACAGAAATGCTCCGCTCCATGCTTTTTCATGATCGCATATTGAGCAGAGAAGGGGATCTGAACTCCCAATGACTTTACAGGCCCCATTCAGTACGATTCTGTTATGTAAACTTTCCAAGCTCAAAAATCCATGGCCTCCCCGTTGTCTGGGGAAACATAACCGTAGAACGGTCGATTTATGATGCAAGTTCCTATAAATATTCATCATTTTGCGAGTTTTTACGTCGAGTTGTCGCAGCGCTTCCTGAGTCCATTTCATTACTCCAAAGGAATGAAGTAGAATCGGAACGGCAAGCATATTAGATGCAGCAACTTTATTCTTCCCCGACAGTTCTGATGACCAGATCTGTCGGAGTTTATGCTGATACCTGCCGCGAAGAGAGTTTTTAACATTAGTTAGCTTTTGGATGTGGCGTTGTTACACCTCTTGATAGGATGTAGCATGATTCCGTCTACAAGTTGAATGTTTTCTCGGTATTCCTGTCATCTTCCTTTCTTGAGATAACCTGTGGAACATTTGTCGATACATTTTGATAGTATTCGTGTACACTTGCACTACCCCTATATGAGTGACATTATGCCTCCGGTTGCTGGGGATGCCACGGATTTTCCGTAGTGCCAGGGATAATGGCGATGGAAGATGGGTTAAGGGAGTCTCCCTGAAACACGCTCCATCTAAAAACAACCTGCTCTGTTTGGACTCTGACTTCATCAGATGTTATGGTGAAGCAAGTCCTTTAGCGCGGCATCAGCTGTTCAATAAAATTTTATTGGGTACCGCAAGGCATCTGAGCAAATGCACTTTGTTATCACTTTTCTGTTGTATTTCATGTGTTTGAGTTATTTGCCAGCACACTGTTATGTATTATACTTCAAAGCAAAAATTTTTATGCATAACTAATCATTTAATATTTATACTTATCACTCACCAACATCTTTCAATTATTAGTTTATACCTCTCTTTAGTTGATGAATACAGGTTACTAACTTTGTTATCATATACTGTTCATATACTGTTCTTTTCGAACGAAAATTAAAGTTGAAACTTTGATGCGAGATGGAACTCTCACAATATTGCAGTACGGTCGCCAAACCCTACAATTCATAGCAGTTTGTTAAAAATTCCGCATTCATGCATAATTCACAGGGATCGCGAGTACAAATAAAGAATTACAACAATAATAATTTTGCACTTAGTCAATGATTAAAACACAAATATATTTTAATTTAGAGAGGCCGAGCCAGGACAACGTCTGCAGATTTATTCATATCAAAAACTAACTTTTAAATTAGATAAAAGTACAACTTCTATCATAGACATAATTCACAAACGCGCTGGTTTGCCGCAAAGACACTGTCTGTTTTCGAAATTAATTTATTTTTCTGTGGCCACTCTTTTATTTATTCAAAAGGGTGGTACGTTACGCCGTAATTGAGAATTATTGCAATTATTTTCAGGGGAGAAAGAATTTTTGTCACGCCGATGCGATATACGCGGTTTTTTAATTGAGTATCAAGCACGAATCTAGTGAATTTTTCTGCAGGGACATATTGAATTAATATTCATTTATTTCGCTGATTTTTTGCTTGAAATGACACCTCTATGTGTATATCGGAATGAAGTATGGCGTTTTGGGCCCGCTGTCACCTTAATTACCCTACCAACTACCGAACAAAAATGATTAAAAGAACGTTTCGTAATGTTGCCGTAAATAAAATTTATGGCCGCGGCTTGATTTTCACCTACATATACGTTATTGGGAGAGCTGATTGTGACAGGAACCGCCGTACAGCAGGCCGTTACCAAATATTTCTCATTGTTGGCCATGCCACTTAATCTATTCGACCTATACTGACATTGCTCTCATATATGCTGAATTCGATAATGCCTTGTTGATTGTGAATATAAAAATCACTTCTGTCTCACTTCTTCAAAATTCACCCCAGCATCTTTTCTGTTCATGTCTGAAGGAAGAATCAACCCATGATGAGTTGGTTCATCATCGCTCAGTACAAAATCAGAAATTGTTCTTAAGTAGGAAACTAATGATCTGCCTACGTTTCTAACAACCAGTTCCATAATCAACATCATAAAGACTCCTCTATTCAAAGTCGGCTTTACGATAAAGTGTTCTTTAAAGTACAAGTTAAAGTGCCTTTAGTACAAACACCTCCTGGTAGATAAGTCTCCTTTAGAGCGGCATTCGTTATGTTTATACTGGTGGCTACACTGAAAATTAGTATTTTTAGGAATACAGTTGTGGAGATCTTGTTAATTTTCAATGTGTTTTGTAGTTCTGTGGTTACTGTCATCTGGTATTATAGGTTATAGATTTGTATTTTGATAAATAAATATAATCAGTATTTTCTTCAATGTAAGATCTATTATGGCCAGAGTGAAATTTCAAAATTAACAGTTTACGGTAAGTTCAATTTGGAATTCGCGATTGAATCAGACAAAAGAAAATGTTCTTCTCCAAGCGTGGAAGAACAGTTACGTCTCTTAGATTCAATTGCCAGGACCACAGCAATTTGTGCATCGCAAATATATGGACCATATGAGGTCAAAATATCACAATTTGAAAACAAAAACAAGGTAGGTGGTTGCTGCATAATGTAATTATACTGAAGGGACTGGTGGTGGAGCTCCAGTAACTGAGGATTTCGATCCAATTATAGAGAGCGTTTTAAAAATTATTGATATTAAAACAGTGCACAGGCAACATTGTCGATTCTGATACAGTATGAAAATAAGCTTTTCATAGGTATAATTAATAATTTCATTATTATTTGTTATTTTGTAAAGCGTAAACACAAATAAAGGAAACAAAGTGGATGATTTTTCTAAAACTGGCAATAAAAATTCTCTGGAAACAAATTACTGAACTATCGGTATATTACAGTTAATAATATATTATGAAATGAGGAAAACGAGCCTAATAGAAGTAACACCGCTGTTGGAATTTTTTCACATTCCACTTAAGACAATGAAGTATTACAATAAAATTTTTATTTACGTAAGACTTTATTTGGTCTATTTACACAAATTCAGTCAATTAGAAAACATAAAAACATTTAGCATTAGCGAGATATATATTTAGGATTGAAAGACTGATGCCCCTTAATGTAGGCAGCACGTTATGCAATTTCTTCAGTAGCATGCTATGAAAATAAAAGTCATGTCATTTATATTGTCAATTTCTTGAACGAAATATAATTGTATCTGAATATTTTCTCAACTTTATCTACGAATATATCTGATAGTAGTGATAGTTTCGATGTTTTTTATTTAATGGAAGAAAATGAATCGGCGTAGAAAAAGTATAGTACTTTACACGAGTTGTAAGCCCATTACGCACTCATGAAATGTATGCACTCGCCGCTGCGCGGCTTCGTTCATAAACTTTTTCATTTCGTGCGCAAAGGGTTACTTACAACTCTTGTTACGTAATATACTATTACCAGCATATCTTAAAGTACGTTGGTATATTTTACTCATTTGATTGAACTGTATTCTTTTGCTTCTGCTATAGAAAACGAAACGTGAATGGTCTCATTATACACCATATAAATTAAAATAACCTGTTACAAGACAGTTGAGGCCAACAATTAAGAACATAGCAATATTAGCAAAAGAAGAGTATTGAAAGGAAAACATTTTTTATTTTGAAAATCAGACTTTGAGCGGTTTATTGAGGAGGAAAATAGAAGACAGGAAGCTCATGTTAAAAAACAAATTTTACCTATTAGATTTACAAATACGTGTACAGCAATAATAAATTATCAAACGTCATTTTGTTTTTTTTTAATAAATGATGAAAAACGAAAAAAAAGTATAAACAATGATTGTACTTTTATTGGCAGTTTGTATTCAAAAAACAAAATTTTCTCTTTTCCGTTCAACATGTATAGAAATAATAGAATAAAAAAGATAGCTTTAGAAGCATTGAACTATAAGACATTGGTTGTTGACAACACAAGAATATCTATAAAAATAAAAACAGGAAAAACCTAGACTGAGCTACCTGATGAGAAAGAAGTATTCTGTTTGTGAGTGGGGCAGTTTTCAATGAGAAAGTATTTTAGACTAGATTTGAATTGTCTGAGTCTTTTTGAGCTCTTGGGGAGGAAGTTAAATCTTTTTGGACTTCAGGTGTGATAGAGAGTTGGGGTTACTTTCATTGTATTTATTTATATGGGTTATACATTTATTGAGTCTAGAATAGACACTGCGAACTATAATCATTTCTCTCATTCTGACTATTCCTATACATTGTACTCATGTTGATTGCAAATATGTGTCTGTACGTTATGGTATACTTGGATACTACTTGCATATAAATAGTAATCCCCAGCTCGCACAAGTTCCTCAAGGTTGCTTGTAGGGGTGCAGCCTGATGGTGGATAGAACTAATCATTAGTTGACATTCATTCTTTCTTTGAGGCCGATTCAGATATATTAGTGCTCATGCAGTTTTTTGAGGCACATGTGATTTACACGAATATGCATTCTTGTTGACCATTTTGCTTGAAACCTCACATCAGTGCCTTTTACTTGCGTTTCTAAGACCAGGTCAAATTTCATTTGGTTCTGTAATAATTTTGTAGATACTGGAGTAGTGCCATTTGAATCAATAAAACTGAAGAAGCAATGAGAGCAACCCACTGGCAAAGACTTCCAGGGCTAAGGCAGGCCAAAGATCTCCTCGGCAACTTCAACCGAGCAAGATCGAAGACACTGATTAACTTCAGCGAAACTAGTCTAAAGACAATCACGGGATTTCTGACGGGACACTGCAGACTCAAAGAACACCTAAGGAAGCTAGGCTTAGAGGAGGACAGCACCTGCAGATTCCGTGGGGCACATCCAGAAACACCACACGATATATTGGTGGATTGTTATGCTGTACATCACCAAAGATTGAATATAATGGGATCACACCAGTTGACTGTGGGAGAAACACCACGAATAGACCCCTCAAAATACTTAAATTCCTCAAGGAATTGGGGCTTGAGGGGCTGCTGTAAACGAGAACACCTTGAAATGAGAGATGAGAAATGAGAAGAAGATGGGGCACAATAGATCTAATTAGGTCGCAGCGAATCAGTCACCATCCATAATTACCATTACCATTACCATGTGAATCATGTGAGTTTTTCACATAACTCCGACGTATTGCTCACTGTATCTTTCAACTATTATTTCATCTCATCATCTGATAAAGAACTAGAATTTGATGAATTCATTAATATCTTTTTACAATAAAGTCTACCTCTGCTACCTTTCAACTCCAATATGAAAATTTAATATAATATGACATAAGACAGGCAAAATATAGGTTATGTTCACCTCAAGAGGATACTTTTCTCTGGTAAGGTAAAGGTAAAGATCCGATATCCAGACTTAAAAATAAAGCTGGCTTTAAAGTGAACTTTTGTTTCAAAATTGGTTTATGGAACGCATTTTGTCATTAATGGTCCCTTTTTCAAATAAAGGGAACTTCAATTATGGAACTGGCTATAAGAGCTGCTGTAATAGCTTGATCTGAAGCGTCTGTTTCTACAACCAGAAGTTTGTTAGATAGCGATGATTGTACTGGGAAGATAATTCCACTCGCTCTGAGGAACTCTCATTTCCTGCGTTATAAGGACCAATCAAAAGGATGTTCCTGGATAGTACACTTCCTTTTTTTTTGAACCGACAAGATAACGTCGTCATGGGCAACTAAGAATCAAAAGAACAATAGCGAATATACCTTGTTACCTAGTAACCCCCCTAATATCCGAACTCATGAAAAAAATGGAAAATCGCTCAGACCCGTCGATTTGTATTTCAAGGGGGAACACTTTCACCAAATACACCATCATTGTGTTGTCAACCCCCTCAACCCCAGCACCCCCTACTTCAGAATTTTCAATGGGACTACTATACTTGTGATACATCATTTTGAAGGGAATTCAATCCCAAATACATCGGTGTACTGATATTGAGAATCGATCAAGTGTTGTTGAAGTTTTCATGAAAACTAATTTTTTCCAGAAATTTTTATTTTTCATCACCTCACATGTTATCATCGTATGAAAGGTTCAAAATGTGAACCATTCAGTTCCATACAGAAGTATAAGCGATCTTCGAAATTTCTTCGCACATTGCTCAACATTTCTGGAGTCACTGCACGACACTCCACAACCATTCTCCTGCGTAGATCATCAAGAGATGTTGGCTGGGTAATATAAACTTTGGATTTCAAATGACCCCATAAAAAGAAGTCTAATGGTGATAAATCAGGAGATCTAGTCGGCCATTCTATTGGTCCTCGCCTTCCAATCCATCGCCCTGTGAAATTGTCATCTAAAAATTGACGTACAGGTGCAACAAAATGTGGAGGTCCATCTTGTTGAAAGGTGAGCTGACCGTCAAGTAACCTATCATCGTCTTCAAGTAACTGAGTGATTCTGGGGTTCACAGTTGTATCAAGAAGTTCAAGATACCTTTGTCCGTTGAGGTTACCATCAATAAAATATGGACCTACAATATGGTTTCCCAGAATACCAGCCCAAACATTCAATTTCTGGGGAGTTTGTGAATGAGTTTCCCTGTACCAATGGGGATTTGCAGTTGTGCCTGTTCACATGTCCATTTAAATAAAAAGAAGATTCGTCAGAAAAGCACATATTGTAGAGGTAATTATTATCACCAATCAATAATTGACTCATGATTTCACAAAACTCTGTACGTCTGTCAGGATCATCTTCATTTAATTCTTGTACATTCTGCATTTTATAAGGATGGAATTTTGCGTCTTTTCGCTGCTTTTCGAAACTCCAGAAATAGTCTCAAGTTGTCTTAACGATTGAATGTTGTCCATCACTGCATGTCCTACAACTGCAACAGCGACCCCTTCATTTCTCATAGGCTTCTCTCGTTCATGTTTTTTATTCAGCACTGATCCCGACTCCAAGAACTTATTCATCAATTGAAGCACGTACTGATATGGTGTGGTGTTTTCTGGATGACTTTCATTGAAACTTCGAGCCGTAGCTCTAGCACATCGTCCATTTTCAAAATACGCAGAGCTACAATGGATATTCTCTCTTGTACAGTATAAACCATTTTCGAATGTTTTCAAATTGTTGAATGCAGTGACTCGAATACATCAATTACCAAGGCGTAAACAAAGATATACCTATACAAAACACATGAGGGCAATTTTTTTTTTCATAAAAACGTCTGTCTCACCTTCGAAACTATTATTTCTGACAGCATATTATTTTTCAATACAGTGGCGTACCCACAGTGAACCTTTCTTACGACGCTAACATTTGAGGTGATGAAAAATTAAAATATCTGGATAAAACGTAGTTTTCATGAAAACTTCAACAACAGTTGATCGATCCTCAATTTCAGTACACCGATGTATTTGGGATTGAATTCCCTTCAAAATGATGTATCACAAGTATAGTAGTCCCATTGAAAATTCTGAAGTAGGGGGTGCTGGGGTTGAGGGGGTTGACAACACAATGATGGTGTATTTGGTGAAAGTATTCCCCCTTGAAATAAAAATCGACGGGTCTGAGCGATTTTCAATTTTTTTCACGAGTTCGGATATCAGGGGGGTGACAAGTTTTAGCTGGGACACACTGTATCTTGAAAACCGTTGACATTTTAATAAATTGTTGTTGTTGTCATTTTCGTCAAACAGCTGCACACCCTTACGAGTACAACTCTCAAAAGTCTTCGAAAGACTTGACCGAGCTAGGGAAGATGCAGCCTTTACCTTTTAACGTGTGATGTCATGCACGAGACCGATGACCATGCTGGGAATCGAACCCATAACCCTTAGGTTAGGAGACAAGCGCTCTACCATTATGACCATCACTGCCCAAATACTGAAACTCACTTATTTTCTGCTCAGAAAATATCAAAAAATGAGAAAGAAAAGACAAATTCCATATCAGTCCAGTGGCGTAGACGTTCGGGAGAGACGATTAAGGGTGGGAAGTAAAAAGCAATTTTTTGCATTGAAATGTTGAATGGAATGCTGTCGATATAACATACAAAATTTCATCATGGAAAGCTGTGGCGTTATATTGGTTTATTCTGGAAAAAATATTGCCTTTATGCACTTTGAATACCTTGAAAATTATGATGAATACTTATCTCAAAGGATATATTAATGGAAACTTTCAACTTTGAAATGAAGTGAAGATTCGACCATCGGAGTTTTTTTCCATCATTCTGGGAAACCCTGTTTATCGTTATCAGTTGACTGTAAGTAAATTGTTTTGTTCGCATCGAATTCTTTGTGAATTTGTTATATCCCTCCCCATTATGGAAGTTTTGCTAGGTACATATTCATATCGCCTACGTTCCTTCCCGTTTATTTCTGGTTTTACAGGTGGATACACTAGGCATAAGGTAGTTCTCAACTGATCATTAGTATGAAGAAGAAAACATTGCTGGTACTAGATTGAATCCTTGAGGGATGAAGGTAAAATGTCGGAATAATGTCTGATGGTGGGGATTGATGTGAGTGAGTCTAAACCAGACAGCAAAGAATACAACTGGCGTTGTGGAAACTATAAGATACAAGCTTGGCAAGGAGTGCCTGGTACCACAGTGTCTTGAATATCTAATGATAGATTTTTCCTCGACATTAACGATAATAGATGGCAGTAGATCTGTATTTGCTAGGTGAGGTCTTTTTCCAATTTTCAGGGACAAGTGGGACCCTTGCAATCGAAAAACTTTTTGAGAATAATTGGTGAAATACTTTTCGATCCAGTAGTTCCGTTGGGATTTACTTAGACCCAGTGAAATGCGTCTGATATATCGTTGGCGAAAGGTAATTTCATATATATGACTGAATGGGAATGACGTTCTTGTATTGGTGTTTCAATGAAATAAATTACTTAGTACAATGTTCAGCAAACATTTTGCAGAAATATTAACCTATTCCTAATCGTTCCAGGGCCGTGGTTACTATTCCATCTCCCTTGGCTAGGTGTGGAAATAAGCTGAAATTCCTTTCTCGACTATGCCAAAAGACTAAAATGAGTGGAATCCATTAGAACATAAAATAGTTTTGATCATATCTTTCTGATTATTAGCATATGTTTCTAGCTTCAACATATTCCTATCTGGCATGGTCCTGATTCTTATACTCTGGAGCAGTTTCTGTTTGTCAGATGATTTTCTTCTTGATGTGTTTGGCTGATGTTTGCATCTCCGGCATTATGATCTTTGGATTATTGGATGATTATTGCTTCGTTGTACACTTTTTAATTCTTTGTTGACAGAAAAAGTCTTGTGGCATGAGGTATAGAGTAATCTACTGCTACTGAACACCTCTCTTTGCCCAGTTTTGGAGATGGTTTCGTCTACGAACGAACAAAATGAAATTGAATATTTTTAAGTGACCAGATATAAGTATCATCTATACTATTCGAACTCTTTTTCTCATTACAATATTGAAATATTCGAAAAGTCCCAAAATAATTGGCAATATAATTATAATAATAAATAACGTTGTATTATAGTATGGTGTGTTATTGACAATAAACATATTCACCCGAAATGCCTGGCATGGATTTCTGTACGAGTCTGTTAGTAAAGAATAAATTCCTGCTTTAAAAAATCCTGAATATGAAATGAACAAACAAATACAATTTAATACCCATACTTTTTCATTCATGAATATTTTCGAGTTGGTTATCAATGTTAAAAAACATATATTTTATCTTCCTGAACGAGAATCACTTCATTGATATTATTATAATGATGAGGTGATATCACTACATTACTGCAGAAATAAGTATAATAGAATAATATGTTTCCAAAGACGAATCAAACGATACTCTACATACCTTTCTTCCTTCACAGCTACACTCAGCCTCAGTTACCCCACATTATCCAACTTCCATAGTTCCATCCACGTGTACATTCACACTTCCTTGGCATACATTATTCTCATTACTTCGCTCAGCTCTTAAAGACAATTGCGAATCTTAATAAACGTCTTTATTCTTAATTAAAGTAACACTAGCATTCCAAAGCACACTAACTACTAAAATCATCAGATCTTCCAAATGCGGCACACACATAACACGTAAGGAACGACACTTTCTACTAATGGCGACTCAGGAATTCTTAAAGGGAATTACTAAACTTTAGGCCTTTTGTGCCACCTAATGGATATGAAGAAGCTGAGGAGTTGTTTTTGGATAATGCTGATGTATAATGCTCTCTATAAGAATTTATTTCGTTGATTAGGGCGGGTTTCAATTAGAGAGCACACTAGAGGAGAAGGATATGCATATATTTTGAAACGAAGCTGCTTGAATAACCTCTTCGTTGCCAGTACGGTTGACCTAACTTTCAAATATCAATGATGCCGTAAATAGAAAGGTTGAGCAGAGACCTGAATTTTTCAATATTGAAATGATTCTAAGCCTAATACTATTATTTGGTATACAATAATTCGAAGACACCAAAATAATTTTCAATACCTAATGTAGTCAAGCAGATTGATCGAACCATAATATCTAAGTCAACAACGGACACACTTTTAGAGCAGTTTTCTCAGTATGCTGCCAGTTCAGATCGTAGCGAGCGTAGTATCTCAGAGTCTCGGTTTCTGGCTTACTACAGACATGTCAAACCCTACTGTCATGCAAAGTTTTTTTTTTGCTGTAAAAATTTGAGTTGAGCATTGAAAAATTCCATAGTGAAAAAAACTGATTGAGATTAAAATAGATCCAGCTGCGATTGTCCGTCTGAAAGTGAGTAGAAACTTACTGTGGGCAGACAAGAACTGAAAAAATCTTAGAGTGGATTTGTATTCAATGCTGTGGTCCCTATGAAATTATTAGGGCCTCTCTTTTCAAAAAGTGGGGTGGAAATGTGTCAGGGTATTGCATTTTTCTGGAAAAGATCAAGAATGTTGTCGAGTACGTACCTACACCACAACTTTCCTTCTCCCAGAGAAGTGATGTTCCATTTGAATTTGTTATTAGGAAGTTTTTCCATGAGAATATTCTCTCCACAGGGGTATTTGAAGTGAAGAAAATTATGGATTCTCATATTTTATCATGCACTGATCTTCTGGAGTAAACGCAAGTATATTAGCTGTGTGCCAAAAAATATATTTTCAGGATATTGAAATATGTACAGACAATTATCAGGACAGTTATATGAAGAAATACGATTTCAATATATTTTTATAAATAATAATGTAATAATTTCTTCAAGTTGCTTTGAGAAAATGTTATATAAAAATAAATGCCGGGCGGATAAGAAGGAACAGAGGTGTAGATTCAAATGATTGAATCTTGAAGAATGCGTTTGTTCGTAGGATTTATTTTGCCAGGATTTGTCTTTTCACCCCAGCAGGGCTGGAAATTTTGATTTTTGTGAGCAGAGAAAGGAGGTTCTCATACAGAAATATTGATGAACTAGCGGACGCCAAAGTACATAAAAAATGTCAACAGATATTCATACTCAGAGCTTCAAGTTCTAAGAAGTTCAAGTATGGCAATGAAAAATTCCATAGCCCTGACCCTTGCTTGTATCGGTTCATATTCTCCAATGAAATTCAAACTCAAGAACAGTTTAGAAAGCTTCTATTCCTCGAAATGCCGTTTGATCTGTTTCTAAAAAATGTGTACGAAAAATCGACCTTTCAGAACAGTTCCTAAAGCATCAACCGAAACTACTGAAAAAGTGTCTGGATAAAGTTTCGAAAGCAGTTATGAAGAGAGTAGAGTAGATTCAGTAGCAGTTTTTGCAAGTTATCATCAGGAATGGCCATCCTCATGATCCTCCTAATATTAATGAATGAAATGTGAGGCCTATCCATAACCTCAAAGAATATTCTCACCTCTTGTCTACAATGGCAGATATTCCTCATCGCAATTTTGGGTACACCGTTTCCAGAACTCAAAGAGACGGATTTGCTTCAAATATGAAGCATCAACCCCACGGAACCTAACATAACGTAGCCTATTGAAAGTATCACAGGACTACTTTGTAATTCCATTTGTTCTGTCGAAACCGTTATCCGATAGCCTTTCTCTTTTCCGAGAAAACAATTATTATTTATTTTTATTTTACTCAAAATTTTTTCGGGTCCGTTCCTGATTTTTTGGTTGACAATTTTTTTCCAACTAAACCTGATGTCAAGAAGTCACGTACCAAGTTTCATAGTGTTACAATTCATCCATCAGTATTGGTACAAATTTGTCTGTGGTTATTGGACTAAAGGACCCCGCACATTTAGTACGTAAAATGGCTTTCGGCTAATTTTGCTCAAATTTTGATATATTACGTAGTCCAATTTACAGATCGATCCTATGACCAGTTTTCGAGGTAGGTACACGGTGTCAAAAATTCGATATTTGCTATTTTGGGATTATGCATCGATTTGATTTTTGTGCTCTAATTCGAAATTGAACTGTCTTAGAAATGAACTTGATGTATCTAAGTTGTAGCTCATGAGTCCCTCCATACGAATTAAGAATAATATCTAACAAAGGGTGTTGCATTACAGCATGACAAGATAATGTTCATAAAAATAGATAAAAATTAATACCATAATCGTTAAAATTAGAAAACAAACGGCTAGAATTTGACTATTTTTTATAAAGTATGGGTCCTGATCAACTACATGAGGATTCATATGATTGCTTGTCCAACAGTATATAGTTTTTCAGGTACAGGGTGACGATTTGAATGCTTTCAAATGCCATAGCTCATGAATAAAATTATATCATTACGAATTGTCCATAACTGTTAATAGGATATGAAAGTTAAACTGACTCATGAAGTAATACTTCCTATCACCCCCCCGATTATAGCCAAACCCCATCACCCCCTTGATTTACAGCCACCTGCATTCCAATACTTTCAATAGAAATCTCTACTTGTAATACCTCATTGAATCAAATCGATGCATAATGCCCAAAATAGCGAAAATCGAATTTTTGACACCCTGTACCTCGAAAACTGGTCATAGGATCGATCTGTAAATTGGACTACGTAATGAGGATGCCAAGATCTACAATATATCAAAATTTGAGCAAAATTAGCCGAAAGCCATTTTACGTACTAAATGTGCTACAATAATTATATAATGAATACAACGAATATTACAAACATCTCATTGAAAAAGGAGTATAATAAGGACTAGAAAACTGAAAAAAATTCTGAACAATCCTCTCAAAAATTACATTACTCTTTTATAAAACTCAAATGGAATCGGTTCAGCAAACAACTACTTCTTTTGCAAATACCTCAACCGATATTGTCATTCAATCAAACATACATGCAACGTTCTCTGATTTAATGAAACATTTGAAACATTCCTCTGAAAAATATCAGGATTTTGGCTGATTCACAGAAGAGAATAACTGCACACAAGTTTATTCATCACATTGAAATTTGTGCTATAATTTATTTCGTTACTAAATTGCATTTAACTAAGATTCACATGGACATATCGAACTAGTCAGGAGGATATAATATAATACTCCAAAATAAATGAAGACATATAGTAAGTAGTCCACATTAAAGGAAAAAATATTTTTTTAAGAGTTTCTCATTATAGTCTTGTCTATGTGGCAACAATTTTTATTTTCCAGCAAGCCCTCAATCATAGAGAAGCTGGGCTATATCGAATGTAGAATATATTCCTAGATACTTATCTACCCTTAGCATCCACATACTCGCTTTTCCTTCCGCTTCCTTCATTCAGCGTACGATAACTTCTAACAAATGAATATCGCAGTGCAATGTAGAGGAACTGATGCTCCACCACTTAATTAATCGAATGAATAGTGATTTAAGTTAGGCATGTTCTTACAAACAATTGGCTGAGAACCAAATTCAAACAATATCCGCAAGTTTGGGAAACAGTTTAGACATTATTTCGATTCTATTAAATTCTATTAAGACTAGATTTATATGTGTTCAGCACATACACTTTACAACTTGCTTCGAATTCTGGAAGGATGTTAAATTGTTGTGTATTAGTAGTAACAAACCGCATTTCTCGCCTCCTCCAACTCCTCACCCCCTATCGTATTCAACTTAGACAGAATCGTCAAGTAGAATCATTGCAGATAATGATAGAAGCTGCTTCATTGAAAGTTTTGATAGCAATCCAGCATTTTCTTTCTGTGCGTTTATTCAAATTAGACAGAAAGAGCACAACTACCTTTACAATATAGTAATAATAGTATTAATATGAAATGGTAGAGGGGGCCAACTACCATTATCTTCGGGGTCGAGGCTATGTCAGATCATATCGGCAACCTCTGGTTTAATATACTGATATCTAGGTGGAAAATATTAGAAGAAAATTTGCCTGGTCGATTTGAAGGTAAACGTAACCGAAACAAAAGCTGGAAGGGAGAGAATTAGAAATGACTAGAAAGAAGGCCATACTCTAGTAATGGACTGATTAAAGAAGAAGAAGACCCTGAAACCTTTTTATTTGAAGTCTCGTAGACTGATTTGAGTTCAATAATGAATTAACTTGACAAAACTACTGAATCTTTGGAAAATCTATGGAAATCTAGGGAATTCGAATAGATTGGAAGACAAACTCCTAGAAAATTAAAATATTCTGAAAGAAGAACTTTACCATAATTCAGTGACTATGGAAAATAAGTTCCTAGAAAATTCTAGTAGTTTGAAGGAGTGTGCAGAATTCTAAGAGTCTAGAAGACAAAGTCCAAAATTTACACCCGTGTTTTGAACACACTTTTCACAAGTGCAAGTATCATACAGTATTTTTTGACAAGGACGTTTAACTTAAAAATATACTTCAATATTTCAACACTTACATGAAGTAGGCGTTATTGAGATAGCGATTGCTATGATTTTTTTCAACAAATATTGTTTCTGTTACATGTAGGCGTAGCTTTAACGAGGTTGGCAACACTGCTTTGACGTGACGGCGGTGCACAAGCATAGCGTTAGGCCGACATGTCAGATATTCTTCATTCTCTCAAATGAAGCTTTAATTTAGGAATGTTGGCTGTTATTATTATTACTAACATGACAGGTAATAATCGAGAAGATGAGGTTCAGAGCAGTACGATTTTGGAGATAAAAATGATGCCATACGGTCGTGAATGTCGTGTGGTAGAGCGCTCGCCTTACAAGCATAAGGTCGTGGGTTCAAAGACTAGCATGGCCATTGGTCCCGGATCTTTTCCTTGCTCGCACAAGCTCCTAGGAGCTTCTGAGGGGTTTCTCTCTCAGGAAACCTGGGAGTTTCGTTACAAAATAAAAACAAAATAAGTATGCAACACTACTTCGACGTGGCGGCGATGCACTTGCATAGCATTAGGCCGACATGTTGAGCATTCTTTATTCTCTAAAATAAAGCTCACTCTAATGAATTGATCTTGCCTATTATTATTACTAACATTATACAGTTCATTTGAGGTAATCACTCTTCACACTGGTGTGTAAGACTGGCGTTGCTCATAAGAGATATAAAAACTGAAAAATAAGACTCTTCAGTTATGTATCAAAAAAACATTATTTGAGTACTTTGTTGTTTTTTTCATAGATGTTTATTCGATTTCGTAGATGATATGATTATATCCTGTTAATCGCTCATTTTTTATATTCCTAATTCTTATCTGAATAATTCCGAAATTGTGATAAAATGAGCTATTATAATATTTAGAGAATGAATACAGTTTCATAAAAAATATGGATACGAATAAAATTCTTATGTATAGTTTAGTTCCAAAATTGTAGATAGTGACTCATCGTACATGTTCTGGATTTTACGGGATTTGGAAGTGCGGAGAAGATGTACGAAAGTGGCAAAGTAAAACTTAATTTGAAGCCAAAGTACCTAGCTTATTTCTGTTCTACTTCTTGACCTGCTTTATATGAATTATGAACCGTACAACTGATAAGTCACTTTCTACAATTTAGGAACTGGACCATAGGTAGCCTGTTGATGGAGCCTGTGGTTTGTCATTGAGACTCCAGTGAAATTGTGGAAAAGAAAGCTTATTCTGATCCCATTTGAATCATTCACATCCATCTATTACCGCGTTCAATTATTCTTCAATTTTCTGGACTCTGGAATTATTGCGTACAGCTGATAACAGCATAATGCGCTCAACCACTTCTTTACCAAAAAAATCAAATTTCTAAGAAAATGACAAATGAATTTTGTCCCCCAATTGAAAACTCTTCTTGCCCATGTAGTAGTAATAACTGTGGAGATGTGATCCCGTAGCAAAGTTGATGCATGGGCCTTTTGTTCCATGACCTGCGATTATTGCAAGTTTGCAAGGACAATCTCGGAGTGTACACGAACAGCCCCACATATAATCAACAGGTGGTGTGAAGGAAGGAGTTGATTCCGAACCCTCCGAAGAGTTTGGAGCGTAGAAGCTCCAAAATTATCCAATCTGTATCTAGTATTCCATTGAGGCTTTCTCTGCTTGCTAAGGCCAGCCACGGAGTCTTTTGCCTGTCTACAGCCTTCAGTAATTCTCCAAGAGCGGAGGAAATTTGGCTTGTGAACATCGTTTCTAGATACCTTTCTGTTGCCATATCATATCAACTTTTCTTGTTTCGGCTAGTTTCTCAAGTGCTGATGTTGATTCAGGATGAAAGATGGCTTCTAGCGCTGCCCAACTATTTGAGTAGATATACATTATCTATAGTGATAGTGAACTTTCTATTCCTTCGCATTTTGTGCGTTTTCCACTCTGAGGATAGGAATATCAATATCATGCTCTTCTCACCTAGCAATTTCTGCATATACTGTCATCGTTCATTCGTCATTGCCTACACCACGATCCTTCAATAAAATGGTTTGAGTCGTTCCCAATGCACCCGTGACTGCTAAGCATGCAAGCCTCTGAACCTTGGTCCGATTTCAATTTGCATACGAATAAGAGAGATAAAGTTATATACTTTATGTGAATTGGTTTGAACAGTGAATCAAATGAGCATTCATACAATCTTGAGAATAGGACCCCTGGATACAATACAGCTGACCCGTATTGGAAATTTGGTGCATGAAGTCTGGGAACCAACCCAGACATTTCTAGGATTCACCTCAGTTTTGCAGCCCTATCTACATGCCTTCATGAAAGTTCGAAGTCCAAGACCACCCTTAGTTATTCAACTTGTTGGACCCAATCCTGATCTTAGCCATACATTTTGGGTGGCCAGTATCTTTTATTTATTTCGCCGTTTGGTAAAAATATATCAACTGCAGTACTTTCAACTTTTGTTTGTTTGTTTTTTTCCGTTAACCAGCTGTCATCCCCCTATGAACGACAGCCCTCAGAAGTCGAAACTTGTGCGAGCTATGGATTAACGAGGTCTTACCTTTTAACGTGCGATTTCTAGCACGATTTTTATATAATTTTAGCTGCGGTCCTGGTGATTGTCCCTGCAAGACTAATAGCTTGTGTCTATGGCGAGACCTAAAATTTTTATCATTATTTATCATTATTTTCACTCTTTCTCATTATTTCTTCTATAGTCATATACTTCGGAATGGATGATAAACGAACTATTTCAAAGTCATATTTGTTTGAGTCTTTCTAGTGTTTGGCTGTGAAATTCCTTATCCATTGTGGAACGCTATGATCAGTGCCTACGAGAAAACATTTTGCCATAGAGGTGGGTGTGATTCGAAATGCTCAATATCTTTGATTTATCAGAGGTATACCACGAGTGCCCGAAATACTATATATATTGTTACGATATTTCTTAAATAGTACGCCGAGCAAACAATTTTTATTAACTTCACTATAAATAAACAACTACTGATAAAACACTTAGTTCTGCTTCAACTAGCAAATATTCACACCTATGAACTTCTTCAAAAACTTATCTTCAGAGTGAAGTGTCGTTTTATGTACTCAATTCGTCCAGACCAGACTTTTCGGAATTCTTCCGTTCTCCAGATTACTCAATACCGAAAAAACATTTAAACAATTCTAGGAACTGAACGAGGAAATTTTACGGCGTCGGCTCATTTGTTATGCAAATTATTTACATTTTATGGTTCGGTACTCGACAGTGGCGTATCTAAGGGATTTTTATTAATCCCGTAAAAATATTGATTGTGTGAAAAGATCAAATTACTTGGTAACACCACTTGTCCGAACGGACGAGTAATTTTACTGCGTTTAAGATTTCGGACAGAAGTTTCGATGGTATTGTTGACATGAATGGTACTTATTGAGATATTTTCACGAACCAAGAAAGTCAAGAGAATTTATTTATGACATTTGAGTCATACAAGGAAACAAGATATATTCTCCGCATTCATAAAACCGAACTGAAAAATAGATCGCAGGAAGTACTTCCAGTTTTGAATTTCATTAGGATTTCAACAATATCTATAGAGCAAGAAATAGATGAAACAAATGATTCACAGTAGATCGTTCATTATTATTCCATAAAGCAAGAAAGGAAAATGTCACTCTCCTTCATGCAATGAATCAGTACTGTTATTTTCTTATTGAAAATCATCGTCTTGGTCTTTTTACATTATTTTTTCCTTTTATCACAAATCTTCATCAGAGGGCGCCAGTCCAGTCTTTCGGCTATGGCCCCAAGAATGCTCAGGCTGGCACTGGTTCTTCATTGTTGTTCAGATTCGTGATATCCCATGACTACGTGGTCACACTGGTCCAAATGGAAGAAACTGTGTACTATCAAGGCACACCGTTTTGATTGGCCTTCATATCGCAGTAGATGAGAGTTTTATAAAGCGAGTAAAATTATCACTAGAAGTTCATTTCCTGTAATACAGCAGCTCCTTCAATGCCGAACTGAGACGAATCAGAGTCTTAAGTGAAAGTGTCTTTCCTCTGTGGATTTGCTGAAATAGGTGCAGTTATTAATTTGTTCTTTATTTCAATAAATGACTGTTGGCAATCAGTGTTTCCTGCTATCAGTTCGGCATATACAGTGTGTTTCACTTCTCATGGAAACACCCTCGTATCTGCTGTAATTTTTGACTAAATATCATGAAATTCTTAGGATCGATAGATACACTAGAGATGAACTTTCTGCATGAAAGGGGTCATCCTATGTAATATACACTGCTCGCCAGCAGCGATGAAACCACCCATTTTTGCGAAAAGTAATATTAGGGAGTAAAATTAGCCCAAAATTCCTTCGGATTCGTGTTCAGCATCCCCAAATTACTACTAATACACTTGTCTCCTGAAAAAAAATCAGTTCTGAAAAATTCAATTTTTTTTCAAATACTTCACGGATGATGATCCCTTTCGTGCAGAGAGGTCATGTCTAGTGTATCTATCGATTCTGGAAATTTCATGGTTCTACGTAAAAAATTACGGAAGATACGGGGGCGTTTCCAGGAGAAGTGATGAAAGTTTGAAATTTTCAGGACTGAAAATTTTTCAAAAGACAGGTGTAGTAGCAGTAATTAGGGGATCCTAAACACGAATCCGAAAATATTTTTGGCCAATTTTGCTCCCTAATATAAGTTTCTTGAAAAATGGGTGGTTCCATCGCTGTTTTCGTGCGAATCTATCGATCCTAAAAATTTCATGGTTCTACGTTGAAAATTACGGAAGGTACGAGGGTGTTTCCATGAGAAGTGAAACATACTGTATATCGCGGAATGTTTGGAATGCCTCTACGTGTGGGCGCATTATCCCTATGCGATTTTCTCGTGCAGCATGATGAATAAAGGGATTATCTTGTCTCTCGTTGCTCTTCTACTCATCTCGCCTATCTGAGTAGGTCCAAACTTTTTTTTTATTTATTTCAAAATTTGTGTGAAATGTTTTCAGGAAAGAACGGTCCATGACAAAGACCCGAAAATCCTACAGATTAAATTGTCAAACATATTTGCGATATTCTTTATTATCTGATCTAAAAAATTCATGGAAATATGAAGTTAAATCCAAACTTGAGTACCAGTACATACTTTATTCTAAGATTAAATGATTACCACATATATTTATAATGAAAAATTACCAATTGGGCTATTTCAGCTTCAGCCTTCAGTCATGAGAGGTTTCATAGCATTTATGACTTTAGTGGCATTCGTTCTCTCTGGACCAAGTAAGTTGTCAAAAGTCGCTGAAAAGTTTAAAATTTTTATACTTTCCTCTGCATTTAATCATAAATCAATTCTCTGTGGTTTTTTCAACAGATCTTTATACATTCTTGAGATTGGAAGACTTTGCATGCAGAACTCATACAAATTTTGCAGTCATTCTGGCGATTCTTCGACTCTTCTGGAAAAACTTCGTCAAGTTCTCTGCATTTCTGGGTGGTATCCCAAATGGTTTATCTGAAATATTATCTGGCCTTCTAGTATTTTGAATACATTCTTCGAAGAACATGAGTAACATCTCATGCATCATTTTTCAAGTTCTCGACGTCAGTTCACTCAATGAAATCTTCTTTCTAAGTGATTTACTTTTCGATTCCTAAGTACCCGCCTGCAGGACTACTGCAGGACCTGTAGGTACACTTAGCTGATCTCTTCTATTTGCAATGCAATAGGCCATCTCGAAACATAGGAAATCTTACTAAGTGCATTAAATTTTGGCAACGGCGCCAAATCAGTAATCTTAATGCCGCTCAAGTTGAACTTTATTTTGCAGCCAGCTTCGGACCAACTTCTAATCGAACTCACTTCTTTACTAGGTGAACTTCTGATTCTTGAACTCACCCAGCAGCTCGTTTTCCCGCATTACAGCAGTGTTGCTTCCTATTTTCTTCAGGAGACAGCTGGTTGACAAGGAGTCCAATAATATACCATTTGATAGTGCCGAGCTCATGAAGAATCTTCACCACGCATTATTTTTAAGGGAAGTAACCTAACAGATTTTCTGAAACAACAAGTGTCAATGGGTCCATCGCAATCCTTTGGCTAGAGAGAGTTGAAGTTGAAAACTGACCAGTTCTTCGTTTTTTTTTATTTACGATCTGGATTGAATATCTGTTACTGTTAACACCAATTACTAAATGTTTCAGTTATACAGTAGTGAATTCGAGCAATAAGAAATATTCATATTAACAGGGTAATTCACAAAAATTATGAGGGTGGTTTTTTGCAGAATATTACTTTTTCCACGAAAAATATTGCACAGTATACATTTCTTATACAGTGAATTTCATAGAAAGTACCTCAGTTTAAAAATTTATTTTGCTCTGCTTTCATCCATTCTCTTTCATGGGGTATTTGGTATCGGATATACACTTGTTTTACCATCTTTAAGTCTTTCTTGTTCTTTGGCGATAGACACACTAGTCTTCTCGCTTGTCTTTGTCCTGGCACTTTATTCCAGTGAGATTTCATTTCATCGGTTTCCCAGCATCGAAAATATTTTTTTTAAGTGAGCTTTGGAGTGTCCACAGAAAGGTTTTGGACCGGAAAATTATGTGTTTGCCCCTTCTCTGACAAGGCAATCTGCTTCTTCGTTGCCTTTAATTCCTCTGTGACCTGGCACCCACATCAGGGTCACCTAATTGTTTACTGCCCGTTGTCTCAGGGATTGTTTACAGTCCCAAGTCAACTAAGACTCAGTTGTATGATCTCAAGCTTTTAGTGCTGCTTGGCTATCTGATAGTATATAGATTTCTGGCCTTGCATACTTCAGATGATATTTATTTTCTTCCACTTTTCAGAACTGAATTCTTGGATCCTCTATCTGAAACACATTTCAAATTCATTGGCTTTCGAACATTATCATGCCTTTGGAAAGTTCTTTTGATTACGTAATTCTAGAGATAAAATATGGATATTTTAATTTGATAAACGTAAAGAAGCATAAGCATATGCTGATATTTTGCCTATTCTATCACTTTGAATGAATGTATACGACTGTAAAAACGAAAAAGAAAGATATGGTTAATGTGGTGAGTAAAAATTGATGAAGAGATGAAGCAAACACAAATCATTGAAGTGAGTAGATAGATACAATCAAAAAGAAATAAAGAATCCTGAAGAAATGGTCTTATCGGATTCATGCATGATATATTTTGGTGACAGGTTTGGAGACTCAGAAGATACTATTAATTGTCGTTGCATTTTCAGTAAGGTATAATTTCAGACTTTTCTCGAATTTAGGTAGAGTATATATATTTTTTAGATGTGATGGGAGCATGTTGTGGAGTTTTGTCCCATAAAAGAAAATGAATTTCTGTGTGTGAGTCTTGTGAAACAATAGGAGTTGTATTTTTTCAGGTAATCTACTCAGTTTCTATTTAGATTTTTCATATTTAGCCATGTTTGAGAAAATCCATGTTATACTTTGGAAGGTATATCAAGATCTGACCTTGAATAATCTGGTGTCTATGTATATATTATTTTCAATATAGTGTTTTGCACTGTTTCCATGCTTTTTATTATACTATAATGTTCCTTCCGAAGCTTTCATACAACACCGCATCACAGACTCTACCAGAGATTTATAAAAAAGTATCAAACTCTTTTTATCAAGAATATCTCGTAGACTAGAAAAGTGTATATGAGCTTTCTCTATCTTCTGATGACAAAACATTCCATCTAAAATGCTGGTCTAGAATAACACCACAATAGTTGATGGATTTGGTCTTTTCTATTATTTCACATACACATAGTTAATGTGTATAATATTTCGAACTCTTCAATATAATTCCTTGAGGCTGTCGGTATTTTGTAGGGAGGATGTCATTAATTTTGTCTCACTCATTTTTAAGGCCAATAAATTATAATCAAGTAATGTCTTAATTTTTTATACCCGTCTTCGGCAAGTTCATAAATATTTTGCATGTATGAGTGAATATTTTCATTTATTTTTATACCATCAAGACCTGGCGAACAGGTATTTTTGATCAAGATAATTATATATTTCTCGATAGTGAGTTGTAGAATCATATTTGACTCCATAGACATGTGTTTCAGGAAACCATTTGGTAAATCTCCTCTTAGAATTTTTTCATCATATCCTGTCCAATATGTATAGATATCGTTGGACAAATTAAATTTATCATCATTATTACTTATGTTTCCACCAATTGATTTTATAATAAATATGTTTTGTAGAAATCGTTCAACATTTTGATTTTAACAGTTTTCCAGGAGAATGAGTCTCAAGAAAATATGAAATTTCTTCTTTATGAAGATGAGAATGGGGTTATTCATGTTGAAGACCTAACCGTTCCACGAGTTAACCTCTCAGCCTCAGCAAAGGATGTGACTTATCATTTCTACAGTAGCAGCAACCCAACGACTAGCGTTCACATTCATAGTACTGACATATCTGCGCTCAGCCGAACAGCATTCAACGCCAACAAAGAGAGTGTGTTCATCATCCACGGGTGGAAAAATTCTCATGAGTCTGATATCAACTCTCATATAAGAGAACACCTTTTGAATGGCCATGATATCAACGTCTTTGTAGTCGATTGGAGTCCAATTGCTGGCAAAACCTATTTATCAGCACAAGGGTCAGTTGCCAAGGTTGGAGGCTACATAGGCGATTTCATCAAGAGTTTACAAGGAACCTTCCATCTGAATTTGGTGAAAGTGAACATCGTTGGCCATTCTTTGGGGGCTCATATCAGTGGCTGTGCAGGAGCAGCTTTGAATGGTCAAGTTAACCGCATCGTAGGTAAGACTTGAATCATGTCCTCTTTTCAAATATTCAGCTTTCAAATAGTCTGCTCCATTTCTCTGAAGAAATTCTTCAGCGTATGTCAATGTATTTTAAAGTTCTGTATTTATCTACTATGGTTTTTATACAGAGTGGGCCAATGAACTATGTCCCCCTCAAAAATGTGTCCGAGCGTTTTTATATAGTTCTGTCATGCCGACCTACAGAACCAATGCATATAAACTTATGCTATCGTGGCGCAATTCACATAATTTCAATATTTTCCTGTTCATAACTTACCAGAGGAAGTCTGAGGACATGGGCAACAGATGGTACCCAAACTCCATTTTCACAGTGTTTATTCACTCTACTCAATTATTCTCAGAGAACATCTCCATCCTTAATTTGATTTACCTATATTCTAAAATCATATCAAGGCTACGATATCCATTATATTTTTTGGGAATGCAATCAAATTATATTTTTCCATTCACGAAAGCAATCTACTTGTGATGCCTAAAAATTTCTACAATCTTTACGTGTTTATTTTTCAACGAATTCTTCAATAGTCATAAAGAGCCAGCTTGAAGATTCTGCCTCCAAAGTTGGAAGACCAAAATTAGTATACTATCTTTATTTAGTTATGAAACAACAATCAACGATAAGCAGGGTGTAATCTAACATCTTGCATTCCCGTGAATTACAGGTGGAATTTACCTAAAACTTTATAACTGAACAAAATGGTAAACAAAATATGTAAACATATATATTTGGTGGTTTGTAGTGAGGCCTTTAGATGCTGGCTTTTGAAACTTCCGCTCGCATTTTGCCAGGTTCGAAACCTGGAAATGGAAAATTTCTCCTTAATATCATAGGTGTCGAAAGGCAATGTTATATTTGTCTAGAATCCAATCCCGAAGTCTGGTGCTTACTTGGAGTGCGCACTGACCACCAGGGATGGTGCTGTAGGTTTTTCTTTGGGTACACTCACCCAAGGCTCACTTGTTAAATACATTTTTGCTGATAGTCTTTCATCAATTTTGTTTTTTCAGGCCTAGATCCTGCTGGTCCTTTGTTCTCGCTTAGTAACAAAAACAACCGTTTGGATGCATCTGACGCCAAGTTTGTACAAATAATTCATACCAACGATGGTATGCTTGGCTTTGATGGTCAATTGGGACACTCAGACTACTACCCCAATGGAGGTAGGTCACAACCAGGCTGTGGTATTGACCTCGCAGGAACCTGTTCACATGGAAGGGCATATAACTATTATGCGGAATCCCTCAATAGCAACAGATTTGTAGCTGAAATGTGTGGCAGTATGGTGGACTATCAAAATGGAAAATGTGAACATGGCCAACATTCGAATATGGGCCAATTCCATATCGACACTAGGTTAGTATCAAATCATTCGTATTATATACAGGGTATTCAACAGAGGTGTCTATGAATTCAAATGTGGGTTTCAAACTAGATCATTCGAAGAAAACGTTGCATTCTAATTGTTGTTTGTTTAAATTGTTTAAAATTATTTTTTCCGTTAACCAGCTGTCATCCTCCTACAAACAACAGCCCTCAAAAGTCGAAACTTGTGCGAGCTAAGGATTAACGAGGTCTTACCTTTTAACGTGCGATTCCTAGTATTCAAATGGTATCTTTATTATTTTTGATAAAGTATCCTAAGTTATATAAGATAATTACTCTTGAATTTTGTTCCATCTAAATTCAGTACAACTCCGCATCATACATTTGCTCAGATACCTTGAGATACGCGATCAAATAGTGAGATGTATTGAAAAATTGATGCCGGTCTGGAGAACTCGCTTCACTATTAGGTCTGGTCGAATCAGAGTACAAACAGCAGGTTCTCTTTGGTAGGAGCGTGTTTCCGGGTGACTTTTTCAGGCCTCTTTTGTTGCGCATCTTCCTCTTGCTATTGTCTGTTGCATTCACGGAAACCCATCTAAAACTTCAGCAACCGGAGGCATAAGATCACTAATTTGTTTTACATGGATGACCTCAAACTTAAATGACTCGTGATGGAAAAGATCTCCATCAGTTAAGGGCGCTCGAAGAGTACAAGCATGCCATCAGAATACAATCGTGATTCATAAATGTGGCATAGTTATCATATCTTGATATCGGAGAAACGTATCCTTACCCAGAGATGAAACAATGCTGCTCCCGAGAGGTAATCACAGTTTGCAACCTTCTCCGCGGCAACATTATCATAAACCTCGACAGATCTGGTTATCATCTGGAAAAAACAAAGTTGCTGCAACTAATATGTTTGCCATTTCGATACCATTCTACTCTTCGACAACTCGACGTGAAAACTAGCAAAATGATGTATTTTCATGGAAGCTGGGGTCCTGAATCGTTCATGATACAGTTTTATATATACTTGCCCATACAACGGGAATATCTTGGACATTCAAGTTTGGAATATCCAGATGAAAGATTGGTACTGAATGAAGCCTGTAGAGTCATCGGGAGTTGCTTGATCGCAGAGATAGATCACAGTAATTTTTTTTTGAGGCCATGAGTCCATGAACTTGGTATCGTATTCGACACCAAAAGGGGTGACCTTTACATGGACACGGAATTGAAAATCTTTCAGTAATGAGTTCACATCAAATCTGGGATCAAGGAATTCAAAATGGCCTTCCAGGATGCTGTCAACACGCTGGTCAACCGTAGTCGCGTGGTATCTGATATTATAATGCATTTACTGGTGGCCGGAAAGCTGCCTCTCTCCTCATCTATGGTGCTAAGTCATGGATGACCTCCTGGGTAGACTCACAGATGAAGGTTTCTGCTGAAACGAAGGAACTCCAGCTGGTATTGGTTCCGGATCACAGAGGGGTGCGCGGAAATGAGGTGGCGGACGAATTTGTTGCAACCAGTTCGGCGACGCCGTTCTGTGGGCCGGAGCTTGTACTAGATGAAGAGCTGAACAAACTTTGGAGGGATAATACCGGCTGCAAGCAGTCGAGAGACTGCTACAGCAAGTCAAGAACGGCATGGCTCTTAGGCAGAAACCACCAAGTACTTAACCTGCTTGTAGGTATACTAACAGAGCATAATAGGTTAGGCAGACACATATCACTAATAGGTATCACTATAGAAGACAACCCCACTTGTTAAAATTGTGGAGAAGACGAAATAACTTGATTTCACTTCCTCGGCGAGGCGTACGGGAGGCTGAGATTTGAAATCTTTGGAGCCAAAAAACTCAAACAAGAGGAACTTACCAACCTGGAATGGGTGGACATACATCAGGAGGTCACGAAGGTTTGATGAGAAAAACTAAGAGCAGGAATCGTGGAAATGTGGATATGTGGAAAACAGGGGATTGCAAAAAGGGTCCATGTGGGCCTACTTACCTGGCGGAGGCAGCGGACTTTCCCAATCACTACCCCTGGTACTACTATTGTTAGCTTGTCCAGTTCATATGGAATTATCTCATATCCACATTCATAACACGGCGATATCATCTACGACACTGGTACAGAAGAGAAAAATACATAGGAGGAAATTGGTAGAGAATAGCAGTGCCAAATCTATTAAAACAGCTTACTCATTCCTCACCTTAAGCAAATACATACCAATCAGCCTGATGTAGTCCTCCTAAACCATCAGAGTAAGATGGTTGTTGTCATAGAGATGACGAATTAAATATCGAGAAAATTACATCGGCTGCCCTAATATGGCAGTATTGTTAGCCAGACGAATGCCGGAGACCATCATCCTTAATTAATTTTTCCTGCTCAGGGAACATCATTCTCGGACCCAATTGTCAAAGACCCCACGAACATGGGAAGACAGAATTTTTCTAAATTATTTTCGACTCCGTAATCAGATCAACCACCAAGCACATGCAAGGAGCCATCTATCAAATCTGGAAATTTTATGATTCCTGTTAAAATTTACAAAAGTTATGTGGAGGAGGGTTTCGTGAGATATGATAAATATTGTATGAATATTGTAGATATCAAAACTGCAATGGTATAATTGAACGATAACAGCAGGCTTTGAATCATGATCAATTATTGCTACAATACATGGTCCTTATCTACTGAAATCAACATATTGAAAGTAGATGATATGAATATGAACTTCAAATGTTGTTCTACTCCCAACTATTGATGTTGCTGCTATAACACTTTTTCCGAATTCTCCTTGGATTAATAGTTAAGAGTTGCTTTCCAATTGAAAGGATACAACCTCTCAACTGAACCCCAACTAAAGTTTACCTGACTCAATAAATAGGTTTGTTAGAACAGGATTTTTCATCGTTCGTGAGGGCATATGAGGAGCTAGTCGTAGCTACTTGGTGCTACTCACTCCCTGTGACGATTGGAAAGTGGCTCAAAGCTGAAGAGCTGACGACCATGTTTGACCATGTTTAGAGGGTGGTAGAGCGTTGGGGACATCGCCGTTGACTTATCCAATAAAGAGTACGTTAATTGATTATTAGTGCAGAAAATGGCACAGAAGTGAAGTGGGGCACGAAAATATGATTGTGCCATTCCTTTGAGGAAGAGTGTTAATCTGAATGGAAACTTGAGATAATTTTCGAACTATCTTGTCTCCCAGTATAACTTTTTGGAAATGTCGGTGGAAATCAATTACTGCTGGCATGCAGTGTATATCACTTGAAATAAACACGCTATTTCTTACATTGTTGGTGTTTGATGCTTGCTTGGAAAGCACACTGTGCTGTGGCTTTTTCGGGTATTCTCACAGCTGAAAGGTGAATGCTCTGCGAGTGTGTATGATATATTAATTTTCGTATTACTGGCTACGGTGTCCTTCACCCATATAACCACTACCTACATCCGTGGGGTAAGTGACCATTGTGGATCCGAGGATCATGTGCCCGGATAGTTGGAATTTCTGGGAAGATATTTCGATATCTGAATTAAAATACGTCTTGTGGAAGCATGGTGCTGTGGTTTGTGGTTTGGTTTGACTATACTGATAGACCGAGGGTCCATAGATCGATTTCTGGTTGGGGCAATATAGTTTTTCAATTCAAATCTAGGAATAAATTGTTTTGAAAACTCTCTGATCAGAAAGAGTAGTCCACCATTCCCTATTCTGATCATATTAATAGTAATGCTCCTAGGGTGGCGTGTGCAGTTAGTAACAGAGCCTACAAGAATTCGACTGAAGGACCTATTACCACTTCAATATGTTTTCGATGTCAGATATGCACTCAAAGATATTCTAACCGGAAAGTAAATTCAATTCAGTTTATTTCCTTCAAATGACAAATAAAAAATTTGTATAGGAATTGTCAAGAAATACTTAATGCTAGGGAACGATAACAAAACATATGACACAATGATAAAATAAAAAATACACCAAAGAAATAGAAGGAATGAAATACAGTTGGTTCTGTGAATTTACCATTGATCATATAAAAACTCGTCAAGTGTATAAAAACATTTATCCAGCAGAAAAGACTTCTTTTGAATATTAAAAGGTCATTTTTGATTTTATTTCTTTCGGTAGACGATTGAAGATTTTTGGCCCAAGGAAATTTGGAGAATTTTGACTGATTTTATTATATTTAGCTATTTTTGTGTGAATAAAATATTTTTGGCGAGTATTGATTTTGTGGATATCGCTGTTGAGTGTGAAGTCGTTTCTGTTGATGAAAATCTATAGTACAATTCATAAATGAATTGGCTGATAAGAGTTAAAATTTTATTACTGAGAAAAAGTGTTCTGCATGAGCTGCGTTTTGGAATTTAAAAAATGCACCTTAAAATGGCTTTCTGTTTAATGAAAACATTGTTGCTCATTGATGAGTTGCCCCACAAAGAAATACCGTAACGTAATCTGGCTTCAACCTGGGCATAATATATACATATCAGTTGATTAGGTTTTTGAACATATAAATTATTGAGCTCAGCTTAGAAACTAACTATTCCAGCTCAATTACTCGTCCATATAGATTCCGAGAAATTTCACATTGCAACAGGTGCTTACAATGCTATCATTAACACTTAGTTGGAGTGCATCAACTTTATTTTGATAATTGTGATAACGTATCACCTGTGTTTTCCCGGCATTGAAAAATAGATCCTGTGTATTGAAATATCTTGTGGCTGAAGACAAGATTTCTCCACATTTACGAGATAATGAAAATGTTTCTTAACTTGATACTAGAAAGCTAATATCATCTGCATAAGCGGTAAATAAAGGATATAATAATTCTTTATCAAAATTGTTGACATACAAAAGAAACAAAACTGGTCCCAGGATGGATCCCTGTGGCACTCCCATCTGAACCAGTTTCATTTCAGATGAATAGGAAGATAGTGCATTACCATTATCGAATTTGAGAGATACCCATTGATATCGATCAGTAAGAAACGAAGAAACTCAAGTCAATGACTTTCCTCTAAGAACATATCTCTCCAAATTATTTAGAAGTTAGAGTGATTGACACAGTCGAATACCCTGCTCAAGTCACACAAGATCACAGCAGGGCACTCGCCTGAGTCAATGAAATCCATAAGACTATTAAAAAAATTGAGTGTGGCAGTTTGTGTTGTTTTCCATAGCGAAATCCGTGCTGCATAGGTATCAGAATATCATGCAAATCAATGAAATTCGTTAGGCATTCTAAAAATGCGTACTTGAAGATTTTTGAGAAGCTTGGGGGTACGGTTACTGGCCTGAAATTATCAATTGTGAATATTTTTGTTTTTTTTTTTAATAGGAGTTACCTTTCCTATCTTCAAAGATTCTGGGAAAGTACGAGTTAAAAATAGTTGAAAAATCAAAATAAATTTTTTTAAAATATGTTTCAATATTATGCAACAACATAAAATTTCCCAATCACAAATTTACAATTTTATAGTTGAGTGAGTAGTATTTATAGCGATTAATGAATATGACTTGTCAAACCATACACAAAAGGTTTGAATATACTTTTTGTTTCATCATATAAATGGATCTAGAGTTTCATCAACTTGGTTATCAATATTGCTGATCCCTTCAATTATTTTCACAGTGCCAACGGTAAATATTATTTGACCACGAACAGCAAGAGTCCATTTGCTCAAGGATGAAAACGAACAATAATGGATGCATATTGGATGTAATGATAGATGAAAATTAAAGAGGATATTTCTGAGCCGATGTCTTTCATTTGACTCAATCTAAGTCCAAGAATTCATGTATATGGTTTCAAAATTGTTTCATCAACATTCATCAGAGTTGAGTTGAAGAATTTTGAATTTAACAAAGTCTATGCTTTTCACATCAAAATATGGTCTTACATAATGAACTTGTATCATAAATAACTGTTATTGTAACCAGATTTTGCAACTTGACAACGTAGTGTACACAGGAACCCAGATCGTATGGATCATCAACATTATTGACGACAGTCATCATGTACTTCAACAAGAACTGTTGTGTTTTTTCTAAAATGGTATCGATCAGCCCCAAATTTGAGACAAAAATGTGTCTATTAAAATCATTATGATTATCCGAAGAACATTTTTCATTGAATTTTTCTTGCTGAAGGTAAAGAAGACTTTGTGAACAGTAAATAATATAATCCCAGTTCTTCAGGCGACAACTTGTAAGTTTTGAGTAAATACAAACAAAAACAAAAATGTGAATTAATCAATGGTAAACAAGTTGGTTCATTGTTGCGAAGTGATTGATCTTGGGATTAAAAAAACATATCAATGACAATGACATGTTTTATCAGGAAAATATATATATAATCCAATTTCCTTTATTGACTACTCCGTTGAAAAAAGTGAATTGAAATATCATATTAAACATGAAGTATATGAAGTTATTGTGACTCTCCTAGTTCTAAGCAAAGGTAACGTAGGTGAGTTTGGAAGGAGATTCAAAAAGTACAATTTCTCATCAGGAGACAAGGCTACACCTTCTGTTGATGAGCTTCTGAAGGGGATTTCCGAAAATAAATGATACAATCCACAGTAAAAGCTTTTTGGTTTGAACATTCAATTATTACAGAGTTATGATCAAGAAGACACGAAAGTAAGTCTAAAGGAATAGTTGAAATAATTGAACATTCTGATATCTTGAAGTATTTCTTCTTTTCCAACTTCATGTGTAATATATTTGTTCAAAAACTGTGTCAAACCATTTACTATTTATTTACTCTTATCGCTAACTAAAGGGGAATATTTCAATTAGTACCCTCTTGATCAGCAATCTTTGTCATACGAGTTTTCCAATCGACATCTGAGTGGCTTCAAAATCCCTCGGAAATCTCCAACTTATACGGTAACTGCTTACTACATAAATGAGTTCATTTTGAGGAAACGTACTGAAAATAAGTGAACAATTTTTACACAGATTTTGATGGTTAACAACTGTAAACCAGAAGTCTGAGAGGAGATTACTGAAATCTGAATTTTATCTCCAGGAAGTCCTCACTAAGCCTTTGATTTATGGTTGGTGTTATTTGTTATGAAGATCTCTCTTGAACAAATGTCTTAATGAGGCCAATGAAGAAGTCATCCATGTCGTTGTATGTTGTACAAGCCAGAAATACACTGGCTTGAAAATATTACTTGATATCCAATCCAAAACTCTTTTTCAAACATAAGGTGATTGGTCTTGTAAGAGCTATATCATATCTTCTCAGCTGCTTCCCTTTAGGGTTTTTCTACCGAGATATGTCTTAAACTATTGTCCTCATATAGGGAGTCCAGCTCCTTAACATATACTAATGCTTTTGGACTACAACAAATGAAATCAAATCAATCTCTTCTTTATGGTTTTTCCACAAACTCGCCAAATTCTGTGAAAAAATACCAATGCTTCTCTGAAACATCCACTTCACTAGAGTTCGGTCTTTACACCTCTGTCTGTAGATATTTGCACGTGTCTTTCCCAGGTCTCCTCTTTTCAAAAAACACCAAAGCTTTGAAATCTAGTGCCCACGAAGATGTTCTCCAAAGCTAGCAGTCTCCCAAAACGTGAAAGACATACTCATTATCATTAATTTTTCTAGGGTTCTCACGGTGCACTTTAAACAAGAAAGAGAAATATCAGGTTGATATACTGTTCCATTCAACACTCTCTTCAATTTGTCATCCATTCAGAAAAGATCATATTTGAGAAATCATCTGTATCAACTGGAAAGTAAGGTGCATGGTTTGAACACAGATGGTGCCGTCTGTTTCGTCAGAGCACTTTGTTTCAACTCAAACAAAAAAAAAGGATTTGAATGATTCAGTGATAAACAAGATGACTTGTTGTTTGTGATTGTGAAGTGCTTGATTTCGAAATAACGAAGGGATCAATAACACTGTCATTATCAGTATCAAAACTATATCTAATCAAATTTCCTTCATCGAGCTCTCATAATCCATCTGTTGTTGACAGGAGTGCATTGAAATATATCAAACATGAGGTTGTGTGCAGTTTTTGTGACTGTCTTAGCCCTTAGCACTGGTAACGTAGGTAAGTTGGGGTGAAGATTCGAAATGTTCTGTATTTGATTAGACGATATTGGTGCTACTTTTGAATTTTTTTATTTTTTGTGCATTTGTGCTTCTGACGGTTACGACTCAGGTCAAACTTATCAGCGTCTGCCACTGAGCTAACATTCTTTGTAATCCACTCTCACGTAAGCTGTACCCTGGCTCTTCCTTGCTAGCACAAGCTCTCACATGTGACGGGATTTTCCGGAAAACTAGGGGTTTGTTAAAATGAAATACAATTCATAACAGAAGTCTATTCCTTCAAACCTTTCAAGTAAGTAGTTTATCAATAATCAGTTAATTTTCGTCGAATTACTTCTACAAATTAAAGAAAAACAACATCTTCCAGCCAAGTAGTATCTTGTGAAACCTCTTCTTCATAAATTTCACTTGAAATTCATTTTTTGTTCACATGGTCAAAACATTCACTATTCATTCGTTCTCAATGCGAAGACCATGTTAGAAAACTGAAAAATATAGCCATTTATGATACAAATAAAGCAGGAGTCTTTGTGTGACCGTGAAATTTGATAAATGAGGCAAAGTCTAAAAACACGTTAGTTTAAAAAGAGGTTATACTAAAATGTATCATACAAGAGTTATTTATGTATTTAGTACATACAATTTATGTTTTTTCGGGGATATATGAGTGTTGCTTTCTCCCCATGAAAACGCAAATTTATGAAGGAAATATACTGATTTAATTTTTGTGTGAATTTATGTATAAAATTTGTTTCAAGTAATTGCTTCCTATACATATTGAAATTTGTTTTGCCTTGAGTTTGAACGACGGTTATCTTGAAAAAATTTGTTGACTTCGTCAGTAAAATCATATTCTTAGTTTTGCTTGTAAGGAAAGAATAAGTTCAAGTAACCTAACTATTACTTCTCTTTTCCCAATGACGTTGAAGTTTAGGAGACTGAATCCGTCTCCGTTTTCAAAAATTGAAATAAGAACATTTGTCAAGAAGTGCATTGTCTCCACAAAAATAATTTTTTAAAAATGTAATATCGTATGTTTTTTTGTGAATCATTTTGGCAGTGAAAAAGAGCCTTTTTTCACGGTGGTAAAAAGAAAACCTTTACGCAACAATGGAGATGTTGACTGTACGAAAAGTTTTTTTACGACAGTTATTTTTTTGAAAAATGATCGTCATAATGTGGTAGTTTTACCTTATGGAGCCTTGTATTTTCATCGTATTTTGATAATTTGAAGCATTTGTGCTAGAAAGTATCTATCTCTATAAACACTGCATAGAATTATAGTTCACACTGAAACAGATTTTTTTTTACCGAAATATTACAAGAGTTTTTCAATCGATAATCTAGTGGCTTTAATAACCCTCAGAAATCTTTCGAGTTTTGACTTGCGGTAATTATCAACTATAAACCCATTTGAATACATTTTCCTCTTGCCATATACATTTTTAAACAACTGCCACACATGCCAGGTTATCTACTTTTCTCATTAGGTCACGCTGAAAAAAAAATGATCTTAACAACTTTAACCTCTACTTTTCTAGATAGCTCAAAAAACACCTCAAATACTCGACTACTGTTTTTTTTATGAGTGTTTATAGTGGCATCGATTGCTAAGATAATTAATCAATTTTCATTTTTATTCAAGCACTGTTTCAGCTATTTTCAAAATTTCAGTATTGTGAAATCTAATTTCTAGAACATCCAAGGAATTCTAGACCAAAAAGTATACCCAAAATTAAAAAAGAATAGAACAACGAATTTTTCTAGATGTCTCAGTACAATTCTGAAAAGTATTCGAAGTATTCGAGATCGTTTCCCGAATACTTGATCAGGTCTGTGTTGAGTTGTTTCATGTAACAATTCGGTGAAGCAATAATTTGAAAATAACAAGGGTTTTTGGATTATATCTGATAACGGTATGAATTCGAAAAGTTGTAGGAAAAACAAAATATTGTTAGTAGTTATGACAAACCAGGAATGTAGAGGATGTGATCAAATTATTAGTTTCTGTCTTTCAATTCAGCAACATTTCCTTTCCCCACTTTCGGTTTTGTATTACCCCGTAGTGAATGATTTAAAGACTATTCAGATTTTAGTCAAAATACTGTTCTCTCCACACATTCCCACGATATTTTAATGCAAGAATTCCTATCCACAACACTTCCCAATAGGCATTCCGCATGAACTAATCAGAACTATCCTGGCCAAGGCGTTATATTCGAATCGATGCTAAGGCGGTAGTAGTAGTCCCAAGTATTTAACTTGGATAGCAAAGTTGATTTGGGTAGGTTAGATCATGTTCCCTTTTTTTATTTTGAAGCCATAAAAGAAGGGAACATGATCTGATCTAACCAAACTGGACCTTGATATACAAGTTGATCCTCAACTTAATCTAAAATTACATTGCACACCACGCAGGCGCAAGTAAAATAGAGTTTTAATTGGTCCATGCGGATAGCTTATTGGGAAGTGTTGTGGATAGGAATTTTTGCTATTTTAATTCGATTCACATCTCAGTTCAAATATATACTGTTGCCTGGGAAAATGTTTTTTGTGCTCTTCCATCGTCTTCCTATTTTGTACTCTCTTACCTAATATTATGCTTAGTATATATTTTTAGGTTAGTTTGTTTATTCTATGGAACAGAAGAATTCACTATAGCCGAAAGCAAAAAACTCCTTCGATAATATCTGCGGTTTTCATGTTTTCTTCCCACGATATATTCCAATTCGTTTATTTCTTTCTACCATGGTGAGTACACTATTGTCGCATATTTTTCAATCCGTTTAGTGGTTTTTATTGGCAAACTGCTGACTTTCCCCCCTTGGGAAATAATAGTTCAGAACCAGCGAATAATCAACGTTCATGTTCCCATAGCTTAAAGACAACGTAGAAATTAATATCTCAATGAGCAGACATTTATCAACGTGAAAAAATACAAGTGTTACAGTCAACATGATTCGATCAAGAGATGTTGAATCTGATTGTTTATTCCATCAACCGTAACTCTGGAAGCAGAAGTACTTTGATCAAATATTTTTGTCAACTCTCAACTGATACAGTATAGTATGAAGTACTATGATTTGTATAATTTTTGACATGATTGATTGTGAAATAGTAGCACATTCTAGATGCCTTCGATTGAACAATATACATATTTCTTTTCAATATATTTTCTTCTATTGTCACGATATCGAAATGACATCAGTAAAACGAATACAAAATGAACATGTAATGGAAAGGGGAAAATAAATATTTCATTGTAAAATGCATTGAAGAACTTAGCAGCACTGAAGTAAAATCACCTTCTACTAGAATGTTCGACATCGTTTTTAAATTTCTTTGCAGATACTACCAGCAACTCCAACAATGATCAAATCACCTTGAACGAAACCATCAACATTCGGTTACCCAGTGATTTAACCTACCACTTCTACAGTAAACTGCATCCAAGAAATAGTATCAAAATCAAAACAACAACCATAGACCTTTTAAAGAACACTGACTTCCGAGCCAAAAAAGATTCACTTTTCATCATCCATGGATGGAAAAGTAACAATGATTCCGATGTTAATACAGAAATCAGAGAAACCATTCTCCAACAAAATGACATAAATGTTTTCGTGGTAGATTGGAGTCCAATGGCAGGAAAAAGCTATATATCAGCGAAGAAAGCAGTGGTGAGAGTGGGACAATACGTAGCTGATTTCATAAGTAATTTGAAATTGGAATGTGGGCTCAAACTGAGTAAAGTTAAGTTTGTCGGATTTTCTCTTGGTGCTCATATCGCTGGAAACGCAGGTGAGGATTTCAAAATTAAGTATCGTTATACAACATAACCATTTCTTTCTTATAATATAATATAGAATAATTTATTGAAATGAAACTCCAAAAAATGTGTTGTATTGTTAATTGAAGAATAATAATTGGATTTTTCGATATTTAATTTTAAAAAATTACTCCAAATTATAAAAAGAATGGTTATGCTCAAGTTATGGATCTACAGAGTATTGATTTTCTCCCACTTATTTCAATCTTTTTTGGTGATTTTTTATAATGCTGACGAATGAAAATAAATTGCTAACAAGTGACGCATGATTTCCATCGCCAACTTTGAATTTTTTTGGTTTCTATTTTGCTTCCAGTTTATAGTTAGATAGAGCATGTGATGACATAATTTTGCCATTAAGAAAATGTTTGCCATTCTGAAATTGGAATGAGATATTTCAGTCATTATGATTAGATTAGAATAATTGATCAAACAAATAATTTTCATATAAGACAAGCCAAATATACTAAGTTAATATAATATAATCAGAGTTAGTAGTACATGCCATATATAAATGGTGTGAGATGGAGGAAATGTCCATTAACCCTTACAAAATGGTCATAGTACCGTTCACCAGAAAAATAAAGATGGAATATTTATTACCTTCTTCCATCAATGGTGTGTAACGATTCATTCTGCGAGTGCAGCAAAATATCTGGGAATAACCCTAGATAAAAAGCTTAATTGGAACTCGCATCTGGAAATGACTATCGGACTAGCCTATCATTATGGACATGCCGCAAAATATGTGGCAAAACATGGGGTATGTCACCAAAACAAGTATACTGGCTGTACGTCATACGACCAATAATCACGTATGGCTCTGTAGTCTGGTGGAGCAAGGGCCAACAAAAAATGGCCCAGACTAAACTGAACGGACTACAGAGACAAGCGTGTCTGGCAATTACTGGGGCAATTTGCTCCACGCCAACGGCAGCAATGGAAGCCCTTCTTGGATTACTTTCTCTTCACTTATTTCTGGAGAGAGAGGCAAGATGGGCAACATACAGACTCCACCAAGCTGCCATCAGTCTACCGCAGGCAGTGATAATGAGAAGCAGTAGCTATCAACCTTCACACGCCCTACACTGTGGTCTTCCCTGAAAGAGAAGACTGGGTTCGGAGGGAAACTGACCTATGTAGGGAAAATCAACGTTGGTTTACCGATGGTTCCAAAACTCTGGAAGGCGTCAGAACAGGAATATACGGGATGAACCCAGTAGTGAAACGTTCATTCAGTATGGTTAAATTAGCTACGGTATTCCAGGCAGAGGTATATGCCATTGAAATGTGTGCAAGGAAGCTGGAAAATCGACACCACACTCGAAAAACAATAAAAATATTTCCAGACAGTCAAGCAGCACTGAAAGCGCTTGAATCCAACTGCTTTGAATCCAGAGCAGTATGGAACTGCGGAAAAACCTTAAACCGACTGTAACAATGCAACAATGTTAACCTAGTCTGGATACCATTAGGTCTAGAAGGGAACAAAATAGCAGACGCCCTAGCAAAAGCGGAGGCCGAAATAATGTTCACTAGGCCAGAACCAGTAATCGGTATAGCACCTAGCTCTGCCAAGAATGTTATAACATCCTGGGCAGATAATAAATGACTCGAGTATTGGCGTAGTCTACCGGGCCTAGCCCATTCCAAAGCATTCATTGATTACACAAGGAAAAAACAGGGTTCCGACAAACTGCCAGAACTCAGTAGAGCACATCTCAGAGTTATAGTTGGTTTGCTCACTGGCCACTGCAAACTCAAACACCACATTTTATGTTCATGCCCCGCAGCGTCCAGAACCATATTCTCAACATTTGGCAATCAACAGTAAGGCCAGAGAACCTGGTAAATTGTTCTCCCAATTTACTCCCTAATTTTGTTAGGAGATTTGATATACTGGTAGAAATATAACCATAAGGTGAGCCACAATAGACCATTGGCCGCAGTGGAGGGCCTGTTATGGGCCCACTCACGTTGAGACATAACCTTACTAGGGCTTCGCGATACCAAGAGACTAGTCTTGGTCTTGTCTTGGTCTTGATACAAGACCAAGATCAAGACTAAATAAATATTACCAAGACCAAGACCTAGACTTGACTTTCGAAACCAAGACCCCCCAAGATTATTGGTCTTGGGCTTGGTCTCGAAAGAAAAATGATGAACCTAAATCTACTCAATACTAAGAAAATTTGAATGGAAAATTTTATGGCATATCATTCCAATTATTTATTTTTCATATGATAGGTTTTTAATTTTGTTCACTATAAATCAAAAATACATTTTTCAAAATCTGTATTGCAGTTATACAGTTTTCAACAAGTAGGTGTATGTTGTAAGGCCGCAGTGATTAATAAGTATTGTAATTTCTTCGGGATTCCGATTCCACCCCTCTGCCGCAACCGCATCTTACCGCTCATCACACAATAATCCATTGTAAAATGGTCAATAAAAATCTAATTAGTATTCCAACAATTTTGAACCATTTTACTGGCCTGTCAGACTTCGACCTGTGTACTGTGTGGGTCTAATCTTTATTTAGAATTTCTTCAAAATTATGTTATGATGGTGAAATTAGAAATTTATTTCGCTCACTTTACCCGTACAAATTGAGGACTGAGAAATACGAAATACCTATTATATGCATATACACTGTTAGACGATTGAATTGAATAATTCAAATTTGTAACCAAAATTTAATCCAAGAGACCAAGACTATCAAGTCCAATATCAAGACTTTCAAGACCAAGACTGAGCAAGTCTCGTCTTGGTCTTGAAACATCAAGACCAATACCAAGACCAAGACTACATTTATTTTTCGAGACCAAGACCAAGACTGATCATTCTTGGTATTAGTCTTAGTCTCGCGAAGCCCTAAACCTAACCTAACCTAGTAGTACATGCCTACTACTAGGATGAAAATCATCCAATTATGTTGGATAGTGTTCTAATCTGTGTTGTTTATCCTTTCTGCTGCTCACATGCAGTGTAGGCATATCACTTGAAATTACTTTTGGGTGGTTTTTGAGATTCTAGGTGATTCTATCGATTCTGCAAATCTCTACATAAAAAATTATGGTTGGTACCAGGATGTTAATATGAGAAGTATCGCACACTATTGAAATATATCATTTGCGAAATGCGTTACCGCTAGGTGGCGCTCAGAATATAGACGGGAAAAATTAGAATGGAGATCAGCGCCAAATTAGATAAGAGACCATAGTGTTTAATTTGATTCTCGCTGAGATATGAACGAGTTGCTGACGATTTCGAAAGTTGAAATGACTGTTTCAGATATTTTCTTCTGCGAAGTCATTGCCATATAAAAATAATAATATTTCACCCTTTGGGCAGAATGCGAATATGATCGCTAATATGGGTTACTTTTGAACAAATGACTTATATTTTTCAGGTGCATGCCTCCAAGGAAAAGTCGACCGTATTGTCGGTCTAGACCCTGCTGGGCCTCTATTTTCGAAAAATAACAAAAATAACCGTCTGGATGCTTCTGACGCAAAATTTGTTCAAGTCATCCACACCAATGGTGGCCTCCTCGGTTTCGGTTCACCCATTGGTCATGCTGACTATTTTCCAAATGGAGGACGGAGCCAAAATGGATGTGGTTTGGATCTTATTGGGAACTGTGCGCACTCTAGATCCTATGCGTATTATGCAGAGAGCCTCATAAGCAGAAATTTTGTTGCTACAAAATGCGGAAGCTATTCAGATTATACCAAAGGGCATTGCAATCATAACGAAAAATCTGTCATGGGAGGCTTCAAAGTTGATTCAGAGTAAGTGAAATACAATAAAGTCGAGCTATCTCAGTCAAATTCGGATTTGTGATTTTGTGAAAAACTCGAAAAACGCGCCAGTGTCATCTTTTTTCATAATCCATTTTGAATTTTAATTATTCATAATGAGAGCCAATTTTATGTACTAGTCTGAGCAGATGTACTTTTTCGCTGACTAAATGAACGAGGAATTAGCTATCAAAATGTGTAAATTATTTGGAATCATCAGGCGGGTATTGGTAATAATGAAACGCTACCTACTTTTTGAACGCTGTGCACTGACAATTTCACTGATGTATGAATTATATTTCTATTATTGTCCACATGAAACGAATGAAATCGAAAAAGTCGAAGTACCCTGCTTTCTCTCCACACGTTTCCACCAAGTGGAAAAATGAGGAAAACATCTGTCAGAAAACAACTGCTTTCCTGACAGATGTTTGCCTCATTTTTTCACTTGTTAGAACCTAGAACCTACTTCGACTTTGTCGATTTTATTCGTTTCATTCATGATATGGAACTTTGTTCGAATTAATATTGTCTACATCACAAACTTCGTTTTCTCATTCTCGTTTTTTTTTTTTGTTTTAGGGCAGAAGGAGTTTATTTTTTAACAACAAATAGTGCCTCACCTTACGCAAGAGATTGAAGATGACAAAAAAAAAGTTCTTCAAAAATAAGAATATGAAAAATGCAATTCCAAATGGAATGAAGATGTATAAAATATTGATTGTATGAAATGACTGATGAAATTCACTTTCAGTTTAGAGAAAATCTTTCGAATCCTTCTTCATGCTGATCATATCATCTTTGTCAAAATAGGAACAACTGTTTCAAAGAAATGAGTACCGTTTTATTCATCTAAATTGACGGATTTCATCCCAAGTAACGATAGATTTTGGTTTCTATATTTGTGACAGTTCGTTTGTTCTCATTTATATAACTGAAAATATATAATATTGCCTGGAATTCCAAGAGAAAACAACTGGTATTTGGTGCTTTTTGATGATAAAAAATAATGAAAAAATTTGATTGTGCGAAAGTATTAACATTTATCTCTGTAAAAAGCAAGTAAACCTGTATATATAGACAACATCTTTGACGGATTTCACACATACTCATAGCGTATTTTTACCAATTGAATTTTTGTGAATAATTTTAAAATTATTTGTATGTTTTTCAAATAAACTTGAAAAAATGTGTGTATTTTAATTCTACTGCGTCTTGGTCATTCGTTGAATGATCAATATGATTTCACATTATAGTTTTCCTTTATCTATCGTTCATTTTTGCACCTTCTTTATCAAAATGATTTGGTTTCCTCCTACAGTAGTTAAAAGATATAACAAATTTTCAATTAATTCAATCAAGTTCTTGGCACTTGATTCTTACTTGCAGAACTGTGAATATCGACTTCGTTTGTTTTCAATAACTCCAGGCTCTCCCTCTAATCGGGACATGATACTAGTGCCAGAGTTGTTCAGAAATTTTTTATATCTTCATTATATGGATGTTTGCACTGTGTTTCTTCTGCAAGATTCCTTCACTGTCGATCCAGTAGATTGTATTCTCAATTTTCAGGATCATGGGCCCGATTCTCAAATGTCTATTACCCTTAGTCGCATGCGATAAAATATTTCCATCTCTTTTCAATGCATAAAAGATATTAGACATTTGAGAATTGTGCTCCTAGTCGTTCTTTTCCATGATATCCAGAACCAAAACACATTCTTCTATTATTTCCGCAATAAACATAGAATATTCCACAGCAATAGGCCTTGATAGCATGGCATCACAAATTTAAAGGTAAGGGCTACGTCTGTCCTAGCTCCCACAAGTCTTTCGAAGATTTCTGAGGTTGTGCTCGTAAGGTTGCAGCCATTGACAGGAATAACAATTTTAATAACAATTTAACAACAATTCAACAATAAAATATATTTGAATATATCAAGCGTTTCCCCATTGATTGTTGCTGGTTGTAATGAAGCTGTTTGCAAAACCATGTTCCATCTTATCTGCTTCACAGATTTATCTTCGTGGTCTAGAAGATCGAGTGATCTTGAACCTTCTGTATCTATGGTGAAGACATATATAATCTGCTAAGTGGTCTATGAGTTTTTTTGTTTCTCTTCAATGTTGGTATTGATAGCTTGTAGAAAAGTCTGCACTCGTGAGACCAAGGTCCTCCATCTGATCTTAACGACCTTTTGAAGTCTCTAATGAAATTACCATATTGTTTGTTCTCTTTCGGAGATCGCAGAATTTGGTTTTACTTCGTTGCTCGTTTACCATGACTTTTCTCTCCTTGGACTCCTATACCGCTGTTATAGCATTGCATCTTCCTGTTTTCTAAGGAAGTCAAATAGCTGCTCAATGGCCGGTGGCTCAGCGGTTAAATGTTGGTTGGTTGAAGGACCAGATGCAGGGTTTACCCGTATTCTGTCTGTCGGTGGTTCCTAGCTGCGTCATTTACCAGGTTTAATAGTTTATTCACTAGGAGTTTCAGATTCATGCCTATTTCTAGGTTAGTTTGTCCGAATATTCTGTAGCGCCTGTTGTGCAGCACGTCGCATTTGAAAATTATGTGAGAGACTGTTTCCTTCTCGTCACCACAAATTCTGCCCTCAACGGTTTCCCTGTTCATTCCCATAGTGTGCAGGTGTCAGTAAGCCGGTAATTGTGCGATTTGTTCAGATTGAGAGTTTCAGTCGTCAGTGCTTGGCTTAAGTACGTCACCATGGCCGCGCTGTGTCAATGCCCTTCGATTTGATCCCAATATGTTTGGTGTTTCGTTTTCTTCCACTCATTTATCAAGTTTCCTCATCAGGTTTTGTTTTTCCAAAAACTGGTTTCAGACCTGTGGATGGCAATTGAGATGCATGTATCTCAAGTTGGTCTGCTTTTTCATTTCCTTCCATTCTCCTTTGTCCAGGCACCCATACAAGTGTTACCTTGTTGTGTTCTGCCAGTTCATTGAGGCTCTGAAGGCATTTTCAAATCTGCTTTGACTAAATCTGTACTGAATTCTTATAGATTCATTTATGTGCATGTCTTTATGGCATGTGTCTCAGTTTGGAATACTGTGATATTATTTCGAAGTCGAAGTATAACGTTCCTTTTTGGCCTCACTCCATGTATTCCTGCTCCTGTTCCTACCTCTATTTTTTAGCCGTCTGTGTACCAGATGATAGTGATTCTACTCCCGAGTCCCATTCGTCTCACTTGAGCTGTGTTCTGAATGTTTTTTCGTATGAGTATTGGGGTAGCATGTAGTTTGATATCATTTCCAGTTCGGAAATGTTGTCTTCATGAATGATTTTAGTGTGCCCAGTTTATGGTTGGGATCTCCAATTAACTGTTTGTATGAGCTTGTATGTGCTCATCCTCGCTTCTCCCATGACTTTGGTATCCAAAGGTGGAAGGTTCAGGAGGATTTCCATAGCAGCGGGCAGAGTGCTGCTTATAGCGCTCATGACACACAGACAAGCGAGCCTCTGAAGTTCACCGAGGTTAAGTTTTGTCTGTCTTTGTTTCACTTTGGGCCACCACAGGAAGCAAGCTGTATGTGATTCTGGGTCTCATGATTGAGGTGTATAGCCAGTTCATGACTTTCGGTTTCAATCCCTGTGTTTTTTCTAAAGCTCTTCTGCACATCATGAATGATGATGTTCTTTTGTTGATTACATGTTGCAGATGCATTTTCCCGATTAGTTTCTTTTTCAGAAACAGCCCTAAGTATTTGACATAATCTGCTACTTGTAGTGTTTCGCCAAAGAATTTAAGTAGTTTCATGCCCCCAGATTTCTTTTGCGTGTGAAGGAAATGATTATAGTTTTGCTGGGGTTTGCCCTCAGTCCTTTTCTTTTGGTTTGAATGGTGGCCGTTGAAACTTCTGCAAGTGCTCGATCCTTGAGTGCACGGGAATTTTTTGCCAGGTTTATCGTAATCGATAGACAACATGCCTTGTTGAAAAGGAAGTGTACCGTGAGTTGCCTAGATGCCAGTCTGGTGCTTACTAAAAAAATCTCGAACTTTCAAAAATTTCCAGACTTTAATTCGAGCAAGAGGAATTTCTTTTGGTTTTGTGGGTTGACCCTTCTCCCATTCGTTTCTACTGCTGTATACGTTTTTTGAAGTGATGCATATACAGTGCCCGTCTAAAGTCCGTTCCCCCCCTACCAATTTTTGAACCACCTAGTATATCGCAACTAAATTTGGAGGGCTTTAATAGGAGATAAAAACCTACTTTTTCATTAAAAAATTAAATCCAAAAGTTTCAAAATGGTGGCTGAGCGCCATCTTCTTTTTTTTTAAATAGAACACCCCATATATTATTCCATTTTCGAAATTTGCTCATAATTCTCAACAGTTTGCTCTGATACACTTTACTCCTGAATTCGATTCTTTTCGAAATATTAACGTTTGAAAGGTGAAATTTTGTTCATTTCAAACCCAACCAAAAACAATAATGTTACTTTCAATCAAGTGTGCATTGGAGAAATTCGTCGCGGTAACGTCTTGTTTACTGTTAAATTAACTGTAACTGTCAAATAGTCCGTTGACCGCCTCAATCATTTTATGAAAAGTGTGATCATGGCTCGTAGTTTAGACGATAAATTTGAAGCAGTTTTGATATTTGGAGAAGCTGGGAGGAATTATCATCTAGCAGTCTGTATGTTTGATGATAAATTTCCCGAGAATCCTATTTCAAGGATATATTTGCGCAAACTTTTAAATAAGCTCCAAGCAACTGGTACGCTGAAAGATGCTCTAAGATCAGAAGAAAAAAAGGTAGAAATTGTTGCTGAAATGGTAATCAATCCGACTCAGTCGATGTCTGCAGTTGCTGAGTCCTGTGGAGTAAGTTCAAAAAGTGTCCAAAGAGTTCTAAAAAAAGAAAAGTTTCATCCCTATAAAATGAAAATCCTGCATGCTGTCACGAAGGATGATCCAGACTGGAGGGTTGAATTTTATGAATGGTTAACAAGAACAATTGAAGGAGAACGGGGCTTCCTAAAACGTGTATGTTTCTCAGACGAATGCACGTTTTTTCTTAATGGAAAAGTCAACAAACAGAATGTACGATACTGGAGCGATACTAATCCGCATATTTTCAGAGAGGGACATACCCAGTTTCCTGAAAAGGTGAATGTTTGGGCGGGGATTTTAGGCAATCGCGTTGTTGGGCCGATTTTCATCAGAGGCAATCTTACAGGAGTTCTTTACGAAAATCTTTTAGAAACTGGAATTGAACCTCGAATAAGGCAAATTGTATTGAACATCCAGGAAGAGTTTGAAAATCTTGAAATCATATTTCAGTAGGATGGGGCACCTTCCCATTTCGATCGCATGGCTAGAGACTTCCTCGATACTAACTTTCCTGGGCGATGGATAGGTTGCAGGGGAACTACAGAGTGGCCACCAAGATCTCCGGATCTTACACCTCTAGATTATTTCCTTTGGTGAGAGAAGCTATTTATAATAGGGCACTTTATTGTCAAGATTTAGGAGGGGGCCACTTCGAACACTTGATAAAATAATTGTTGGGGTTAAATAAAAGAGTTATTCAAAAATAAAATATAATTTTCAACCCAACTAATTTGTTTTGATTGTGAATTTACAGAACGCATTCGTAGGCTTCGAGATTTCCAGTAAGCGGTGCTGTTTATCCTTAATAAACTCTCTTTACGCATCTTTTATTGGTCGAAATAATTAAGAGGTTCAACTATAAATTAATAATAACGTGTAGTTAGCAAAACGATTCACAGGAAGTGACCAAAATCCATACTTCATTTCATACCGGAATGTCACATTTCAAACGTTAATATTTCGAAAACAATTGAATTTAGGAGTACAGTGTATTAGAGAAAACTGTTGAGAATTATGAGCAAATTTCGAAAATGGAATAATATACGGGGTATTCTATTTGAAAAAAATATTGAAGATGGCACTCAGCCGCCATTTTAAAAGTTTTAGCTTTGAGTTTTTCATGAAAAAGTTGGTTTTCATCTACTATTAAAGCCCTCCAAATTTAGTTGCGATATACCAGGTGGTTCAAAAATTAGTAGGGGGAACGGACTTCAGACGGGCACTGTATATTGTCCACAAGCATTACCAAATTTGGATCTACCTTTGATTCCTCATATAGTTCACCCTAGTCTGTTCCATGATCTTGGGCTTATTCAGTTTTTCTCTACTGTAGCTGATGAGTTAGAGACCTAGCATATCCTCGAATGAAAATGTGCAGTAGTGGTAGGTTCAGTACAACCTTTTGTGCTACCATTGAGGATGTTCTCAAGGCACCAATAACACCCAGACACGTCAGTCTATGTCTGCCACTCAGCTGCCTAATAATCCCCGACTATTTTGTCCTTATCCATCATCCTACTGAATCTTATCTCGTGTATAGCCTTAGGGTGATATTTTTGGGTTCGAGTTCTTATTCTAACCGAACAATTTTCCACAAGTTCCTGTGTCGTCTTGTCGATGTTGAGATCCCATATGAGTTTGTGGTCAAACGTTACTTCTAGATACTCCACTTCTATATCAAATTATATCTTAACTGAACTTAATACGTAATGGTGAATTCAGATCTTTGAATAGTCTTCTCTTGGTTGTGTGAAAATTATTTTCTGGGTATTGGCTCTCTGCATCTGCTTTGCTAAAGTGCTCGCAAAGCCCCTTAATAACGATTGCGAAATCATTCGATTATCCTAGGCAACACATTCCTCTATTGGATTGTTTTCTGAGTAGGTGTTCTATTAGGAAATCCTACTAGTGGCGATAAGATGACTTCTTGATAATGGCCTCTGTGGTGACATTATTCAACGCTACTTCGATGTCTAGAAAAGTGACTATTGCTATCTCTTTATCATCTATTGATATGAAAATCAGCCTATTGAGGCCATCAAGTCTATGTCTGTTGACTTTCCCGGATGAACACTGAGTGGGTCTCTATGAACCTATCCAATCGTCTTTCAAGAATTTTAGTCTGGAAAGAGAATAGACTACTAGGTCAACTGTGAAATCTAATACTCTGCCTTCTATCGGCTGAAATACTACTTTTATGATCTGCCATATTGTTTGAATGTGTTGTCAGGCTAACACAGATGTTGTACTGCACATCTAGTCTTTTCTTGAGAAGAACTGCGTACGATTATTTTGTAGTACAGTCGCAGCAAGTAGGTACTACAAAATTTCATATACCTACTAGTGGAAAATGTATGTGATTTCATACTCAAATCCACTTTCATGTCGCCATTGAAAATAGAAACATCAAAAAATATTATAAAAAATAAAAAAATGGTGGACAGATTGACATATTTCAAACGATCAAAATAGGAAAGGGAGGGGTAAATGAAAACAAAATTCGAAAAATCGAAAACATATATAGTATTCAACTACCACATTGAAATTACTTTGATCAGTTCAAGAATAAGGCTTTTATCATATTTTCATCATTGATGCCCTGATAGAATTGAAAAATCATCCGATCACAACCGGTTCCTCTCAATGTTTGCTGGAAATATATATATATATATATATATATATATATATATATATATATATATATATATATATATATATATATATATATATATATATATATATATATATATATATATATATATATATATTTTTTATTTATTGGACTGGAAGGTAGATTTCAATCCGATTGCAGAATTTGTACCTAACTGCCAAAAATTATGATTATTATTATTTTATTATAATTGTTAATGCATCGCTATCCAGTTATCAGCTGTCTAAAGTTGATTTAGAACCGATTGCAGAATTTGTATCGAACATAAAAAATATTATTATTATTATTATTATATAATCATTATTAATGAATCGCCATCCAGTTCAAAGCTATGTAAATATGTATCGAACAAAACATTATCAATATATTATTATATTATCAACATAGTATACTATTCCATGAAAGTACAATTCTTTTCTAAATATTCTGAACTATTTTTGGAGTTCGTTTGGAATCGGTTGCAAAATTGTAACATTATTATTATTATATTATTCCAGCATTGAAGTTAATTTTTAATCGATTGATTCGAAATTATGTTGGTTTCACGTCCTTGAAAAGTTATTCTAATAATTAATTGATTCACTTTATTGGTTTTACATATCAACTTTTTCTCATTTATTGTTATCATGAAATAAATTCTGCTATTATATGGCCCACCCACAGTAATTTGTTTTATTAAAAACTATAACTAATAAAATTTTCTATATTGAGTTCTCATAATCCACCTAGATTGTGTGCATTGATACATATCGAACATGAGGTTGTGTGTATTTTTTGTGACCATCTTAGCCTTAGGTAAAAGTGACGTTGGTAAGTTAGGATAAAGATTTAAGTTGGGATTTCGATCAGACGATGAGGTTGAACCTGAATTTTATTTTTTTAATTTTTCGTGCTAGAACATTCGCAAATACTTCATATTTATTTTTACGGTGAAAAAAAGAAAACGTTCACGCGTCAATGGAGATCCAAAAATATCAAGTTTTTTGACAGTTGTTCAAAAAGTCATTCTACGTTAGTTACCATATTGAAAAATTGTTACAATAATTTGAAAGTGTTACCTTACGAAGTTTCGTATTTTCATCGTATTTTCTAATGATGATTTCCATCAGGAAGAATTTAAGCAAAATTGTGTTTTCCTGGAAATTGCGTGAAGGTATAAACATTATGTAAAAATTTTCTCGATACATAGTTGTTGATGTTGAATGCACAGTTAATTTTTTTTTATAAAGTACCCCTTTGAACATTGTCATCACTAAAACATACTTTAGAGACTGCCGCAAAAAAAATCTTCTCGGAATAACTGAAGTTTTCCAATCGACAATCGAGTGGCTTCAATAACCCTTGTAAATCTTGCGAATTTTGACTATCTACTGTAGAAATGAGTCAATTTTTCGCCTGACATATACAATTTTTTGCAATTTTTAAACAAGTGCTACTCTAACATTAGGTCAGACCGAAAAGGAGCTTTACAACTTAACCTCTACATTACTTGATAGCTCAAAGAAACATCCCAAATACGTGACTTCTGTTAACTTAATAAATTTCTGTTTCAGCAATATCCTGAACTTCACATTGTGTTTTATACCGGGTGATTCAACCAAGTATTCGCAGCCCTGTAACTCTCATATTTTAATAAAAAACCGTTACAATGTGATATACTTCTCTTTTTTCAGTAGTTTATTCAGAGCCATTTGACACCTTTCGAAGACTCACATGTCAACTCTTTTTCAAATGAGTAATTTCAACAATATGAAACATATAACATAAACATTAAAAAACATATTTTAGTGAAATATTATTATTTGTATTATTTTTGACTTGCGGTAGATTATCAAATGGAATCAAGTTCTAGATGCCTTCGATTAAACACTCAACCTATTCATTTTCAGGCATATATCAACTGTTTTCCCTTAATTTCTCTTGATTCAATAATGATACCAGTAACACGGATACAAATTGAACATGTTCTAGAAATATCAAAAAAAATATTTCATTGTGAATCTCAATGAAGAACTCTAAGCTACCTAAGCAAAATCGCCTCCTACACGAATTTTTTAACTCCTCAAAGTATAACGTTATCTTCTGGAAGTGAAATTACACAAAGATAGTTTTTGATGGAAGAACAAATGATATCGCTAACGTTGCGAACGGCTGCTATACGTCGGCGGCATTGGGCTGTGGGTAATTGCAATATTTTCTTTTCATGAATTATTTTCAAAGACAACATATGAGAAAAATTAATCAAAATAATAAAATAAAATTGGACGATTCTGATTTTTCGAGTTCATAATCAACTAAATGATTCAATTGGAATTTTTCAGAATTCATCTATATTTTTGTTTTCTCGAACACATTATCAAAATCACTTTTCAATTACCTCTGTATAAATATACAGGGTGTTATGTAAGTACGTTGCCAAACTTGAAAGGATGATTTTTTGAGTAATTCTAAGACGAAAAGTTCATATGAACATAGGTCCAGTAATGCTTCGTTTTCAAGATACAGGGTTTCAAAATTAAAAAAAAAATGTTCTTTTTCTTTACTTTACTATTATTACTATTGCATTAATTTTGATGAAAATTCTAAGACTGGAGTAAACTATCTATATGGAAAAAAAAAACAATTATATCCCCAGATTTTATTGGTGTAGTAGTTGATACGTTTTATTGCATTGTCCCATAGGGTCTTACATAAAAGTTATTTTTATATTTTTTCTAAAAACAAACCAAGATACGAAAAAAATTCTAGACGTAAAAAAAGTTGTAATTTCAGTTGCTCAATGTAAAACAAATACAAAAATTGTAAAAAAATCAGTAGCGTACATTCAATTATTCGGTTTTGGTAGTAAACTTTCCAGTATATTATTTGTACTCTTTGTAATTTCAGGTGGTGTAGTTTCACACTCTGATTCTGAATCACTGGATAAATTATGATACTTTTCATATTTTTGAATGAAAACGTTACAGCAATAATTTTGACACTGCTGAAATTTGCCACTACGGTGACAATCAACTGCGTCAAGGCTAATGTTATTATAGCTAACCAATGTGAGAATATTATTCTATTTCAAGAGAGAGAATGTAAATTCATTTGAATTGCATGGGGGCAGAGGTGTTGCAGAATATTTCTTCAATCTCAAGAGAGGAAATTCCAGAATTCTGTAACAAATTTCATTTCAGAATTAGCAAATTCTGTGAAGATCGTGGAGAAATAAAATTATGCAATTAAGTTAACAACATTTCATAACTGGCCTGTTATCGAACGTAGAACCTCTTGCAGAGTAACAATTATGCAAACTTCTTATGGTGAGTAGAGGTGTTGGTTGTTTTCCCTCAAATTGGAAATGACTAGGGATGTGAAACGTCACTGGAGCATCAATAATATATACGGCTACATACAGGGTCTCATGACACCAAATCTTGGCAAAAGAAAAACCATGTAGGAGAGGCATTTTCTACTTTCTGGAAGATGTCCTCAGAAACATAAAAAAATTCTGGATTTCGAAATTCTTGGGTCATAAAATAAAACCCTCTGTTTCAGAGAGGGTTTTCAGCACTAGACAATGATCGCCAGGAAGAATAGAGCAACAGAGTCAAACATACTCATAGAATGCCATCGATATATTAAAGGCCAAATGAACATAAGATATGCCAGTTGAGATGTTCAACGTTCGGAACCAGCTTGACATACACTGACTTGACAAACTCGAGAGTGCCCATCCTCTCCCTTTCGTAAACGTAACAAAAACCGCAATACTGAAATAATTGAAAAAATGGGTGCTTCGGCATTGCCGGACATCTATTTTATATCAGTTGAAGTTAGAGATTTGGAAAAGAGAATGACATTCTTTTGGAATATGACAGGATAGCCATTGCAAATTGGAAATAAAATAAAATAATCATTAGATTATACGAACACCCAAAATTTACAATTGTACACTAATGGTAACTATCAATCCTGAAACGGTCATTTCCATTTGAATCATATAAAATATCAATTTATTCCGATCCATTTTCCGATGTGTACAGAGTGAGACAGTACTCATCAAATAATAAAGAATCATTCTCAAAAATATTGTTATACGTTATGAAAACGCAATCGACTGCATCACATCTATTTTTAATTTCTTTGCAGATACTACCAGCTCCGAAAATGATCAAATCACATCGAAAGAAGCAGGCGTCCTTCGATTATCGAAAGATTTAACCTACCACTTCTTCAGTCAACTGCACCCAAGAGATAGTATCGAAATTAAAATAACAGACACAGACCTTCTGAATAACACTGACTTCCGAGCCGAAAAAGATTCACTTTTCATATTCCATGGATGGAAAAATAACAATGTTTCCGATGTCATCACAGATATCAGAGAAACCATTCTACAACAAAATGACATTAATGTTTTCGTGGTGGATTGGAGTCCAATGGCAGCAAAAAACTATGTATCGGCGAAAGATGCAGTGGTGAGGGTGGGAAAATACGTAGCTGATTTCATAAATGATTTGAAATTGATGTATGGGCTTAAACTGAGTAAGGTAAAGTTCGTCGGATTTTCTCTTGGTGCTCACGTAGCTGGAAATGCAGGTGAGGATTTCAAAATAAAGTATTGTCATATATAATTATCAGACTGTGACAAGCTGCTAATTGCAACTCAAATTTGGTAGTCACAGTCTAACAGCTATTCGAATTAAACATACTTTTTTTTGTCTTCCATTACACACTTCATATACAATATCGAAGACTTCAGACTCTCCAATAACTGGATATTATTGTACTTGCAAGTCAGGGCCCAGAACGTAAGGTACTTGTGCATATGTAGCAAGTGTTTTGTGGTTCCTTGGATATGCAAGATATGTGGAAAATCATCGATATCCATCTACATTGCTTATGAACTGTATCATCGATGCTACAAACAGATTAGCACCTAAAAATATCGATCATGGTCCTATAATAGTTGAAAGCTAATCATAAATGGAAGACAAAAAAAATATCGAAATTGAAGTACATTTTTGCATAAAAATATATTTTGAGACATCCTGGAATTTATGTAAATCTTCGATCAAGTAACACCACCTACATGAGTGATACTTGAATAGAACTGAAGGTAACATCTTTTAGTAATGTTATCCATCAAATCATGTCATTATTGCCATGTCGCTATTTTTTAAGGATACAATAAGCACGTCAGCTAGATTTTGATATCTGTTGGGTATATTCATGGCAACGAAAACCCACAAATACTGTCTTGGAAGAATTATATAACAATAAGAAGGCAATTAAAACGTTCATTGCAGCTTGTTGGGAGCATGTAAAAACGATAGTATTTCCATCGCCGAACGGAGATTCTTCATTGTCGATATAGTCTGGTCAGCACGGCAACACTACATTTGAAATATCAAATGTCAAATATGACAGAACAACAACAAAACATCTCTGTTTTCGTCTTTGGCTTATTGGAGTATTTTTTCGTGTATGAAGGGCAAATTCTGAGTAAATTTGTGTTAAATCTCGTTAGTTTTTATTATTAAGCAATAGTGAAGCATTGTCAAATGTGTAAAATACCATTTGAAGCTGGAAACCAAAATATGTCATTTCATAGGTGAGCTACCAGTGTCTTAACTATTGAGAAAGGGAAACCAAATTTGAAAAGAGAAAAATTAATGAATTATGAAAAAACATGTAAATTAAAGTATCGGCTGTTCTCAAAATCCAGTGGAGATTCCATCATAATTTTAGGTTTCCATTCCATTGGGTTTCCATATCATTTCTATTTTATTGAACCTCAGTATTTCTGTTAACAACGCACGACACTGCCGTTGGGGGAAGATGTCCCTTACACACAAATTTCAATGAGTGTGCGGCAAGTTACTCATCTAGGTTGTGTTATTTGATCGGAGATGTAAATCATTGCTTTCGACGAGGTCAAAAGCACCAGGAATGCCAAAGACTTTTACAATGTTGCCAGACGTTCAATAATAGTTCAAAGATGTGGTAGATTGAAAGAATACATTTTAAAAAAATGTAAATAAAATTCTTGCGTCCCGTACAACACCCCCATGATATTTATCGCTCCAGTTTCGGAAACACCCAGTACTTATATTCAGTTTCACTAGTGATAATTATTATCACCTTTACTTATTGAATTACCTTTATTGATGAAATATTATAGATGTCTATATGTTTCTATTGGAAACCTTCATCCTAGTGAAACACAAATTAGAAAAAATCCGTCGCTGTCCAGATTCGAATTCTCCCATTAGAACTGAATGCGTTTTTCACTTTTCTCAGATACTTCGTTTTCTATTCCGAAAAATCTCAAACCAACAAAATACACCTAACTATCTGTATCTTATATTAGAAGGAAGTGGATTTTCAAGAACTACGACCTTGAATATATCCGCGCGTCGCTTACAGGCAGCAATTCACAAAATTATTGAAATGAAAACCGAAAATATCGACTCAACTACTTCACTATAATAGCTTAGCCTAGCCTAGCCTATAACAGCCCACGTTCAGTAGACGACTGCCGAAACGTAAATTTGTTCTCTGCGACGGTATGAGTCATAGCTCTCAAAACAAACCACTACCTCTACCAAATTCATATGTCTAATGTGATTTCTTTAATCTTCACCCTTTTTTACATTTATTTTGATCTCCACACGTTTCACTATTTGTGAAAAATCTTGGCCACTTGTAGAATGTACGCGTGAACTAGTTCATTCAACTCTTCACGCAAATGGTAATGAAACGAACAGAGTTCGACTGTGTATATACGAGAGTTCAATTCTATGAAACAAATATTTCGTAAAACCAAACCTAGTCCAATAACCACAGACAAATTTGTGGCACAACTGAAGGATCTATGAAACTTGGCACAATGACATCATGTTTAGTTGAAAAATAAATAGTTTACCAAAAAACCAGGGGTGGAACATAAAAAAAATACTTCAATATAAACAAAGTGAAGTTTTTTTGGAGAGTAGAAAAGATATTGGAAAACGGCTCCGGTAGAATAAATAGAATTACAAGGGAGTCCTCTAATACTTTTAGTAGGCTAGGTTAGGTTAGGTTCGGTGAGGTTTATGCTCACATTTGAATCAAATCTGTCTTTTTGAGTTCTGGAAACGGTGTCAATCGTACTAAAATTGCGATGAGAAATATCAACCATTGTAGATAAGAGGTGAGAATATTCATGAATATTATGAGAATTATGAGGATGGCCAGTACCGGTGATGTTTTACTAAAACCGCTAATAATTCTTCATAACTGCTCCCGAAACTTCATCCAAACAAGTAGTTTTTTTAATAGTTTCAGTTGATGCTTCAGAAATTGTCCTGAAAAGTTGATTCCTTTCTGGTACATATTTTTTGGAAACGGATGAAACAGCAGTGCGAGGAATCGAAGCTTTCCGAAATGTTCCTCGATTTGGATTTCATTGGAGAATATGAACCGATACGAGGCTCAGGGCTATGGAGTTTTTCATTGCCATACTTGAACTTCTTAGAACTTGTAGCCCTGAGTGTGTACATGTGTTGACATTTTTCATGTAGATACTTTCACGCCCGCCAGTTCATTAAGATTTCTGTATCTGCTGACTGAAACCAATGACAGTAAAGTTTGACATGTCGATAATAGCCCAGAAACCGGGACTCGAAATAATACGCTAGCAGCTCATGCTGAACTGGCATATACTGAGAAAACTGCTCCAATTGGCTCAGATATAATAGTTCGATGCATGATCCTGGACTATGTTGTATATATGAAATGAACAGATAAATTCCTTTTCTTTCGTTTCGGATGGTCAGGAGTTTCTGAAAATCCCGTGGTTCGACCAAATTATTTATCGTTTAAAAAGAATGAGTTTTTGGACAGCCTCTGAATTTTTTAAAATTAGAGCAAATTTTGGAGTTGTTTTTGTGAGTTCAATAACAGAAACAAACCTCCAGCTTGAAATTGTATACTTTATTTTCCATGCATGTTGTGTATAAGCGATTATTTTTAACATTTATTGGCTAAGATGTCGGAATAATTATGAGGGAGTTGAAAATGGGGCAGGTAAAACCCAGTTTCTTTTTGGCGTGTGTAAGTGAGACCTGTCTCACTACTCTTAAATCATTGCATAGTGTCTAAAGAGGGTAATGGTTCCTGCTTCAGTGCAATTATTCCCGATTAACTGAAATATCTATGATTTTTGCATTCTCCGTAAAAAACGCAAGTGGATTATATAACGTGGTAAAAGCAACACTTCGCATGAAAAAGTCTTCACGACCGAAATGCACTTTTATTTTAAAATTTTTGATCATTTTTAGTAAAGTTATGACACATTCAACGTTCGGCACCACTGGACCTTGCAGCGGCGGGCTAATACGAGCCTGAAATTTGATGTCTGCGTTCAATCACATTTTCTGATAAAACGGGCTCATTTTATAGGGAGTTGCTATGAATCATTCTTGAAGAGAATTGAATGATCTTCAACCCTATTCAAACCATATTTTTTCAAACTCAATTTTTTCCAAGATGACAACAAAAAAAACATTTTTTTTATCAATTTTTTTGGGGTTTCACCCCCAGATTTTTGGTAAACAATTCTTTTTCTTGTTTGATATGGATTCAACTACATGCATGACAAATTTGGGGCTCAAAACTGAGTAGACTGTACTGATATCCAAACGAAATCATATTTCATATTACAAAAATTGCGGGGTCTTTTCATAATTTTACGTCTAAGATTAAGGAGAAGTTAGGCACACTGTAGATTCATTATATAGTTATGGAGAAGTTAGGCACACTGTAGATTTACTATATAATACTAGTTACTTTTGAACAAGTGGCTTATATTTTTCAGGTGGAAATCTTCAAGGAAAAATTGACAGTATAGTCGGTCTAGACCCAGCCGAGCCTCTATTTCCGAAACATAAGAAATATAACCGTCTGGATGAGTCTGACGCAAAATTTGTTCAAGTCATCCACACCAATGGTGGCGGTCTCGGTTACGGTTCACCCATTGGTCATGCTGATTATTTTCCAAACGGAGGACAGATCCAAAATGGATGTGGTATGGATATTGTTGGGAAATGTGCACACTCTAGATCGTGCGCATATTATGCAGAGAGCCTCAAAAGCAGACGTTTTGTTGCTACAAAATGTGAAAATTATTCAGAATATACTGAAGGTAATTGCAGTCACAACAAAAAATCTGTCATGGGAGGTTTCCAAGTTGATACAGAGTGAGTAAAATACAGCGAATTATACTGTCTGATAATAAGTATTAATATTATTTAAAAGAGTCTATGAATCCATTTCAAGTTTGTATCGGTTATAATAGTAGGGGAGCCGACGATGCTAAATGTGGAGTTACTTGAGCGTCATATAGACTATTGTGTAGCAAATCTTAGATGATAAGATGAAAGAAATGTTATATAATGCATACCTTTTCATCGGTGGGGGAAGCGGCAATAGATTTTCAAATTTGTAAAAAAGAAACTGTTGCATGGACATACTCGAGCGCGTCAGATATTGATAGCATCATGTCTTACGTATTTTTAATAATGTGCGTATGTTAATCTGTTCGTTTGCATGATAAGGGTGGTCATAGGTAAGGGTTGAAAATTAAAAAAAATTTATACATATAATCGAGCGCGTCAGATTTTCTTAGGAGGTGTTGAGTGAAAAAAAGCTCCCATGCAATAATCTGACGATGTCGATGTGACGCAAACTCGCAGCCATTATTATAATATAAAAAAAATCGTCATTTTGAAATACTCAAGTGCGTCAGATTAAGATATATATGGTTCATCTTTATGTCCTAGATGTGCTGTCTCCTAAGCTGACGATTATCTAGGGGGATTTGCCTGATCTGACAAAAAAACTTAGGAAAACGGTTGACCCTAAAGGCCATCTCTGCAACTTCCCGCTAACTCCATACCAAAGCGCTCAACATTTTGTGTGATTATGAGCTCTCCGAGCTCAATAGTCTAATAGAAGTTTATAAATTTTTTTTAATTTTCAACCCGCAATAACTTTTGAATAAATGAACCGATTTTCACGCGGTTGGCGGCATTCGACTCCATGAAGAGTCTTTAAGTTTTAATTGATCTAACTAGAAATTTCAGAGTGATTCCGAAATAACACTTATATATTTTCATCATCCTTGAATTAATTCCTTCAAAACGAAAAAAAAATTAGCCACGTTCGAGAATGTCGAGATGACGTTTTTTTACAACTTTGTAGCCCTCCCCTTTCTTCACGTCACTCTCAAATTGTTAGATTAGTAGAATATACACTTTTAATGTAATCAACTCACCCTATCCTAATCTGACGCGCTCTAGAATTTCTGATGATTATTTTTTTTTACTAATCTGATCCTTTATCCTGGACTCGCGGCCGTATTTATGAGATTCATATTTGGTGGAGGTACTTGACCGGGTACAAGGTATCCCCCTATATAATAATCTGCCGCGCTTCAGTAAATTCCGAAATCCCCGCTTGGGCTCCCCTGCTATAAGTAGAGCCAATTTTGAAATCATAGTCTGAGATGGAACTGACAATTTTATTGATGTATCGGTGATATTTTTTTTATTGTCTTCATCATGAATATCGTTTTCACATCATAGTCTTATTCTATTTCTGTTTCAGGGCAGAAGGACTTTATTTTCTAAACACAAATAGGGTCCCACCTTACGCAAGAAATTAAAGATTGCAAGTGAAATACTCTTCCCATAAATTTCATACATACAAATTTTTTTATTCCAAGTGAAGTGAAGATATGTGAAATATTTAGTGTATCAGATGAACGATAAACTTTACTCTCCGCGTCTGACTTGAGAGAAAATTATCCAAACCTTTTTTATATGCTAATCGTTTTCTTTTTAACGATGTTTTAAAATTCATGAATTTCGTTTCAAGAAACGACAGATTTTAGTTTCTATATTCATAACAGTTCATTTGTTCTTATTTATATAACTGAAAATGTAAAATATTGTATATACATCCAAGAACACAACTGGTATTTGTTGCTTTTCCATAATAACAAGCAGTGAAGAAATTTGATTGTGCCAAAGACATAACATATCTTTGTAAAGAGCAAGATAACCTGCATCTAGATAATTTGTTTGACGGATTTCACACATTCACATAGTGTAATTTGAACAACTGATTTTGTTTTGTTGGATAATTTCAAAATTGTGTATGGAATGCTGAATTGATATAAGTTGAGTTATTCCAAATATAACTTCAATGGAAATGTGTGTTTTTTTTATTCAAATGCGACATTACAGCTTTGTCAAAGCAGTTATGTCCATAAACGAATACTTGTTATGTTTTTTATAGGATGTAAAATCCAAAAACTTTACTTTTCGGTTTGTAAGGACTACGTTCATAACGAGTTAGACTCGACGATTTTCCAACACCAGTGATTGGCAGTCCCAGGAGAGATTTATCAGTTGACAGCTACTCAATTCACAGTGTTGGCGAAACGTCGATTCCAACTTGTTATGAACGTCGACCTAATAACTCGAAAAGTCATCATGTGAATAACGATGGCTGCGAAAGCCATTCACAATTCATTCAAAAACTCTGCACCCTTTCAATGTTCTTGGATGGCAGAGAGCCTATCACTTCTGGTTGGGATTGAATTTGCATGTTCTGCACTCAGAATTAGTTTCACGAATGATCTTCCTCAGTCATATTCGATGCCGCCATCGATAATTTTTCATACACTGCTCCACATTATCTCGATAATCTGAGAATGTGGTGCTGCGACATTGCCCTCAGAGAGGCTCAAAATGGATGATAGCATCTCACAGCCTAACGAATCCGTGAAAATGTCTGCATCTTTGATACCTGATAGCACTCTCCAGATGAAATGGAGGGTTCAGGTATTGGAAACGAACTATTTTGTCACCTAGTATGATTTACCGTAAAAATGGATTGTTCCATCGCGAGTGGCGGGCAGTGTCTATAACTTAGGCCAACCCCATTCAGATGGTATGTGCATTTTGAGCATTTTCATCAGTCCTGAGAGTTTCATCATTCTACCTCAATTATTATGGAAGATACGGGGGTGTTTCCATGAAAAGTGAGACAAATTCGGATTTTTCAGGACTGAAATTTTGTCTCTATAGTAATTTGGTAGTCCTGATCATGAATCTAAAAGAATTTTGAGCCTATTTTGCTCCCTAGAATGTTTTACCGTAAAAATGGGTTGTTCCATTGCTAGTGGCGGGCAGTGTATATCACTTAGGTCAACCCCATTCAGGTGGTGGGTGCATTTTGAGCATTTCCATTAGTCCTGAGAGTTTCATCATTCTATCTCAATTATTACGGAAGATACCGGGGTGTTTCCATGATAAGTGAGGCACACTGTATAATTAGAGAAAGTCAACTTTCGATCGAATATAACTCCTATATCTTTGCATTATGCAATGTTGCAGGTAGAAAATATATTAACACTACAGCATTCAATAAATGTGTACTCTTTCATATTCAAACATTTCATATATGTTCCATTGTAGAAGTACGAATCGTGCTCGTAGAGTTTTCATCAGTCATAAACGGATATTCGCCTAATATTTGAATTGGATTATAGAGCTACGTCTATAAAATTATAGCATACGTCAAACTTAACATCAACACATACTCAAAACATTCTGACAGTTATAATTTATTATCCTCCGCTACATGGTGATTTATTTGAGTTACAAAGTACCGTACTTCATTTTATAAAATAGTCCTTATCATTGTGGAATGTAAATCTTCCATCATCTGCCCAGTGATATAAAAACTTTGAAAAAATATCAATTAATTCAAGATAAAATTGAAAAAACTATGAATCCATGCTTTCTTTGTAAGGGTGATCCAAATTTGATGTTTCGTTTATGTACAATGCTATAAAATATTGTAATGATTTTTAAGATTGCTATAAAAATAAATATAAAAACTTTCATTAAAATAAACTTGATGAAAATTCCATAGATAGAACACTCAGTAACCTATTTGGAAGCACACATATGCTGAATGTCGAATAATAACTGGAGAAATCATTTTAATTTTGTTCGAAACCCACACCCAAAATGCAAAAATGTCAAAATATCGTATTATTCGGTATATCAACATATGGTAGAAGATTCATAATACAAAATTTCTTGCAGATTTCATCACAATTTGCCAAACTTTCATGAATTATGCTTCAGGAAAGATGCGCATATTATTTGGTGTCACAATCGAATACAATTTTCTTCTACATTTCACAATTCTATAGATTTGTTCGTATAATCGATTTCGTTAATGAAACACCCTCAGAAATTAATAAATCCAGAGGCATTTGAAGTGCTGACTATATAGATAGATAGATATTTATTGGACAACTTTACATTAAAGTACATGTTTGCTGCAAGCCAGGCGATGAAAAAAATAAATGATATACAGGTTGTTGGGTAAATATGTTGCAAAAATTCAAGGGGTTATTCTAAAAATATTTTGTTCCATGATGATTTTTGAAAAACCCCCCTTGTTTCGAAGATACAGGGCGAACACAATTTGCAACAACCATATTTGATATTTGTTGAAATCATCAATGTGAATAAACGTAGGGTTTGTAACAGCAACATATGGAGATCGCTGGATTGGTCGAGATGGGCCACACGGATGGCCTGCTCGATCTCCGGACTTGAACCTCCTGGATTATTTCTTCTGGGGATATCTGAAGTCATTAGTTTACGCTACTCCATTGGCGAATTTGGATGATTTGCGAATTTGGATGATTTGCGAAATCGGATAATTGCTGGGTGTTACTCAACTAGAAACATGTTTGAAAGAGTTCGGCAGGACATGAACGAGAAGATTGAAGGCTTCTATTCAGGCTGGAGGAAGTCATTTCGAACATTTATTGTAGATTAAGTAACTTCACCATATGTACTTTTTGATATTAAAATGTTGGTAATCTCGTAAATTTTGTTCGCACTGTAACTTCAAAACAACGGGGTTTTTCAAAAATAATCGTTGGACCAAATACTCTTAAAATAGGTTAAGGAATAACACCTTGAATTTTTTCCTCATGTTTACCTAACACCCTGTATATATAATTCAAATACATAAATAGTACATATGAACTCTGAATTGACTCTGATAAGCTGACATAAATTCATTGTGAAAAATTTCAATTCAAAAACTCCTCAAAGTCATGAAAATAGTGTTTAAACAAAAATTATTTATTTTTAAGTTTGAAAGATTTGAGGTTGAAAAACTTGATATAGGTAGGTATATGATTACAAAGATTTGAATTTAGAGAGTTAGTCAGTCTACATCGAAGTTCACCATTTCATATCTGATAATGATGTACATACATCCAGATGTTTGGGTAAGTGCGTTTTTTTCTTATGAATCTCAATAACTGTGTGGTAAATGAAGAGAGAAGGTAAGGGTAAAATTCTCAATACGTTGAAAAATGGTTTACAGTGGTTTCTGTACTAAGCGTTCATTATTATTGTCAGGGCCTTGTTGTGTTGCTTGAATAATCTGATGGAATCCCCCCCAAAATTATATAGCTTATATTCAAATGGAACTTGGCAAAATATGCACTTTTCAAGGCGTGAATATCCATTGCTTTTTCCTCCTGAGAGCAAATGTACCTCTTGTTTAACTCGTTTATATGAATTGCCCAAGATAAGTTGCCATCATGAATTATACCGAGTTATTTTCCATTTTGATCAATCATGTTGGTGTAATTAGTAGAGAATAAAGTTCCCTGTGAACCATCGTGAGGCTATTTTCAATGTTTGATCTGTGTTATCTGATAGTGTTTCAATATTTTTGCTGGTTGACACTAAAGAAGTATCATTTTCAAAAAGAACACATTTATATGGAAACATGAAATTGCTTAAGTCATTTACATAAATAAAAAACAACAAAGGTCCCAATACAGAGCCCTGGGGAACGCCATATAATATATTTTCAACTTCAGAAATTGTCATTCACCCACACCGACTGGGTTCTGTCCGTCAAACAGGATTCAAACAATTTCAGGGGTAATCCTCTCACACCATAGTTATCCAGCCCTCTAATCCAGCAATAAAGCATCATTTCCTTCTATGAACCCATACTGATGTATACTGAGAAAATTATTTATTATACGGTATTCATGTGAAAATCAATTAGGGAGACAGAGTTAGGTGCATTTTCATTGTATTATTTATAATAATTTTGTAATTTGATTGTTACTTGGATATCTAGTCTGTAATTAGGTTATGAATTATATTTGTAACTTTTGGAAATGTCTACCATTGAAAAACTCGCTCTCTTATATTGTAATTCTGATAAAAACATCAGTGGTAGATCTCAATTAGTTGTACAGAATTAACATACTATTATTACATGTTCCTGCGCGTCTGCCAGTTATTTACATACGTGCAAAATGTCTGCCTGTGGAATATTTTCATCATTTTACTGTATTCTATTGAAATGTCAACGTGCAGACATATGTTTATTGTTCGGTATATTACATAAAAAACGACATCCCGACATTTCGCTTGCTACTGGTCTATAACATGAGCCTCATATTTCTCAATGGATATTTGGCCGTCTCGGACTCTATCGGTACTATCAGCATCACGTATATCGATTCAAAACGTCCCAGTTGAAGGGCTTATTGTATATCAGTATCTCTCAGTTCTATTATGATGGTATGCACTCTCACTTGTTCTGTGAACTCCTTCAGTGATTTTGAATAGGCCAAGTCAACGAGTCGGTCTACCTCGGCTCCATATTCTTGCGGGGTCTCGTTGAATCTTTGATACTGACCCATTGTTCCTAATATTTAATATGGTAAACTTGTGTGAGATAATGCTGCTTATATCTCCAAAGCTTCAACAATTCTGTACTGATCCTTCTGCTTACTCTCGGGGATATTCTGCAAAATGTCCAATGCTAGGCATTGTAGACACAGGACTTATATTTTCTCCTGAGGCCAGTCATTTGCGATTGCTGCCACTTCAAGTTCACGTCGATGCATATCCCGTGAATATACCCATCAAATGGAGGCCTCAAAGTCCTCGGAGACCTCGGGGAAAATGACTCCTCATCGATAAGAGAAATTTTCTCCAAGGGCGTCTGCTCCTGTGGAAGATAAATCATCTTCAGCCAAGTCTTGATCCTACCCACTCATTCATTCATTATCTTGTTCACTTCTCGTATCATCAGTTCATTTGTCATATCGACTATTTGAAACATTTTACTGTCTTCCTGGACTTAGACTTCTTGGACTTCACCTTCAACCTCCTGGATTATTCATGTGATTTCATTTTGGAAGATTTATTGTCATTGGTGCACCATACTGTTTGGTCACTTGTTCCTTTTGTTCTTGTTTTATTTTGGCTTCTTCTTTCTCTTGGTCTTGTTTTCCTTCGACTTCTTCCTACTCTTATTTCCTCCACAGTTCTGATTATTGGAGAAGCTCTCCTTTTTCTTGTATCCCCCATAGTTCTTGTTTTCTATGTTCTTATTTTCTTTCGACTTCTTGTTACTGCTTTCTGTTGATTTCCTCTTCCTCGTCGTGATAGTTTGCTCGTTTGCTCGAGTATTCACTATCAGATATAAGAAATTGTCTCGTCTATTTTCTTCAGTACCACTTATTCTACCGTTGTCACCAAATGTTACGTTTTTTTGGGATTCTAATAAGAAATACACTCGTAATAGATACCTGCCTCTATTAGCTCTTGACGTGGTAGTTCAAATACAAACTTCCATGCGTGGCTACTAAACAATGGATGAACTTTTTCGTTGTGATCAAAAGGATCCAGCTGAACTGATTTTTGACATTGACATGTTTTCAGTCATAAAACACAATCTTGAATATCGGTGGTTGAGGAGTTAGAGATTATTCTTTCTTCTTTGACTGTTGACTGATGTTTCTTTGTGAAAATTGTTGAAAACATAAAACAGTGAAGATGCAGTTATTGTAAGAATGTTCAAAAACATCACTAGTGATCCTTAGCACATATTTGAGGTCATATTCCTACATCGAGGGCATTCGAATTTCAATCAGGTTAGTTCACTTGACGACCATGAGTGGGAGCAGTAATCTATGACTGAAGAACATGAATAATTCAACTGATCGGATCACTTCCTGTTTATTCGATCAGTTTAATCAAAACGAAAGAATGCATGGCAGGTGAACAAAATGTCCAGTTGATCTGCTGATTAAAGTTTTATCTAATATACGACTATGAATTGTACCTACTTGAATTTAAAATATGCATTTCTGTAATTTATCGTTTCTCTTCCAATTCCCAAAGCAGTTACTCACACATTTTTCGTTTTCATCTATAGATATCCCATTTGAAAACGATTTGGTATTTGCATATAACCTCAAATACTTCAGTCAATTCCTGGCTCGAAAGTATTGAGAAACGTCAAACCGATTTTATGATAATCGCCACATAAACTTGTTTTCGAGTGGGTTCCTTTATTGAATGGTTCCAAATTATGTAATTATGTTATCAGTTATCTTGTATAATAGAAATATCCGAATTTATCAATAGTACATTACAAAAACTTAGTTTTTCCTGCTGACTGTTATCAGCACAGTGAACTGAGATGTGGACCGTAGTGATTTTTGCCGTTGTTTCAGCAGTTGTGTCTAGTCCCGGTAAGGAAAAATCATTAGTATACTCTTTAGCACGGGACTACAGTGCAGATAATTAAAAAAACACTTCAGTCCTGCGGTTTGAACGTCTTTTCAAGACTACCTCTCTTCAATATTGCGATATCAATGATCATGTTTGATTTTACCATCTTTAGGCCGACACTTCAAATTTGTCAATAATTTCATCACGAAAAATATTTGAATGTTTATCATGAGGGACAGGGTGTACTTGACAAAAGGCCATACATTCCCAAAATGAAATTAGACTATAAATAATTAATCATCACATTAGGAATGAGTTGAGGTCCAAAACCGATCTTATTCAAAAATTAGCTGTTTTATCACCGAAAAACCATTAGTCGTCTCAGAAGTTCTAATAAACCATTATTAAGTGACTTGAAAATGATTTAACAAATCGAAACCGGTTGTAACAATAAAAAAATCATAGTGGAAAGACAAAAGTTATTACTATTTTGTCTATCCCAAATAAGTCATGACAAATACATATCTGCAGCAAAGATAGTGAACCCCACTTCTTCCACAGCCCAAGTAGCATCTATACAAATTGAAAATGGTACATCAAGCTTTAGATCGAAGACCCGACCGAAGACTAAAATTCTGTGAAAATATTTCTAATTATGTCAATCAACAACCAGAATACACAAAAACAGTTTGTTTCAGTGACGAGGAGTCAGTTATACCCAATGAAAATGTTATAACAAAATGTGAAGTTTTGGAGTGTCACAAATCCGCACATATTTCCTGAAAAATATACTTCATTTCCAGAAAAAGTAAATGTTTGGGCAGGTATTTTGGGAATCCGTATACTTGGGCCCCTCTCTCTCTTAATGGTTATTTAACCAGTGGATTGTACCTGTAGATGTTACCAAACCCAAATGACACGTTAATTCTAGAAATTCTGGAAAATAATAAATATACTTTCTGCAACTCAGAAATAACATTTCAACAAGACGGTGCCCCCGCATATTATTATGGTGCAGTAAGACGTTTCCTAAACCACGCATATCGTGGTAGATGAATTGGACGACAAGGTTTGATAGAATGGCCATCTCGGTCACTGGACCTCACGACATTAGTATTTTTTCTAGGGGCTTACTTGAAATCTGAGGTTTATGCTAAAGCACCTGAGAGTATTGACATTTTGAAACAACGAATTGTTGAAGAATGTAGAACAATTTCCGTTTGAAATGACAACTGTTTCTCAAATTTTCATTAATTGAATGCAAAACTATAATTTTGATAGTTTTCAATTCATCCATCACAATCAACCTAAATTCAAGCAAAATTAGTATGACTAAATAGGTCTTTTCGATTTCTGTCAAACGAGATGGCACTTGCCATAAGGTCTTATTTGAAATTATTGTTCTACGGTGACTTTTATTTCACCCTTCATGACTAGTTGAGAAGCCTATTTCCACTTTCCTGATTTTATTATCATAAGTATTACTGTTCAAATCTCCGTTCAAATAACACAACCTAGATGAGTAACTTAAAATAGCCTTTTCCCTTCACCGGCAGTTTCGTGAGTTGAGAAATATTGAGGTTCAATGAAATAGAAATAATGAAAACCCAATATTGAATGGATACCTGAAATTATGATGTAGGAATCGCCACATGATTTTGAGAACAACCGATGCTCTAATTGACATGTTTTTAGGACACTGGTAGTTTACCTATGAAATGATATTTTGATTTCCAGTTTCAAATGGTCTTGTACACCTTTCATAATGCTTCACCATTGCTCAATAATAAAAATTAACGATATTTTAACACAAATTAACTCAGAATTTGCCCTTTATTCACAAAAAAACACTCCTATAAGCCAAAGACGAAAACAATCAGAAATGTTTTTTGTCGTTCTGTCAAATATCAAATGCAGCATTGCCGTACTGACCAGACCATATCGACAACGAAGAATCTCCGTTCGGCGATGGAAATACTATCGTTTTTACACGCTCCCGACAAGCTGCAATGAACGTTTTGATTGCCTTCTTATTGTTATATAATTCTTTCAAGACAGTATTTTTGGGATTTCGTTGCCATGAATATAACCGACAGAATTCAAAATCTAATTGACATGCTTATTGTATCCTTAAAAAATTGCGAAATATCACCAATGTCATGATTTATTTTGAGGAATAACATTATGAAAATATGTTACCTTCAGTAATATTCAAGTATAACTACTCATCTAGGTTGTGTTACTTGATGGGAGGTTCAAATAATAAAAGGTGGGGACGCGGATATTCACCTTCTTACGAGTGTACGTAACCAATTTTTTATTTGAGAAAACACTCCAAACTCAGTTTTACTTCCGTCATTTCAGGGGTGATATCTCTTGCGTGATTTGACTGACATGTGTTCTGGAATTTTTTATGTGACTTCAACAACACCCTGTATTTCTCAGCGATGAAATAAGTGAAATCATTTTCTTTGAATTCTTTGATCCAAACATAATGAATTTAATTTTGAATTGAGTCATTTATAAATGAAAAAAAAACACGATTTTATTTTTCAGTATCTATAATTCAGGAACAAGAGGAAGTTTCACAAGAAATCAGCACTACCCATCTACAGTTGAACGAATCAGATATAAAAATATTCCTCTACACCCTAACCGAAACAGATGGAGTTGAAGTCTTCCTTTCAAACAGCACATCGATTTCAAGCACTTCTTTTGATATCACGAAAAATACAGTTTTTGTAACGCATGGCTGGTCCAACAGTTACCTATCTCCAGCTTGTGTAGATGTAAAAAACGCCTATCTGAAATCAGCAGATGTCAATGTCTTCCTCGTAGACTGGAGTAGCACTGCTTCGTTAGGTTACGTCGATGCTCAGCAACAAGTACCTGTCGTTGGAACGTTGGTAGGGAATCTCATTAAGTCGTTGGTGTCCAAAGGAGAGTTGAACTTGGAGAAAACGTCCATGGTTGGCCACTCTCTTGGAGCCCATCTCATAGGAGTCGCTGGAAAGGCTCTTGGGGGAAAACTGAAGACTATCATCGGTAAGTTATAGACCACAAAACGCCATTAATATGGTTTGGTTGTGTCATCATGGGTTCACTGGCTGTAAGTATTCATAAAATCTTGCAATTGCTTATACTATGGATTTGTCTGTCTCGTAATTCAACGATATTTATTGGTCTCTTTCATATATTCTGAGTAAAAGCATTTTTGTGCTCTCACTGATTCGCATTTGGTTATGAACCCACATGAACGCGATAATACTATCTAGCATAAACACTCATAGATTGTACAAGAAGCCTAGCCTGTGCGGATAGAGGACGGCGTTGACAATTATTTGCCGTGGCACTCCGGAACGACTTACTTATTTTTGGTGGCAAGCATCAGTCCTTTGACATCCACGCAACTCACAATAAAACAGTATACAAGCAAACTTCCATGGTGTCAAGTATTGAAAGAAGTAAATCAAAAGCATTTTCTTGGGGAAGATTTTTAACAGTTTTTCATCATTGAAATCTCAAATTCACTTAATAAATATTGGCAGTTTATTATACAGTTTTTTGCACTTCCAGGACTAAAGTACCAACTTAAGTCCCTTATAACAGGGACTAAAATGTATCTTTAAGTCTCTAGGGAGATAAAACTGCATTTCAAATTTTGTTGACACTGTTGCTATAACGTTACCTACTGAGTAATCCAAGTACTGTATTTATATAACTCATCAAAGTTATTAATTGTATGAATGTTGAAAGTTATAATACTGGGGAGAGCAAAAAATAGCGTATATGCCTCAGGACTAAAGAGATATTTTTTCCCTTACGTGATTATTGGCCCTCGGGCTCTACGAGCCCTCAGGCAATAAACATCACGTGCCGGATTAAAACATTCACTTAAGTCCCTTGTTATATAATATACTATTATGGACTTTATATGAGGTCCGTTCGAAACAGAGGTTAATTTGTATGCAGGAACTAAACGGTTATAATTTGTCTTAGAGTAATACCAGCGGCAAGACGGGTGGTATCTCTTTGTTGAAACCTATGTGTTTCTTTATGTCAGTAACAGAATTCACAGTAATATTGATGGGTAGAAAATTTATTAGATTCCAAATAATGAAACATTGTTTCGACAACCCACTAGAAACAGAGTCAACAGTTTTTTTTGTACAACATATTTAGTACCTGATTTAACCCGTATAGTGTATTCCATTTTTATGAGAGAGGAAACAATGGTATTCGTTTTGTTACTATTTAGTACAAGGCCATTTCTGGAGCAGTGATTTTGCATATTTGCAGCTTTAAGCCAGCCTTATCTGACAGTCCTTCACAAAAGGCAGAGCTCAATATGAAGGACGTGTCATCAGCAAACTGTACAGTGAATTTGGTTGACTGATATTCTGGTTGACCATGCCGACGACACGAAAATTTACTCTAAACCACTGATTGATCATCTTACTCTGCAAGACGACCTAAACTCAATTCATGAATGGTGCAGCCAGTGGCTTCTCATGCTGAACATAGAAAAGTGCGTCGTTCCCTATGTTGGTAAAAACAATACTTGCCTCCCATACACACTGCAAGGAAATCCTCTAAAACCAGTTTCATCTCATGTGGATTTGGGTGTCACCTGGTCCAGTCACTTCCTTGCAACTTATTGTAAAAGTGCAAACTCCCTAATTCACCTGGTTCACCAGACTTTCACACACGTATCGGTCAAAACATCTATAAAACTATATAAAACTTACATTCGTCCGATTCTCGAGTATGCTGGATCAGTGTGGAGCCCAGTGTTAATACGTGATCAAAATTTGAAAGAAAACGTCCAGCGCCGTGCTACACGTATGACTTTTTATACCACCCAACCTACATACCAAGAAAGACTACAGGTGCAAACTTAAGTACTTTCCTGCAGCGTAGATTCAAATGAGATATCATATCCTCTCTTTCCGAGTTATGAAATTTGATTATGGAAATCTGAGCAGCTTGTATATTCAAAACAATGATAGTCGTCTAGGAGGACACCAATTCAAATTGAAAAAGGAAAATTTTATGACGAAACAACGTCAACATTTCCTAACAAACCGAATCTTCGATATCTGGAATGGTCTTAGTGCAGAAGTCGTCAACATCTCATCAGATAACATTTTCAAGAATAAAATCGACGAAACAGTGTTTTCTTTTGAATGGATTTTCTTTCTGTACATTAAATTTGTATTTTGTTAGGCTTTTATAGGACCTAGTCCTCAGCCTTAATTTATGTATAATAATAATAATAATAAATAAGTCGTTTACAAATAAAATAAATAGACTAGGACCCAGGACTCTACCTCGAGAGACACCTGTTAGTATGCTACGATTTTCAGAATAATATGTTCCAGATCTGAACCTAATCTTAACTGATTGAGTTCTAACAGTTGAATAGGTTTCAATCCATCTGACTTTGACCGCGAACATAAAGTTTGTCGACGAGAAGGTGATGACTGATGGTATATTACGTACGTGACGAATCAAAAAGGATACTATTCGTTTTATCACCACTACCAAATTTAGATAAAACATGATTAACCAGAGAAAGAGAAGCATCTTGAGTTGATATGCCAGAGAGTATGTCATAAGAAATGATTTTCCAAAAATTTTTGAGAATGAGGAGTAACACAATTCCTCTGTAGTTGGTATCGGGTGCGTGTCACTTTTTCTAAGATAAATTCAGTATGTAGGTAAGTACTTCGATGATAAGTTCAGCAACAGTCAACAATACTTTACCAGGTAATTCATTTAGGGTTCTTGGACGATATAGAAATAATAATATGGATCGCCAAATGGATGGATGACTTTGTAAACAATTGCCTGCAGTATTGGAAGATGTAATCAGTTTTATTTACGACTAATATATAATATACGTATTATACTTGTGGTTATTGAAGTATAATGCCATATATTAATCCCTTAGGGAATAATGGCGAGGGATTAATAGTCTTTATTCCCTCTTGTAGGTACTCCTATCACAAAATTTCTCGAATTAAATAATACCATGGAAACAATATAACCAAACTCAAAAGTGTCAGTGTCAAATGCGTAGTGTTTGTGTATTTGTATTAAAATGAATGAAAATGAAGAATCTTTCACTTGTACATCACCAGAAATTGTACAATTAGCTGCAGCAACAACATCTACCTTAATACCAGAAACATCGAAATCCATTTATAATAAAACGTACGCATCGTTCAACGAATGGCGTCTTTGAAACAAGGCAAACTCTTATTCCGAAAATGTTCTGCTGGCCTATTTCGCTGAATTGGGTGCAAAATACAAGCCATCTTCATTATGGTCATTCTATTCAATGATTAAATGTGTGTTGAAGATAAACCATGACGTTGATCTGGAAAAATATAAGAAACTACGAGCGTTTTTAAATAGAAAATCTGAAGGATTTCAAGCAAAGAAATCTTCCACTCTGACCCCGGAAGAAATTAGGAAATTTATTGACAGAGCTCCTGATGAAATTTTTCTTTTGCATAAGGTAAATGTTCATATTTAATCTGATCTATTCAAAAGCTCATGTTCTTATTTGATTCAGGTTATATTAGTTATTGGAATTATGGGCGCATGCCGCTCAAACGAGATTTATGAAATGAAGATAGAAGACGTGAAGGATTTCCAAACAGAGTTATTGATAACAATACCCAAGACTAAAACTAAAATTGTACGAAAATTCACCATAAACAGTACGTTTTACAATATTGTAAAGAAGTACATCGATCTCCGTCCGTCACTCTTTCTAAATTATCAAAAATCGAAATGTACAATACAACGTATAGGAAAAAATAAATTTGCAGACATTGGTAGACAAATTTCCAAATATTTAAACTTGCCAAATCCTCAAAGTTATACCGGCCATTGTTATCGCAGATCATCTGCCACTCTGTACATTGATGGAGGAGGCGATATAACTGGATTGAAGCGTCATGGGGGCTGGAAATGTACCCAAGTAGCTGAAGGATACATTGATCAGTCTATGAGAAACAAAACGACTACAGCAGATACTATTGCCAACCAGATAAATAGTAATGAAGCAACTTCTTCTTTTACAGCAACCGAAATTCCAAATATTCGTGTTGAAAACTCTTCCAAAGTTAATCATAATTTACGACCAATTCAGTTTATTAATTGTACTGTCACTAATTTAAATGTTATTGACAAATAAAGTTGTTCATTGAAAATCTAAAATAAATGTTATTGACAAATAAAGTTGTTCATTGAAAATCTAAAATAAATAAATTTGTCGTAAATAAAGTAGAGTATACTACTCGCAATAATGGCTATTATTCTCTCGGAATGTTACTCTCTCGCCGCTAACGCGGCTCGGTTCGTAAAAATTCCTCGAGAATAATAGCTATCATTATTGACTCGTGGTATAATCTACTATTATTACTTATATTCCAGGCAACTTTAGATTTGTTGCTAAAATACCCTCTTTTAGAATGGTCAATTTCCATTTCATGATTCTTGAAGAGAAATTTATGTTTCTCATTAATGACTTCATCGAATTTAATTCTGCTCAGATTAAAAATATAACGAAGTAGTATACCTTCATTGATGATTTCATTGGTTATCCAGGGTTTACCTTTTTGAAGATGAATGTTTTTGGTTTTACGTGAAACACACCGAAATGCTTCATCAAATAGTTCGCGTAATAAGGAATGGAATTTGAAAAAGAAATGTTTCGTGTTGTTAAGAAACACAGAAACAAGATAGTAAAGATCTAAAATAATAGATGTTTTGGTAATTATATGTTCGTTCGAGAGTGATATTCACATGGTTATCGAAATAAGCATCTATATAGGAATCAAATTACTTGTGTGGTGAAGGGAGAATATACTCTTTTTGTTTTTACTATGAGAAATTATTTGAATCATTTTGACTAAAAATATCCCAAATGATTTTGGAGTGTTAGATGTTGCAGAATTTTTCCTGAACGATCAAATATTATGGAAAGTGTTTTGAGCGATATAAGGATTAACAAGATCAAGTATAACTTTTTCTGCTCGTGACAACTTTTTTGATTGTTCAACAGAAGTTCAAATGATTTTCCATTGATTTTTTCTCACGTATGAACCTCAAATTATGAAATTCGTCTTACAATCTTCTATTGGGGAAGTGAAGTGGAATGAATACTTGAAATATTTATCGATTGTTTCAATTCACAGTATGGGTTTGCATATCAGTTGAAATCTGGTCCAAGATTTCGAAACATTGATAATGGCAAGGGATAAAAAACAATTTATTAAACGTTATATCAAAGGATTATGATCTCCTCATAGCAATTAATCAACTTTGGATAATTACTAGATACTGGGTCAGTTGTCTGCAAGTTCAAATATCTATTGAAATTGAAACAATCTGATGTATTAAATATAAGATTATGAATAGTGTCACCGTTGAAGTCCGCATCATATGGAATTTTTTTATTCAGTTGTTGTAAATATAGAGTTCATGAACAGCGTGTGCTTTGAGAATAATGCAAATAGACGATAACCATTTCCTCTAATCGATATGCTACACCTGTCAAATTTGAAATGAAAAAAATACAAATTATTAGGATATCTATCAGTTCAAACAAGTTTGATTCATATTTTGGTTTCATAACATAACAATTTTTCGAATAATTCAAAGGACCAAGCACACAGGAAGAGTCTTTTTTGGCCCAACAGTATCAGCTGAAAACAACAATAGGTTTAGGTTAAATTAGGTTTGAACGTGAGTGGGCCCATATCAGGCCCTCCACTGCGGCCAATGTCCTATTGTGGCTCATCCTATGGTTATATTTCTCCCAGTATATCCAATCTATTAACGAAATTAAGGATTGTATTGGGAGAACAATTTATCAGGTTCTCTGGCGTTGCTGTTATATTACCAAATGTTAAGAATCTGGTTCTGGCCGCTGAGGGGCATATACATAAAATGTGTGTAGCCGTTTCATCTTCCTCCATGCATAGACGGAACTCTGCATCTTGTGCAAGTCCGATTTTATGCATGTGGTGTTTGAGTTTGCAGTGGCCAGTGAGCAAACCTACTATAACTCGGAGATGAGATCTACTGAGTTCTAGCAGTTTGTCGGAGTCCTGTTTTTTCCTTGTGCAAGCAATTAATGCTTTGGAATGGGCTAGGCCCAATACTCGAGTCTTTTATTGTCTGCCCAGAACATTCTTGGCAGAGCTATGTGCTATACCGATTACCAGTTCTGGTCCATTAAACGTTATTTTGGCCCCTTCTTTTGCTATGGCGCCACTATTTCGTTCCCTTCTAGGCCCGTGTGATCTGGTAACCAGACTAGGTTAACATTGTTGCGTTGTGCCAGTCGGTTTAAGGTGTATCTGCAGTTCCATACTGCTCTGGATTTAAAGCAGTTGGTTTCAAGTTTTTTTAGTGCTGCTTTACTATCTGAAAATATTTTCAATGTTTCTCGTGTGTGGTGTCGATTTTTCAGCTCCCTTGGAAATATTTCAATGACATTTATCTCTGCCTGGAACACCGTAGTTAATTTACAAAATGAATGAGCGTTTCACTAATGGTTTCATCCCTTATATTCCGGCTCCAACGCCTTCCAGAGTTCATTTGCCCTGCATACGTCAGTTTCATTCCGAACCCAGTCTTCTCTTTCAGGGAAAACCACAGTGTAGGGCATGTGAAGGCTGTTAGTTTTGGGCATGATGTCTGAGGGCATTCCTAGAATGTTGTGAGTTATTATACCCCCCAGCATGCTGCGGCTTCCCATGACCACTGCCTGCGGAATACTAATGGCCGCTTGGTGGAGTCTGTATGTTGAGAAGGGCTTTCTTTGCTGTTGTTGGCGTGGATCGAATTGCACCAGTAATCTCCAGATACGCTTGTCTCTGTAGTCCTTTCAGTTTAGCCTTGACCATTTTTTGTTGGCCATTGCTCCATCAGACTACAGAGCCATATGTGATTATTGGTCGTATGACGATAACCTACACCCAGTACACTTGTTTTGGTGACATGCCCCATGTTTTGCCACATAATATGCGGCATATCCATAATGATAGGCTAGCCTTTCGGATAGTCTTTTCCAGATGCGAGTTCCAATTTGGCTTTTTATCTAGGGTTATTCCCAGATATTTTTCTTCACTCGCAAAAGGAATTCTGGTGAACAGTACTATGTTGTGAGGGTTGATGGACATTTTCTCTCTCTCACACCATTTATATGTGGTGTCCAATATATCCTGAAGGGCGTAGGAGATTGTCTCTTCTGATTTATCGCGTATTACTAGAACCAGATTGTCAGCATATGCCTGCAGATCGACCTCCAATAGCGAGAGAATGGCCAGCAGATCATCCACCAACAATGATCATAGCAAAGGGGAGAGAAAACCCCCCCTTGAGGGCAGTCCCTGGCTGGTTTGAAGCTGACACTTTCCACCTGCAGAATGGTCATTATAGTTCTGTTATGAAGCATAGTTCTTATCCAATCACATAGTATTGGTTCAATTCCCCCTAGAGACAGTGGCCTCATACAGGGAGTGAGGTAATGCATTGTTGAATGCTCCTTCTATGTCAAGGAATGAGGCGACTGCTAACTCCTGGTATTCCAGGGCGTCACTTTTTCCTGAGACAAGGTTGTTGAGGGCAAGTTCTGTTGATTCCCCAGCCTGGTAGGCATACTGGCGGACATTGAGTGGGTGTTTTGTTAATACACCACACCTCATGTGCCCGTCCAGTATTTTCTCCATGATTTTCATCAGAAAGGATGTCAGACTAATAGGTCTGCATGATTTTGGGTGTGGATCAGTCAGATCACCCTAGTCGCGGTCCAGTTAGATGGAATATGGTTCTAAACTAGACTAGCTCTGAAGAGCAATGCCATCCTCTTCTGGCGACTTGTAAGGTTTGAACGAGTTGATCGCCGATCTATCGCCTGTGGTGTTTGTTGGCAACCATCCAGTCATCTCTGCCAGGTCATTATATCCGGCCTATATTTGTGACTGGAGGTCGATTGCCCAGAATCAGGCTGCCTGGGAAGTGGTTATTAACCAAATAGCTCTAGATAGTATAGTTTCTTTCCTGGAGAAAGTAAAGGAGCCATCTGGACGTTTAAGCGATCCCAGCTCCTGTGTCGGTTCTCCAGATAGAATCTTGTGGATAAGGGCTCCGCTTGATGTGTTGGACACATTTTCGCAGAACTGTTCTCATGATTCTCGTTTTGCTCTCCGGATATCTTTATTGTATGCGGTTAGAGTGAACCTATAGTTTTCCCATTCACCTGATACCTTAGTTCCGTTGAATAACCTTCGAACTTCTTTTCGTGATTTATCCAGTGGACAGTTCTCGTGATACGCTGAGATGCAGTTTAACAATAGGTGAAAATTGTTACATAGCTGAAGGCTATACAATGGCTGGAAAATTTGCTGTAATTAACGATTACTTAAAATTATAATCATCAACTGAAGACTAAAAAATTCAGAACATATACAGAATCTGATTCAAACGAAAATGGTCCTGGTTGGACTATACCTGTGGTGGCTGGTTTGTTCGTTGCCGGTCTTTACCAAGAGTTTTGGTTGAATCGCAATTGGCTGTACCAGATACTTGTGACCACCTTGAAGCTGAAGATGGATTTATGACTCAATTGCTTATCGTGCCTACTTGATCCTTGTTCAGACAGCTATGGGACGTCCTTGTGGTACCAGTACTTCAACCAGTGAACGGCTTCCTCGAGGTCATGTGAAGCAATCAGAATTGGTTGTGGGGATGAAGAAAATTCTTAGACCCTTCTTCCGAAGCAAGAAAATTATGATAATAATAATAATAATATTAATAATACTCGTTGAGTGTACCCAAAGGCATAGCCTGTGGACGGCTATTATTATTATTTGCCGTGGCGCTCCGGGGCGACTTACTGATGTTTCAGGTGATGTATTCACTTTTCAGCTGTAGGAAAACCCGGAAAACCTACAGCACCACCTCGGGTGGTCGGTGTGCACTCCAAGCTAGCACCAGACGAGATTGGCATCTAGACAACTCACAATACACTTGCTTTTCAAGAAGGCATGCGGTCACCTATCGATCCGATATAAAGTAGTTGAGGAAAATTTTCGTACCTACATCGGAATCGAACCGCTTAAACCGCTGATACACCGACCACCGGTATCAGAACAATTATGAATCAATAATTCACACACAAATTAAGGCTATATCCAAAACTCATCCACAGAATTATTAGTGGTAATGTATAAAATATACCGTAGCAACACAGGTAGATAAACCTTTCAAAACCTGCAAAGTAACGGATCAGTTGAAGATAGCAAGTCATTCTCAAAAATAAGCCCAATAAGTTTTCTTAACTTAAGCTAGATACATTGTGGGAGGAAACTCCATTTGAAAAATATCATCGGTTAACAGAAAAGAAAATAATATCTGGTAGACCTTCAAGATAAAATTCCCATTGAAAGCTGATTGATTCAGGGACAGTAGTAAGATAAACCTAGTAAATCTGGACAAAGTAATTTCACCTACAGCTGCAGAAATTATTACTTTTGCCGACAAAGAACAAATTAACCCAGGTTCGTATTTATCTTTAAGAGAGGAGCAATAAATTGACCATTAGAATATTGAATAGAAAATAAATGCTCACGTGAGAAATTGTCCTCAAGATATACTGCCTGTATGTTACAAAGCAAACTCTGCTTCTTCTCACCGAGTTCAACCTTTCTGGTAATAATCATACAGCAGCAAAAAGAAGTCCACAGGAATAAATTACAAATCGTCTGTTACTTCAAATTTTACAAAGCGTAGTTACTAATTTCTACAAATTTCCAATAGCATAGTAGCAGTAGGAGTAGTATGTATGGGGAGGATGTCACATCCAAGCGAGTAGGCCCCCATGGCTACTTTATGTCATCCACCGCTCTCCTCATGCATGGTTTTCTAGCTGCAAATGGATTCCACCGACTCTCTTGAAAATATGGGTGTATAGTGTGTAGGTGCCTGTCAAGGGAGCGAGTACTTACAATCCGCCTCATCAAGCCCAGGAATTTTCCATTTTCATTTGAGAATATTCGTTTTTTTCAATCAGACGTTATTCACACTACCCAGTTTCCTTCAACGCCCTTGAATCAAAAAATACCCATTCTGGCTCTCCTCAATCAGAAATCGATCATGGTTACGATATGCCTTCGTTCTTCGACATGCATGTCAACATACTGAACATTGCTACTACCCCGCAGCACGGAATTTGCATATCATAAAAATTGTGGTGACTGCTCTGTTTGGGGTATGACTGAAAGAATGGAACGAAATATACCTTACAGAATAAATATTCGTTATCCCCACACTTCCTACACACTAACAAATTTTGCGTTATCAATACTATAAGCTTGCGTTGGGCTCATTGCTACAATATTTTCATCCGATTCATGCTCCGTTCGCTATAGGAACTGTTGTAACCACAACAATTTCATTAATTGCACCTGATTATTCACCAATTATTAACTACATTTCTATTGTCGCTTGTCAGGGCTAGATCCTGCTGGACCGATGTACACAGTCGTCAGGACAGACAACCGCTTGAACAAAGATGATGCTGAATTTGTTCAAATAATCCACACTTCGGCTGGCTCTTTGGGATTTCCAGTAGCAATTGGTGATGCTGACTATTGGCCAAATGGAGGCACTGTTCAACCAGGTTGTGAGTCAGATAGGACAGGTGCTTGCAGTCATGGAAGATCATTCCAATTCTATTACGAGTCATTGATAAGTGGGAATTTCTATTCACACAAGTGTAACAGTTACGCTGAATTCAAAGCTGGAATTTGTTCTGGAGGTTCGTCATATCTGGGAGAACTGAATGTAGATAGAAAGTAAGTATACTAAGTTCTCGACTCTACCGCTTCAAATATCTACCACAAATTTTGGATGTGCCAGCATGTTACTAATTAATTCGGTTTCCTTTGATAATGAGATTATTATATATATTTAAGGCGGATTTGTGCAACGTTCATTATAACTACATTTTCATTACATTATATAGAGATTTCTAATGGCTTTGGACACCCAAATAAAAAGAGACGAAAGTTCTTAATTTTTCTTTCCTTGTTGCCAGGGAATGTACTCTGTGATTGGTTACTATAAAGTCAGGGAGTATAAATGTCATTTTCAACTGTAGCTGACATGTCATTGAAGCTCCCCGCCATTATAGTAACCAATCACAGAGCGCGCCCCTGTCAACAAGGATGGAAAAATTAAGAACTTTCGTTGGGTGTCCAAAGCCATTAGAAATCTCTATATAATGTAATGAAAATGTAGTTATAATGAACGTTGCATAAATCCGCCTTTAAACTTGGGTAATGAAATCCTTTGGAGGTTAGAAAAAAGCTAAAAAGTATATTACGTGATTTTTTGGCAGTCAACATTTGTGTTGAGGCAGGTTTTACATCAGTGTTAAAAGTTAAATGTTGAGAGGAATATTTTGATGAAATGTAATGACCATCATTATGGAAATAATTCATAAACATTAACTTATATATGAAAGTTTGAAAAATATTGATGATATAGGAATGTATGATTTCACGGCTGGCGTCAATGTTCTGGGTGTTTTCTGGGTTTTGCCGTGGTCGTTTCTGGTTGAAATCTTCAAACGTTTCGACTGTAACTACGCAATCATCTTCAGTGGCGTGTTCGAAGTTCTCTTCTTGACGTATCAACTGAAACTTCATCTCGAAATTTTGACTTTTATCTCGAAGTTTCTACTTTTATATCGGAATTTTGATTTTTTTTTTCGAGTTTTCGACTTTTACCTCAAAGTTTCGATTTTTATCTCGAAATTTCAATTCGACGTAATAATTTCGGCCCGGTCGAAATCCCCTCTTTTTCACAATATCCCATGAAAAATTTGAAGCAATTATCTTTTAGAAGGCAACTCCTATCCCCTACAAACATTGATTACATCTGTTCGTCTGATTCTTGCTCCGATCATCCGGGGTGTTAATGTTGATTTTTCGTGTGAAAAAGTGAAAACGCTCCCGGGTAACTCAATGATTTTTTATAGTTTATTTACCTTTTCAGCAGCAGGAATACTACAATCAAGCACCAGATGTGCACATGTGATTCAATATTCATAGGGGAAAGTAGTTGTCTTCTGGCAGATATTTGCTTTCAATTCTCCACTATGTGGGATAGTACGGAGAGAAGATGAATTTTGGCCGATATCTTTACGTTGACTCGAAATTTCAAGATTGAAGTCGAAATTTCTTGATAAAAGACGAAATTTTGACATAAAAGTCATCCATCAAATAATCTGTAGCCCCTCCACGCTTCCGTAGATTACTCTTGCCAAGAGGTATTATGGCAGAAGAACGCCGCAAAGAAAAGGACGCTGAAAAAAAAAGAAAATGCTTCTCCTTATGAGTAGGGACATAGGCGATCTGAACGGGCAAAATATTAACGAGGTGTGGCAAGATAGACTGGAGAAGCTCCACATCCAGGACAACTATCTGTAGTGCATGTTAAAGCATGTACAAAAGCGCTTCGAGCCCATGTAAGCTAAAGCTAAAGTGATTGATTAAATCATTCTCGAAAGACTGCCGAATCTTGGGGAATCGTTGAAACTCATCCAGGTGTTCCGAATTGTACATGAGGATGAAGTAAGAATTTCATCAAGGTCTCAACATAGTCATGGCTCACTTGGATATGGAAGAGTCCTTCGATACCATCTGGATCGATGAGTCAACAGGCCGCTACGGAAAGGTTTGTCTTTGATCTTATTGATATCGATCGATTCCTAAACTTACAGGACGATCCTTAAAAGTGAATGGCAATCTCTCAGGAGCGAACTCACAGAGCTCGTGCTCATATCTTCACATGTACAAGCAATCTCTCCCGTGCAAATGGGAGCCTTCCCTAAGGATTCATTTCAGGAACGTTATGGAGAACCGTCCCCGTAAAAGAATAAAAACCAATTTCTAATCCCGGTCTCGTGCTGTGAGCTTCTTTCGGGATATTACATCACACTGCCATCTACATCGATGATGTTCATCCAGTCTCTACATAAATTATCACTTTGGAAGCCCATGCTTACATCGCGGGGGCGTCTCAAATGTTTTCCTCTGTGTGGATCAAGGGTTGGTTTGGCATAACTGGCCGCTCTGATCTTCATCTTTTTTGTAAGGTGCCGGAAGGAAATTGAAATGAAATGTTAAGCATATCTCAACAAAATCCAATATTTTAATATGGTTAGCTAATCCGGAGGTCATAGGTTCAAATTTCTGTGTTTTTTTTTAACTATTATTAACATTTATACAAGGAATTAAGGAATTGTATGATTCCTTTGTTGAAACTGTTTTATATTGTTCGTGTCTCACAAAATGAAATGCCACTGCGAACGAAAGATCAAAGTTAATTATTTTCATAAATTATCGAATGCGGAATAATTGATAATCAGGGTAATCAGCTTCTTAATTTGGTCGAGTTTTTCTGTTCCATCCTTCATTAATGGATTCTTTCGGAATGCATTATTTTTGAATTACCACAAAAAAACAATATTTTTCATAAAAACTTTTTTTTTATTTTACGTCCGTTCTGAAAATATCCACACCCGTATTTCAAACATACATTTTTCTCGATCGCATTGATGAAAATCATAGGACCCCGCACGATAACATATGGGAAATTGTGTTTCGGTCGAATTTGCTGAAATTTTATTATGTTATAGTGGAATGGTTTGCGGCGTTCCCATCACTTGTCGGTTTTTTCTTCGACATCAAAGTAAATTCGCGCGAATGCGTTTGCAGGTTTGGAAGTGCCGAACAAATGGTGAAATTGATCCATTTTTCCGCAGGCTTCTACAGATTGGAGCGGACAGAATGAAAATATCTCGAATGAATTAAAGTTCACTAAAAATGTTGTGGAGATCAAAACGCTCCGTTGATAGAAAAGTGAACCATCTCAAAATTAAAAAAATTTAACAAATTTGGATTAACCCCATAAACGGTATCCTAAACCTACGCATTTTCATGTAGAGAAGTGACAAATGTATCAATTACCAGTAGATGGCACAAATTTGGTTTTCCAATGATGCGATAAGCTTTAAATGTAACTAGATTATTATACAATTTAAATGAATTTCGGATCAGGCGACGTCCTCGATTATTTTAAGTCGCATAAATTTCGTTACATTAATAGCTATACACGTTTTATGTATTAGAGAGTTTTCATCAGTTATATTAAAATGTTGTTTTGGATTTAACTATAGTTTATAAACCTAATTTTTTAAATGTATTGCCACTGTCAAAACGGATTATAGTTCCAAGTTGACAAAAAGTGTAAACGTGTATGATTATATTTTTTTTTAAGTCTGTATCAACATAACGAATGGATTTAAGGACTTTGATTAGTAAATGAAATGATGAGTTCACGGAGCAACCGTATGTTTTTTCACGTTTTCGATAAGAAGACATTGAATGAGGGAATAGAAGATATTAGTATATTATATATCAAGGGGAGAAATTTGTTTAAGGGCTCTGCCAGAGTATAACCACTCAAGGGATAAAGTCACTCTATATAGTCTCACGGTATATACAACATTTTTGCACATTCAGGAGAATTATCATTAAAACAATGTTCATAAGTTACAGATGAAGCGGATGATAAGCCATTATGTAGAAAAGTGACATAACTCTTTGCTCTACTCTACTCTAGTGCAAGTTACTGTTTTTCATCAGTATTCAAGGGATACTATAACTTTATGACTGAATTCAGAATTTGATGCAGGATTGCAAAAAGCATTGAAAAATCTGGGATGTCATTCGAAAATATTGGCGTCTGTATCGCGACGCCTTAACAGATGACGCCTATTGATGGATCTCTACGTAAATAAGAACAATTTTGACATCAAAATCATCTACTTTCATATCATATATCTTTCTACGTAGTTTTATATATGCGACACTGAGGTATGCTATTTTTATTTCTAGCGCTTCCGGAAGTTACTATTTGGACACAAACAGTAGAGAGCCGTACGCCAAAGGAAAGTGACATTTTTATAAGTTGTAACAATTCAATGAATAAAATTATATTAAATTGCCAGTTGCTTGGAATGATACGTGTTTCTACGACTATGAAGAAAAATATGCGAAAAGTATGTATTTTAATAAGATGCCTACAATGTTATTATAAATATCTATATAACAACAAAAATATATATTACATAAATTCTGCTAGGTCATCAGATCTTATAACACTGGACTTTGTCCTCTGGCCTATCTCAAAGAATGTATTTACATTGAAGCCGTTGCTAATATAACAACCAGCTTCACTGGAAGATGCAATGGCCTATGCCAATGAATTTGAAAATTTTGAAAGACTTCATGAAAATCTTTCCGAAATGAGAAACACAACCCCCAGAAATAATAATCCTTTGGATAGACAACCAATTGCAAGTAACTCACAAGACAACTTTAGTTATCAACCTCAATTCCAATCTCGAAATTTACCAGTGAAACAAAATTCTTTTAAACCCTTGTAATATTATTATTTTTCCACTATCAACTACTCAGAGGTTTAGTTATAAAATTGAATTCAATTTATATTCATATTTATTAGATTGACGCTTGAATTTGCCTACCTTAATAAAATCTAATTGTCATTGAAACATTATTTCTTCCGTAGTGGGTTCACTTTGGATATATTTACAGCCATTTCGCATCTTTCATTATTATTATTATCTATACTCCCTCCAATTATTTGTATTTTCAGCGCTGTCTATCGTCAGAGAACAGATGTTCAGTTCAGTGACTGTCGCTGGGGCATAGATCACTTTTCTAGGTAGATACGACTTCTCTGTGATGTATCGGTGGAAAAGACCTTCAAAGGCCGTCGGTGACATGAATTTAGAAAGACTCCATATCGTGATACTAGTTATCTGTCTAGACGAATTCCTGTATGTTTGAGTATTAGATAATGTTAGGTAATGAAATTTTGCACGAAACATTTTAGAATCCTTTGTTGACATTTGGACACTTCGAGGAATGAAGTTTCTTGGCAACTCCGCTAAGGTTCTTGATTTCGGTCTTAATAAAGAAGAAGAGAAAGTCTCTTCGGTCTGTGTCATATGTGGAAGTGATGGACATTTTCAGTTGAATATTGATTATTGATTTCTGCAATCATCCAGTTAATGGGATTATTCTTTCAACTGAATTCATGTTTTCCGTACTTATTCACGTTGGTGATTTGATGGAAAGATGATTAATTTTTGGAAAACATACCCAATAGGGGATTATAACCTCACTTTCTAACCACATATTCTTCGGGTGAGCAGAACCCCCTAACTTTATCCTTTGAGCCTTTGGCAATTCGGTTTTTTTTGTAGATCACAAACCGTTACAGTGGCTATTTTCCCTCAACGAGCCCAATTCACGCCTTGTTGGGTGGCGTCACATAGAACTTCACTACTGCGAAAAATAATAACTCGAATTCTCCAGTCGAACGTTTTCATTCCACCCTTATAGAACATTTTCGTTGTCTGAGAGAAGAAAATAAGACTCTAACACCCGATCAAATCATTGAACATGCTATTTTGAGTTATAACAACTCCATACATAGTGTAACAAAGTTCACCCCATTCGAAGTAATCAAAGGACACATCGATAATTTCAGTCCTTTCGATCTAAATGATAATATTATAATGTAACGATTTCGAGACCGGCCCCGAGACCGGCCCTGAGACCGGCCCTGATCTTATTAATTATGCACCCTCGTTCAACTACAACTGCATATCTGCTGGCGTACGCATCGCCGAGAACAAGCTGGAATAATCGATTGTTCGATACTATTCGAAGAGCCATCTAGATGAAATGTTCTATACTCCTGAATATTCGAGAGCCGTGAATGGAAACTGCTTGGGAGTATATAAGCGGGACAGGCAGAATGGAGTGTTAGTTACAGTTCCAGAGTTCGCTGATAGATAGCCACAGTAGAAATAAATTGAAATAGTAAATGTTTTAGTGAATAATCGTTGTATATAGTGTTTTAAATAAATTAGGAAAATTAGTTGGTGCAGTTTTACTACATTTGGTGTCAGAAGTGGGATAGTTTTGCGCGTCGCGGGACAATAAACTGAAAACTGTGTGTGAAATAAATAATAGACTTATATTTCGGCAAAAACAATAAGAGACAAAATGTTTTCGAGAAGAGTTCACCTAGTTGACCTTAAAGTTAGTGAATTAAAGCAAGAGTTAGAGGAGCGTGAGTTAGAAACAACTGGAAAGAAGGCCGTACTCCAGAAAATACTTGCAGATGGACTGATTGAAGGAGAAGACCCCGAAACGTTCTTATTCGAAGTTTCTGGAATTGATTTGAGTTCCATAATGAATAAACTCGACGAGACAACGAAATCCTTGGAAGATAAATTTCTGGAAAATTCGAACAGTTTGAAGGAGGAACTTCAACAAAATTCGGTGAGTCTTGAAGATAAATTTCTACAAAATTCAAAGAGTCTGGAGGAAAAGCTTCTAGAAAACTCGGTCAGCCTGAAAGAAGAACTTCTAGAAAATTCGAATTGTCTAAAAGAGGAACTTCAAGAAAATGTGAAGAGCCTGGAAGAAAAACTTCACTAAAATTCGAAAAATCTAGAAGAAAAGCTTCACGAAAATTCGAAAAATCTAGAAGAAAAGCTTCACGAAAATTCGAAAAATCTAGAAGAAAAGCTCGAAGAAAATTCGAAAAATTTAGAAGTGAAGCTTCTAGAAATCTCGGAGAATTTGAGAGAAGAGCTTCTAGAAAATTCGAGAAGCTTGAAAGAAGAAGTTTGCAGTGTGGCGAATCGGTTGGAAGAAAGAATGGGAACTGTCGAGACAGAAATGGAAAAATTGAAAGAAACAATAAGTGACCAAGTCAAAGACGACATGGTGGAAGAAATAAAAAAAATCAAGGAAACGCTCCACGATGAAATAAAAGACAGAATCGAGACAGAAATCGGCAGAATAAAAGAAAAATTCAGTGAATTGGAAAAGCGAATGGATTCTGTGCACATTCCAGAAATTTCCATCAGAAATTCAATGCAGGATCTGAGTACTAACTTTGAGGAAGTTCAAAAAGACATCAAAGATTTCAAGGTCAGTTCGGAACCAGGAAAGCTCTCATTGAAACCGCCTCAGTTCGACGGAAATACTCCATGGTCAAACTACCACCGAAAATTTGAAGCTGCTGCCAAAGCAAATGGATGGAATGCTGGGGAAAAAGCTTTAGCATTGACACTGGCATTGCGTGGCGAAGCAACAAATATTTTACAAACGCTCACCGCCCAACAACAGGAAGACTATGAACAGCTGGTAAAACACTTGGAACTTCGCTATGGCCAAGCCCACCTTGAACACGTATATCACTCACAGCTGAAAAACCGATGCCAGAAATCAAGCGAGTCGTTGCAAGAATTTGAAACAGATATTGTACGCTTGGTTCGTCTTGCGTACCCAGCTACACCGGAAAATGTAATGGAGCGACTAGCGGTCCAAGCATTTTTGGATGGACTTCGTGACCAGGAATCCCGGCAAGCCCTAACACTAGCTCGCCCCGCACATCTCCTGGATGCATTGGCACGCGCTCTGGAATTCGAAGCAGCAAAGCAATCCTGCAAAAGCCAGAGTAGAGTCCGGATGATCGAGGAAGACCCACAGCCACAGGAGCCCGCTAATATCGAGGCTGTGATGCGAAAAGTGCTGAAGGAAGTTGTGCCTGAGAGAAGACTGATACGATGCCGAAATTGTAGAGCACGTGGGCACGTGCGTAGCAAATGTCCGACATAGAAAAAATCGATATCAACGATGAAGGTCAAGAAGGAGCAATCGTCAGCCCGTACCCAACAAGCCCCAGTTAACAATGCATATGTCGCTGTACTTCAAAGACAAGACAAAGGAGTCTTCGTAGACGGTCTCATTAACAACGAGCCTCGCACCATGCTCCTTGATACGGGTGCGACTAGGACAATCCTTGGACCTACATTTGCCAAAACACCGGCAAGAATCGAATCGTCGAATTGGAAGCTACGCACAGCAACAGGAGAGCCGGTAACTGTGTATGGTGAACTTCCAATTGAACTGACTCTGGGCAGCACTACAGTGAAACACCAGGCTCTAGTAGCGGATATCGAGGACGATGTAATAATCGGAATGGACATCATGAATTCCACAGGATTCGACCTGAATTTTAAAGACGGCGTCCTTCGTGTGAACGGAGAAGAGCTGGTACTTCATGGGAGAAATGAAGAAATGGTTCGAGTTCTGCTGGCTGAAGACGTAAGCGTACCGGAGAGGGCTGAAACCATTTTGGAGGCTCGCCTGGATGGAGGTGCGAGCAGTGGAAATGTGGTGATGTTCGAGCCCAAGCTCCATGAATTGGACGAGGAATCGCACTAGGGAAGACCTTGTTGCGAGTTGATACATTTGTGCCGGTAAGGGTAATGAATGTCAATTATGACCCTGTGACTTTGAAGAAAGGAACAATTCTGGGGCACTGCTCGTCAATTTCCTCTATGATAAGGAGTGTACGCGGCACTGTTAGTCAAGCCAGTAACATGCCAGCAGAATTGGAGAAGTTGGTTGCTATCTTGTCCAAGGACATGGGGCCAGCACAGAAGCCTAAACTGAGAGAACTAGTCAGGAAGTATCAGGACATCTTCGATACCGGAGTAGGCAGAGACGGTAGAACAAAGGTGGTTCAGCACAAGATAGATACTGGAAATGCCCGACCAATCAGACAATCAGCCAGAAGACTTCCTCTAGCCAAAAAGGAGGAGGCTGACAAAATAGTCTGCGACATGGAGAAAGACGGAGTCATCGAGCCATCCGACAGTCCCTGGTCCTCTCCAGTCGTGTTGGTGAAGAAGAAAGATGGATCAACACGGTTTTGCGTAGACTACCGTCAACTAAACAACGTGACAAGGACAGCTACCCTCTCCCAAGGATAGACGACACGCTAGACACGCTGGCTGGATCTACGATTTTCTCGATCTTAGATTTGAAGAGCGGATACTGGCAGGTAGAACTGGCCCAGGAAGATCGAGAAAAGACAGCTTTTACCATCGGCTCCGGATTATGGCAGTTTACAGTTATGCCATTCGGCCTCTGCAATGCTCCAGCCACATTCGAAAGATTGATGGAGACGGTTTTGAAAGGACTATCATGGAAGACGTGTCTGGTGTATCTCGACGACATTATTGTGGTTGGCAGATCGTTCGAGGACCATGTAAAAAACTTGGAAGAGGTATTTCAGCGACTGAGAAGCTCCGGACTGAAACTGAGCCCTAAGAAATGTCATCTGTTTCAAAAAGAAGTACGTTATCTCGGCCACGTTGTCTCTGGGAAAGGAGTGGCAGTAGATGAGCAGAAGATCAAAGCTGTTAAGGAATGGCCCGTTCCGAAAGAAATTCACCAGCTTCGAAGTTTTCTTGGCTTGTGCACTTACTATCGCCGATACGTGCTGGGATTTGCTAACATCGCAAAACCACTGACCAGGCTCACGGAAGGACAAACAAAGTTCCAGTGGTCAGATGAATGCCAAGATTCATTCAGGAAGTTGAAAGGAGCTTTGATCAACGCACCAATCATGAGCTACCCCCTTCCAGACGGGAAATTCATTTTGGACATGGACGCCAGTAACGTGGGACTTGGAGCTGTCCTGTCTCAGATCCAAGAAGGACAAGAGAAGGTCATCGGTTACTTCAGCAAGACCCTCAGTAAACCGGAGCGAAATTACTGTGTCACCAGGCGGGAACTGTTGGCTGTTGTCAAGGGAGTTAAGCACTTCTACAAGTACGTGTATGGACGAAGATTCCTACTGAGAACTGACCATGCAGCTCTCAAATGGCTCCTACAGTTCAAGAATCCCGAGGGTCAAGTGGCACGCTGAATTGAGAGGCTCCAGGAATTCGACTTTGAGATCGAACATCGGGCGGGGACCAGCCATAAGAATGCGGATGCCCTATCGCGAAGACCATGTCCAGACGACTGTTCGCACTGCCGACGAACAGAGGAAAAGGAGTCGACACTCTGCAGAACCACGGCGATCGATGATGACTGGAATGACCACATGATCCAGAAAGACCAAGAGAAAGATCCAGATCTTGGTTTAGTCATCGGCTGGAAGAAGAGTGATCGAAGACCGTCGTGGCAGGAAATAGCCAGTTGTTCTCCAGTCGTTAAAACTTACTGGGCCCAATGGAACTCTTTCACCTTAGACAATGGAGTCTTGAAGCGTGTGTTGGAGTCGGAGGATGGCGGGGAAGAAAGACGTCAGGTAGTAGTTCCCAGGAGCAGAAGACAGGAAGTGCTCCGAGAAATCCTTGATGGGGTCACCGGAGGACATCTGGGATTGACGAAGACCCTCCAGAAAGTTAGGCAACGGTTCTACTGGGCCAATTGTCAAGCTGACGTCAAGGACTGGTGCAGAAAATGTGCTGTATGCGCTGCCAGTAATGGGCCTCGAACAAGACCTAAGGCCCCGATGCGCCAGTACAATGTGGGCAGCCCATTCGAAAGGATCGCCATTGACATCGCTGGCCCGTTCCCACAATCTGAACACGGGAACAAGTACATCCTTGTGGCGATGGATTACTTCAGCAAGTGGGCCGAAGCCTATACCCTGCCCAACCAAGAAGCCATCACCGTTGCCGACATCTTGGTGAAGGAGTGGATTTGTCGATTCGGTGTCCCGTTAGAACTGCATTCGGATCAAGGCAGGAATTTCGAGTCAAACCTGTTCCAGGAGATGTGTCAGATGCTGAACATCCGGAAAACGAGGACCACAGCTCTACATCCGCAGTCCGATGGAATGGTGGAGCGGATGAATAAGACGATATACCGCCACTTGTCCAAGGTAGTCTCTGACCACCAGAAGGATTGGGACCAGTACCTCCATCTGTTCCTGATGGCGTATCGTTCCGCAGTTCATGAGTCAACCGGCCAAACCCCTGCAAGTGTTATTATGGGCCGAGAGCTGCGACTTCCATGTGACCTGAAGTTTGGGACGCCACCAGGACAAGACACTGCGGGAGATGACTACGTCAGCAAACTGCGACAGAGAATGGAAGACATCCATGAACGGTTCCGTTTGAACATCCAGAGTGCCAGCGACAGAATGAAGGGGACCTACGACATCAAGGCGGATGCTGGTGGATATCAGACAGATGACCTTGTCTGGCTATACAACCCTAAACGTCGCCGTGGACTATCACCGAAACTTCGGAACTCGTGGGAAGGTCCATATAAGATCATGAAAAGGATAAACGACCTCGTCTACCGCATATATAAGCCACCACGAGGAAAACCTAGGGTAGTCCACTTCAATAGGTTGTCCCCTTACGCCGGAAACCACGACCAAGTCCGCACCGTCAGATCACCGGAGGACGAAATGACATTTCAGAGGTTCATGTCCCTGTACTCGAACGGACAGAAAGTTCAATATGGTGTAACCCGAGAGGAGTCACGAGATCTTTTCAAGGTGCCTGCCAATTACGCGTTAGCTCACTGTGTGGCAAAAGATCTCCAAATGTCCAGAGGCATTGCAGTAGTTTTCTCCAAGAAGTTCGGTCGAATCCAGAAACTGAGAGAACAGAACCCGGAAGTTGGAGGGGTGTTACAGCTGAGGAAAGGCCAGAGAAACATCTGGTTACCAAGAATCGTTCTCGTGATAAGCCGTCTTATGAAGATGTTTGGAAGAGCCTTACGAGATTGAGAGACACGATGCTGGACCAGAATATTGTAGACCTGGCAATCCCAAATTTGGCCTGTGGGCTTGATCGGCTGGACTGGAGAGTTATAAGAAGCATGTTGGAGACAATATTCAGATCCAGCGGCATCAACATTCTGGTGTGCTCTAACCATCTTCCTCGACCCAAAATGAAGACTGTGGAGTGCTACTTCCATCGAACGTCCAGATATGGAGAATCTTGCAGATATCTTCACACTCCAAGAATGACGTTTCGGGCCGAAACGTCTTTAAGAAGGGGGCAATGTAACGATTTCGAGACCGGCCCTGATCTTATTAATTATGCACCCTCGTTCAACTACAACTGCATATCTGCTGGCGTACGCATCGCCGAGAACAAGCTGGAATAATCGATTGTTCGATACTATTCGAAGAGCCATCTAGATGAAATGTTCTATACTCCTGATTATTCGAGAGCCGTGAATGGAAACTGCTTGGGAGTATATAAGCGGGACAGGCAGAATGGAGAGTTAGTTACAGTTCCAGAGTTCGCTGATAGATAGCCACAGTAGAAATAAATTGAAATAGTAAATGTTTTAGTGAATAATAGTTGTATATAGTGTTTTAAATAAATTAGGAAAATTAGTTAGTGCAGTTTTACTACAATAGTATCAAACTATATTCAGAATCATAAAGAAATCACCAAAAAGTTTTATGAAAATATTCAGGAGACTAGTAAAAAAACAAAGAAAAAGTGATATCCAAAGTGAACGAAAAAAGGTCACTAACCCCAGATTTTAGTGGTCAAAAAAGAGCCTATATCAAAACAAATGCCCGTGATAAAAAATTACCCAAATTCAAGAAAACCAATTTGAATAAAGAAACGGACATAAAATTGATAACAGATTCGGGAACATACCATAAAAGCTCAGCTAGAAAACCTAGAAGTAATAAAAAAACATTTTTACAGGAAACTCCTGAAAATGAATTTTCTTCTCCTGTACCTGGTACTTCGACAAGTACGATGTAACGAAGATGTTCACTTGGGGAATGCCAGACTTACATATACTAAACACACCTTTCTCCACTATTTAGATTTAAAATCAATTATTGAGCAAGTCAATATTCTGAGTAGTAATTTTCAATCGATCAGAAACAGTATCACTTAAATAAATGCAACAAACCCAATATCATATCATGGGTTAGTCGAAAATTTGTTACTGAGAACTGAATACTTAATCGAAACATCCGAAAAGAAACTTGAAAATATATTTCCTTCATACTACACTCATGGGCTTCAAATACGAAATAAAAGAGTCTTGATGAATATGATTGGTAAAGCAAATAAATGGCTTTTTAGCATTCTAGATTCTGATGACGAAGAATGCTATAACAATGCTATTGAAATTTTGGAAAAACACAAAAAAAATTATTCAAGAGACAAATCTCCATATATCCCATCTAAAAAATTAATCAATCATTATAATAAAACAATCAAAATATTGAGAAATTTGAAAAAGACTTAGAACGGTTCCAAGTGACAATTACTCAAAGAATCGAAAATATCAATAATTATCTTAGTTTTCAAGGGACAATAATCCAAATGGACTGTCAAAATGTAATCACCTTTATACACAATATTGAGGACGCCATCATGTTCTCGAAACTCAATATTTTACAAAATTCAATAATTTCTAGTTTTAAACTTCAAGAAATGATCAAATATTCCCAGAAAATATACGATGAGAATAGCGTGCCAAATTTCAAAAGTACGCTTACGTATCAATTTTTAGGGACACAAGTTTTGTCAATACTAAACTGATTTTTGCTATTCATGTGCCTATCATAAAACCTGAGGTCCTTGATTTTTATCACCTGTATCCCATTATCCAAAATCTCGAAATATATTCCCTCCGATACCCTTATTTGGCACGGAATAGTCAAAATGCCCAGTTCCAGAAAGAAGACTGTCCACTATCGGAAAATACCTATTACTGCCCGGAGAATTTTGAACCCGAGGCTACAATTCATTGAAGGAAAATCACCCGAAGAATGTCGTATTATGAAAATCCATGTGGAAGAATCCTTCATAGAACAAGTGACCCAAGACGGAGTACTCATTGTTCCTTCTAAACCCGAACAACTCTACTCCGAATGCAAAACAAATCAATATCTGGAAATCAATTCTCCAGTATTGATCAGAATCCCGGAATCATGTCAAATCCGAATCAACGACATGAAATTCGTCAATAATATCCTCAGGCAGCAAGGCAAACCGTTGGTCCTACCAAAATTGGAGACAGCCAAACTGAAATCTCCAAAAATTTATGAAACGCCGAACTTCACCAAAATCAATTTCGACGAAATGCACGACATCGACGAGATAGCCAAACAGCTGAAACCCATCCAAATGGAGCGAAACCCGGGGCCAACCCACTATTTTACTACTGTTTATGCCAAAAATCAGGAAATAATGCCGGAAAATCTTCGAAATCTTCTAGAGAGGCCATGGGATTATTTTTTCATCTTGAGGAAGGAGCAGTTACATGGTAGTACAGTACAGTAGATTATGCCAACTACACGGAAACCCGAGACTCCCCAGATAAGGCCCAAGATGATGTTAAATATAATTGTTTTAACAAATCCATTCTTTGTCTGAGCTTTGTAGCGGATAAACGTATTTGATAGTTCGATAAACGAATTTTCGATAATTTTTTAAAAATCAGTTTTTTGACTTTAAGTATTAAACTCGCGTACATCCCTGAATAATTCAGTTCTGCTAGAAGTTCGTCGACTACCAATTACCATAGTAGGGGTGACAAGACTCCTTTCTGAGGACACCTTCTTAATATCGTGGCAACAACGGAAGTTTCACTTGATTCAGCGTTCACAATTTGATATGCTATCGTGGCAACTATCCATCCAATAAGTGTTGGATCAACTCCATGCCTCACCGTGTTTTCACATACTACGAACACTTTCCGTTTCGTTTGATTTCACTAGAAAAACTTTCGTTTATTTCTTAAAAAACAAATCAGAAGTCCTTGAAAAGTACAAAGAATTCAAGAATATAGTCGAAAATCAAACTTCAAGTAGAATCAAATCTATTCGAACAGATAACGGAAAGGAGTATGTGAATCAATCCATGAAAGAATTCTTCGTTTGGAATGGTATAAGACATCAGACAACCATCGAATATACGACACAACAAAACGGTGTAGCTGAACGTTGCAATCGAACTTTGGTGGAAAAAGCACGTTCAATATTGTATGACGTCAGTTCACCTCAAGAATTTTGGGCGGAGGCTGCCCAGAAGAAGCGTGGAATGGCAGAAAACCGAACCAGAAATTTTAAAGAATTTTTGGATGCATCGCCTATATGCATGTACCAGAAGAGAAACGAAAGAAATGGGATCCACAATTAAAAGAATTGATATTCGTTGGCTACTGCGAGAATTCGAAGGGATATCGTCTGATAAGCATGACAACGAAAGAAATAACAAAATTCAGAGATGGCATATTCGACGAAAATAAAATGTTTGTCGATAATTACGAAACTGACGGAACAATATTTCAATGAATAGCAATGGAAATGGTCGTGTAGAGAATGATTCCGAAGTGAGTCAGGAAGAGAATGAGGGCTTACCAGAAAATTCAATGAGAAATGATGAGCAGACTGCCGAACTAACACCTGAAATAACAGCCGAAATAGAAGAAACTGCGATGAAAGGTAATTAAAATAATAAAATCCAGCAACGAGCATGTCCTGGACGTGAACATCGATTACCCGAGAAATTGAAAGACTATTGTTGTGTGCTGCAAAAGAGATTAATATCGGGGATCCAAAATTAGTCTCAGAGGCGCTATCCAGAAGTGATTTGGAAAGCTGGAAGAGAGCCATGCAGGAAGAATATTTGTCTTTGATCAAAAATAAAACATGGAAGCTAGTTGATCTACCAGAAGGACACAACATGATATCGTGCAAATGTGTTTTATATAGGAAACGAAATTACCAAGAAAAGTTGAATCAATACAAGGCATGTCTAGTAATTAGAGATTTTTCCTAAGTTTTTGAAATTGATTATGATATTTTCGCCTGTAGTTCGAACAACGACTTTGAGAATGCTGATAGCCGCAGCAACTCTTTATGATTGGAATATTAACCAAATGGATGCTGTGACAGCATTTCTCCAACCCGAATTGGAAAATGAAAATATTTACATGAAGCAGCCAGAAATGTTCGAAAACGAAGATCATCCTGAGGAAGTATCCAAACTACAAAAAGCTTTATATGGACTCAACCAGTCGATTATGGAATATCAAACTGGACAAATAGTGTTTCAATGAAGTTGGTTTGAAACAAGCAAAGTTTGATAATTGTGTTTATTTTCGTCGAAATCGAAATAACTTTGTCACTGTGACAGTCTATGTTGATGATCTTCTACTCTTCTCGAATACTATTGATGATCTTGTGAACAGTTTGAAACACAAATTGGAAATGAAATATTTAGGAACAGCCAAATATTATCTGGGTTTCAAGATTGAAATAAATCGTGAAAGTGGAAGAACTTACCCTGATCAGAGCAAGGATAGAAAAAGTTCTTCGAAAGTTCAATATGTAACATACAAATCCTGTCAAAACCCCATTGGAAGGTGGTAAAAAATTATGGAAAACCGAAGAAAATAAATGCCAAAAAATATTCCATATAAAATGGCAGTGGTAATCTATTATACACTGCACAATTAACAAGACCAGATATATCGCATGCAGTGGGAGTATTGAGTAAATTTAATGCAAATGCTTCACAGGAGCACTGGAATTCAATGAAACGCGTCATGAAATATCTAAAGTGGACAACAAATTCCAAAGTTATGTATCAGCGCACAATATGCTGAATTGATTTTGGGATATGCCGATGTTGACTTCGCTGATGATCCCGAAGACCGAAGATCCATCAGCGCTTATGTATTCTTGATGGCAAAAAGAGCAACAAGTTGGTTCAGCAAAAAGCAACAAACTGTCGCGCGCTCGACAACAGAAGCTGAATACATGACTTCAGCTCAAGCAGTTCAGGTAGCTTTATGGCTTCGAATGATGATGAAAGAGTTGGGAATCGAGGAAATCTAAAAGTTACCGATTCATTGTGATAATAGAGGAGCTATAATACTCCATGCATCATTCACTGATGAAGCACATTGATGTACAATATCATTTTATTCGTAATGCAGTCAAAAATAGACTAGTAGTAGATGTCAGGAAAAAAAACCGACATCATGATCAAGAACGACACCTTATCAAGTGGGAGTATTGAAGTGTGTTATGAATCTCATGATACGGTGTGTTATTGTTGATGTTCACTTCGAAAGAATCCTTGCAGAAATAACCGTGCAACAAAAAGCACCGCGAAGAAAATATCAAAATATTGCAATCTGTTAAGTGGTCGTGGAAGCAAAGTGTGTTTAGCACGATTGTGTTTCGGTTTGAAAAAGAGAGCCGACCCACGTGAAGTACTGATCCTCCAAAAATAACCCAACAGCGGTATTCTTGATTTTGATCCCACCTTCACTAGTGATAATACCTGCTGGAATTTCAAATACAGTCGAGCCTGACAACACAACTCCAAATGTTCCAAAGTCTGTGGAATAACTAACTGCCAAAACTGTCAACACAACACACTGTGTTCACCTATCAATCTTGGCCAGATTTCGATAGGGAGAAGAAGAGCTTGGTCGAATCATTTCGTTTCGGTTGACATTATTCAGGTAGAATGAAACGAATAACGTCGAAGTACCCTTTTTGTCCACACGTTTTCACCAAGTGGAAAAAAGGCAAACATTTTTCAGAAAATAACTACTTCCTTGGCTAATACCATGACGGACATTGAACTACATCTGACAGATATTTGTGCAACGTTCTTCCAAGAAAACCCAATTGCAAGTGTGTATCTTGTAATTAAACAGTAGATTATCCTTCATTTAGCTGGGAATGACCACCTGCAGCAGGCATGCATGTTTCAAGGTATTGTCTCTCGTCAGTCCAGGGTAGGTCTGACAACATTTTGTTGTCTTTTGCGGATTATCAACAATACATGCCAGAACTTCGATTTGCTTTTCTTCTGAAATAGATTTTCTTTGAGATCCTTTTTCCCTCGTTACGCAACAAGTCCTTTGAAATTTAGTACGAAAACAAAACAAAACAATTTTTAAATTCCCTTAAGTAGGTACGAGATATTTGATTAATTGGAAAGCGCTCATTAAATATTCTTTCTTCTTCATATGGTAATTACGCCTAGCATCAGCGTAAATTGAAGTTGCTTCGATTTTTTGTTCTGAACGATGGAGACGATGCATTTGAAAATTATAAAGAAGCGCTGAAACCTATCAAAGTCAAAAGTATCGATATGAGAGAAGTCAATATTAGACTGGCATCGACATAAATTGCTATTTGGAGTTTCCAGCACAATAACTACTAAGGTATAAAAAAATTAAACGATAAACACATTCTAAAATACAAATGATATGCGAACCTTTTTTACCACAAAAATTAGGATTTCGACCAGAAACAGTAACGTAGTTGAAATTCTGCTGAAATTAATTGTTGAAATAATTTATTTTTTTGAAATATTTGAAGCAAATTTCGAAGGCTTGTCAGTTTCAAAGTGTTTGGCCGATTTGAACAAACGAAGCGATAGATGGATAGATAGATGGATGGATAGATGGATAGAAAATCAGGAGACCTTCAAAACCAGATGTCAAGTGACCCTCCATTACATTTGAAAAAAAAAGTTGATGGTGCCCTCTTGACACTAGACCACAATCATTTTTAGCTAGGAATCACACTGACCGACCAGTACCGACCGTCCGCGACCGTCCAGCAACGACCAAAAATTGAAAGGGATCAATAAAAACTTTCAAACTCGCACTGATCAACCAAAATTTTCAGCAGATTGCATGGTCTTCGAAAACCGGTTGAAGACTATCATTCAGTGTGAGTTATCCGATGAGTTTTGGAAATTTTGGTATTAGTTGGACGGTCGCGGATGTTCGGTCATGATTGCTCAGTGTGCTTGCTGCCTTATACCTAAAAGTAGTGAAAGTAGTACCTTTTTACCTGATTTTCACCCAACCAATATAGATTGTTCCGTTCGAAAGTTAAGGGGGGGGGGAATTTTTACGTCCTCACTGTACAAACTATTTGTTCTATCAATCTGAAAAAAAACATTGTATTATAAAATACCGTTCTTTTCACTAATAAACCAACAGGTCGAAGCAGTCACTGAAACTGAAGCAGTGGCTGAAACTTGTCAAATCTCAACTATTCCACTACTTTCAAAAATTGTAAGGCCTTTCTACCTTTGAAACAGGCCTAATTACTATATATCAGATTTCCTTCTATAGTAGCTCATGATTAAACCATATGAGTTCAAGAGACTTTTTTTCTGCAATCTGCAATATATACAAAATTGTGAATTATGAATAATTTTTATATTTGTCCCGATTTCTTTCATTCATATGCAAATTTCCCACGCTTATAATTCTCAACGCATGTTAACATTTTCACGGAAAACAATTATCGTAAACAACTTATCGTTTACGGGTATTTCTGAAAATATTATTATCTATTGTATTTACAACATATTTATTTTAATTACTTCTACTGAGGTCAAATACGTAAAGTGATGAGGTTAAAAATAATTTTTCATAAATTTTCTGTCAATTATCAGAAGGCACCTTGGAAAAACCACATAACTCAAGTAATCGCAACAATGAAATAATATAATTTGTTGACTTGAGATCAGTTAACAATGGAAGTGATTTTTCTTGTGTCTATTTTATCCATGGCAATAGCTGATCCAAGTAAGTCGGCAATTAAAATTTATCATAATATTCAGGGAATCAGGAATTATGTTGATACTATTCTATCTCAAAGTACGTTATTCTAAGGTGCTGAAATTTGAAAATATCTCTTTCTGTGTTGAAGCATAAAAAATAAAATATAGAAATAATCATCTTATTTTTCACGACAAATTTTCAATGAGTTGTCATTATGTCCCCGTCCAAAGTTATAAGGAAACTGAAATTTCAATAAAATTAATGCTTTTTGTTTATTCATCTGAATCATCGGATGTTAATACAGACATACTTTTGGTGACGTTTATAGTCTTGGTGATTGAGTTTACATAAGTGAAACCAAGTTATTGGTATGTTTCAAAAACAATCAAGCAATGATGGTCGTCAAAAAGGATGAAATTTGTATTTCAAAAGATAACTTTTTGTGCCCTTCTTTGTGCATATGATTGCTGTGGATAACAACTTACCATATTGAATTTCACTGAATGGTAAGTAATAATTACTACTTCCTACCTTGTGAAGGAAAAATGTTATTTTCCCCTTTTATGGAGCTTTGGAAAGGTCACTTTTTCTTTGAAGAGCTTTTCTTCAATTTTTGCCCTGACTGACGATAATAAAAGGTCACTAGTGCCTCCTGATGGCTTTTTTCTATATTTTCTCATGCTCGCAAGACTTATGTTCTACTGTTAATAACACTTTCAACTCGGAAATTATTCTTAATTTAAAAAAGTCTCTTCTTTCACTTCAGCGTTGATTATCAATTTCACTTGTTATTACGAAAATATTAAAATTTTGTCTTTTTTGTTGTTTGTCATACACTATATTATAATATTGTTCCTTACTTCTCAGTTCAATAGTTTATGAATGAAACCTAGCTCATAACTCCCTATTTTCAATTTATTTTATATTTCTCAGCATAAAAATTTGTTTTTCTACATTCATGCAAAAAGCAAAACTTTATTGAACTATATTCAGTGGAAAAAGAAGCTCTTCATTGCACTAGTGCAATAAAGTTTTTATTGCACTCATCTGTCATTCTACTTCAACGTGCTGTCATCTTGATAAACATAAACGTTCAAACCCACTACATATTTAGCAGATATTCTGTAAAATTGGCCATACGTTTTAAACAGCTACATATTTTATATTTTTTTTGTATTAATGTTAGCAGTCAGAGTTGAACAAACAATACCTTCCTGAAAATAACTCTATAATCAAAACCGATCCGCTATGTTCTAAACCGTCTACCTGCATAGAGCCTCGTCGGACAATTTCACGTCGAGTGCAATAAACACTTACTTTTTGCACTTGTTGCATAAATAACTATTAATTATCTGTCTTAATCTTGAATTACTCGAACAGGTATGAATAAGGTACGTCAAAAAGAAATTCAAAGACGATAAAATGAATACAAACACATTGACAAATATTTTACATTCCTAAAAAACAATATTGTAGCAAGCACATATCTATGCCTACCCGGTCAATGTTTTTCAAAATTCTTCCATGGAATAGAAATCATGGCCTAGCAAATAATTTTTTAGACGCTTTGAAAATATTTTCGACTTTTGAATCGAGTTCATCGTATAGGAGGGAACCAGCGTAATAATGGGATTTTCTATTGATGGTAATGGTAATAATAATAACGAATGCATTTATTGGTAAAAAACTCAATAATAAACATTAGAAAAAGAAACACAATAATTGAAAAGTTTCTACCAAAAGGCAGAGTTAGCTTTTGTCTGAACCACAAGTGACCAGACAAGTGCTATCTTCCACTCAACCAAAAATAAAATAATAAAATAGTTAGCAAAAATTACAATCCAATGATAATAAAATTCAAATTAGTTACGTTAAATCAATATCAGCAGTGGAGAATTAAGAAAGAAATAAAAAAACATATATCAAACATCATCAGGCTGCTCAAATAGTAAGGTTTTAATTATTCATGTATATATTATCTGCATTTCCTGCTATATTTTGGTTCCTTTTTATTGTTTTTGCATCTTGTTATAATTGAAAGACAATAACTAGAACATATCGCAACAAACAACCCTGTAACTCAAATTGCAAATTTGTCAAATTGCGTATGCTTATAAGCTTTTTAATTATTGGTCGCAGAAAATTGTAATTAATTCATATTATAAATGATAATGAACGAACGAATCAATAAATAAATGGATGAATGAATCAATACATGAATAAATAACTTATATAATAAATATATGCTCAAATCAACTAAGGCAGTAATGTCATCTGGCAGATACTGGCCTTCCTTCCATTCGTCAACTTTTTTGGTTATTGATTCTTCATAAGCTTTTTCATTAAATATTTTCAGTGCTCAGACTGTTATCTATCTGTTTGCAGTTATTCAAGATGAAAATAATCGCATCTTGTACCGTCCAGTTAATGTAACTGCAGGAATATTCGTAAAGACAAGCCTGTGTCAACTGAATCGTCGTATAGAAGTCAATCCGTCGGATATTCTATTCTATTTCTATAGTACCAGCAACCCTGAGGTTCCAGTCAAAGTGGACTTAACCAATAAAACTGCTATAGCTGCAACATCATTTTCCTCTTCCAAACCAACCATTTTCGTGACTCACGGCTGGTTGCTCTCGTATAAATCTCCCGTTTGCCAAGATGTTAAAAATGCTCTTCTGAAAAAGCATGATGTTAACGTTTTCGTTGTTGATTGGAACAACATTTCGAAAATGGACTATCTAACATCATTCTCGTCGATTTCAAGTATTGGCCATATACTAGCATCAAACATTATGAGTTTGGTTAAAAACAGTAAACTCAGTCTGGATACTACTTCAATTATAGGACATTCCTTTGGAGCACATATAGCAGGAGTTTCTGGAAAAGCATTGAATGGAAAGCTTGATTTTATCATTGGTAAGTTCTCTTTTACTTCTTTTTATGAATTATAATCGAGGATGAAGATGCAACCCTCTGAAAAATCAACATTGTTCAATCGTTTTATTTGTACAATTACTAACTTTCGTATTTATCAAAAACAATAATACATCTAGCTCACACATTTTTTACTGCCAACACTCTTTCATATTGTCTTGATCGCTATAGACTGCATAGAGTGATCCGAGTATTATGTATATAACATTTTGTTATACAGTGTAGAAAATTTAGGATCATATTTCTGACGTCAGAATGACAAGAAAAGTTCCTATAATAGTATATTCTTCAACGAGCGTATAATGATAGCTATTATTTTCGAGGATAAAAATTCCGAAACGAGCCGAAGGCGAGTTTCGGAATTATCCGAGAAAATATTAGCTATTATACGCGAGTAAAAGACTATACTTTCTTTACGACTATACGATAGTCAGAGTTTTAATGAAATCTAAATATTATTTATGAAAATAATAGATACTTCATTCATTCATTCATTTTGGATTTCAGACTTATTTGATAAAATGAAATATATTTTACGTGAGTAGAATACCATACTTTCTCTACGACTATAACAAATACAGTTTCAATGGCAGTCTCGATGATTTTAATAATATGATAATGCAATTGACAGAAATATTTAATATTGAATAATAAAACAACTTATAATTATAAGGTCAGTGAATTCCTATGTTTTTCACTTGTCATACTTAGTGACTGAATTTATAGTGATATTATCACAATTTGTGAAATTTAATGTCGGTGTTGCATTTATATCAACATTGACATTTTTATTCATATTGTTAGTTGATGTTTTTTGTGTGAAGGTACTTTTACTTGATGAACATTGTTCGATTGATTGAAGAATCGAATTTGCCGTTTTTTTCTTATTAAACATGGAATCTTCTAGATATCCTTCTGCTACTGATGTGCTCTTCCGGCCACCATGTCTTTTCAATGCTGTTATGTCTCCACCTGCATCAACAAGCAAGGTTGCAGATGATCGTCGGAAGCAATGGCCGGTGTACATTTCGGGATTTGGAAGCTTCAAAAATGTAGCTATTTGTTTCCCCATTGCTGCAAACTTATTAATTCCAATTTTCTGAAGAGTACATTTTCCTTTTCGGTAATTCATAAAAAAATTGTAAATCCCAACATTTGTTGCACGTATATCAATGTACTTTTTACAAATTTGAAAAAAATTTCCAGCCACGGTGAACTTCTTTACAATTTTTGTTTTGGTCTTGGGAATAGTTATCATCAAAGCAGATCCAAGATCTTGAATATCTTCAATACTCATAAAGTGCATTTCTATGGAACGGCAAGCACCCATTATACCCATAATTAGTGCAACCTGAAAATATAAAAAAGAAACTATTGATCCGGACTTCAAAATTTATACATTTATGATGAAAGGTATTTATCGAAATTATTGCCTTTATTACCGAAAAGAAGTATATATTATAAAGTAATATAAGGTAGAATAACAATTATACATGAATAATCGGTGTTCATTCATGAATGAGTAAATGCCTTAATTGAAAATAATTTAAAAGAAACTTCCAAGAGTTGGGATTCGAACTCACGCCTATATAACTACCTTCGTTAAACAATTACATCATGTACACCGCTTCTACCAACTGAGCTATAACAGGCACTCCAAAATTTGTGAATGAAATACCTACTAGACAAACTCTGACCAAGAACTAAGAGAGTGTGGAACGTTCAACTAAAAATTGTTTGACATACCTTTGTTGCAAGATAGATTTCATCAGGAGCTTCATTGATAAATCTGTTTACTTCTTCAGGGCCATATGTTTTTGACTTTTTTGGCTGATAACCTTCAGATTTTCGTTTCAACATCGTACGCAATTTTGAGTACCTCTCTATGTTGATATTGTTGTTCACGTTGAGTGTGCTTCTCAACATAGAATGTATCTTCCACAACGTTGATGACTAATACTTGTCTGAGAGTTTCGTAAAATAGGCAAGAAGGACATTTTCTGAGAAAGAATGTGCCTGGTTTGAATTTCGCCAATCCATGAATTCCGCGTATGCATTCGAATATTGGTTTCTTGATTTTTCCGGCATTTAGTTAATAGTTGCTCTTTTCGCAGTTTCCAATAACTCCTGTGGTGTACAACAGATCTCATTTTCCTCACTATCACTGCTTTCCCAATCCGCTCTATTCATTTTTATATTAGGTACTTGTCACGCAGATCAAAGTTAAAACTAAGAAAATAGTCAATCTGTCATTCGCAGATGCCAAGCTGTGACAAAAGTTCAATCAAGCAAAGCCTCTTGAGAAATTTGTTTGTTAAACCTCCCAGTTCCCGTGGATTCTGAAAATTCTGAACCAGTGATTGGCCGAGTGCCGTTGAATAATGAGTTAGGATCCACGATGTCTAGGAATCATCTTTATTCTTCAATTAAATATGAATATGTAATGAACGTAGAATACAATAGTCGTAGAGAAACATATTTCCACAAGTGGTTCGTTTCTGAGATACAGAGTGTTAAAGTTATTCTTTTTTTTGATATTTGTTAATAAATTCATAATTATTGTAATATTCGAGTAAAGTTTGGTGTCTGGAAGTATGTTTGATATCATTTTCAGACATTTGTAATGCCATAACTTTTTGAAAGTACCTGTATCAAGTTTTCTAGTGGAAAAATAGATTTTTCAAACATTTTTTGTGAAAAAGATATTCCTGGTAGAGGTTTCTACGAGCAATTGTTTTCGAGTTATTGGGATTTGAAATAATCAATGCAAGTGATTTTGAATGACAAGATGTTCAAATTAAAAATTGATTTAATCAGTGGAGGAAATTATTTTTCTTCGGTTTCATTTTAAAATGGGAATAGGGAGTTGTTACAAATCAATACTAAAGATAATAACAGTAGTTGAGACCAATTTATTACTAAAACAGTTAGTTGAGGGCACTAATTGAAATAATTGTTCAGAATGGCTACCTTATTACACCATTATGCATGCGTCGACTCGTCGTCGTATGAACTCACGTACACGTTCATATTAAGGATAGATAGCGTCACATCAAGAAATGATTCGTTGAAGAAGTTGTGCTTTCGTTTCTTTTAGCACCATATAAACTAGGGCCTTCAAGTGACCCCACAAATAAATCGATAGGGTTAAAATCTGGAAACGTCGGAGGCCAGAATTGATTTTGAACTTCAATGCTTCGACCAATCCATCTGTTTCTAAATCACTGATTAGAAAATTGACGATTCATTAAACTGAAATCCTCTGGCGTTCCATCATGCATAAACCATTTTCTAGTAATTCTAGTAATTCTGGCAAAATATTTTCAAAGGAATCATAACGAGAATTTGCAGTAAGAGACCATGGAAAGAAGCAGGGACCAATCAAAAAATTCCCAACATTACCAATCCTCACATTCAATGAAAACTAGTGTTGAAACCTGGAGTGAATTATTGCGTGAGGGTTTTCGTCACACCACACATGATTATTATGAGAGTTCATTATAGCTTTGTTTGGAAAATTGGCGTCGTCAATGAAAAGTACTTCTGCAGTAAATTGAGGGGTATTGTGCCATTTCCTGCATTATCATTGACGAAGGAAATCTCGTGGTAACAATGATTGGACACGCTGGATACAAGACAGACAGTATGTGTAAATAATTTTAGCCATTCGTTTATGCTGTCATTTTAAAAAGCTTGGATCACAAATATATAAAACAACTCCAATGTCACAAGAAGTGTTGAATGTAAAATACCATTGAATGAGGGAAGAAAATACATTGGCGTATCTCTTCCAATTTTTACCTGCCACTCAGATGTGACTTACGAGCCCTATGGAAATAACTCAAATGCATCGATTATTATAAATTCAAATATCTCAGAAACAGGTGATCACAGCGACCTCTACCATGGATATCTTTTTTACACAATAGTAATAATATATAAAGTGATATATTTGTTGAAGAAAACGTGATACTGGTACGTACAAAAAAGTTATGACTGGAAAGACATGTAGGTGGCGCCAACCCCACGAAAGATACAAACTTACATCAAATTTTATATTGTCATTGAAAAATACTCTCAGATACCAAATTCTACTCGAATATCACAATTATTTCGAAATTTATTAACAATAAACAAAAATAAAATTCAACTTTGACACTCTGTATCTCAGTAACAAATAACTTGCGGACATCTTATGTTTATAGGACCTTTTCTTTCTATTTTTATGCCAGCAACATGCTTCTGAATTTTGTTAGCGTACTTAAGAAACACCCTGTATGTACAGAAAAATTAATTAAATTTGTTGTAAATATTCAATTTAGGTAATGATAGAAATTCTCACACCTAATTTTTGGCCATTTCTACACTTGTTACAAACTATCAAAAGTATATAATTATTGGTTTCATTAGAACGGAGATTGTTGATAATTACTTTGAATGAATGAGTGTATCACGGAAGTAACCATTGTTGAAGTAAAACTAGTAGTTTTTGTTCTAGGATTGGATCCAGCAGGACCCTTATTCCTTCCCGCGGTAACATCCAACCGCATAACTCCATCTAGTGCCAAATTTGTACAGATCATTCATACTGCGTCAGCAGAACTGAGTTATAAACAACCTTGTGGGCACGCAGATTACTATCCAAATGGTGGATTGGTGCAAAAAGGATGCGAATCGGATTCTACTGGACTTTGTTCTCATTTCAGATCCAGTCAATATCTAGCAGAGTCTATAATTTCTGGAGGATTCAAGGCTCGCAAATGTACCGTTTATTCTGACTTTGAGAAGGGTCTTTGTGATGGAAATGCAGTTTCTTTCATGGGGCAATACCCGATTGATAAAAAGTAGGTTATTATACAGTGCCGCCATGAATTATTAACATATAGGAAAAAAAGTTTAATATTAGAGTATTGGAATTTTTCTTTTGAGGGATCGACTTTGCATGTTCGAATTTTGCGAACTGAAAAAAGTACTATGAGGAGGCAAAAGTAGAGGAAGATGAGAGTATATCAAAAAGAGTAAGAGTAAACTAATAATTCACTTTTATATTTATACATTAATATACAGAGTTTGATGCAATAATTCCGGAACATTGACAATAACAATTTTTTTGGAATATTTTCCACTCTCTTTACGAATATCAAATAGTGGAATATTTGTAGTTCGATGATTTTTTTCTCCACACCACCAGATGGCAATAAAATAAAAAAGTTGTGTTAGCCAGTACCCTCCTTTGTGACATTGTTTCATATCTATGAGTTATATCAAAATTCCATGACTACTGATATGGCAATCTTAGTACATCGTGTTTTCCTGATTATAATCGTTATTCGCACATAAACTTGAACATAGTGGGTCAAATTGAAGAGGCTTATACCGGGTGACACATGGTTTTTTATTTGAAGAAGTAAATATTTGAAATTCACAGAACGCAAATAACTTTTTTTTAATGTTAAAATTTACTCAATCATGTACATTGGTATTCATTTCTTGCTCTTGAATTGCATTATACTGAGAAACATCAAGATGAGTGTGTACCAAATTCGATGGTAGTAAGATGTTTGAAATCAAAACATCATTATTTACCTAATATCATTCCAAATGGTTTCATTCTCCTGATGAATTCCTTCGGGCTGTCAATGACTTATTTGATTGAAGAAAAACAACCGAAAGAATAAAATGCAAGTCAACAGGTGAGTACCAATCTGTGATACGTGGTTGAGAAGAGAATATTGAGGCAAATAAAATAGGGTAGAGAAGTAAATAGGGGGACAGTTGGAAAAAATAAGTAGGGCTACAGCTGGTCAAACAGGTGGAAGAAAAAGATTATCATTAGGTTCAAAATCTATGAGTGATTATGTACTTTCTGTGAATTTAAACTTTTTATCTTTTCGAAAGAAAAAATACAAGTATGTCACAATGAAAAAAATCTGTTTGTACCCATAGCCTACTCTTTGTGGTTTTGCAGCCTATGTTTGGAGGGAGTCCAGGATATATGATTGATTGAATGCCCAAAAATGCTCACAATTTTTTCAAAGGATAAGCTTTCCAACGTTTAATTTCCTGTAGTTCAGTATTTTTAGACAGAAATAATTTCACCGTAAATTATTTATTTCTTCATGATTCATACTGAAAAAATATAAGAAAGTCCAGTTGATGAAAAGAACAATTTTTTTAACAAATCTTTGCTGGAAAAGAAACAAACTCAGAAGGAGAAAATAAACAAAATATAAAGGTCATAATTAAGACATGTCCTACATGTGGATGTGGAGAAAATTTCCAAAACCTTATGCATTTACAATCAGTTTGCGATTGTCATGAAAAGACGCCTTTTGGTTCAGCTTAGTAATTTTATTTCATGGTACATGGATCGGAAAGCCATATAACGGGTGATGGAGAAATCAACGTGCACTGAAATAATATTCTGAGATTACTGAAGTACCAATATACACATGGGTGTAAATGTGTGAAAACTACAAAAAGTGTACGTTAAACAGTTTCATCAATCAAAATAAAGATCTAGTTGAATTTTCGAAGAACTGTAGACATTGTTTGCGCTTTAGTATCTACCTAGGTTGAGCGAGTATTCAATAATGAGTAACATGGGTTTTAATGGTTGGGCTAACACTATTTCTTTTCTATGTTGATACACCGAAATGAGTATCTCGACTTATTGAAGAGGACACCATCGCTTACAGGAATTTTAATAATATGCTTGATATGTAACCCGCAAAATATATAATAGAGCAGAAGATAGGAGCAGTATAGGACACTACGAACATAGGAATAATAAATAATGATAATTTTCCAAATATGATCCGGAAACATTATTGTCTACTGCGCGTACTGAATACTAGCGTGAATAGTTATAGACTTTAGTGTTGTTTGAAAAATTGTTCAAATTAGTTTTTTCCGTTTACCAGCTGTCATTCCCCTACGGACGACAGCCCTCAGAAGTCGAAACTTGTGCGAGCCAAGGATTAACGAGGTCTTACCTTTTAACGTGCGATTCCTAGCACGAGACCAGTGACCATGCCGGGAATCGAATCCACGCCCCTCTTTTTGAAAGACAAGCGCTCTACCATCATGACCACTGCGGCCCACTTGTTGTAATTCGGTATAAGGCAATATCGTATAAATGTTTCCTTGACAATCGTCTATGAATCATTACGAGAAGCTAAATATCATTGAATTTTGTTTTTTGTTGTTCATTACAGGCTGGGGCTCGGCAGTAGGTAATTGACATTTATTTTCACCTAATTTCGTAGTGCTGTGATTACTACTGTTCAGAATTGATGGGATATAACCATTTTTTTTTCTATTATTGCAGGGCCGCTGGAACTTATTTTCTGGATACAAATTCGTCTCCCCCATGGGCCAAAGGATAATGAAGATTTCCCGTTTGGATCTTTAATGTAAAATTACATGCTATGAAAACAAAGTTTTGAAGTTTTAATTAATGTTCAATTTAAAATAAATAGGAATGATTGCCTTACAAAATGACTCAATTCTTGACAAGCTCACATCTAAGAATGTTTCTCTCGTAAAGGGTACATTGGGAAAAAAAAACTTTTATATAGAGTAATGAATATAGTATGATGAATAATTTGACAGTGAAGATAAAAATTTTCTACGGTGAGCTAGCGAATTCAATCAATTATGTTTTGTACTTCCATTTCGAAATCAGGACGGATATGCAGAAGAGCGAATTTATTCAACCGCTCTTATTGTATTCGTGACTGCAACCAGATCTTCAATCGACGCTTTGAGAAGCTTATTTTTTTGCGGTAGCAACACTTATAAGAAAATTAGTTTAGATTTTCCAAATGGGTTTTCAAATGGGATACAAATTATTATAGCATTTATTGTACCACATAATCAGCCCTATGCTGTATCACTTCCGTTGAAAATAACGTCACCATTATTCGCCATTTCCGTATTACCAATCATAGCAAAATAATGGAAATGGCGAATAAGGTTGACGTTATTTTTAACGGAAGTGATACAGCATGAGGCTGAATATCCACTATCTTTGAAATCCAATCAACACAATTTTCTTATTGGTAGCCATATAGATATAGGTACATATATCAAAATATTCTTTATAGTTTTTATGATAGTTTGGAAGGTTCGTTAACTCGCTTAGAACTGTTAAGTGAACATCCAGTTCTTCGCATAAAGTTTTGTGTTGTAATCAAATTATACCTTACTCTGTTCAACTACTTACTGGTGAAATTCGCGTGCAAACATAGTAAGACTGATTTTTTTGACACCGAAACTGCTTGGTATGCAACTCTATATTAAACTATGGATACGACTCTGCCTTTATTCTCAACCGACAAGAAAGGCTGCTCCCACCGTCCGTTATTTTGCAACTCTTTTCCTTCTATAGGAGGCCGATTTCGAATCACCTATAGACACCTCTAAGACGAAATATTCCCTCAAGTGTCGCTAAAACCAGATACAGTTCCGGTCCAATAACTAACTTTGTCCAAATTTTTCGGTTTTCTCAAGGGTGAATTGGTTTCTAAAATACCGGATTTAGAACCTTACAACAACGCAACTTCAAGGAACAGTCCAACGACATGATCTCAGATGGACTACAAAACGGCCGCGAAGGTGGTGACAAGTGAGAAATCACAATGGGTCGTTAGGTCAGTGATTCCAGTACTCCTCCAGTAGGGGTTTGACACCATTATACCCCTGCTCCAGTGCTCGAATGTATTCTATGCTTCATCCACTCTTGGTATTTAATTCCGTTGGAAAAAAAAAACGAAACTAAATTTCTTGGTAATTTCATCAGTTGGGATATCTACAAGGTATGTACTTTCGGTGGGGGTATATAGAGCACCTTACGATGTGTGCTGTCCGTTTGAGTCCGACTTTAGCCAACCTGAGGTTTGCTCCCAAAGCAGTTCTCCTCACCATGACATGAAGAGGAGTGAGGTCTAGAATTACCTCTATTGCTGCTGTTGGAGTCAACCGCATTTCTCCTGTTATACAAAGATATGATAGTCTTTGCACTTTCTCCAGGATTTTCTTTGTTGTGTTGAGTTCGGTTCTGCTGTGCCACACTACTGCTCCGTAGGTGATCATGGGTCTCACTATCATGGTGTACATTCATCGCAGTATTTTTTCCTGTAATGTTCCAGCACACCATCAGTAATGATTTTGCCTTGTTAACGATCTTTTCTACGTGTCTGTTCCAGAGTCTAGCGTAAGCCCTAGGTACTTCACCTCTTGCTTCCATTCTAAGTCTGCTCCGTCGAGGCGAACAGCCTTAGGTGCTGAAACTATGTTCTTCTGGTGAATGGTACCACTGTGGTTAATGGTTAATGAGTTCATTCTCAACCTCACAGAAAGGCACCATCTTCTGGTAGTCTCTAGCTCCCTTTCTATGAGATCGCAGAGGGTTCCTTCGAATTTGCCTTTGGCCATAATGACTTTGTCGTCAGCATATCCAAGGCAAGTGACTCCGTTTCCGGTTAGTATTCTGAGTAGTTCGTCTACTACGAGACTTCACATCAGAGGTGATAGTACCCTTCCTTGTGGGCATCCCCTGTTTGTGCTGATCCGAAAGCAGATATCGCCCTCTTTCATTTCAGCAGTTCTTGTAGCCAGCATTTGGCACATCCATCTGGATGTGGTTCTGTCCACTACCTTGCTCGTAAGGGCCCTATTCATTGCTTCGCGAGAGGTGTTGTTGAATGCCTCCTCTATGTCTAAGAAGGTGCATAGAGCCATTTCTGTATGCTCGAGTGATCTCTGGATGCTTTCGGTAAGCAAGTACAGTGCGGTTTCCGTTGATCTTCCCGCCCTGTATGCATGCTGTCGAGGGTGTAATGGCACCCTCTCCAGTATCTCGGTTCAAATATAGTTATCTATATTATGGAAGAAATGACTACTCCCAAAGCATATCGTCCTATCATCCTGACTTCCTTTATCATAAAGACGCTGGAAAGACATAGAGCGATATATCATAGAACGGTCGCTGCAGATAATCCCACTGAACGATAAACAATATGCCTACCAAACCGGAAAAATCAATCGAAACAGCCCTTCTCCACCTCATCCAAAGGATAATGGAAGTGTTGGGTAGTGGACGATCTGCTATGAGGGTATTCATTGACATGTTAAAACGCAAGGCATGGAATCAATCCAACCCTTATCGGATGGATAGGTGCCATGCTAGTACAACAAATGATGAAAGCCGGGTTTAGTTGACCACGGTATCGAGAAGATGTCCCCAGGGAGAGGCCTTGTTACCCTTACTATGGTGTTTGGTAGTCTTCTAGCGGAACTGATTCATTCAAGGATGTACGCGCAAGCATATGCAGATGACGTCAATCACTGAATCTCCTCGAATAATTCATTAGTGAAGCTCTAAGTAGAGTGGAACAATGGTGTTCTGCCAAGGGATTGAGAGTCAACTCAGAAAAAGCAGATTCAGTACTGTTTACTGAAAAACACAAAAAAGGATCCCTCAGGAGAGAGTCATCGATACAAAGGATCAACAAAATATCTTGGAGTCATAACAGGCGCAAAGCCAACCTGGATTGAGTGTTTCAGGCTGAAGTATATGCTATACTCACCTGCGTCCAAGAAAATATTGACAATTAATAGATGTCGAAAACCAATTGCAATTTGCTTGGACAGTGAAGCAGCAATACTGGCACTGGGATCACCTTCAAGCTGGTGTCTGAGTGTAGATATTCCTTGAAAAACCCGGAAAAAGGAGATTCAGCCTTGTATGAATAACATTATCCATGGAAACAAAGAAGTAGACAGGCTAGCCAAGGAGGGATCAGGCAAACCACCGATTGGGCCACAACCCACCCTAGGAATTCCCAACAGCTTATATGTTGATGCAATGGAAGAACTGTTACAAACGCAGTTCATAAAATCCTGGCAGGACACGCCTGGCATAAGAAAATTGAAGCTCCACAAACCCAGGCCTTCGAAAAAACTCAAAAAGGAAATCCTCTCTCTCGGGAAACGAGATCTCAAGTTAGTGACAGGGCTCTTGAGGGGACACAATCTCCTGAACAGGCACATGGCCCTCATCGGGATCATCGATGATCCACTCTGAAGGTGGTGCCTGGAAGAAGACGAAACTTTGTTACACCTCCTCCTCCTTCAGGGAAGCTGGTATGCCCACCTGAACCCAGACACGTGGGTGCACACAGGGTAGCAAGCGAAGGGATGGGTCTGAAAAAAAACCGCCCACCAGTGGCAGGAAGTAAGTGGGTAAGTAAGATACCACAAAGACAATAAAAAACTGTATAAACTTCGAATCAATATGTCCATTACTAATTGGGCTTTACTAACTACCAAAGAAAAGAAATTAGATATTTTTCAAGAGTTCAGAAAATAATTATACTCTCAATTTCCTCGAATTATTGCCTAAAACTTTGGATATGATTATGAAATTAATCCTAAGAATATTCTTCAAATAATTTTTATTGACATATTATCCTTTTGCCCATTCATAATTTTTTTTTCAATTTTTCCCCTTACCAGTAATCACATGAAATTTGTCAAAATTTATTTTCGTGTTGTAGGACAAGCACAATTGATCACTCAATTTTTTTATAATACTCCAATAATAAACTTGAAAACAAATTCAACAATAATTGCGAGTTATTAACTTCGGTCTCGTCATCAGGTAATCCTGAAATTTTTTTTCATCCATTGATCAATGAACTTGAGTTGAGATTTAGTTTCATGCCTTTATTTTCAACATTGTGGAATCCAAAATCATCTTAGAAAATAGTACCACAACTAAATTCATAGTAACCAAAGTATTGTGTCTTTGAGCAATATTAAATATCTGGTTCAAGAAATCAACGATTTTATTACTGGTTATAGTGATTACTCTGACTCCTTTTTATACAGTTCTCAGACTGAAAACTATATATCAAGGACGATTGGCAACCATTATCAACCGCAAATTGCGTCTAAAAAACATCAATTGCCAATTCTGAATTATACGTGTTATTTTCATTATAGATTATAATAATCTCTAGTGGTTATCAACTCACGAGTGGAATTCATATCCAGACGGTTCTACGTCAATGAATTTATCAAATAATCGATACGATCGAAAAAACTGTTATCTTTGGATCAGTGATTATCGACGAAGATGCAGAGCTGTTGTCATTACAAGGGGAGCCCCAAAAACTGGAGTCCGACAGATTTCCTGTATATTCACATTCAGTAAGCTGATGAGTTATAAAAATATAAAGTACAATTTATAAAATTTCAATACTCAGATTAATATGAAACCATTTGGGAATTATAAAATATGAAATGGATAAATGGTTTCATATGAATATGAGTATCGAAATTTTATGAATTTTACATTAAAATTATGCATATGCATTAAATTGTGCATTTTGAGTTCGATAAATCCGCCTTTAATAATCGAAATAAGTCACGAATTATAAAAATTTAAGTGGAAAATAGACAAAAGTGTTTTATTTCATTGTATTCTATTCTTAGTTTTACATTACTGATTACTACCTGAACTGACAAACGAATATGTTTAATATGTGAACTGTTTTGATGGCGATTTACATTTCAACTCTTTCATCTTTCAATGAAAATTCTTCGACTGTATAAAAGATTTGTTATTTTGAAATTGTATTCTTAGACTGATGTGAAGAATAAATATAAAATCCATTCATCTGGCCTCCCTGATATATTCTGTAAAAAAGTGGTTTGTGGCATAGCATCTAAATATATTCGAAAGTAATAAAAAAAATCTCAAAAAACCAGAATAATGAAGATAAATATCAGTTCATGAAAAAATCAGGTGGCTATCTTTCAATCTCTCAATGTTTATACACTCTTGTTCAAGGCAAATGCTTGGAAGCGTTTCTATTCTCTTTATACCATTAAATGCCAAGATACCCTCATAATACCATTGATGATGATGACGATGACGATGATACGAAATACTTTGTTTTGAATTCTCTTCAATCTCCACATTTGAGTTTTGGGGAGGCTGCAAAACACTGAACAGGTGTAGGTCATCGCTGGCCTAATGACCTGTTTGTTACACATGTTACATTCCCGTATCAGCCTGAAGTTCCTAGCCATTAGGGGGTAGGACCTTACAAGGTTGAGTTCTTGAAGCCTTTGAAGCCTGTCAATCTTTTATCGAATGATTGCTCTGCGTAAATTCTCAAGATCAGAAAGTTGAAGCCTTCCGAAGAAAGTTTCAAACTGCGCTCTAATGTCACGACTTAATTATTGGGTATACTCATATATAAAAACTACTTCATGGATTCAGTTAGGATTTTGATGATCATTCTTCCACTTAACCTTGACGTTACTCCTAATCCTAGACGGTTAGGTTGCTTATTCCTCATATTGGCATCATAGGCAATGTTGAAATGGACCTTTCCACGGACTATAAGTCAACACTGTAATTAGAAAGTATATACGCTAATATCACTTGGGATTTTTAAATTTTTTATAACCGCAAGTTTTTCTATAATTTAAAAAGAGCAGTTTCGTGACGTCACGGTCATTAAACTTGGCAACGTCGTATAAGTTGTACACCATGAAATCTCAAATTATCGTTACATCTGGATTGTGTTCTATAATAGTTGTAATTTGATACCAGATGGGTTTGTTCGTCTGTTTTATGGAGCGGATCAATAACAATTGTTTTTCTCTGTTTAACTCATTTGCTTACCTTATGTGATACTAAATAGATGCTAGTAGATCAAATCTGTATGTAAGCTAGAAACTAACAGACTCTTGAATATTTAATTTTCTGAGGTTAATGCAGTTTTCAAATTCAAAGTTTTGTTATTTGTATCAAGTAATTTCTGTATTCCTTATAACCGTGAAAATGTCTAAAAGGTGCTTTATACCCGGTTGTCTGAACACCAGAGAAAATTCAAATAAACTGTGTGTTTTCTGTGGTAGGTAATAACAACTTTTGTTCCATAAGAACTGTTATTATAATTTGCGGTGTTACCAACAATAGTTTTTCATCAAAAAGCAGGTTCGTTCAAAAAACTTTAAAGTTACAAATGATACAAAAAATTGATGTAACGTGAAATTTGTTTATGTGTTGATCCAGTAACAAAGTTTCAATTATTTCTTGATGGCTTATAATCAGCCAATAACTATATTTTAAGGGAGAACGATAGCCCCTATTTCGGAACTTGGATTAGGGTGGGGGATGTTTCCAATGAACGCGACATCAGAGACAAACTTTGAAATATGAAATTTCTGTAAGTAGAAAAGTTAGAGGGGCACTCGTTGATAAATAGACATTTTAGACTATTAACAATCGGTTGAAACGAGTTTTGCAAATAATTTTTTGTAAATGTGAAGGTCAATTTCTTTTTCCATATATATCTGATATATCAGTCCGGTTTTGAATCCTTTGTTCGGTTAAATAATATCGTTACCATTGCCATCGTCAACTCGAAATAGTAACTGAAATGGGGAGAGGGGGACAGGTTAGAAAATAGAATATCGATATCACTCAAAACATAGCAATAAACTGAACAGTCGACTTGAAAAAATCCATGTTATCTTTATCTTCATTAAACTTAATGATTGTTCTTTGTTTTTGATGTCATTCTATTCACAAGTCGTATACGAGCGATGGTAGTGTGAGTTCAATAATGACTAGCTTCCAAAAGAGATATCCTCAGAAATGCAATAATGGTGCGTACAATTGGTGCGAACCTATCCTATAGAATATATTTTGTGGGCGTACAGAACCATAACCATGTAGCCTTTCCTTCGGGCCTGTTATGCATCCACAGCTGCTGGGAACTGGTTCAATTTTGAAAGTTGATAATTTTGCTAGCGAAAGAAGCTAGCTTTCTGAACGATACTCTTCTCACACTCCCATCCTCCAAGCACCATCTGCATTCACTTTCATCCATGATACACATAATGTTGAGGTGCTTATTAACATGGCAGTGACCCCTCAGGAGCTCTACCATTATTCTGATTTCCTCCCTACTCATTGAGAGCAGAGTCTTGGTTCTGGTAGTAGAAGGGCACTTGTTGCGGAGTTTCGATTGTCTCATGCCTGGGGCCTTTATCCATGCATCTTGGAATTTGACTCCCACGATTTCCTTCATGGATAAAACGCTCCATGATCTAGAAACTCCTAGGATGGGTTCTGGTCCAATCATTGAGCTTTTCGCACCTTGTCTGGCCAGATTATCGGCCTATGCGTTTCCGGACACTCCGGTATGACCATGGACCCAAAATAGCTTCACATTATTGGCAGTGGATAGCCTTTGCAGATCTTCAATGCACTCAGACACCAGCAGCGACTTCTCGTTTCATTTTGTCCTTCAGAAACAACAAATGTACAAAGCAGCCAGTACGTATTCATACTTTCGGAGACATGTGCAAGACAATTGCCCTTATCCTGCTGAATACACGGGTCACTGATTTCGAAGATCTCCAGCTTAAGTGTTAGCTGATTACGGTGTAGATCTTCGCTGTTAAACGTAATAGTGGTTGAAAATATATAGAAATTCAGAAGAAAATAAAAAAATTGGTTTCCATTCTTAGCGAAAAATCATTATCGGATGTTTCACCGATTGTCTTCTCTGCATATGAAACCAAAAAATTACAAAAGAACAACTAGAACAATGGAATAATTTTGACGCCTATGTCCAACATTAATTCAACGAATTGCAATAACGTAGTAAATAATTTCAATCGTTGAATTTTTTTGTTTTTAATAAAGTTTTCATATAGTATACAACTATTTCTTCAATATAATTCTCAGTACTCTAATGAAATCATTATAAATACTCAGTTCAACAAATTTTGTCATTTTGACACTAAAAATAAAATCCATGATAATGTCATTATGACACGTCAGAATTAAAATAAAATTAGGAAAGAATTAGTAGTTCAGTGCACATTGAGCTTCTGAGTATACCAACTTTGTGGGCGAAACATGCGTCGAGTAAAATTGACGTTATTTTGGTATTTCGGGTAGTTTCTATTTCTTGAATTTCATCCACACCAATGGTTACAAATATTCATTCAATCGACAAAAGAGATCAATAGTAATTCTTAGTTTGAACCCATGTTTTAAAAGAAATTGTCTCGCTAAATGGAACAAAGGAACGATTTTTCTTCATCTGGTACCTTAGAAATGGTTTTCAGATGAACCTATGTTCTTGGTAGGCAGTGTATGCAGTATAATCCCCATATCAAATGATAATCGATGCAGTAGTTCAGTATCGCTAATGAAGTATTCATGTGATATGATAAGAAAATGAAGATCAAAATGCATTTAAAACTATATAAAGACATTGAGGCTCTTGGATAACATTTCAGAACGGGGGAAAACTCAAAATGAGATCCATAGTATTTTGTGTTCTTTTATTCACTGTCCTCGTCAATCCAAGTAAGTACAGAACTTCAAATATTCAATCGACGGATTAATGATATATTGAATGATTTTAATGTTTTTCTGTAGAACGCTTTCGAGTTTCTAGTCATCACCAGTGAGTAATAATGTGCAGATGAGAAAAATAAATTTTAAGAAACACATACAATACAAATAATGAAATTGAAAATAATTACTCACAAAAATAAGTCCATACGTTCAATATCAACAAACATATAAGTGTAGGGAAGATACAATTAAAACATATATTTATTCATTCATCGTGATAGCTCTGTGATGTTATACTCCAAATAGCTTTTCTTTCTTTGACGTAGATGTGACTGAAGAAGATGTTTTTGGTTTTTATTTCAGAAATTAGAATGAATTGAACAATTATATGAGTCTGGATGACTGGATGAAATTCCATGATACTGTTTATAATACAAATTGAATACATGCAGAACTTAACAAAAAATATTTTTTTGGAAGAGATAAGACCTGAATCTTCCTTAATCATTGGAAGTTTTTTAAAAAAAATTTACAAGGTGCTCAGAAATTGGCGCCAAGTTCGGCTATCACGAAAATTGTGTAAGTAATTTTTTTCAAATAGCTACCCCATTCTTCCTCTTCACCAGTTAAAAATAGGCTGAGTTTATACAAACCTTTATTTGAATTAAACGGTTTCTGTTGAAACTTTGAAATATTAAAATTAACGTGTGTTTATAAGAGATATATATCTATCTGAATTATCAGTAGGCTTTTCTGGAAGAATCGACAAGAAACGAATGCTGAAGTGTCAAAAAACAATATTTGCTAATAAATTTACCTCTGAGCGTAGTGAATTTTTTTATCACGTCCCGTTTAGAATTTGAAACAAGGTTTTCGAAAGAGTATGTGAAACCTTCCCCTCCACGATATCCGTATAGAGCACAGCACAATCATGACACCATGACACAGATCATTCACAAATAAAAACACTAGGGCAGTTTGTTGAGAAGTGAAACAAAATTATACCTGTTGTAGACAATGCACACGGATCATCCACAATGTTTGTTAAACATACACAGCAACAAACAACAATATGTACAAACAATAGTAAATGTTAGAACTGGTTGCTCCCAACTACCAGACATTTATTAATTTTCCTTGAAAATCCGGCATGTGTGGCATTCTCAATTTCTTGTGGGAAAAGAAATCGAAATGCAGTCCTAACTCTCCTTGCAATCTTCTTTTTTATTATCTGCGCATCATGGACAATATTTTTCTTGCGACCCCAATCAAAAGAGTCTAATGGAACGAAGAGGCCATCGATAGGGTCCATTGTTGGCTAATCATCTTTTTTTCTTGTCAATTATTAAAAAAAATCAATTGATAATTCATATATCTCTAATTACCACACGGAGATTTTACATTTTCCAAGTTTCTCCAAAACCGTTCAATTCAGATTATGACATTGAGGAAAAATAGAGTTGCTATTTGAAAAAAAAATATTACACTATTTTCGAGATAGCCGAAAGATTTAGAAATTCTCATATCTTATTCAGGCAAATTCTGGCAATCTTTGAAATGACTGCGTTTGTTTCCAAAAAATGTACCTATGTCTTTGTGAAGCGATGCATCTGAAAATATATTCAAAATATTGAAATGACTGAAAACTGGAGGACTTCAAATACATTATGTTTGGAATAAAGTTATATTGTTAGCATAGGGCTTCGCGAGACCAAGACCAGTCTTGGTCTTGGTCTCGAAAAATAAATGTATTCTTGGTCTTGGTGTTGATGTTTCAAAATGGTTGGAATGTTAACTAGGTTTTATTGACTATTTCAGAGTGGTGGAATCGAAATACCGAGGAAATTGCAATACTTATTAACCACTGCGGCCTACAACATAAGCCTATTTGTTGTAAACTGTATAACTGCAATACATATTTTGAAAAATGTTTTTTAGATTTCGAATGAAAAAAATTTTAAAACCTACCGTATGAAAAATAAGTAATTGAAATAAAATGCCATAAATATTTTCCATAAACATTTTCTTAATATTGAGTAGATTCAAGTTCACTATTTTTCTTCCGAGACCAATACTCTTGGGGTAGAGTCTTGATCTTGGTCTTGGTCTCGAAAGTCAAGTCTTTGTCTTGGTCTTGGCAAGATTTATTAAGTCTTGATATTGGTCTTGTATCTAATCTCTTTGTCTCACGAAGCCATAGTATGGCAGATTCTAAACAGAGTGATTCATTCAAAAAAACAAAGTATAAGTAACCGGAAGTTGTAGACAACTGAATCTTACGAATTCTGCTGACTACAATGAAAAGGCAGCATATTTTAAACACTTTGTAGAAAATCATGGGAAAAACAGTAGGCTCCTGTGGGAAAAATTGAAACATTTGAATATAAAAACCAAAAGCCCTAATTCAAACAAATTACCAGATGAACTAAATAGGCCTAATGAAATGAATATCAATTTTCTCCTATATTCTGGTAATTCAAACCAAGCTAATGCTGATTTACTGTCATATTATAGCAATAATTCACTACCTCACACTGAATCGTTATTTGCATTCTGAAGTGTTGATAGCAATACTGTCTACAAATATTTAATTGATATCAAGTCGAAAGCTATAGGTATAGACGAATTACAAATAGAAATGCCACTTCTTTGATGTCCTCGAATTCTTCCTATTTTAACTAATTTATTTATTACATGTTTATCCCAAGGCATCTTTCTTGAACAATGGAAGGTTTCGAAAGTGATTCCTCTTCCGAAAATTTCTAATTTTTCAAGTTTTTTGCGTGTTTTGTCCAAAATTATGGAAAAAATTATGAAATTTCAGATTGAAACATACATTGAAAAATATTATATCTTAGCCATAAAACAGTCAGGTTTCAGGAATGGATATAGATGTATCATCAGATGTAACAGATAACATTTTTAGGGATATTGATAGAGGGAATTCTAAAGCCTTGACTCTGTTAGATTATTCGAAAGGTTTCGGCATTATCACAGTTTACTTTTTGCAATACTATATTACATCGGATTATCTCCAACTTCGATAATTTTTTTAAAAATCCATCTCACGGATGGCATACAATTCTTTAAAACCAGTCCAGGAAAATCTGATGAGAAAAATATTTTTGTGGAGTGCCTAAAGGCTCCATTTCAGACCCCATACTGTTTTCAATTTACACATATGTAATATTACCAGTTGTTTGAATATATTTAAACCTTTTATGTACGCTGGTGATACCCAAATTGAATTTACTCTCTCAGGAGTTGATATTGATTCATGAAATATCGTAATTAATGAAGAAGAAGAACTATCTGAGCTTATATCATTTTCAGAACATCATCAGTTTCAGGTTGATCCTTCTAGAACACAAATTTTGGTTTATTGGTAAAAATAAAACACAAATTGAAAATAACATTGATATTGAGATTGCTGGTAATAATATTATGTGTCAAAGTCGATAGAAATTTGGGTTAGGTTAGATACCTACAAGACTTACGGTTCAAATATCATGTTGGTAAATGCGTCAAACGAGCCTTCGCCAACTTGGAAATACTGAAGAAATTGACAAAGATTTAGCTTGCTGATTCCTTGGTACTGTCCCATTTTAACTATTGTGACGCGATTAATGGTACATATCTAGATACTATATAATCGAATCCAACAGGTACAAAAAGCATGTCTTAGGTATATTTTTTATGGCATAAGAAAATAAGAAGCCATCTCATATGAACTGAAAGATATGAAATGGCTTGGTATGTCTGCTAGGGGGACATTGCATTCAGTGACCTTATTTCATGAAGTTATTCTTAACAAAACTCCTCCATACCTTTACAACAAATTTACACTTTCGGGGAAATACTCTCATTACCACCTCATCGAACTGCTATTTTCAGGAGGTTCTTCACTTACAATATTTACAGTCTTCACAACCAGGTTTCAGCAAATCTCAACTCTGAAGTTTAGGAAAGTTTACAAAGATCTACTTTTTGAAGATAATTATTGTCAAACCATTCAACAGTCACAGCAAATAATAATAATAGCCGTACTCTAGCCGCACAGGCTATTCCTTTGGGAACACTCTATAAGTATTTATGAGGAAGTACTATTATTATCATTGAAAAGAAATGGCCATCTATTCACGTGCCAAACTAAAAAAGATTTTGTTCCTAGTTACTAGGGGTGACACTCGTTAAAAGTCCAACTGCTTGTCATTTCTTTTTTGCAGAATGATCTAATAAATATTTATGTTTATTATTGTTATGTAGGTATCATTCACACTCCTATATTCAAATTTTTAGTGGAATACTCCCAATAGTTTCCCATATACATATTGATTCAGCTCATCGTGACATGCACGGTTTCTTCGTTCACATATTACACTGTTTTCTTAGTATCGTTAATGGCAGGAAAGGTTAAAGCGCGCTTTGTTAAAGAACATTAGAAAAGTAAATTCATATATTTTATCATTTCATTCCGCCTACTTGATATTGATATGTTGTCTGGCTGAAAAGTTAGAATTTCCCCATCTGATCAGATGTTGAAGGTATTTCAAGATTATATATGAAACTATAATTGAATGTTTCAGCCCCTGTACCAGAGGGTGACGACGCCACTAGAATTCAGCAGCTCATTGTAGAAACTTCCCCAGGAGTGTATGGCATTGAAGATTTGACAGGTCCAATTCCTCCTTACGTAGTCACAGAAGACGATGTGAAATTCTACTTCGGCAGTAGAGACAATTTGACTCGTATCCAAGTCGATGCAAGGGATCCAACCTCGATTAATAAAACTTCCTTCTCGCCTGACAAAGAAACTTGGTTCGTAGTACATGGGTGGAAGAATGATTTTTCCTCAAATATGGAGATAGAAGTGGGCAACGCAGTGCTAGAGAAGGCAGATGCCAATGTGTTCTGTGTCGACTGGAGCAGTATTGCCAAAACAACATATGTTCAGGCATTTGCAGCTGTCCCTGATATCGGAAAAATAACGGGAGAACTTATTAAGGTTTTAGTGAACGATCATGGATTACAATTGGACAAAGTTTACATTGTTGGTCACTCACTCGGAGCACATATTGCTGGAAGAATAGGAAATGATCTTGAGGGAAAAATTCCTCTAATTGTTGGTAAGTTTGTAACAATAATATTTATTCGTCTCGTCAGGATTTCACTGGTGCGAAATCAGTTTACATAATATTGATTTTTAACAAATAATTTTTCCTAAAATCGCTTGAGAATGCCGAATCAATATTATACCTAGTAGTAGTAGTCCTTATTATAGAATATATCCTAAACTTAGAATTGAAATTCATAAATAACAATCCATTGAATTTCACAGAGTTTCAGATATATTGATACAATTCAAATGGGAATAGAAATAACAGACATTGAAATACAAAAGTACCGAAATAGAATATACATAGAAATAAATCAAACAATACAAATTTTAACATATACACACACACATTACATACCAACGCACACTTATAAATAATTTCAGTTATTAAATCAAAATGTTCACTGCTGAAAGAAAGAATGATAATAACATACCATTCTCAGATATGCATCTAATAAGAACCAATCAGAATCAAATCATGACCGAATTGTACCGATTATTACAAATTATTACTCTTACTGCTAAACGAAAGTGAAAATAATCTTTATCCAAGCTTTTAAAACAAGAGTTATTAAATCAACACATAACTCATTGAGACTTGAAAGTCTCAATGATTTAAAATTTATCTTAATTGAAAACTCTTAAACAGTTAAATTGATATACAATAGTATATTATACAAGGATCATGTAAAGTAGTGAATTGATAACCATTTCGTGTGAGTTGCATACGCAATTTTTTCTTCACCCGATAAATAATGAAGAACTATATAATAACTGGTTCTTTTTTTGGTCATTTACGGGACACAAACATATAAACTTTATTTATTTTTATTGCAATTCCATCCAAAGAATAGTTCAACCAAAAAAATGGTTACTGTGATATTTTTTGTAATCAGGATTGAAATGTTTATTCTATTATTTAAAACCCAGATTTCTGTCTTATCAACTTGGAACTCTCCAAAAGTACAAACGAAACATTAAAAAAAAACAAAATAATTCGTAAAAATAATAAATATATCTATCATTTCTAAGAAACGGTCAAACACAGTTTTGAGGTCAAAGACTGGAAAATTTCCGTCAAATAATGTAATCAAAGTGGTCAAAGACTAAATGCCATATACCGTTTTCTATTTTCATTTTTTAAAATATTACTTTATGATGGTATATTTAATATGTTTTAAATGAATTACATGTATGATTGATCACACTTTTGATTATTTCATTTAAATGTATCAACAACAAAATTCATGTGGCTCGGTCAAACAGTGGCTTTAAAATTTCTTCGACTGGTCAAACACTGGTGCGTTTACCCTAGTATAGGAAATTAGCATAATGCTGGATTATTTATTTTTCATTTTCATTTTAGGAATTCATTGCCTTTTGTCAAGTATACCCAATTCCACATGAAGAATATTCAAATATATTTCATGATGAAATAACTGTCAATATATTTTTTTCAATTTAACACCTGAGGGAAATTATTATATTTTAGGACTAGATCCCGCTGGACCTCTGTTCTTTTATCAGATAACTAACAATCGTCTGGATCCCACAGACGCACAATATGTGCATGTAATCCACACCTGTGCAGCCATACTTGGATTCAGGCAGGCTTTGGGACATGCTGATTATTATGTCAACGGAGGTGAACTTCAACCATTTTGTCCATACGATATCACTGGTTCATGTTCTCACTCAATATCGTACACTGTTTATATAGAATCCATTATTAGTGGAAATTTCATAGCGAAGAGTTGCAGTAGCTACGAAGACTTCAAAGAAGGAAATTGCAATAATAATACTTCATCTGAGATGGGAGGTTATTCACCCGACAGGAGGTAAATTCAATTTCAGATGTGTATGTTGCCATTGATGAAACTATTCACGTTTCTTGAAAATAATATTCTCTACCACAGCCATCTTAACTACACGAGCCGTGGTGAGGAAATTGACAAAACCGCACGGTAATAAATTTGACGTCCGACTCATTTAATCGTTAATATCTTATTTGGGAAACTGGGAAAAAACCATAAGAGATGGAATTTGTGAATTTCTTAGTAACGGTAAAACTGTCATGTTCGGTTTTTCCATGCCCTAAAATTCACATTCCAGACAGTGCGGCTTTTAATAGTCCCGCCCCTGTTAACTCTTGAACGGTTTGATGTACAAACTTAAAAAAAAACCTTTGAAGGGTTTCACCGATACTACTTTTTGAAATGAAACACATTGTGATTGCTCGGGGGGGGGGGGGGAATCTACTAAGGTAAGCTCGGGTAAGTGTGAATTTGGGGCAAGTGTGAGTTTGCTCGCTATCTTCGCTAAACCAGGCGACAGCCCAATGCCAACTATTGACGAATAGCCTACACTCATAATGAATCCATAACCATCATATAAAACACAAAAGAGATCTTGTGAAATCCGATCAACCCGAACGAGTATAACGAGTTTATTTCAATCTTCGAGTGTATTGTTAAAATCTAAGGTAAGAATCCATTTTATACATTTTTCTTCTGCCTAAACAATGAATCTGACTAAAGATTGCCGTCTTTTCATGAAGTTGTTTTTTTTACATTTTTCCATTGCATGTCACACTCACCCCGAAATTAAATGTTATAGGGGGAACCTGGTTCATTTGGCCAATCTAAACAGTAATATTTTTTCAGCTATAGTACGAAATTATATACGGAAATCTCAGAGAGCCAAACAATATACCAGGTCAGATGTAGGAGACATTGATACACTTCCTGAAAAATAACAACTGTGCTTCCATCACCACTCGTCAGAAGATGGGGATCAATGAAATTCTCATTCGATTTTTCAGATTTCACGATTATTTTTCGTTTTTTTCCAATGGGGCATTTCAAATTCAATATTAAAAAGTTCCTAACTATGTTTTGAATAAAGATATCTCGAAACAAATTAATTGTGGTGAAAGTTCCTTTACTGTTTACTCACACCTGTCCCAAAGAGAGATTTACGTGCATTAATATCTTTAAATTTGGCCAGAATCACACTTGCCCCAAATTTCCGGGGAAATGTGACCTATGGAGTTGTATATCTGAATATATAATTAAAATTCATAGATTACGTTTTTCAACAGTTTTCTGTGGCGTATTACAAAGACTGACCTTCGAAGTAAATACCTGCAAAAGTTCATTGTTATATTAGTTCAGGTTAATCAGATGGACTAAATGTACTAATGTAAATCACGGTCACACTTACCCGAGCTTACTATGAAAAAAATTAAATGGCATGGGGGGTCATGTGTCACATCCTTAAAAAGAAAATTCAGTTATCTTTTTAACCATAAAGTCTTTTATATTGTCGTTTATACGTTTTTTTACAATATGCATATGAAATGTCAGAATAAGTGCGGATCTGGCGGATATGAATTCCTTCTCTTACCTGACCACGATAACTATTGAATGGTTTGATGTGAAATAACAGGACAGAATTTTTTTATAAATCGAAATCCCAAATATTTTTAGAATGTTGAAAAGAGAATTGAATTATCTTTTCAACGATGTGACACCTGACCCCCCATGTCATTCGCATTTTTTAGTTGATGTGCCCCCCGACCCCATCTATCGAGCAATCACAATGTGTTTCATTTCAAAAGTAGTATCGGTGAAACCCTCCAAACGGTTTTTTTTAAGTTTGTATGTCAAACCGTTCAAAAGTTAATGGGTGAGGGGCTGAACTATTAAAAGCCACACTGTATGTTATTTTGTGAGATTAGTAATTCTATGGCATGAATAAAGTAAAAATTATCTCCAGAGGCAAAAAATGGAATACGTAAATAACCTCACAATCACATTTGTGTTTAACACTTTTTTTAATGGGCTTAGAACACACCTTCATAATAAATCGAACACTAGATTTTAACAATATTTCTTAAACCATTTCATATGAATCATACGTGAATTCATCAATCAGAACACAAATAATTCACTTTAGAATATCTACTTAACATACGTTAACATTCACCATTCGACAATGACGAAATTATCACATGGTCTGGCGCAATTACCGTGTTGTCAAATTTCTTCACCATGGCTCGGAGAATTCAGACAACTTAGCGATGAGAAACTTCAAATGGACTTTTGTTTGGAACTATTGATTCTTTATTCTCAAGTACAGGCCTCACCTTGTCTTACTCGACCATCAAATTGCGGTAATGATGATTATATTCTCAGTGGAATGATGGTTGCGCCATTCTCAAATATTACGAATTTTCTCTGAATCAGGTACGACTTCGAAGTGCAGTTTGAAGTGGTCATAAATAACCACTAGATTTACACAAAGAACGATACTCAATTGGCAATGAATGCCTCAGTGTGGTACACAGATGGATCCAAGATGGCGTTACAGGGTCAGATTTCAGGCTTTCAAAACCCCTTGGTAGGAACCATCTTCCGAGTAGAAGTACATGCCATAGAGATTTGTGACCTGGAATGCCTTGAAAGGGGTTGCCCCTTCCAAATATTCAAGTAGCACTGAAAGCTCTCAAGTCTAAATTGTCTTGGGATTGTCTAAACAAACACTAAGACAACTAGCAGCAAACAATCAGATAACCTTGATGTAGGCGTCAGGTCATAGGGGCATCAAAGGCCATGAGACACGACTTCCCGGTCCAGAACCCTTCTGTGGACTCTTTAAAGAAGAGTTTCGATGCTGGGAATTCGATGAAATGAAATGCCAGGACACAGACCAGCAATAAGGTCAGTGAGCTTATCGTCAAGGGAAGCTAAATAGCTTCTCGAGTTGGACAAAAAATATCACCTCAAGAAGACGTGCGAATCAGAGAGTGATAGCTGCCGCTACTGCGAGAACTTCACGGTAACTGCAGAACATCTGCTTTGTGAATGCCAAGCGCTCTTCTACAAGAGACTCAAATTCTTAGAAAGGACATTCTTAACGCTTTTCGACTTCAGGAACTCAGGTCCCAAAAAACTGATGAACTTCGCACTAAGTCTCAGAATTCCGGGTCTTGAATAGATAAAGGGTCACGCCGGAAAGACCTTTCAGATCGAGGTGTTTGTGAGACTGTAAAGATCGATGCGGATAGAGTTTTCGTCAGGAATAAGGATGAAATATTTTCTTGAAACGTTTGATTATGTGTCAGGCATCGTGTTTATAGGAACATTGCTCTCTCTTGGTGTCATCCAGGGTGAGCATCAATAATTCTTCTGTGATATTTTCTTCTCTAGTCAAGCCCGTGAAAAAGGTTAAAGTAAACGTGATGTGAAAAACATCAGTACTCATTTATAGTAGTTGAAGAAAAGCTATTTGAAAATAATATTTGCTGTAATGCGTACTGAAGAGTAATTGCATTACACTGGTGCGGTAAATAACTTGTAAAATACAGTGCTGTGAAGTATTTCTCTTCGCACGCCAAACTGTGGGGTGAAATGCACTTCAATTATTAATAAAATAGATTTTAGAAACGGGAGTATATGGGTTACCACATCACCAACTACAACCTCCAAAAAAACATTCTGGATATCCTGCTGATCTATATATACTGCTGAAATAATTTGACATGGAAATAACTGAATGAGAACGTCCAATAGTGATTGACTAACTGAATAGTTCAGACAGAGTCGTAAATTTCATTACTTGATAGGATAAGTCAAGAACTCATGAAATATTATTGTTCAATATTTATCAATCTTGTTACAGCGCATCTGGTACATACTACCTGCAAACGAATACGGAACCACCCTATGCAATGGGATAAATGGATAAGACATTTCATGTGAATCAAGAGGACGTGGTGGAAACTATTTATTTTTTTTTTGTTTTTTTTTCGAAAGTATATGAATTTGTTCTCATTCCGATGACTGATGAGAGAATGTGCGTTTGAGACTGAAAAATAACTAAAATGGAAGTGGAATTTCAAACCGGAATAAAAGTTGGAAAATATGTAATCATTTATTAACAACAATTTAATAGATTTTGTTTTATTTGGATTGAATAGATATGAATTATAAAATATTTCCTATCTCATTTATTTGAGTGCGACAAGTAAAATACCTTTCTGTTCAGTGCCTCTGGAGTAACACCGATAGACCGTGATATGAAGTTGATTGAATAAATAATAAATCTTGAAATATCTTATATCACCTAACTACCGTAGGAGTCTCATGTCAGTTCAATGAATTGTTATTACTTTTCATACGAACTGTTCTTCTTACATTCCTTCATATTTTTCAATCGAGGATTCCTCAACTGAAAGGAAATCTATCGGATTTATGGACTGGAATCAGGAAGCTGCTGTTTCCAACCAAAAGTGTAATAAACTGTTTGTTATCTTAAAATAAGTTGTATTTAATTGGGGCAATATTTCAATATCGCAAATAAAGTATTCTCATGATATGATAAGAATTTTGATCAAAATGTGATAAAAACGTATATAAAGATATTGCAGCCATCAAATAACGTTCAAAATCCACGAAAAAACTAAAAATGAAAGCTCTTATACTGTTTTCTGTTTTTGTCATCACTATTTGGGCCATTCCAAGTGAGTACAATTCTTTTCATACCTAATTCAGTCGAGGATTCTGTACTCATTAAAGAATTGATCAAAATTTCACCACACACTAATTGATATAAATAGACTCAAAGAGTAGTTTTCAACATGGATAAAACAGAACTGTCTGATGAACTTTTCATTTAGATTCAGATATATAAGTATATCCCTGCCTCACCACCAGAGGTCAAGTAGCCGAGTGGTTAGAGTCCATGCTTTCAATCATTCTGGTTCAATCCCAGTTTTTTCAATTTATTTTTCTGATGACCTGAGAAAGTACTAAGGGGGCGTCCATAAATTACGTGAGGTGTTTTTTTTAATTTTCTGCCCCTCCCTCCCCCCCTGGTGAGATGTCGTGAGATTTTATTCAACCCCCTCCCCCATCTCCCAATCTCACGTGAGATTTTTCAAAATGTGAGTTTCTTACGTAAACGTGTTGGATTGTTATTGTAAAAAGAAAAAAACAAATTTGCTTCGTGCTTTTATTTACGACTAGTTATGACTAGTAATCTTATGCATGTACAATCTGGATTAAATGGACCAAAATAGTATAATTTTTTTTTTGTTTCAATCAGAAAAAAAATTGCGTGATATTTGCCGAGACCCCCCCTCTCTCCAACGTAAGATTAGATGAGATTTGACTCGACCCCCTCCCCCCCTTAAACACCTCACGTAATTTATGGACGCCCCCTAAGAATCACACGTTAAAAGGTAAGACCTCGTTAATGCTTGCTGGTTAACAGAAAAAACAATTTTAACAATTTTTAAGAATAATAAAGTGGTCATAACATCAACACGTCATAATCAAGCTCAGAAAACGGTCTGATTTCAACAAATGGGTATTATTTAAATGATGACTTTTCACACAAAATTGTTAAAAATTATTGATTCTTGATTAGATTCTTTTCCGCACGCCGTGCGGAAAAGTAAAACTTCTCAAAAATCTTACTGGTATGGAAAATTTATATTTATTTTAGTTGCTGTAGACTATTTTATGCAATATAAGTTAAGTCAACCTGCATCGACCCATTTGAACAACTGTCCTGCGGTAAATCAACGTTCATCAAGCCATATTATTAACTCCCCTTATGCGCTAGGTCAGTGTTCATCAAGCCGTACCATAAGCCACCCATTAAATTAACTGACCGGACCTGCAATTAATTTGCAGAATGTTAATAATTGTTCTTTCATTATAAATATTACGAACAAATAATTTGATTTTCTATTACTATTTTTTAATGTTTTGTAATTGTTTGTTGTGTAGTTCTTTCTATCAAGTTAAATTAAAAATTTTTACAATAAGTTATAATTTTTTTATTATCGTTATCTAATATGAAGCTCGTAGGAAAATTGTTGTTCCTGACACATGCGCAGAGTGCCTTTTCCGCACGCAAAAACTTCTACGAACTCCGCTTCGCGTCGTTCGCCTAACTGTATTTGCGTGCGGAAAAGTAACACTTTGCGCACTTTTTAGGAAAATAACTATATCCAACAAGCGTGCTTGATTCACCCTATACCCGCACGCAATTTAGTTTGAGAGGTGTCATTTTCCCGCACGCTTAAGTCACTTCAAAGTTCTCTAGGAGGTGAGTTAGGTAAAGGGGACAGGATAGCAGTTTCATTTTGTGTAAAACAGTTAAAACGTTCATATGACCTATACAGTGCATTCCAATTAAAACGAGCCACCCTGAATAACTTTTGGTACAATGATGTTCAGGATAATATAAAAACACGTCAACAATAGTATACAGGGAGACACATTTTGACATATTCACATTTGATGTTACTTCAGTTAATCGTTTTCAACCCAAATAATTTGTAGCTCCCGAACCATAAGCTTCAGACCATATGTTTTATACTTTGTTGAAATCTGCTCATCATGGATCTGATAATGTGAATCATAAAAAAATAACTATAGGATTTCTCCCTCATGAACGGCTGATCTGACTATCAACACCAAAATTTTTACTTATCGGATCTTTGAAACATCATGGAATGGTTGTTCGTAATATGACGTGTTGCTATTTCGGGAACCAACATCTGTGACAACAACCGATGACACATGGCAGATGGACAGGATGTTTGTTTAGCATCTGTAATTTGTCTGGTTTTTGGTTGCCTTGTCTTTGATGCTAATAGCTGAGTTTGCATGCTTCAGGACTTCCAGTTTGTCAAAATTTGTATGTATGGTAACTGCTTTGCTTGTGTTTTTAGCGGTGAAGTATTGATACTCGAAACTGTGCTTCAATGAAACATTAGGGCTGCTTACAAGTGTATTGCTACTTGTGAATGTTCACTCGTTGAATAGGAATCTCCACTGCAATCCTGGTCGGGTTCTGGAATGGTTACTCATTTCGGATACACGTGTAGAAAACAACCTGTGGTGGGATAAAACACATTTTGAAATTTATAGATAATAACGAGTTTTGTCCAGAAATTTCTAGGCGACAAAATACAGCTTTTATTCAAAACTGTAACTTAATTTGTAGCCACAAAATTCGAAGATGAAAACTCCCCTATAATACAGCAGCTCGTTGTTGAAACCGCCCCAGGAGTGTACCGCATCGAAGATTTGACAGGTCCCATACCTCATTACGAAGCCGAAGAAGGGGATGTAAAATTCTACTTTGCTAGTAGAGATCATTTGGATCGAAAACAAGTCGACGCAAGAGATTCGAACACAATCAGTAACACTTCCTTCTCAACTGACAAAGACACTTGGTTCGTAGTACATGGGTGGTTGAGTGACGTTTTCTCAGATGTGGATGAAACAATAGGCAACGCACTTTTGGAAAAAGCAGATGTCAATGTTTTCTTAGTCGACTGGAGTGGTATTGCCAAAAAAACATACCCAGAAGCATTTGCAGCTGTTCCTGACATCGGAAGAATAACGGGGGAACTAATTCAAGTTTTGATAACGGATCATGGGCTAGAATCAGATCGAATTCGTCTCGTTGGTCACTCACTTGGAGCGCATGTCGCAGGAGGAATAGGAGCTACTCATGTCGGAAAAATTCCTTTGATTGTTGGTGAGTTTATTAAAATAATGTTCACCCATTCGAAATCTAGGTAATATACTTACGTGTCGAAAAGAAACACATAGAATACGATGAAAACACTTATGATTTTTATGTCTCATCAAACAAAAATCGAATAATAACTTTTCGCAAATTTCCAATAAAAATTATGTTGCGGCGTGGTTTATGCATTCTACTAATGAGCCGAAAATTCTTGGTTGGTGACTGGGCAAGAAATTTACATTCAGTTCCAGTACAAGATTCAATACAAAATTCTTTATACTGACTAGGAACAGTCGTCCGCACCATCCACTGTTGGGTTTGAATGTTACATGATTGACCCGAAAAAGAGCATAAGATGAGAGAAACTCAATTTTATTCGACGTATTTTAACTTTTCTGCTGTCAGATATATGCGTTTTTTCCATTGAGAAAACTAAAAATAATGAAAATTAGTTAGAAATACATTTCAACAATGTGTAATAAGAAATCAAACATTAATTAATTGAGATAGTTGAAACTAACCTAAAAACAGGCACACTTTTCGTAACTTATAGAACAATTCCTGATGGTATCGCCCGAAGGATTATAATTCAATCTCGGTGTTTACGGGTATTGATAACAGACTTCATGAAAAGGGACTTATTTCATTCTGTCTGAACGATAATTCACAAAAGCTATTAAGTTCAACAGTCGTGTACTTATATGAACCTTTCGAAGTAAAAATATTACACTCAATGAGAGCGGGTAGAAACGACCACATACAAAAACATTCTGCTACAACTTACAACTCCTATAGACGATTTTTTTCTTCAATAAATTAAAAATGGCAGGCATGAAACATACCACGATCTTTTGCTGAATCTAAATATTGTAGAATGAAAGTAACTAGACTAACGTGATTTTTTATTGCATAGGGCCCTTCGAATAGAATTATAACTTTTTCGTTACTGATTTTATGGCTCAGAGAAGATCATCTAGGTAACATTCCTGGGTAGGTAAAAAACGTTCAGTCTAACTCCACCAAAAATGTATCTTCAATAAGTAGTAAATGAAGTAAGAAGACTTACATCAGCCCATTGTGGATGTAGTCAAAAGACTCACATCAGGACGTGCTTCAAAGCAATACTTCCAATTATTCACTAATTTGATATTTTTCTGGGCCAATCAGCCCTATGCTGTATCACTTCCGTTAAAAATAACGTCACCGTTATTCGCCATTTCCGTTATTTTGCTATGATTGGTAATAAAAAAATAACGGAAATGGCGAAAAACGGTGACGTTATTTTTAACGGAAGTGATACAGCATAGAACTTAATATGCTACACTTGGTTAGTTTCTTATTTTTGCATACCAATATTTAAATTTTCGGTATAGTATTGATTGTTATCCTCCATTCTATAAACTACAATAGTCATTAAGACACGTACTACAGTATAGTTATTAACATTACAAGACCTATATGTAGTCTAGTCAACAAGTGCCATTTAGACCAACTTTTTTCAGCAGTCTCCGAAAATTATGATTGAGGTGTCATTCGATTCGGAATGACATCCAGATGATTTTTGAAAAAAATGAAGTTCCGCATGAAAAAATTGTAAAAGTTATTAACAATTAACTAAAAAAAAAAAGATGGCTTTAGTATTTTGTAAATATCTCAAAAACTAATTAAAATTTTTTAAATCTAAAAAAAGATTCAAAAAGAGGAGGGAATTTCCTGAAAAAACGCTCAATTCCCGGAATTGTAGCATCAATATTTATGCCATAGGGATGAAAATACGGCCGAAAACGGGTACTCTGGCTCGGGCAAGCCACACCCACTTTGGACACTTTAACAATAAAAATTATTTTAAAATACTAAATATGAAAATAAAAAATTGGAAAAATTCAGGCACTAACTGAATAGATTAATGAACAATAATCCGCTTGAAAAAAATTTTTATCACAATTTTTCAATTAGTTAATCAATAGTTAATTAATAATTTTTTTCTGCTTGAACATGAACATTGCAAGTGTGATAATTGTTAAACTATAAATTTAAGATTTTTTTCCTCTTTTGGAGCAATTCTTGAAAGGCTTCAGAATAGAACCCCGTTGGAAAAATTAAAAAGTTTTTATTTTTCAGTTTTTTATTAACAATTTTCGTTGTTGCAAAATTAAATACTTAAATTAATCATTGAAAAAAAATATTTTTTTTAAATATTATCAATAATCCGTTTTTATGTTATCAGGAACTACATAGAAATAATTTTTTTAAATTTTTATCTCTAATTGTTTAAAAAATTGTTATAAACAAATGCGTTGTTTATAAGATAATTGAAAATTTTTTTATGGAATTTCAATCTTTGATACAAATAATGATTTTTAAAAGAAAAATTGTTCCTTAAAAAAATTTTTTTATTGCTTGAAAACGCATTTGTTAATTAACAATTATTTTCTCCCGCTTCTAATTAATATTAGGGAACCATTTTTTTTCTTTAAATCATTATTTGTCTTTCTTTCTGATATAAAAAAAAAATCCATTTTATTTAATTTTTCATTGTTTATGCAATAAACAATTTGTTATAAACAAATAAATTTTTACCTTATATTTTTTTTTCTATTCTAATTTCTGTCACAAAAACAGACATGATTTTTTTTCTTTTTTAAAATTTTTTTTATTATTTTTTATTTAATTTTTAAATATAAGTTCTCTCTAACTTCGTCATTCTTACCTGGTCTTCATCCTTAAAATTATTATAATTTACAAACTAATGGAGATACGATGAAAATACTTAAGACTTATTTATTCTCCATTACATAAAAAACAAATTTAGCAGAAAAGTTTAGTTGTTACTTATTTATTTATTGAATTTATAGCAATTGTTGTTGAAAAATACTTAGGAAAAAAATTTTTTTTTTGTTTTAATGATTAAAAATCTTATCAACTATTAAAAATATGACTACTTCATTCAAGTATCTTATCAATTATTTTTCATTACTCAACATTTTTACAACAATTGCTATAAATTCAATAAATAAATAAGTAAAAACTAAACTTTTCTGCTAAATTTGTTTTTTATGTAATGGAGAATAAATAAGTCTTAAGTATTTTCATCGTATCTCCATTAGTTTGTAAATTATAATAAATTTAAGGATGAAGACCAGGTAAGAATGACGAAGTTAGAGAGAACTTATATTTAAAAATTAAATAAAAAATAATAAAAAAAAATTTAAAAAAGGAAAAAAATCATGTCTGTTTTTGTGACAGAAATTAGAATGGAAAAAAAAATATAAGGTAAAAATTTATTTGTTTATAACAAATTGTTTATTGCATAAACAATGAAAAATTAAATAAAATGGAATTTTTTTTTTTATATCAGAAAGAAAGACAAATAATGATTTAAAAAAAAAAATGGTTCCTTAATATTAATTAGAAGCGGGAGAAAATAATTGTTAATTAACAAATGCGTTTTCAAGCAATAAAAAAATTTTTTTAAGGAACAATTTTTCTTTTAAAAATCATTATTTGTATCAAAGATTGATATTCCATAAAAAAAATTTTAATTATCTTATAAACAACGCATTTGTTTATAACAATTTTTTAAACAATTAGAGATAAAAATTTAAAAAAATTATTTCTATGTAGTTCCTGATAACATAAAAACGGATTATTGATAATATTTAAAAAAATTTTTTTTTTTCAATGATTAATTTAAGTATTTAATTTTGCAACAACGAAAATTGTTAATAAAAAACTGAAAAATAAAAACTTTTTAATTTTTCCAACGGGGTTCTATTCTGAAGCCTTTCAAGAATTGCTCCAAAAGAGGAAAAAAATCTTAAATTTATAGTTTAACAATTATCACACTTGCAATGTTCATGTTCAAGCAGAAAAAAATTATTAATTAACTATTGATTAACTAATTGAAAAATTGTGATAAAAATTTTTTTCAAGCGGATTATTGTTCATTAATCTATTCAGTTAGTGCCTGAATTTTTCCAATTTTTTATTTTCATATTTAGTATTTTAAAATAATTTTTATTGTTAAAGTGTCCAAAGTGGGTGTGGCTTGCCCGAGCCAGAGTACCCGTTTTCGGCCGTATTTTCATCCCTCTGATGCTACAATTCCGGGAATTGAGGTTTTTTTTAGGAAATTTCCTCCTCTTTTTGAATCTTTTTTTAGATTTAAAAAATTTTAATTAGTTTTTGAGATATTTACAAAATACTAAAGCCATCTTTTTTTTTTTAGTTAATTGTTAATAACTTTTACAATTTTTTCAAGCGGAACTTCATTTTTTTCAAAAATCATCTGGATGTCATTCCGAATCGAATGACACCTCAATCATAATTTCCGGAGACTGCCGAAAAAAGTTGGTCTAAATGGCACTTGTTGACTAGACTAATGTAGCAAATAACGGATGAGGTTGAATATTGTTATAATAACCGAATCCGTTATTTGCCTATCGACCGTGTGACTTAACGGACGGAGGCAGTTAACATTAACTTTTCAATTGCCATCTGAATATCGTTGAATCAAAATAACACTATCGGATTATGATAAACATTAATTTATCAGTATTTCGATTTCAAAACATCGAAAAAGATAATTATACTCATTCAATTTTCCTCTTGTTTCATGGAAGCATGGAACAGCCATATCTCCGTCACCCTGAATCGGGACATTTCATATGACAGATTGTTAAACTTCACCTCATACCCTATTGTTGCTTTCTAGATATTAGATACGTGTATGGTCACAACTTTACTCAAAAATGTTCAATGGATTCGGCTCACTTGACCTGAGGAATGGGAAGATGAAATTTTTAGATGAGTCAATGTTCAATGTTTTCCAGGAAACCTCATGCATTGGCTCATCTTTGTGTTTCTACTGGATTACCTGGATCGTCACAGCTTTGACGTGAATTTTTGCTAAACGAGTTCCAACTGGGTCACATGGTTTCAGTTTCATCATTCAGTTTCAAATACGAGACCAAGTTTACCGGCTGCAAGGGTAACTGCCTACAAAGAGATGCTCCGATCCCTGCTTTTCCCTCATCACAGACCATGCAGAGAAAAGGGTCTGAAATCCTGATGACAGTACAGAAACCATTTTGTTATGTAGACATTTCGAACCCAACAGTCTACGTCCTGCTAGTCGTAAGGGGAAGTATAATCTTGGAAAGGACGATTTGATATGCAAACTCCTATTTAGATGCATAATTTTTTTGACTTATTATATCGAGTTGCCGCAGCTCGTCTTCAGTAGAGTAGAGTAGATAGAGTTGTCAGCTGTGGTAACTAATGAGAAGCGGCGTTGTTCCACCCCTAGATCGCTTCGAAATCATGATGTTGTTAGATGCTTCCGTCTACGAGCTGGACATCGTTTTCGTATTCCTCCAATGGTCATCCTTTGAGATGAAACGTAGCTGGAGTAGTTGACAGTAAATACTTCATGGTATCAGCTGCCCTACGACACGCTCTGCAACTAGTGACAGGGACTTTTGTACCTAACACGCGACTACGATAGACAAGGGTGTTGATGACACCATTCTGGCAAGCTATTATGAATCCCTCGTTTTCTAACTTCAGCCCACTTGACGTTGATGAGCTAAGGTCTTCAATGTTCTTGAAGAAGGCCCTATGCATTGGTTCATCCTTATGTAGCTGTAGGAGACTCACTTTTCTCAACTTTTTACTGAACGGGTTCCTACTCTGTGATAGAGTTTGGGTTCATCGCTTCAGTGTCAAATACGACGGTTTGCTGCCTTGAAGAGAAATGCTCCAATCATTGCTTTTTCATAGTCGCAGAGTAAGTAGAGGAGGGGATCTGAACTACTGATGACTTTATAGGCTCCATCCAGTAACATTCTGTTATATATAGACTCAAAAGTAAACGGCTTCACCGTTGTCAGGGGAAGTGTAACTGTGGAACAGACCATTTACGATGCAAGCTCCTATGAAGATGAATAATTTTTCGAGTTTCTACGTCGAGTTGTCGCAGCTTTTCATGAGTTCATTTCGTCACTCCAAAGGAGTGAAGTAGAATCGGAACGCCGACATACACACTAGTTGTAGCAGCTTCGTTCTTCCCCGACAGTTCTGATGACCAGATCTGTCGAGGCGGAAAGTGTAGTTATCTCTTGGAAAGGTGTTGTTCAACCAGTAGGTAGCTATACGTCTATCCGCCATCCAGATGACGTAGGATGCCTCCGTTTATGAGCTGAAAGCCCTTTCTGTATTCCTCTTTTGTGGTTAACCGTAGCACATCTGTCGATCCATTTCGATAGCATGCGTATACTCTTGCACCACCCTTAAGGACTGATGGCATATAGTTTGCGGTCATCCTTGTAGAACAGATGGGTGTTCTTATGCATCTGGTTGCTTGAGGTGCAACGAACAATGGCAATAGGGAGATGTAGAAGAGAAAAGGGCTGAGGAAGCCCCCCTGAAACACGTTTTGAAGATAATCTGCTCGTTTTGGTCTCCAACTTGATCAGATCTTATGGTGAAGGCATCAGAACAAATTATGTTGTATCAAACGACTACACGGAGACCTGCGTTATACATCTGTCGATCCGTGCAGCTTCGACCCTCTATGCTCATGTATCCGTTCATACTCCGGATCGTTTACGGACAGTATTCGCATGTACAAGATGAGGGTAAACATCCTATAACATGCGTTCAAGCATGTTATCGGTCTGTAGTTCTTCGGATCAGACGACAGGACTTATTATTATTTGTCTTTTTATCATTATAATTATTATGGTATTGCAGGACTGGATCCCGCTGGACCTTTGTACTTCTACGAGATAACTAGCAATCGTCTGGACTCCACAGATGCACAATTCGTTCATGTAATCCATACCTGTGCGGCCTTACTCGGATTCAGGAAGCCATTAGGACATGCCGACTACTATCCAAACGGTGGAGAATTCCAGCCAGCATGCCCATTTGATGTCACCGGTTCCTGTTCTCATTCACTATCTTACATTTATTTTGTAGAATCTTTAATTACTGGAAACTTTGTGGCAAAAAGTTGTCCTAGCCATAAGGATTTCAATAATGGAAAGTGCAATAATAATACTTCTTCTGAGATGGGAGGTTTTGCATCTGACAGGGCGTAAGTATAGTCTCATTTGTCACATCTTTGGCCAATTGACAGTTTCTTGAAAATTAAGGTGGATAGTAACTGTGTACTGAATTGAAAACTCTTCAACTTCAGGTTGGATAACTTCGTAGAAACTCTTTTGATATTAACTTTAGTGAAATTATGGAACACTTACTTATTTTGGTACTCAGCAGGATACTGTTTTGAAACATGAAAAATGTTGAGTTTTTTCGGAAATATCCGAAAAAAAAAGTACAATCTGGAATTTTTGTTTCAATGCATTTCAGCGCTATTTAATAAGATAGCCCCTTTCAAGCATTATTTAACAAGGTAGTCCAAAATGAAAAACTTTAGGAGAATTGCTGGATGTACTTAGAGAAAGAACCGAACAAGATATCCAGCTACATGAAAGAACCTTCCTGTTCAAGCGATGGTGAAATTGCTAGAGATCTGCCTATACAACTTCTATTTTCCAGAAAAAGATCGCTTCTATGTTCAAGTACACGAACTCCCCGTGTGCTCTCCATAATCATCGATAGTCGCCAACACATACATGGAATAGTTCGGAAGCTTGGCTTCTATACATTGATGACAAGTTCATAATAAAGGAAAATGGAAGACCAGCACCTCGAGAACTTCCTGACAGATATCAACAAAATCACAAAGAAAGACAACGACGTTTTTTCCCTCCTATATGGCAAAGTCAAGAGAATAGAATAATTCATTCAAACATCAGTCCATAGAAAGAAAACTCACACCGGACAATACCTGAGCTTCGATTCCAACCATTCAACATCGATAAAAAAAGACATTTGTTCAAACGAAAATTTGAAGAGTCCCCATACATCTGAGTCAACAAAGCAACCAAGCGTGAAAATAAATTGTGTACGGAATGGAAAACGTTATTCAACAACAGGTCAATCCTAAAAGACTTCAAGCGGTAAAAGGTCCGACCTATTAACCCATTGAAGAATGGCCGAAGAACCCTAGCCGCAACTCAGGTTGAGGTAATAGGAACTAGGTATACCGTTAATTATCCCAACTATGAATTCTCTTACCATAACTTGGACATGTTATTAGACACTTGATAACGATCTAAGATATCTGAAAAGTGACTTGTGCCACCTACAGTCAGTTGCTGGAACTTACTTGGAAACGAGGCTGAAATCCAAATTTAAATGATTATCCACACATTGACAGGTAGACGAAACCCTATTATTACAATTATCTGTACAACTCGAGACTCAGAATCTAGAGAGACCTCATAAAGACGTCCTGATGAGTGGATAACTACGAAACAGCTGTCGGCGGATGTTGAGTTCTCGGAATCAAACGAAAACACTCTATTCACTTTTGATTCGTTTGTGTTTCTGTTAACGCACGAGGAACTTGCTTTTTACTCTTGGGTTGGTGAGAAAATCAAACTGTTATATACCTGTCAATGTATAGATAATCATCTAACTTTGAATTCCAAGGCCCATTTCAGATTTAGTTTCAAGTATAGCGACTGTAGATGTTACAAATTACTTTTCATTTATACTATCTTTTACCTATGATACTAATTCAGAGTACGTTCGTTTTAATTTTGAGAGACGTCCTAATGAGTAGGTAACTGCGAAATAGCTGTCGGCTGATATTGAGTTCTCAGAATTGAATCGAAAACACTCACTTTAGACCGGAGATACCTACTGTCCGATATAAAAATCGTACTCATAATAATGATACAGATATTGAAAGTCCACAATAACAGTAATCAATTCACATCATTTTCTGAAACTTTTAGATCACTTTGATGTTACTTTTTTCGTTTTTGGTTCTATGGACAAAAGCACGGAAGCTATGCAGGTGTTTCCATCAGGACTTTGACACACAATAATAACAAATTTTACTTAAATGAAATATAATGAGAAGCACCATTTTTCTGTGAGGAAAAAACACTATGGTGTCCGGAATAGAAATTTCCGTAAATACTAAGAATTTTCTAAGTTCAGTCATTGGTTAGGCACCAAAATACGCAACTTCATCCCAATTTAAGCCCCTTTGATTCTCCTGTTGTCTAAAAGATCCCAATAGTCGAAGTTGAATCTGAATTGGGTACCCTGTAGAAACTCAGTAATCGAACTCCACAGTACCTAAGTACCAAAATGACTCTAGTAGAGATTACACATTACAACTTACTCTTATTTTGGACATCAATTTGTTTATTATACCTGCAATTGTTATGATGAGCAACTCAGTATTTCATAGTTATAATGGTGTCAGAAAGGACAATCTGCATATACGGCTAATCGAAGGCTTCAAACAAGAAGGCCATTTGATAATGCTCAGTTTAGGTGTGATGTTTTGATATCTTTTCACCGTGATAATGACCTCTTTGTCTTTCCAATGTACTGATTCCAATATCTACATGGCACATTGTGCTTACAGAACGCCTCTACTGAGTATCATCAAATTCTGTTGTACGATGCAGTGTTCTACATAGAGAGATGCAATTTCCAATAAAATTTCAAGAAGGCCGCCTACATTGAACTAAACAGCGCCTTCAGTTAACATAGCTTTGATTGATATCAAAAGTATGTGGAAACCTGTGGCTTTTCGTTTTGGAACATTGCAGAATAGTTTTTAATTAATTATTTTTGAGGTCACATAGTGAAATGTTATTCTTCAGCGTCAATTTATCTGTTACAGGGCATCCGGCACATACTACTTGAATACGAATAAAAGTCCACCCTATGCAATGGGATGAGTGAAAGATAGGTTAGATATTAAACTGAAACATGACGCTTTTGTATAGGTACAATCCAATAAATTCTTTTTCTTAAACTGCATTGAATGTATGTTTTCATTCTGATAACTGACAAAAGCATAGCTAGAAACAAGTTTCCAGAAAGATTTCTTCGAAATCTTCCAATCAAAAAATCATAGAAAGTATATAATATTATGTTAATGATTGAAATGAAACAGAAACGAATCAGATCGGAATTTCTTTTTTGATATTGAAAAAATATGTTCGTCTGTAACGCTTTGATAGTTTTGAATAAACTATTCAACCACATAATGAAGATGTTTCCGAATGAATTTAATTCCTTTACAATCATCATGATGTATGAATACAATCCCACTGATGATTATGATTGATAAGTCATAGTCGTGGAAAATTCTACAAGAACACTGTTATTAGATTCTTCAATTGAAAACCTTTTACAAGAATCAGTCAGAAAAACTGAAAAGAGATTAAAATGAGGCTGAAAGAAAATCACTACTTTCATCTAGAGTTTCACTTTGTTTCATTCTATTCGTTACAATATGTTTCAGCTTTAAAAAAAATATCAAGTTGTATGTAGTAAAATGACAAAGTTCTCAATATGATTCCAGGTAGGCTTCTCAACATACAAGTCCAGTTCACATCAACTTTTTGTTGTACTGAAGAAAGACTGACGAAAAACGCCCCCAAGCCAAAGCGCCCTCCAATTTCGATTAATCGAATAGTTCATAAAGTTACCCCTCAGATGCTATGCGAAAGTATCAACTTCAATATTTTTTGTAGAAAATACCTAGGAAACGAATTGATCTTCACAACTTTATATTAATTTATCACTTTCTAAATATCACATTTTCCGCTAAAACATCTAAACATCATTATATACTCTAACCATCATTAAATCAGGGCCACAAGCGGAAATTCACGGCAGAGAAAGGTGCATTCAATTTAACCTCGACAGGAAATAACGGAACACGGAAATCGCAATGCTCTCCGATAGTCAAGCAGCCATCAAAGCGTTGAGCTCATATAACATCAACTCAAAGATGGTCTGGGAATGCCTAGACAAACTTAATGATTTAGGCAGGAACAACAAGGTTATCCTCCTCTGGGTGCCGGGGCACGTCGGAGTGGAGAGCAATGAACAAGCAGACACCCTGGCACAAAAAAGGGCATCAACGCCACTGATCGGGCCAGAACCATTCTGCGGACTTGGAAAATCTTACTTCCTAGTAGAACTCAATAAAACTGAAGAAGTAATGAGAGCAACATACTGGCAAAGACTTGACCAGGGCCAAGGCAGGCCAAAGATTTCCTCGGCAACTTCAACCGAGCAAGATCGAAGACATTGATTAACCTCAGCAAAACTAGTCTGAAGACAATCATGTGATTTCTGACGGGGCACTGCAGACTCAGACTAAGGAAGCTAGGCTTAGAGGAGGACAGCACCTGCAGATTCTGTGGGGAACATCCAGAAACAACACACCATTTATTGATGGAGTTTTACGCTGTACACAAGAGATTGAATATACTGGGATCAGACCAGCTGACTGTGGGAGAAATACCACAAAATGCTTGAATTCCTCTAGGAATTGAGGCTTGAGGTGCTGCTGTAAACGAGAACACCTTGAAATAGCAGAAGAAGATGGGGCACAATAGATCTAATTGGGTCGCAGCGCATCAGTCACCATCCATATTCACCAATACCAATACTAACATACATCTATTCATAGACGTACAAAATCGAAATATTGTTTTGATTAACTACCTAACTATCGAACTGCAAAGAATAAGGCAAAAAACAAAACCTTCTTATTGGTTATTTCAAATCTGTAGAAAAAAGAACATTCAATCTATAGAAGATGCAAAATTTAAATGTTGAACTGTTATTTCAAATCTTTGCCGAGAAAGGAAATTTTATGGTAAAGCAAAGTACCCAACCTACGTACTGTGTTGACGACTAAGTTTTTCATATCAGGAGTTGCGTCTCATACTTCCTGGATATTTATCCCAATGCATCAATAATTCAGATCATTCAGTATATCACACTGAGTTTTTATTCGGGTTGAGTTGAAGATCAGAAAACGTTTTTAATTTCCGTCTATGAAAAATGGAAAAGTACTCTGTTTCGAAGATGATAGGTACTGTAAAAAATGTGGGAAAGAGATTATTTTCATTATTATTATCAATAAAAATGCACCCACTCGTTCATTTCCTTTCATTTAAGCCAGTAGACCTAATAGTAGGTAGAGTTTTTTATGACTCCTTATTCACCCACTTTGGTTGATTGAAACTTTCACAGAAAGTTTCATTTTCCTTTATTAGTAAATCTAATCTACTATACAGTGGGTAAAATAAAGTTGTTTTTTTTTTCAAAACAGACAGAGTATACGGATAATCTGTCAGTTCATTGAAGTTAAACACTTAGAAGGCCAAGGGATTCATGTCAATGAATTCGATAAAATCTGAAGTTGAATATAAATGTCATTTCACTTATTAACTCAAAATTTGTCAATGTATTCAATGCAATTTACCACGTGGAGGAGAACAATTTCTGAAAATCTTTTTAGTTGCTGTGTAGCTATACAAAATACTGGCTTTCAATAATTGGTCGATAGTATACTGATTCGCATTGATAGGAGAGTTATTCTTCGAATTGTCAAATTTTTTAAGCAAAGCTGAATAATTCTTTCGTTATTGAGGATATTGAAGATATTGTCAGCTAACTGGAATATCAAAATAATATTTAACCAAAATGCAAATAGGATGTTTTTTAAATTGCGCGAATTAAAATATAATTTTATGTATTTTCATAATACGTGTGAAGGTTTTTCAAACTTGCGTTCACTTCATTCAGAATGATTTTGCAGGACTCTATTTAACATTGGTTTTGTTGGTCCTTGCACGTCCTCATGAGGCCATTTTTTCTTTGGTATTAGGTAAGTGAGGTTAGGTGGGGACTGGCTGGACTGGTGGAATGAGCTGGGTGGAAAACAAAAACTACAAAGAATCCTAACGATAATGAGATATTACGTGACATCACTCGTAGAAATCAATCATTATAATAAATGATATTCAAAAAACCACTAATAATTTCGATGCAGTAAGGAATCTTATGAATTTTACTCGCACAGGCAACAGCAATTGAATAGACTCCATAAATCAGGCAGCCGAGTAGTTAGAATCAATGCTTTTCAATCATTCTGGCATGCCGGAGGTGGGTTCAAAGCCCAGCGACTTCAGTTTATTCTTCTGATGGCCTGAGGAAGTGCTAGGAATCGCACGTTAAAAGGTAAAACCTCGTTAATACTTTGCTCGCACAAGTTTTTACTTCTGAGGGCTGTCGTTCGTAGGGGGACGACAGCTGGTTAACGACTCACTGATATTTGAAAGCGTATTGACTTTTCAGCTGTGGGAAATCCTGGAAAATCTACAGCACCACCGTGGGTGGTTGTTGCGTACTCCAAGCAAGTACTAGACGACATCGGGATTGTGGGCATCTCAAACTCCCATTTTCTTATCAACAAGACATGTGGTCGTCAATCGACCACGAGTAAAAATCAGAATTTGTTTTTGAATTGGCATAACACACTTATAGTAAAGGGTTAGATGTATAGTTTTTTTATGTAGGTACATGTAGGTATATCCACCATTTTTATATTTTTTTTCTGATTTCATTCACTTCAACTTTGTGTATATTTTTTGTGATATCATTTCAGTGTATTTGAATCAGGTGAACATTAATTCTGTATTTTTCTCCTTTCCAAACTACTACTGAATACGTTTTTCATAATAAGTAGTTAAGGTGCGTGCAAAACAGTTCTCATTTATTCTCTATTTCTTATTTCGTCTTACGATTAATAACAAATTATCCCTCCGAATTCGTCCTTTGATGTGCACTGAAGTATGTGACGCAAACAGTCTGCATAACAGGTGGCTATGGATTAAGTTAAACAATTGAAGTGAACATCAATCAGGGCCTACTCTACACTTAGTCCAACATAAATACGAGAACAATCAAGCGACAACTTCTCACCTACAACATCAAATACAGATATCTCGGAGGATGGGAAGAAGGGTCGTGTATTGAGGAAGTGCTTCTTGATTGCACAAAGTGGTTGTTGTTTTACTTTGTTCAAGATTTCAGAGTTTACAATGAATTGCGATGAACACTTCACAATAAAAATGTAATGAATAATCAAACGATGCGTGTAAATCGTGTAAACAGTCCTCAATTCATAATAGATCGTCGAAGTAACAGAAGAACATTGAACTTCCAGTGTAGGTGTTACTTTAATCTCGGGATCCTGACTTCAGAGTAGGGATTCCGACTCTCATTTCGGGATTTCTCAAATAAATTAGAAATAGGAAACAAATATTTCGTAAAACCGAAATGTACCTGTCTCTCCACTCAATTCCACAAAGTGGATATTAAGGCAAATATCTGACAGAAAACAACTACTTCCTCCTACGGATATTGAATTATATCTGTCTTCTATTTGTGCAACGTTCCTCACGGACACATAATTGCAAGTGCTACTGCATACACCTGCATACATGCATGTTTCGAGGTTATTTTCCTCTCATCAGTGCAAGGATAGGTCAGACGACCATGTAGTCGTCTTGTTCCATAAATATGAATGATACTATTCAATAGTCCTATAGTATCTGTCTACGAATGGAGCTGCGACTCACAATGAAGTAATTTGCAGCGCCATCTGCCAACAGATCAAGTATTGCTCCTGGTAGCACTGTCTCCAGGCAGAGACCAAAAGTACATAAAACGAACAAAGTTCAAGAGTGTATATGGGAGAGTTCAATTCTAGGAAACAAATATTTCGTAAAACCGAAAAGTGCCTGTCTCTCCACACAATTCCACAAAGTGGATATTAAGGCAAATATCTGACAGAAAACAACTACTTCCCCCTACGGATATCGAATTATATCTGTCTTCTATTCGTGCAACGTTCCTCACGGACACATAATTGCAAGTGCTACTTGTTATAAAGCCATTGAATATAAATCCATCATTTTTGTTGGAAATGGCCACCTGCATACATGCATGTTTCGAGGTTATTTTCCTCTCATCAGTGCAAGGATAGGTCAGACGACCATGTAGTCGTTTTGTTCCACAAATATTAATGATAATATTCAATTGCCCTATAGTATCTGCCTACGAATGAAGCTGCGACTCGTAGACAGATACTATAGGGCTATTGAATATTCAATTTACCACCAGACAACCTAAAATCCATCAAAAGTTATATCTCCTTCAAATACCATGTAAAACAATGGATGACCACTACAGATAGGAAAATACTGAATAACCTTATAGACCTAAAGTTTCTACAATAAAAAATTAGACCGCCCTATATCATCCAAACTTCAAACCTACTAAAATAAGAAACAAGTACCCTACTTTGGCCAAAAAACAAACAAAAATGCTATAAAATTAGATTTAATATTTTACATATTATGTGATTATTTAAATGTTTTACCTTTATGATTTTAATGTTTTAACACATGTGATTTTTTATGTTGTGATTATTTATTATGAAATTATTGATATCGATTGATTTGATAGTTATATTTTATTATTATATATTAATACCTACATCACGCACAAGCTTTTAAAGCTTCAGTGATCTTCTTATCTATTTTCAAATTTCGATTCTATCTATCTCGTATTTTGAAATTTTTGAAAGTAAACATTATTATTATTATATTATTATTTGGCAGACGTTCAAAGCCTCAATACGCGAGAATGTTTTTTCTCAAGAACAGAGGTCTCCTTAGGCAGCCACATGACTTGTAAAGCAAGTGTGATATGAGTTGCCTGAATGCCAATCCGTATGTCTGGTACTAGCTTGACCACCCGAGGTGGTGCTGTAGGTTTTTCTTTAAACAATAATAACAGACAATATCCAAGAGATCAATACTTTTGCAAATACTTAGCAAAGTATAAACATCTAGAGAATTACCCAGGAGCGGTCTTTGAAATATTTATAAATTAAAGGCAAAACTATAATTATAGTATTTATTCAATTTATCAATCAAAATCAGCCGAATTCCAAATAAAATTAGTATGACAGAATAGGTACTTCACCTTTCAAAGGAAATGTCACTTACCATAGAGTCCCTTTTAAAATTATTGGCCACAGTGGCCCTGTGACATCTTTGACTATTACGTCACCTGTTACGACTAGTTGAGAAGCCAACATCCGTTTATTTCCAACCTCCAAATTCTATAAGTATAATCATTAAAAAGATACTTGAGGGAAGGGAAAGTTTGACTTGCACCGTATAATCGATATGATGGTATTTCACCGGACAATGGCAGGGACTATCTACCAACTGTGGTTATCCTTTTTTTTGCCCCATACGACAGGCAGGAGAAATTCTTTGTCCAACCCCAACCGTATGTGGATGATCGGCCCCATACGATTCTGTTGGACCTTATTTCCCATGAGTTATCTGAAAACCCAACTCGATAGGTTCCTTACATACATGTCCCGTCTCCAATGGATATAGTATTGGTGTGAATCATTGGCTGATCCAGAACTCCGGGACTGCATGAGTATTTTTTCTCCAAGCTCTGGAAATTCACCCTATAACTTGTACAAGTTTCATGAATACTACTGAAGATGGTAAGTAATAGCAGACAATTTGGAGAAAGGACACTCTCAGATAATTATCAATGCCACCTTTGTGAAACTGCCCTTGACTCCAAACTCCAACAGAGTCCTATAATAACAAGAAGGTATGTAATATCGTCCATCCCACTACCAGAGGACGTATCAAGAGACAGCTGAGTGAATTAATAAATTTGAGTACGAGAAAAGGTAATGGAAATCCGTTAGAATTAATCTTAGACGACAGGATAGATGTGTAAAGTAATACTTGGCAAATTCGTCAGATCAGCTGTCAAGCGCCAGTGGAATCTTGTGCCCCGCTCGAAATGGGGCTCGGAGAAATTTAATTAGTAGACAATACAGCCACTTCACACCTCCAGCCAGTACATACTTTACGATATCTTATCGCATTTCAACTGAATTGGAAGTCAATGTGTTACTGCTCGATGTCAGTGGCGGGGAATGGTAAATATAACTGGATGTCAGGAGGTCTGTCAGAATTTGTCACTAAACAGGGTAGGTATATCTATTTGAACAGACTATTGGAGAACAAGAATTCGATAGCTTCTTCTACAATTAATAACCAATGAATTCGAAACGGGACTGTATGATATTGAGTGCTCATAAGCATTCATACTCTAAAATTTGCACTTTTCATACTAACTAATGCATCAAGAACTCTATTGTCATGAACCTGCCTAATTAATTTTAAACTTGTGCCATCAAATCGGTGGTCGTGATTCAAACCATGTTGGGACACTCGAAAAACGAATATGAACACTATGCTCTTTGAACCGTACTTTCATGGCCGTTCTAGTATGACCCACACACTTCTTCTTGCAATCCTCGTAGCTGATTTCATGAATCCTCGACATTTCGTTTCCTTCTGTCTTATCTTTGGAATATCCAAGTATATGTTGAAGCTTATACAAGGTTTTCTATACAAAGAGTCACGAAGGGTCTTCCTAAATCTCTGTTTATCAATCAGTTTGTCTGCCAAATCCACAGAAAAATGGTTCAATCACCCTAATAATCATTTTCTCAGTTTTGAATAACTCTTTGAGTGGGAATGAAAAGAATCGATCATCCATACTTACCATTACCAATACCTATGACTGTAGCTACGAACATTCAAAACACTTGACAACATTATCTGAACAGTAATATTATACCTAGAAATCACACCAGAGCAACTAAAGCATGGTATACATCAAAAAATTATTATCCAAATATTCATATAGTTTCCAATTCAAGACAGTATGTGATACTAGCATCTCTGAAAATTTTTTTCTTGGCCGATATCGCATCCAATTTTGACTTATATTTAAGAAATCATTGGCGAAAGGTTCCTTACGGAGGACTCTATTGCGAGGACTTCTTGTGATTGAGCAATATCAAAAATTAAAAATTTTAAAATAAATATGTACCTCGACTTAGGTATATACAAATGGTATGGGATACCAACAGAAAATTGAATATATAAAAGTTAATATGATAATACACAATGAATAGGATAGAGAATTCCTACCCTATTCTTCCTTCTCTAATAGCGGCCGGCAAAACAACTGATAAAAGATGATCAGTACACCTAGGGTTATGGAAGGTTTCCTCCGCGATGTTCTACAGACAATCAAAAGAACCGGGTCAGGACTATATGGCTGTATCTGATAGCCAGATACTGTTCTACATCAGAAATTTTCCACTGCTTGGTACATGCGCCTCCAATACTAACGGGGCTCATTGTGGTGGGCAACGAGCAACCCTCAGAAGTCTTCAAAAGCCTTGTGCAAGCTAGAGGAGAAGTTATGTGCCAGGTCAACGGACTTCCCAGAATAAAATATGTTTAGAACTCGTAGAGATCAGCTGAATGTGTTGTTTGATAGCGTCTTCTTTGACTAATTTTTATAGCACATCCAGCCGAATATATTTCGAGTACCATACATAACTCTATTTCATTTCACTAGATATTATTTTATATATAATGAAGGGCCGTCAACAGGATTTTTACCACCTCACATGTGATAATTTTTGTAACTTCAAACGGTTTTTTATCGTGGTGTATCATGATAGTACCATGAGCAGCTATAATGCATCCTTTCAAAAATTCGTTGCCTAGTAAGAGCATTTATGTAGAGAAGAAATGAAGTTGTCCCAAGTCATGAACATTGGGACACCTCAAAAGTTACAATCATAACATTCGTTAATTATTCACACGGTTTTTGAAGAGAATAGTTTTCAATAAAGAGGAGGAGCAGGAGTTTTAGAAAATGTTTGTAGCATCATAGCTGAATTTCTAACCACCAGAGACAATTCATGTATGCAAAATTTTAATGTTGGGTAACTGAAAGTATTGTAGGTATGGAAACCATGCAGTGTTTTTTGTTTGGATGGTTATATGAACATATAGTGAAAGCTTCGTTTCGACAAATAGTACCTTTCATAAAATATTGTTAATTAGGTTAGCACTTCTTGGCATAGTTGTGTTCGAATATGGCAACGATTCTTTCAGAATTAAGTTTGCAATAAGCTGTTTTAACCAAATCGTTCCAACTTACTTTTTTGGTATGGAAATAATGATGCCATTCAAATAAAAGACTAGTTTTTGAAAAAACTTGAAATCAATGGTTCAGAAATTTTATCTCATTGCATTCCAATGTGATACTGCACTGGTTTTCTCTTCTTGTCTTCCTAGAATTCAGCTCTGTTAAATAACCAAGACGGTTTGTTAATTTGCGTCTTATAAGTTAGACATGTTGGATTCCATCTCCTCGAATCCATGATATGCAATGATTAAATTCACTGTAGTTTTACCCATCAACTGATGAGTGATCTTGAAGTTCAAGTGCCTGGCTCTAAAACTGACAATAGCAGAATGTGTTAGCGTCAAAGGATTTCACATTCTCTAGTAATAGCCCAATCGCATCAAATAATAGGGACAATTCTTCCCTCTAGACTTTGACAAGACAAAGAAAGGATTCACATATAATGAGATGGCACCTATAAATTTACAGTATGATATCTGCACGTTCCACAGATTATGATATTATAAAGTATTGAATTGAAAGTAGTTATGAATGATACAATATCGCAGGACAATTTTGTATGAGCGTGAAGATTGTTGAATAATACTCAGCGGCCAGTTTAACAAAATATGAGAGTATAAAATAAGAAAATATATCATACCTTTTTTTTTCTTCGACAGCTATAATATCAACAAATTACACCGGGTGGCTACGGAAGTATTGCCTACGGAATATCTCAGTTATTGTATGAAGTAGGTGTGTGAAATTTGGAGCGTCGATATAATGACATAAGAGCTAGAATTTGAGCATATTGACATGTCGAAGTTAACTTCCGGTCTGACCGGAAGTAACATCAACTTTCTTATTTTAAATGGAAACCCAATTTTTTTTTCTTTTCGCTTTATTCAGCATTCAATTCCCTTTCTAATGACATATCACAAGTTGGTATCTAACCAGAAACTAGATCAGAAACAAATTATTATTGAAATTCACCGAGTAGGCCGTGGAAGCAAAATGAAAGCCAAAAATTGAAAAGTTGGCTATGGAAACCATACGTCACTTGATAACAGTTGCTACTACTGTGATATTTTATTTTCATTCGTCGGCGTTATAAAAAGCCGCCAAAAACAATATTGGAAAAATTGGGAAAAAAACAATACTCTGTAGGTCCATAACTTAAATAGGAACATACAACTTTTTCTTGCCTGTACCATTCAGCATAACCATTCCTTTCTAATGATATAATAGAAAGTAATTTTTTGAAATGAAATACCAAAAAATCCAAGTATTATTATTCAAATAACACAAAAACAGATTTATCGAAAAAAAAAAAATTGATAGGATTAAAGATAAAATAAATTCAAAACAAATGTTCGAAATGCATTCCCTCAGCGTCAATACATTTATTGACTCTGGTGATATTTTCATGTAAAACGTTTCTCAACATTTGGGGCGTGATATCTTGGAAAGCTCTATGAATTTTTACTTCTAGCTCATGTAGAGTTGTAGGCTGTGTGGAATACACCCTATTTTTAAGATGCCCCCATAGAAAAAAGTCGCACGGAGTAAGATCAGGTGACCTTGGTGGCCACCTGACTGGATCATGGGTTGTTATAAGTCTCTCTTGAAAGCGATTTTGAAGATAATTTTTCGCTATTCTTGAATTATGCGGAAGGGCGCCATCTTGCTGGAAGTACATTCTCTCAGTTATTTCCGCTGGTAGGTTGTTAATGAATTCCAAAATTTCATTCGTTAAAAAATTAAAGTATCTCTCTCCGGTTAGTTGGCCTTGAAAAAGAATGGGGCCAACAATATGAGTTCCAAATATTCCTGCCCAAACATTCACACCAAATCTCTCCTGGAAGCCACCTTGTCGAAACCGGTGCTCGTTTTCTATCGCCCAGTACCTGAAACAAAAGACCGTTCACACTTTTAGCAGTTTACACTTCGACTATCGACAATAATCCAAATAAAGTACAGTACCTACCTTGTATTATTCCTGTTAAATAATCCATTGTTGGTAAATCTTGACTCGTCCGTAAACAAGATATAATAGTTAAATAGGTGATTCTCAGCATTTTGTCGAAGAAACCAATTACAATATTCCAGGCACCTTTCACCGTCATTTTCATACAAATGTTGATGCAACTGATACTTGAAGGATTTAAATCGATGTTTTTTCAAAATTTTCCTAGCAGAGTCCTTACTTATAGCTAATTCGGCGCCAATCTGCCTTGAGGAAATTGTGCTATCATATTGTACTAAAGCTAATACAATAATTTCAGTTTCCTCATTAATAACAAATGCTTCTTGGTCTTCGTGAACATCAGGCTCAGTTCTTAATTTTTCTTCAAGCCACTGGAAATACCTTCTTTACGGTTGCTGCCTCCCTGGATATCGCTCTAAATACAATCGTTCAGCGGCATAAGAATTTTTTAAACATTCACCATAAATGAGAAGCATGTCAATTTGTTCGGTTCGTGAATAACGTGGCATTTTTTGAATATTCCACTAACTGATTTCGATTTCCGAACCCTTTTAAAATGGCAGAATCAAAAACACTAATTCGAACGTCAAAATAATATGGATAGCAGCGTTCGTGAGAGCTCTCGTTTCTTTTTTGTTTCATTCCAAAATACATCTTAATCAGCCTACTTGGTAATATTTTGGTTCGAATCATTATTGCAATGGAATGATTATTCTGAATAGCAAAAACATCGTCCATAGGTAGATATTAGAATATCTATGGACGATGGCACAGACCAAGTACGTTTATGTTCCTATTTAACCTAGAACCTACAGGATATAATTTATCATTCCACATTATTTTTAATGTTATTTTTGCGTATGGCGATAATCTGTTTTGTTATTTATATATAATAATATATATAATAATAATTGGATTTTTTGGTATTTCATTTCAAAAAATTACTTTCTATTATATCATTAGAAAGGAATGGTTATGCTGAATAGTACAGGCAAAAAAAAGTTGTATGTTCCTATTTAAGTTATAGACCTACAGAGTATTGTTTTTTTCCCAATTTTTCCAATATTTTTTTTGGCGGCTTTTTATAACGCCGACGAATGAAAATAAAATATCACAGTAGTAGCAACTGTTATCAAGTGACGTATGTTTTCCATAGTCAACTTTTCAATTTTTGGCTTTCATTTTGCTTCCACGGCCTACTCGGTGAATTTCAATAATAATTTTTTTCTGATCTAGTTTCTGGTTAGATACCAACTTGTGATATGTCACCAATTATATTATTAATTCGAATGTTGTACCTTCTTTCTTTGTCGTATCATGCATTATTGATGATTTCTGGGTGATATTTCCATAAAATACCGACTTTGTAAAAAATGCACTAATGTAAATGTGTAAAATGGTTATTTTTGTATTGAGTGCAAAAAATTTATGTTGTTTTTTAATGGCACATGAGGGTGTTAATTTTTGGCCGAGACCGCAGGTCGAGGCGAGAAGTTCTTTCGAATGTGCCATGAAAACACAATTTTTTTACACGAAATAGAAACAACATTTTTTTACAACTGGTGAATGTGAATTTAGATCGTCTGAATTATATTAAAAATGAATACTTACGATACATCTTGATCTGGTTTTCTGTCCTGATAAGTTATCGCTTTCAAACGACTGTTGTCCTTCTAGAAAACCTAAATGAAAAGAGTTCACCTCCATATAAAAGTAATCTCCAACCTAGGCCACTCTCAAAAATGTTTTCAACCAGTCAAAGTGGATTCAAATCTCAGTTTCGCCACCAAGGTTTCTACAAAATCTCTAGGTCTCGAATCTCACCTGTTTTATATAAGCTTCTGTTTAATTTGAATGGTGGAAACTGATCATAGTCATAGAAAAACTATAGTATTTCATTTGCGTATAATGGCTACTTCTCACTCAGATGATTCTCTTAATAGCAATAGCAACCATTACACACAAAAATATATGATTCCTCTATATTCAAGTGAATAGACAGCTAGTTGAAAAAACTTCGCCTGGCTTACCTTTTGAGGAATGCTTCCAGTTTTATTTTTTCTTTGGGCGGAGGTACAGGAAATCTTTTATAGAGAAATATTGAGTCTCCAATCCGAATACATACTGTGAGACTCTCCTTATTAGGCATACTCACTAAAACCTCCAAGGTCCGGTCAGGCTATTGCCTCCGGTGATACTTAGGCCTTTTGGCCCATTGTATCTTACCTATGTTGTAATGTCACAGTACCCAATCCAATACTTTTGTGCATCGTACGAGATTGTACAAATTCCGTATTGGGTGGGAACTGTATAGTTCTGGGTCGCCAGATGGCTGCCCGAAAATGGCTTGTATTTTGCGGTCTAGAGCTTCGCAATAGTACTGTATGTGTTTAACTGTTTCTGGATCCTTACCGCATAGTCTGCAGGTCAGGTCTCCATTGTATTGCCCCATTTTTTTGAGGTACTCCTCCACTGGTGCATGTCCAGTCAGGAGTCCCGTAACGGTTCTCAACTGGCTCCTGTTCATTATTAACAGGTCTGCCGTTATTTTGTTACACGGTAATTGGATATATTCTTTCCCGTGTTTATTTCATGGGACATTGTCCCAATCGTTTTTGTGCTTGTCCTTAATCCAGTCTTTTACAGACGCTCTTATTGTACACTTCGGTACCCCTAGCATCTGCCTTTGGTTTGGGAGCATTTCCGATCCTCTTCGTGTGAGTTCGTCTGCTTTCTCATTGCCTGCGGTTCCCTGATGACCTGGGACCAATATCATTTTGACTTGATTCCGGTCTGACAGAGTTTTCAGTTCTTCTTTGCAGTCCCATACCAGTTTGGACGTTACTTCCTTGCTAGACAAGGCCGTCAGTGCCGCTTGACTGTCTGATAGGATGTTGATATGTCCGTTTTCAACGTTTCTCCTATTATTTTCCTTCGCGCGTTGAAGGATGGCGTACACTGTAGAACACTGCTGAGCCCGCTCCATTCTCAGTCTTGGATCCATGTGTGTACCAAATTTTCCCCTGTAGAATGTCCTTGAGCTATGAGCCTTGAGCTGTTCCATTCAGTTCTGTTTGGCACCAGCACTCTTAAGTGGTTGTTGAAGGAGTACCGTTTCGGAATGTAGTCGGTTCTCATTCCCAGTGCGTCCTCGATCACAATTCTAACGATTCTCATGTGTCCCTTTCCAACGTTCAGTTTGCTAGCAGTCCAGTCTTCATCGCTGCAGTTGGTGTTGATTTGATGTCTATATTTTCCCATAATATTGATGGTTTAAATTCTCTTGCTCGCTGCGAAAAAAATACTTGGGTGGCATTTTCGGAGACTATTTTTACTCCGCGCTCTTCCAACCATTTCTTAAACTCATCATAGTCTTTTTAATATCGCTCTTTCGATTCATCAGCAAGACGATGCATTGAAGTCAATTTTGTCTCTTCAGCGAGATCTTTTGGCAGGTCGTCTACGCTGGAAATCATTTTCAAAAGTTAGAAGCAACTTAAAAGGGTACGACCATATAGGAAAGTAACGTATATCACACTATATGGATCCACGAAAAGTGGCTTATCCACACGGGTGTAGAAAATTACTTTCTGCACTCGTGCAGATGAGCTGTCAAATGCATAATGTCTGTATATATTCACTACCGCTGTCAAATTGTCAAATACATCATTTCTATATATAGATTTTCTTACGTAATATTTACATTTGAAACACAAAAAACAATCAAATTGAAAAGTGTGCATTTTTCATATTCATAAATAAGAAAATTTTTATTTGACTGGGCTTGTCTTACTCATGATTGAGTGCTCAACGCTTTACTAACTGAGCAATAATTGGCTGTTTAAATTATTCCTTGAAAGCAATTCAATTCGGGAGTATTTTGTTACTGTGGTAATCAAGTGAAGTGTGTACTTATCAGTTACGTGATATTATCCTACTGAATCTGAAATTTCTCAAAGAAAATAAAAATGAAATGAATTATAGATAAAATCGCTTGTACTCATTACTAGCAATCTGATCAGATAATATGATCTGAATATAATGAAGGTGCGTGACAATAAAAATATAAAAATCAATTCATGATACACATCAATATGTATTGTTCCGTTGATTAGGTAGCATATCAATACCACACGTGTTATAACTGTATATAAATTTAAATTTTATATGTCATCCCTATAATCTCCATATTGTACTGCTACTTTTATTACAATATTAGGGTTACTGAAAAAATGATGTTCTGAAGACCGGTCACTGCTATGATTATAGTTACTTATGGTACTAGTGTGTTATGTTGAAAATAAGTCACGCGAGAAAGATTTAGAAAAAGATATACAGAAAATGGAGGAAACTGATGAAAATTTTGTTCCTGGGTTTATCCTTACGGAAACGGAAGAAGCAGCGATGTGGATTTTGCCAGAAAAGTCCCGAGATGCTTACGACAAGGAGTTCAAAATGTTTGAGTCTTTGGTGAATTTGCGGAAGATAAAAGGTATCGATGAAAATGTTCCATTTGCTTATTTTTTACGTTTGCAAAAAAATTTGCCCCATCGTCGCTATGGACCAAATACTCGATGCTTCGCTCGACTATTCACCTTTATAAAAAAAACAACATTTCAAAATATGGCAAACTAATGAGCTTTTTAAAAATCAAATCACAGGGATACAAACCAAAGAAGTCCAAGACATTAGAACGACCTGAAATAGAGAAGTTTTTGAACGAAGCTCCCGACGACGAGTACTTGTTGATGAAAGTCGCTATGATAATGGGGATCAGCGGTGCTTGTAGATTCGATGAATTGGTCAATTTGAAAATAAAAAATATTCAAGACAAAGGGAAATATTATGGAAATATTATCACGTAGTTTTGCCAGACACTAAAACCAAGAAATCGAGAAGTTTTACTATACTTGTAGGATTTCTAGTCAACCCGATCAATTTGTGTAAAAAATAATACTAGCCGCTTTTTTGTTTTTTACAAAAATAGATGGTGTTCCAGCCAGTTCATATAGTATAAATAGTTTTCAAATAAATTAATCCCAAATTTGATATAAATCAAATGAATGGGAACATTTTTTTTTGTATTTGTGTCTAAAAAATCTTATTTTAATTGTATAAAAAATGGACAAGTTAAAATTATAAAACACTTTGTATAAAACATCGAGTAATTGTACATCTTGTGGGCATTACACAAAAATGAACGTTGTCCTACAGATTTTTGAATGTGTGGTACAATAAAATGAATTTTTTGGCGAGTTCGATGTAAATGGTTAGTTAAAGCATACTGATAATTTTCTGGTGGTACTTGATTATGGTATTGAAATGGCATAAATCGAAAACCTTTGCTTCATGAAATAACATGCGGGATAGGTATCTTGAATCATGAAACCCAGCACACTATAGCATATCGTAGATGGCTCTCGACATGAACATGGTGCATAATTTTTCTCTACATTTCCTATGTGTTTGAATTTTAGAAGTATGGAACAAAGCTTTCTACAAATGAATTTTTAAGTGTTCATCCCATTTTATATGGAAATCATAACGCCAAAGTATTTCTTTCGCTTTTTTGTCTGGCAGAACGATTTGTTTTCCCTGAGTTACAAAATATAAACAATCGAAGGTAGGTGTGTCGGATTTATTGCAGCTGAAGGGAACGTTATGAGTTTCATCTAGGTTTACAGTCAGTAATTCGTGCTGTGGTCAATTTTTTATTTGTGGTAGATCGTCATCTACTATCATCTTCAGTTCTTGCCAACTGTTCGCCCAGTAGGAGATTGAAGTATCGTCGGCATACCCCAGAATATCTTTTCTACTCTGTGACGAAAACATACCGTTTATATAAATGCTATAAAGAGTTGATCTCAAGACGGTGCCATGTGGAATTCTATACTCTATTTTCCTTTGGTCACTCAGTATATCATTGACTCTTACACACTATAATCTATCTGTCAAGTAACTTTGAAATAGTTTTAGACAATTTTCTCAAATTCCACTGTCCTCTAATGTTTGCAAAACAATACTGTGACTTACAGCATCGAATGCCTTTGATAAGCCGATGAAGACACAAGACTCGGCTTCTCCTGTCCAGAGTAGAGGATAGTTAGTTAATGCCAATAAAGCATCTTCGGTACATATTTTACCTCTTAACCCAAACTGTTCATCTGAGGTAATTTTATATTTTGAGATATAGGCCAATAATCTCATTTTTAAAACTTTTTCGAATGATTTGGTAAGGTGCGTTATGAGATAATTGGTTACTAACTTGTCATTACCTATTTTATATATTGGTACTACCACAGCTTCTTTGGTTACTTTGGGCCAAATGCCCGACTCCATACACAAATTTATAATATACGTCAGTGGTTCAAGAATAAATTTTGATATTATTTTCATTGTGCTTGCTGGGATTTCGTCTATACCTGTAGATTTTTTAGGTCTCAATTCACGTATAAGATTACTGATTTTCTCCGTATTCGTAGGTAATAACACGATATCGATCTATGTGGAATGGAGTTATTATGTTTTTTATTTCATCTGGCATATTTTTTTTTTTCAATTTGTGTGTAAAATACATTTGCTACTTGTCTTTTATCAGTCATGACTTGTCCACTATTGCTGTTATGTCGCGTTCTTCTTTTTTGGTATGGTTAATTTCTTGTATTACTTTCCACAACTCTTTTGTGTTTGATCCATTTTGTTACTTTATTTTTATAATTATTCTGTTATGATTTCAGTTCAAAGTTACCAGGATCCCTCTTTTGAAGGGTCTATAAACCACATTGCATTTTTTTTATTTTTCCTTTTTGAGCGAGTGGTAACGGTGCTGTTTTCAATAGCGCTAATAAGTATTCTGATGAATTTATTCGTTGCTGAGCCTGGGATCAGAATAAAATTGCCCAAGACTGCGATGATTCAGTTTAAGTATAACAATGCTGGAAAATAATAATGTGAAAAATTTAATTGTTTCTTTCACCTCAAAGCTTGGAGTTCTAGATGTTCCAATTCCTTCAAAATCCCAAAGAATGAAGATTTTGTTTCATTGAATAACCAGTTATTTGAAAAAAAACAATAGTAATATTGAAATCTGAATTCAACTCATTCAGAAATATGATATGATGGTGACTTCATATTCTTATTCGTTCAACTGAAAGTTGCTTCCAAACACCTTATTTGTGAATTTGAAAAACAAAATAAATTTTTTCTACGACCAGGCCTATTTAATATTTCTTTCCGTCTCTTGTACACAGAAAGAAAAAACAAGAGTTTCAATTAGATTATATATTTGTATCTACTGCATTTCTTCAAACTCATACTTCTTTTGAGATACTTAAATATGTCGTTGAAGTATAAACAATATAGTACATCGATTTATTAGCAGCTGAGTTTGGGATGAATCATCTACCTGAATACATCAAAAATATCTCACGAGAAACATAAAGCAGTGTCACTATCTCCCATTAGTATTCATAAGCTTTTTAATTGCGTTAAACCTATCCCAGAATCCCCATACATAATATAAGATGTTCTATGACTCCAACAAATCATAATAATAAAACCTTTCTACTCCGTACTTTTCGGTAAGGCCAAAAGGGGTGAGAGAACGAGCCGTGAGGGAGGTTTCAAGGGGAGGGAGGCATCGTGTACAGGCACATCACATGTTAAGTCCTTAATACGTGCAGAGACAAAGTAACTCTACTGTAAAGCCAACTCGCTGCTGCTTTTGACATCACGACATCGCTAATTAAATATATTATTATAAATATGCCCTTTTGTAGGGGGGTGAAAAATACAAGATTATTCGTTTATGCGAGCTTAAAGCCAACATGCCATTCTCAGGAATGTTGTATCTGTGTGTAGCTCTTAAATGTGGTTGGCTTTATCTTTTTCTGATTATTTGTGTGCTTCAACCCTTTCTGGATATTAAACTCCATTGTGAATAATTCAGATAGTCAATTTTCATGAGACATTCTTTTATTGAAATGATAGTTTTCATTTCAGTTAACTGGATTTTCATCTTTGATGTTCGAGGACTTCGTTCTAAATGCCAAACATTTTTTGCCTTGCTTAGAGATTGTGAATTTGATGTCATAGCAATTTGTGAAAGTAATTTATCTGATGATATACAGAGTTGGAAATATTTTCCACACAACTATTTAGTGTACAAAAAGGACAGGAAACTTGGTGTAGTTGTAGAAGAAAGAGGAGATGGTGTTATGTTGGCAGTGAAAAGTCACATGAGCTCAAAAATTACAGACACCATCATGAGACATAAACTTTCCATTAAAAGATGTACCTACAATAAGGTGTTCTTTATCCCACTGAAGCTTTTACATACATGTATAGGTATAATCCATATTCCTCCTTCAATCAATACCGAATCCATTGAGTTATTTTGTGAATCTCTTGAACAACTTGACTGCTTCAAAAAGTATAATTTTATTTGGCGATTTTAATGCTCCGGATTTCTCTCAAATATTCTGCAATGACAGGAAAACCTGTGCTACCAAGAACATAATGAACTTTTTCAACTTAAATCATGAAAACGATGTTTTCAATGAATCGAAAGAATTACTGGACTTAGTTTTAACCGACATGAAATGTGTGCTTCAGAGAGATTCAGCTCCTTTAGTCCCTGAAGATTGTGTTTTTTTTTAAACAATAAAGAAATGAAGGAACTATAATTTCAAGAAGGAAAATTTTCCTGGCTCATATCAAACTCTCATCCAAGTTGACTGGTCTTTCTTGAATACATATAACGATGTGAATTTGGCAAAAATAATATTTATGATGTCCTATATAAAACTTTAGATTATCATGTTCCCCACCACAAATCATTCAAACCTCAATATCCACGTTGGTACACTGCGAAATTATTTGTAACTTGAAGCAAAAAATCACGACAGATTAAAGAATCTGGTAATGTATATTATGATCAGTAGTACAAAAGACTGAGAAGCTTAACTAAACAACAGATACGATATAAAAGTTATGTACATTCAATACAAGAAAATATTTCAACTAACCCTCATTGTTGTCGGTTATTTGTTCATTCAAAAAATAATACATCAAGAATACCTAGTGGAGTATTTTGTCAGGACAGCACTTTTGAGGACATTGTCAATGAATTCTCCGATTATTTTAGCAGTGAATTCATATCATCTAATATAGATTATTTCAGCGAAGGTACCTCCACCAGTCATCATTCCATCAATTTATCGTTATAACTGAGTCTGAGATCATTTCTGGCCCAGATAAACTTCCTTCATTCTTTGCATCAGAGTATTTGTCACTCCCTTATTATATTTATTCAATTCAGCTTTTAAATCGAATTGATTTCCAGAATTATGGAAGATTTCTCGGATGCCCCAAAACTTAAGAGTTGTAATCCAGCAAATATACAAAATTATTGTCCCATATCTATCCTATCTAACGACGCCAAACTTTCTGAAATAGTGATTTACAGTCGAATTTTTACCTCAGTACATATGATAATCTCACCATATCAACGTGGATTTATAGCGAAACGGTAAACAGTTACAAATTTAACTAAGTTCACTCAATACGTATCTGATCAAGTAGATAATCCTCATCAAGTAGGTGTTATCTACACAGACTTTGCTGAAGGGTTTGATAGAATTGGCCACATTTTTCTGTTACAGAAACTCCGTTACTCCGGGTTTCATTCCTCAGCTGTTTTATTCCCCAAGTCTTATTTCACTCAACGGTCTCAGTTCGTTTCTTATAATGGTATCAACTTAAATAACTTTATCACTACTTCCGGGGTTCCACAGGGTTAAAACCGAGGTTCCCTATAATTTGCCTTATTCATTTATGATTTAAATGAAGACATAGATTACAACTAATCGTTTATTCTTTACAGACGACCTGAAATTAAATTCTATAAAACAAAACTTGGATGACTGTGAGGCACTGCAATTTGTATTAACAAAACTTGGATGACTGTGAGGCACTGCAATTTGTATTAAATAAGGTTCAGCATTGGTACGAAGAAAAAAAACTTTATTTGAATGCATCGAAATATTGTCAAGTATGAGAAATATCACCCAGTATAAATATTTTTCCAAATCCAAATTAAAGTACCAAACCTGAAAACAACATTAATATTTGGATATTTTTTATTTGAAAACTCGTGTAGTTTATTCGTTTATTAGAATATCATCATCCTGTACAACATTTATTGAAATACATTACGGTAGCACCACCCGAGCGTGACAATATATAATAATAATAATAATAATAATAATAATAATTCATTTACACATTTTCATTCATCACAATCAACTGAACATAAAGTGGCATTGTAGGGGAAAAAATAGATTGATAATGAAACGGTGAAGTGTCAGCTTGAGCTGATTTTAAACTTTACCAAGAAAAAATAATAAAAAAATTAAAGAATTTGAATACTAAGAATACAATCAAATACATCTGAGAAAATGTAGCAAAAAGTTTTCAAAACTGATCCGTTCATAGTGAAAGAACAAAACTACAATGAGAAAAATGAGAACGAAACAAAATACAATACATAGTTATGAATGCTAAGCCTTAACATCATACAGTGAGGGCCAAAAGTCCGTCGCCCCCCTGTAACTTCTTTATTCTACATATTACAAAAAAATGTTAAATACATAAGTTGTAGGGTTTCATTCGATCTCTTCAATGGTTTAAGTTTCATTCATACAGAGTGTCTCAAAAAAGCACGGTGATTTAGAAGTTAATTTTTTTAAATAGGATACCCTGTATTTCATTGCATTATTACATTCTACGTTGAATTCTGAACAAGTTTGATAAATGGTTTTCTATCAATAAAGTTAATAGTTTTGGACTTATGAACACTTGTAAATAATTATTTCGACTACTTTTGCACCAGTTCACGAATAAATTAATGAGGTAGGCTATGCACGCTAGGCGCGTTTATTTTATCCATGACAACGAAAAAAACTCTTATCTGTTTTTGCCAAAAGTCATTGACATTTTGTAGGTTTTCAAAACTTTGTTTCAAACGGTTTTCAATTTCTCTTGTTGATTAATATGGCTCGTTCAGTAGCAGACAAAGTTGAAGCCGTTATCATATTTGGTGAAGCTAACCGAAATTACCACGCTGCTATTCGCATTTTCAATGAACGGTTTCCAGAACGTCCGATGTGTCGAAAATATCTGCAGAAATTGGTGGCAAAATTTAACCAAACTGGCACCGTGAAAGATGCTCCGAGATCTGGGAGGCCGAAAATAATTACGGAAGATGTTGAAATTCAAGTACTAGCCGAAATGGTAAATAACCCACAACAATCAACTAAGCAAGTAGCTGAGACATGTGATGTTTCTAAAACATCAGTAAAGAGGGTTTTAAAACAAAAAAATTCCATTCTTACAAAATAAAAATTTTGCACCAATTGGTTGAAGATGATCCAGACCGGCGACTTGAATTTTGCGAGACTATGGCAGAAAGAATTGTTGCAAATCGACTTTATTTGCAACACATCTGCTTTAGTGATGAAAGCACTTTTTACCTAAATGGAAATGTGAATACCCAGAATTGTAGATATTGGAGTGATGAGAATCCCCATGAATTCCGCGAGGGGCATACTAAATTTCCCCAGAAAATTAATGTTTGGGCTGGTATTTTAGGTATTCTTGGAAGAAAATTTAAATGGTCCCAGATACCTCCAAATGCTGCAAGACACAATAAGTCCCAGTATCGATGAGATCGTTGCGCAAAACCCACATGAATTTTACTTGGATGTAACATTTCAGCAAGATGGAGCGTCATCACACTATTTTCGGGAGGTGAGAAATTACTTAGATGAAAAGTATCCAGGTAGGTGGATTGGACGTCGAGGTACAACAGAGTGGCCAGCTCGCTCACCGGACCTCTCACCGCTTGGTTTCTTTCTCTGGGGCTATGTGAAATCAGTAGTTTTTAAGACAGTTTGTGGGTCGTTAGATGAACTGCGCCGTCGAATTATTGAAGTGTGTTCAGAAATAACACCTCAAACCTTGATTAATGTTAGGGAAGAGTTTACAACCCGACTATTTACGTGTCAAGAACATCTTTTGAAATAGATAAAAACTCACCGTTTTTAGTTATAAATTAAAATATCTCTTCAGTTTTTAATGATTCTTGATCTGTATTTATGGACTACCTTATTTGTTAATAAAATGTTTCAACTTCATTTGTACTAGTTTTTCGTGAGATTCAACAACTCTAACAATTGTAAAATGGTACGACGAGGTAAGTTACACATGGTGCCATCAGCAGTGTGCAACATTGGATAGCTTTCAAAAAGTTAGGATAGGAAAGTGGAATACATTGTGATCCATTTGTTACGATTTTCTCATTTAACTGGCGCAAAAATAGTCGAAATAATTATTTACAGGTGTTCATATGTCCAAAACTATTAACTTTTTTGATAGAAAACCATTCATCAAACTTGTTCAGAATTCAACGTAGAATGTAATAATGCAATGAAATACAGGGTGTCCCATTTATAAAAATTTACTTCTAAGTCACCGTGCTTTTTTGAGACACTCTGTATGAATGAAACTTACACCATTAAAGAGATCGAATGAAACCCTACAACTTATATATTTAATATTTTTTTGTAATATGGAAACTGAAGAAGTTACAGGGGGGGCGACGGACTTTTGGTCCTCACTGTATAATTCAATTCACTACTCAATTACGGGAAAACTGAAATATACCACAATGATAATCCTGCGAGAGTAGAAGTCAATATTTATCCAAGTAGTCAGTAGGCCAAGGAGAGAGGAACGAGTCAGTAATAATTAATTTTCAGAGCAGTCTCTGAAATAGAGCTCTTTCAATTTTTTTTTTTTAAGTTGAATATAGTATAGTGACGTAACTCAGACTCCATGTTATTGTACAGCTTGCAAGCACGATAAGAGAAACTACGAGTGAAATATGCCGTTGAATGATTTGGTATGATGAGTAAATATTTTTTTCTGGTATTTACTTTATTACTGTCTGATAGCACTAATTTTTGGTACAGATATGGCGGGGTTTTAGTGTATGAAACAAAGATAATGTAGGTCGCGTGTCTTGTCTAACTTCATCCAACCGATTTCGTGTATCTACTGACCCTGTCAAATTTGCGCAGTCCGGTGCAGAAACGTACACAGGTATTTTGTATCAGTTGAAGTTTTCTTACATCAGAAGCAAGTAAAGCAGGCCCATACATAGAATCGCAGTATGCAATCTTGGAAAAAATTAATGTTTCACAAAGTTTTATTTTGGTCGATTTAGGTAGTATGTCACGCTGAGAAAATAGTTTCTTGAGGGTACCATATGAACTTTTGCATAAACTACGAACGTGTTTGCTGAACCTCAAATCACTGTCAAACCACAACCCGAGATTTTTGCACTCTTCCAAGGTCGATAGCTTCTCATTATTCATGCAGATGTTCATCATCAGAGGAGCTGCTGTTCTCTTACTTTTAGAACCGAAAAAAGTTACGGAAGATTATTTATTATTATTAAGGTTCAAGTTATGCGCAATAGAGATATTAAAAAGTGAATTTAAGTCCTCATTCATTTCATGACATGCTTCCTCATAATTATCGAACAGGAAATTATGGATGAGTTGTGAGTCGTCGGCGTAGTGACAAATCTTACAATGACTAGAAAATTTATAAAAATCAGAAATTTAGACTGAAAATAGCAGTGGTCCGAGAATAGAACCTTGAGGTACACCATATCTAACGTGTAGGTCTTACAACATATCATTCTCCAAAATAAGACGCTGTCGACGATTACTCAAGTAGCTTCTTAGTAAACTTACAGATTTATCTGAGAAACCGAAGTATGACATTTTTTACAGATCAAAAGATGATCTTCGCAGTCGAAGGCTTTACTATAGTTCAATAAAATTAAACAGCACACATTGCTACCATCGATAGATCTGAATAAATCATCTGCTATATTGAGCAATGCACTTGTAGTGCTATAGTGGGGGCGGAATCCAGACTGAATAACAGGTATAATTTTCTGTGCGAAAACAAATTCAGATATATGGCTCTTCATGGTTGACTCTAAAGCTTTAGATAGAGTGGGGAGTATGCTAATGGGACGAAAGTGCTTCAATTCCGTTGGCGATGAGATTTTGGTAAGTGGAATAATGTGTGCAAGTTTCCAAGCATCCGGAAAAGTATTTGTAAACATGAAAGCATGACTTACACAAAAATGGGCTCCTATCTTATTCGCCTACAACATCTTGTCTCGTGAGTTGATCAAGTATCTTGGAATTTACTTTGATAATAACCTGACATTTAGTCAC